>OY755250.1:62289927-62894927 GCA_963576725.1 Azorinus chamasolen
GGTAATATGGTATATCCAGTTTACATGTATGTTGTTTTCGCGAACATCATAAGAAAATGTTGGTTTGAAGATAGTCCACAGTGTAGACCCAGATCAAATACTGAGCTGTGGTCGCAGTATATGGCCCGATGTCTGCACTGTGAAATATTGATGGGCCATGCGGGTTCCAATTACACAAGCATGGTAGATCCGGATATGCATATGGCCAGGGTCTAAATGGGCCTACAGTACATGTGCATCTTCAAAACTGCATTTTCTTAATTATATTTTCGATTTGGATCAGATATTTCAATGTGCATTTTGTATTAGAGAGAGAGAGAAAGACAGAGAGATAGAGGGAGAGAGAGAGAGAGATAGAAAAAGAGAGAGAGAGAGAGATAGAGAGAGGAGGGTAATATGGTATATCCAGATTACATTGTGTATTGTTTTCTAGAACATCATAAGAAAATGTTGGTTTGAAGATAGTCCACAGTGTAGACCCAGATCAAATACTGAGCTGTGGGCGCAGTATATGGCCCGATGTCTGCACTGTGAAATATTGATGGGCCATGCGGGTTTCAATTACACAAGCATGGTAGATCCGGACATGCCTATGGCCAGGGTCTACATGGGCCTACAGTACATGTGCATCTTCAAAACTGCATTTTTCTAATGATATTCGAATTGAATCAGATATTTCAATGTGCACTTTGTATTAGAGAGAGAGAGAGAGAGAGAGAGAGAGAGAGAGAGAGAGAGAGAGAGAAAGAAAGAGAGAGAGAGAGAGAGAGAAAGAGAGAGAGATAGATAGATAGAGAGAGAGAGAGAGAGAGAGAGACAGAGAGAGAGAGGGAGGAGGGTAATATGGTATATCCAGTTTACATGTATGTTGTTTTCACGAACATCATAAGAAAATGTTTGTTTGAAGATAGTCCACAGTGTAGACCCAGATCAAACACTGAGCTGTGGGCGCAGTATATGGCCAGATGTCTGCACTGTGAAATATTGATGAGCCATGCGGGTTTCAATTACACAAGCATGGTAGATCCGGACATGTATATGGTCAGGGTCTACATGGGTCTACAGTACATGTGCATCTTAAAAACTGCATTTTTCTAATGATACTTTCGATTTGGATCTGATATTTTATGTGCATTTGTATTATAATAAAAAGGTAACCGACAGAGACAGAGAGAGGGAAGATTTTGAAGATAGTCCACAGTGTAGACCCTGATCAGATACTGAGCTGTAGCTCGGCGTCTCATCAGGCTCCAAACTGTTTGTTACTGTTACTATGTTTTTGAAACAAAATGAAGAAAATCAAAAGAATGAAAATTTGTAGCAGACGACAAAGTCAGCAGACGACAGAATTTGACAGCGAAAGGGTTAATAAATAATTATATTATATGTTAATCCCTTATAGTTGCGTATTACTTGTTTCTCATCCTTTCTCTTTCCGTTTAACTATTTTCCATATTTTCTTTATATTTTTCTCATTCTGTATGTAAATATCATCAATTTCTTTCCGTTTCGTCCTTTGGCTTCATTGTCTTTGGCTTCTTTGTATGTTATTTACTATTTTGACAATGTTTAAAATGTTTCATATTGTATGTAATGTATATGAACATGGCTGTGAATTATTAAATACAATATTAACTACGAACATGTTTTTCGTCTTTATGGTCTTCCTGTAGTCGCTCGAATCATAGAATATTCCGAGAAAAGTACATTCTGAGCTTTAAAAATATGGTAGACACACAGAGACGAGGACTGCTATGGGTCTACAACGTTTTCAAAGCTGGAAGGTACATTTATCTTATGGGTCATGGTAGTCCAAACTGTATACGTATACGTAATTGGACTGAGGGCAGGTAGGTTACAGCTGGTTACTGGGGGTGGAGCTTAGGCGTCTGTAATGATCAACTTGTTTTTTAATTGCCGCATACATCGATTTATGAAAATACACAAAAAGTATGTGCGTTATCGGTTAAAATGGTCTGCACACATTCTTTTTTTAGCTCACCAGAGCACAAAGTGCTCAGGGTGAGCTTTTGTGATCGCCTGATGTCCGTCGTCCGTCGGCGTGCGTCGTGCGTCGTTCGTCGTTCGTCGTCAACAATTTGAACCTTTAAAGTTCTTCTCCTCTGAATCTACAGGGGTCTCAGCTTCCATCTTTGGCACATAGCATCATCTGTAGGTTCTCTACAAAAGTTATATAAATTATACCCCTGGGGTCAAAATTGGCCCTGCCCCAGGGGTTTTCAGTTTTCAATAGAAACATATAGTGAAAACTTTGAGCATCATCTCCTCTAAAACTAGAAGGTCCTCAGCTTTCATATTTGGCACATAGCTTCAACCTCAGGACTTCTACAAAAGTTATATAAATTATGCTCCTGTGGTCAAAATTGGCTACACCCACGGGTGGCAAGTTTTCTAGCAAACTTGAAGCTGACTGCACTTTTAAGCATCTTATCTTTACTCAGTCTCATAAACAGGTCATCAGGTCAAGCAATAGAGATGGGGATGACCAGTGGCTATTTTTAGTACACCTGTATTGCTGGTAGTGGCTGTAGTAACCCTTTGCCTGTACTGTGTTTATTATTAATTTGAATGCCTATTGCATATTCATGAGCAAAATGAAGTATGGAAGGTGAAACATTGTAGCCATTTTTTTTCCAAATTTCACAACCTACTGAATATTCATAGACAAAATACCGGTAGTTATAATGGAACATAGTAGGTAGAACATTGTAGCCATTTTTGAAACTAAAGGAAGATCTGTCAAATTCCATTAACAAACAGAGCAGACCCTGATCAGATGGCTCCTATAGGAGGCATCTGATCTGATCTACTGATTTTTCAAATGTGTGAAAACACGTTTATATGAGGGAAGGGTTAATTAATAATAGTGATTGGCATTATGACATTATTACAACCTGCCCTGCAGTTCAGAAGAAGGGTAAATCATGTAAAGGCTCCAGAATGCCAAATTAAAGATTTTAAATAAATTATGAAATAATTTTTAACATGAAATTGTATTACTTGAAAATATTAAGTTCAGTGAACTTATGAATATGAAATTATTATGTAATAATTTATAATAATATTCAAATGCAAAAAATCAGTTTGGAATGCTAGGGTACACATACCTTTTCAGAGGAACAGTAATGTTGATTATTTGAGAGGTCAGTTGATCGTCTTTAGTCAGAACTTTGTATGGCCTTGCATAATTAAAATTCCCTGGTTAATACATATCAATCTTACAATTAACTTTCTTGTACAAACCACATATTATGAAGTTACATATGTGTCAGATCAAATCCAAACTGTGTGCTAATTTCAGTCAAAATATGCGCAGCAGTAATAGGGTTTCTGTCATCTGTAATTTGTTTGTCTGAAAAATTAACACTTTCAATGGCCCTCTTGTCTATAGAAACGTATAGTGAAAACTTTGAAAATCTTCTTTTCTGAATCTACAGGGTTCTCAGCTTTCATATTTGGCTCATAGCACCATTTTCCGATCCTCTACAAAAGTTATATAAATTATGCCCCTGTTGTCAATATAGGCCCCACCCCAGGGGTGGTCAGTTTTCAATAGAAACAATTTTAATGTGCAAACTTTGAAAATCTTCTCCTTTGAAACTGGAATGTTCTCAGATTTCATATTTGGCACATAACTTCATATTTAGGTCATCTACAAAAGTTATATTTTGTGTCCCTGGTGTCAAAATTGGCACCGCCCCAGAGACGGTCACTTTTCAATAGAAACATATCTGATTGTCTGGTGAGCGATGTCAGGGCCATTCTGGCCCTCTTGTTTTACATTTCATTGCCGAATTTTCAAAATGGAATTTCCATCACTATGGATCCAATTCGGCATGAAAGGCTTAACTCCTCAAAAGGTCGTTCGTATACCTTAACGGGCATGTTTAAATGAATTAGATATTCGACTACATTTCAAAAAGAACGTAATGCAAATTAATTCGATTATATTCGTATAATAGCAACTGAACACACGAATGTTTGGCAATCGCAAAATCTATAAAATCATTTCAATATTAATTCATAAGCAAATAGAGCAGACCCTGATCAGACGCCTCATATAGGACTCGTCTGATCTGGGTCTTCTCTGTTTGCAAAGGCATACACATGCGTATTTATGGAGTAAAGGGTTAAGTAAGTTTGCTAAATAAATAGATTTATGTCAGGTGTTTCTCATTCACTGCATATATGTCTTTAATATCCGTTGGAGACATACTCATTGGTAACTGCACTATTAGGCACGGTAAATTAAACTTTAAACACTGAATACCAAATCGATTGTAAGATACACTACCGGCATATCTACATATTCCCCATTGACAATGGCATTTTAATTTCACGAACACGTGCAGTAAAGACTTTGTTTATTTTTTCAATAAATTGTAAATTATTTCTATTGCTTAGGCAGCAGACAAAGATCTTATTACACGCTTGCCAATTAACATGTTAGCTTGTTGAGAATTAGCTTTCTTTAGTTGAAGCATGGGCAAACATTTCAGTGAACCGCCATACTGCGATAAGGTAGCCATTACGTAACTTAAACTTAAAATTTATTACGAGATATTAGGAATTTTAAAGTCATATCCGGTGTTTCTCCCTGACAACGAATATGACTTACATGTGCTCATGCATGCTGAAAATTATGATTTTTAGCGTTCTTTAATTGGGGCATTAGCAAACATTTCAGTCAATAGTCATACTGTGATTAGGTAGCCATTCCCCAACTTAAACTTAAAGTACGAGATATTAGGTGTTTTAAAGTCATATCCGGTGTTTCTGCCTCACAACCAATATGACTGCAGTGGTTCTTGAGTGTGGAGCTCGTATAGCAATCGCCCTGTAACCGAGGGATCCCGGGTTCGAGTCACGCTCCAGACTGCACTTTTCCTCCTGTTAATTTAATGGTGTCAGAAGTGTTTGACAGCCCATGCAATTGGGAAACACGATCTGAGAGCTGGGGCACCTCTAAAAAAGTGAAGGGGGAGAAGTGTAGTGATTCTGGTGTGTGGAGCTCGTATAGCAGCCCGGATAGCTCAGTTGGTAGAGCCGTCGCCCTGTAAGCGAGGGGTCCCGGGTTCGAGTCACGCTCAAGGCTTCACTTTACCTCCTGTTACTTTGTGACTTTCATATCTGGTGGGGATAAATTCGATTATAACTACTTATTACGCATTGTCAATTAATGTCTAAGCATTGCAAACAAACAGGAACCATAATAAACAATACATAACTATTTAGAAAACAGAATACTTTTGAGGATCTAGATTATCAATATATATATGGGGCGTTTCTTTGCGGTCCGTGCTCCCGCATGCCGAATGTTATGTTGAGGCATGAGCAAACATTTCACTGAAGAGTCATACTGTGATTAGGTAACTATTCCCCAACTCAAACCTTAAGTTTTATGAGATATTCTGGGTTTTTAAGTCATATCCGGTTCTTCTCCCTCACAGCGAATATGACGTTCATATCCGGTACATGCCGAATATTATTAATTTATTTAGCTTTCTTTAGTTGAAGCACGAGCAATTATTTCAGTGAAGAGTCATACTGTGATTAGGTAGCGATTCCGCAACATAAACCTTCAGCTGTAAGGAGAAATTAGGTGTTTTCAAGTCATATCCGGTATTTCTTCCCGACACCGTTTTTAAGGCTCTAGATTATCCATATATCTCCGGGGCGTTTCTCTGCGGTTCGTGCTCGTGCATGACGATTTAAATAATTTTTTTAGCTTTCCTTAGTTACAGCATGAGCAAAATTTCAATGAAGAATCATGCTGTGATTAGTTAGTCATTGCCCAATTAAACCTTTCAAGTTATTATGAGATATAAAGTCATATCCGGTATTTCTCCCTCAGAAAGAAATATGTCGTTTGTATCCGATGCATGCCCAACATTATGATTTTTATGCCCCCAAAGCTAGGCTTTGGCGGCATATAGTGATCGCACCGTGCGTGTGTGGGTGGGTGTGTGTGTGTGTGGGTGTGTGGGTGGGTGGGTGTGTGGGTGGGTGGGTATGTGGGTGGGTGGGTGTGTGTGTGTGTGGGTGTGTGTACCTTTTGTCCGGAGTATATTTCCTTTGTCACATCAGCTACGGATACCAAATTTGGTGTGTCAGTTCATCTTGGGATGGGGGAGTGTCGCGTACCATTTTCATGTCACTGTGACCTTGACCTTGACCTTTGACCTTGATTTTACAAAAAGCTTGTCCGGAGCATATCTCCTTTACCTTACCAGCTACAGATTCCAAATTTGGTTTGTGAGTTCATCTTAGGATGGCGGAGTGTCGCGTACCATTTCCAGGTCACTGTGACCTTGACCTTGACCTTTGACCTCAATTTTAAAAAAAGCTTATGCCTTACCAGCTACAAAAAGCTTGTCCGGAGTATATCTCCTATACCTTACCAGCTACGGATACCAAATTTGGTGTGTCAGTTCATCTTGGGATGGGGGAGTGTCGCGTACCATTTTCATGTCACTGTGACCTTGACCTTGACCTTTGACCTTGATTTTACAAAAAGCTTGTCCGGAGCATATCTCCTTTACCTTACCAGCTACAGATTCCAAATTTGGTTTGTGAGTTCATCTTAGGATGGCGGAGTGTCGCGTACCATTTCCAGGTCACTGTGACCTTGACCTTGACCTTTGACCTCAATTTTAAAAAAAGCTTATGCCTTACCAGCTACAAAAAGCTTGTCCGGAGTATATCTCCTATACCTTACCAGCTAAGGATTCCAAATTTGGTGTGTTAGTTCATCTTGGGATGGAGGAGTGTCGCGTACCATTTTCAGATCACTGTGACCTTGACCTTGACCTTTGACCGATTTTACAAAAAGCTTGTCCGGAGCATATCTCCTTTACCTTACCAGCTACAGATTCCAAATTTGGTGTGTGAGTTCATCTTGGGATGGCGGAGTGTCGCGTACCATTTCCAGGTCATTGTGACCTTGACCTTGACCTTTGACCTCGATTTTAAAAACCGCTTATACCTTACCAGCTACAAAAAGCTTGTCCGGAGTATATCTCCTATTCCTTACCAGCTAAGGATTCCAAATTTGGTGTATGAGTTCATCTTTGGATGGAGGAGTGTCGCATACCATTTTCAGATCACTGTGACCTTGACCATGACCTTTGACCGATTTTACAAAAAGCTTGTCCGGAGCATATCTCCTTTACCTTACCAGCTACAGATTCCAAATTTGGTGTGTGAGTTCATCTTGGGATGGCGGAATGTCATGTACCATTTCCAGGTCACTATGACCTTAACCTTGACCTTGACCGATTTTACAAAAAGCTTGTCCAGAGCATATCTCCTATACCTTACCAGATACGGATTCCAAATTTGGTTTTTGAGATCACCTTCAGATGGCGGAGTATCGCGTACCATTTTCAGGCCACTGTGACCTTGACCTTGACCTTCGACCTCGATTTTACAAAAAAGGTTGTCCAGAGAATATCTCTTATACCTTACCAGCTACGGATTCCAAATTTAATGTGTGAGTTTATCTTGGGATGGCGGTGTGTCGCGTACCATTTTCAGGTCACTGTGACCTTGACCTTTGACCTAGATTTTACACAAAGCTTGTCTGGAGCATTTCTCCTATACCTTACCAGCTACGGAATCCAAATTTGGTTTGTGAGTTCATCTTGGGATGGGGGAGAGTCATGTACCATTTTCAGATCACTGACCTTGACCTTCACCTTTGACCTCAATTTTACAGTCCGGAGCATATCTCCTATATCTTACCAGATACAAAAAGCTTGTCCAGAGCATATCTCCTATACCTTAAACGTTGACAATCAACCCAGGGTCCTTTTTAACGTTGAGAATGACTTAGGGTCCTTTTTAACTAAGTTTTGACGCTTGGCTCTTTTCTTAGCTATCATAATCGTCAAAGGTTCTGTTTCTAATGTTAAGAACTCACTCCTGTGTCATTTTTAACAGCATCAAAATTTCATGTTACACCTGCATTACATTGTATTGTTTTTCCACCAAAATGCATTTCGGTGTCAAACACTTTGGGGGCATTTGTCACCCGTGACGACCCTCTTGTTTTTAGCTTTCTTTAGTTGAGGCCTGGTCATAAGTTTCAGTGAAGAGCCATACTGTGATTAGGTAGCCATTCCATAACTTTAAGCTGAAGTTAATTTGAGATATTAGGCGTTTTAAAGTCATACCCGGTGATTTTCTCTCACAACGAATATGACTTTCATATCCGGTAGGCCTACATGCGGAATATAATGCATTTTCAACTTTATTTAGTTGAAACGTGAGCAAATATTTCAGTGAAGAGCCATACTGTGATTATTTAACTATTCCCGTACTAAAACCGTAAGTTTTTATGAGATATTAGGAGTATTAAAGTCATATCCGGTGTTTCTACCTCAAACCGAATATGACTTTCATATCCGGGGGAGATAAATTCGATTATAACTACTTATTACGCACTGTACATCAATTTATAAGCATTGCAAACAATTAGTCAACACACTAAACTGTATAACTATTCAGAATGCAGATTGCATTTGAGGCTCTTGATTATCCATATATCTCCTGGGCGTTTGTCTCCGGTCCGTGCCCCTGCGTGCCGAATATTATGATTTTTATGCCCCCATTGACGATAGTCGGGGGCATATTGTTTTTGCCCTGTCTGTCTGTCTGTTTGTCTGTTTGTCTGTTTGTCCGTTTGTCTGTTTGTCTGTTTGTCTGTTTGTCTGTCAGCAACTTTAACATTGGTCATAACTTTTGAGCCAGTATAGATAGAGACTTGATATTTGGCATACATATGTATCTCTTAAAGCCGCACATTTTGAGGGGTGCCGTGTCAAGGTCAAGGTCATCCTTCAAGGTCAGAGGTCAAATATATGGGTCAAATCGCCAACTTTAACATTGGCCATAACTTTTGGACCAGTAGAGATAGAGACTTGATATTTGGCATGCTTGTGTATCTCATGAGGCTGCACATTTTGAGGGGTGACATGTCAAGGTCAAGGTTATCCTTCAAGGTCAGAGGTCAAATATATGAGGGGGCATAGTGTTTCACAAACACATCTTGTTTTAAGCTTTATTCAGTTGTGGCCTGAGCATAAATTTCAGTAAAGAGCCATTCGATGATTAGGTAGCCATTCCATAACTTTAACCTTAAGTTAATATGAGATATTATGGGATTTAAAGTCATATCCGGTGTTTCTCCCTCACAACGAATATGACTTTCAAATGCGGTACATGCCGAATATTATGATTTTTTAGCTATATTTAGTTGAAACGGGAATGTGCATTCATTCATTCATTACTCCATTACTTCGGTCATTCCATTAATTCGGTCACCCTTCGTTGGTCCATACCGGATTCCGTCCGCCTGTCCGTCAGTCCATCCAAACATTCATATATTTATAGATACCCATTACATAAATACCACATTGTATAGTTTTTATGCCTTTACATTTGTTAGTTTGTTTAACCGTATTGTTGTATATCTTATACATTAAAGAATTGAATAAACCTTTTTTGAAATGAATATGTGCAAATATTATTCAGCAAACTGCATTTTCAACGTATTTTTACTGTTCTCAAAACAAAAACTCATGCTGTATTTTTATACACAACTACCAGAATAAAACACGACCCTATTCTAAGCGAGGAGTGAATGTAGTGAAACAATACAATATCAAGATTGCAAATAAGTTTTACAAATTATGTTATTTTATATTATTAAAGACCGAACGGTGTATATCCTGATTTTAACTTAACATTCATTACCGGAAATATACATGTAACTAGTACATTTGTTTATAGTTAACAACTGAGTTTGAATATTATTGGTTCCAGCAAATTATAATTAATACTTTATTAACTTGAGCAGACAGCAGGTAAAATATTTTAACACATACATTCTGTTCAATAGCATCCCGATGCGAATGTATATAGATTAAAAATTATAGCCGACAGCTTCCTTTTTTATCGAGACCCGTGATATATGGTATCTCATTGACTCAATCGTTATCTTCTGCCCCATTATCGAATTGACCAATCATATTCCATAAGGGCGTGACTTAGGTTCACGCCTGACTGGGCAACTGAGTTAATTAGCATGGGATGGGGGATATTATGTAATTTATAATATAGATGAAAACGAGGAACGGAAATTCAATGAAGTAAATTGCTGATCTTTAGAAGAAATTCGCTGTTAAATCAGAGTAGATTTCATAATTACGAACAGCATGTTTAAGATGAAATTCATCTGTGGAATATGGTCTAGTTTGCTTGCCTTTAGTTTGGTTCTGTAGCATGTTAAAGGATAAATATCGCTAACAATCTACTTAAAAATTGTCATTTGCATTCAATGACCCAGATCAGCTGCTTAGTTTGAACATGTTCCATGAAACCATAACCTTCATTGTTGTACATCCAGTAATTACAATTTAAATAATAGACCCAGATAAGCTGTAAATTTTAGACACATGGAGTAATCGGTACAAACAGGCCTCTACACCTTGAAATTAGGGACTATTCTCTTTGCATCGCCAATTACTTTGTAAAAAGTTTAGCCATTGTGTGAGAACAATGCCCTTTTATAAGATATGTGGTTTCCGTGGCTCATATTCGATACTTCTCATTGCGAATTACTAGGATTTTCAGATCTTAGGGAAATAGAACCCATATAAACGGTACCCCATGTAAACAGTCATATTGTGAAAGTAAGTCCTTTCTAACGAACGAATGAACGAACGAACAAAGGAAAATACCCAAATGAATGAATGAATGAATGAAGTGTTCGTACTTGCAGAATAATTCTAAATATAGATTCATATCCGGTGTTTCTTCGTCTTCCATATCCGTGGGAGATATTTAATCACTAGTCTAAATAATCGGCACTAAAAATGTTATTTTCGGTATATGTATATGTACTGTTAATAAATATGTTTAATAGAATATAGATAATGTATATATAAAACAAATATTTTAGAAGAGATGCTTTTGTTGCTCATACCCGAATTTCTTTGGGAAGTTACCGGTGTGTCCTAACAAATGCATGTATGTATTTCCTATCACAGGACAGGGAGCGGGTGGGGGTGGGTGTCATTGAAATGATTTTTCTTAGCTCTAATTTGAAGTGAACTTCCAGGGAAGATCCATAATGTGAAGCATTTTACTGGTTAAACAGTGTGTATGTATGCGACATAACGAGCTTTAGATTAACCCTTTCCCTGTTCTGTGTTTATTACAAAGTTCAATACCTACTGAATGTTCATGGATGAAGTAGTTGTAATGAAACATGGAAGGTAGATCATTGTAGCCATTTTTGAAAGCAAAGAAACATATCTATCAAATTCCAATAGGAATAGGAGCCGTCTAATCTGGGTCTACTCTGTTGGCAAATGCGTGAAAACACGTTTATATGAGGGAAAGGGTTAATTAATATCCAGTGCTTCTCAGTCCTAACGCACTTGCTTTTCAAATCTGTGGGAAATAATAAAAAACCGCTTTGCTAGGTATTCTGCATTTGAACATAGATAAAAACTAAATAACAGCGATAACTGAATGAAAACTTAATTTCTCTAGTGAAATAAGTTTGCTCACAAGGCTAAAGGTTGAATGCCCTGATATGCAGCACACAATACTTTTTTATATAAATACTTATTAGCGCGTTTCAGACAGATAACTATTAAAGGCGTTTATCCTTTTCCTCAGATCATATCCTATGGCTGTCCGCCATAACATATATGAGTTTCATATAAAGATAAGGAACCTCATATATTTTAGTAATAAACATAGGTGGTTTTTTTTATAGTTTTCTTACCTGTAATAATTAACAGTTAAACTTCCAGAAAATAGGCATAATGTGTAAAACAGCATACCTTCTGGTTCAACCTTAAATATGTATGCGTAATCATGAGTTTTAAAGTCATATCCTGCGTTTCTCCATCCAATCGAATATGAAATTCATATGCGGCCATTCATATGACTGAGAGATAAAAATCGGTTACAGCTAGATATTCGGCTCGAAAGATTTAATTCTGAGTATCTAAGAAAAGTATTATGCTTTTAACATTTATCTATATTATATCATAAGCAAACAGAGCAGACCCTGATCAGACGGCTTCTATAGGAGCCTCCAATCTGGGTCTACTGTGTTTGCTAAGGCGTACAAAGGCGTATTCATGGAGTAAAAAGTAAAACCTTTAGCTAGGCGAGGACGGGTATATGTTTACTTTTGCAAACAGATTGAACCCAGATGTGACTTGATTTGTTTTTCACAGAAGGTAAATGAATCATGAGAAATTCTCCAATGAAATAAATTGCTCACCAGGCTAAAGGTTAACGGCTTTGCAATACAACGCATCAGGTAATTTTTATACCTATAAAATAACAGCGCTATTGACAATGTCTAACCCTTTACCTGATGAATACATGTATTTAGAACTATTGACACACTTTGAAAGAGGTTAAAACTTAATCGAGTATGCTTCAAACCAGTTTTAACCAATTTTAGATTCATATCCGGTCTTTTCAATTATTTAGAATACATAATGCTTTTCAGGCTCAAGATTGTCCATATTTCTCCGGGACGTTTCTCCGTGGTCCGTGTTCCTGTATGCCGAAAATAATAAATTTCTTTATCTTTCTTTAGTTGAAGCATGTGATTAAGTAGCCATTCCCCAACTTAAACTTTTTTATTGTGAGAAATTATGAGAATGCCTTTGAGGCTCAAGATTATCTATATATCTCCGGGACGTTTCTCTGCGGTCACCTCTTGCATGTCGAATATTATGGTTTTTTTAGCGTTCTTTAGTTGAAGCCTGAGCACAAATTTCAGTGAAGAGACATACTGTCATTAGGTAGCCATTCCATACCTTTAACATAAAGTTAATAAGAGATATTACGAGTTTAAAAGTCATATCCGGTGTTTCTCCCTCATAACGAATATGACATTCATATCCAGTGCATGCCGAATATTATGATATTGTGATTTTTTACGAGCAAATATTTCGGCGAAGAGTCATACTGTGATTTCACAGCCATTCTATAACTAACTTTAAGTTATTATGAGATAATAGGAGTTTTGAGGTCATATCCGGTGTTTCTCCCTCATAACGTTTCTCCTCTGTCCTTGCTTCCTGAATGACCCCCGAATATTATGATTTGTTTGGTTTTTCTTTCATTGAAGATTCATAATGTGATTAGATAGCCATTCCCCACATTGAAAAATAATTTATTACGAGTTATTATGAGTTTTCAAGTCATATCCGGTGTTTCTCTCACACAACGAATATGACTTTCATATCCGGTATATGCCGAATATTATGGATTTTGTAACCTCTCTTAAGTTGAAACGTTATAAAAATTCCAGTATAGAGTCATACTGTGATTAGGTAGCCATTCCTTAACTAAAACCTTAAGTTATAATGAGCTATTGGGAGTTTTAAAGTCATATCCGGTGTTTCTCCCTCATAGCGTTTCTCTGCGGTCCGTGCTTCCCGAATGATCCCGAATATTATGATTTGTTTGGCTTTCTTTCGTTGAAACGTGAGCAAAATTTCAGTGAAGATTCATAATGTGATTAGATAGCCATTCCCTACATTAAAAAATAATTTATAACGAGTTATTATGAGTTTTCAAGTCATATCCGGTGTTTCTCCCACACAACGAATATGACTTTCATATCCGGTACATGCCGAATATTATGCATTTTGTACCCTCTATTAAGTTGAAACGTGATCAAAATTCCAGTATAGAGTCATGCTGTGATAAGGTAGCCATTCCCTGACTAAAACCTTAAGTTATTGAGAGATATTATGATTTTTAAAGTCATATCCGGTGTTTCTCCCTCACAACGAATATAACTTTCACATCAGGCGCATGCCGAATATTATGAATATTTCCAACTTTCTTTAGTAGAAGCATGAGCAAATATTTCGGTGAAGAGTCTTACTGTGATTCGGCAGCCATTCTGTAACTTTAACTTTAGGTTATTATGAGATATTAGGAGTTTTAAGGTCATATCCGGTGTTTCTCCCTCATAGCGTTTCTCTGTGGTCCGTGCTTCTTCGTGACTCCCAAATATTATGATTTGTTTGGCTTTCTTTGGTTGAAACGTGAGCAAAATTTCAGTGAAGATTCATAATGTGATTAGATAGCCATTCCCCGCATTAAAAATTAATTTATTACGAGTTATTATGAGTTTTAAAGTCATATCCGGTGTTTCTCTCTTACAACGAATATGACTTTCCTACCCGGTACATGCCGAATATTATGAATTTTGTACCCTCTATTAAGTTGAAACGTGATCAAAATTCCTTTATAGAGTCATAAGTGTTATAAGGTAGCCATTCCCTGACTAAAACCCTAAGTTATTGAGAGATATTAGGAGTTTAAAAGTCATATCCGGTGTTTATCCCTCACAACGAATATGGCTGTCATATCCGGTGGAGATAAATTCGATTATAACTACCTATTACGCACCGTATATTAAATTTTAAGTATTTCAAATAATAAATATATATAATATTAGTCATTCGGCTCGACAAAATGTTTTTCTAATAAAAAATAAGCTTTTGTAGCCGATTTTAATCTGCGAATCTCATATCCGCGGATATGAGAGTCATATCCGTCATATCCGGTGTTTAGACATACCCTCCTTTGTTAATAGTAGATCTGCAGTAATATTGCAGACCCAAACCAAGAAAATTTTTATAGTTAGATGTCGCCTGTTGCACATTAATTAGGACAATTAACCCTTTACTCCATTAATAGGCCTTTCTACACCTTTGCAAACAGAGTAGACCCAGATTAGATGGCTTATGTAATAGCCATCTGTTCAATCTGCTGTTTGCTTATGACATGATACAGTGCAAATTGCATTACATTATTTTCATTTTGTGTACAATATACTTATAATATGTTTACTAACCCTTTCCCTCATGTTAACACCTTTTCACACATTTGCAAACAGAGCAGACCCAGATCAGATGGCTCCTATAGCAGCAGTCTGATCAGGGTCCGCTCTGTTTGTTAATGGAATATTAAAGATGTTTCTTTACTTTCTAAAATGGCTACAGCGTCCCACCTTCCATATTTCATTATAACTATTTTGTCCATGAATATTCAGTAGATATTTTAAATTTTGAATAAACATAGAACAGGGGAAGGGTTGAAAATAAATTAAGATATGAATAATAATAACTCATGAAGGTGTAATGAAAATATCTGAAATTTTGAATATCATAAGTACATGTATAGATTAATTTATTCTTTCTGAAATTCAACCAATTTGCCCAGGGAGAGGGTTTACATACTTTTGTACATGCCCTTCTTTAGATTGACATTGTAATATGTTTTCATTTTCTTAAAAAAATTTCATGTGAGGTCCTCTACAAAAGTTACATAAATTATGCCCCTTGGGTCAAAATTTGCCCGCCCCAGGGCCGGGTAGTTTTCTATAGAAACACATAGTGAAAACTTTGAAATCATCTCCTCTGATTGTCTGGTGAGCGATGTCAGGGCCTTTCAGGCCCTCTTGTAATAAAAATGGAATTGAAAATGAGATCTGCTGAACCGAATTGAGGGCAAAAGATCGCGATTCAATTCACATCGCGATTATTCATTTCACCCTAACGGCCTTAGGTTAAAGATGTATTTATGGAGTAAAAGGTACATTATTTGTACATTGCTCCCAGTAACCAAATATGACATAGTGATACTTGTAACAGAACAGATAAAGGTGGGTATCCAGATTCTCAAATTATCATTTCTCCACTTAACCCTATACTGTGACCACTCTTTACAAACATCTCGAAGAGACAATTCAAAGAGTGGTTACAGTACAGGGTTCGGTGGAGAATTAACCCATTCCCTCATAGACTATTTTTAGATCCAACCTCATAAATCATAGACTATTTTTAGATCCAACCTCATAAATCTACCGAAAAGGAGCATTAACTAGAGAAAACAAAACTTTTAGAATTTTGTAGTTTGAAACTATTGTGATAAATAGAGCATTTGTTCCTATAGGTGCAAATGCTCTATTTATCACAATGGTTTCAACAGGTAATTTTAACAGAGGCGTAGAAAGGTGTATTTATGGGGGAAAGGGTTAAAGAAACTATTCTTGAAAATGTCACTAAATTTACACATCTTATCTGGACCTCTGCATGTAAATTTGTTAACTTGTGAGTCTTTGAAAAATCATTTCCATTTTCAGATGTCCCACCGGGGTACAACAAGATGTAATCCGTTCCTGCTGCTGGGTTCTTAGGCAGTTACGGGCTTTAGCATCCATGGGAAACTACCCAGTTATTCACCAGATGACATACCTGGCTGCCTCCTCGTGCTGTGTTGGTGCCTTGACTGGTCTTTCCTCACAGAAAACCTGCAGACTGGGTATGTATGTGTTAGTGCCATAACTGATATTTTTTTCACAGAAAAATTGCAAACAGGTAACACCCATTTTGTACTGTAACATGGCTTTTCTTACAAAAAAAACCCATCAGACTTTGTGTTTCCATTTTAAAAGCTCGCATGAGAAAATAATGAGAGCTGTAAAACATTATACTGATCCATACAAATCTCTTTTTTTCATGAGCAGATTTCTCTTCAAAACCCTATTTTGATGTCACCTGCCAAGAGGCAGTGTGTCACGTAGGGATCACTTTTTCATCGTCTTACATGAATATTCATCAGGTAAAGGGCAGAGCAAAAGATAAGGCATGGTTACTACGCGTCGGGGAATTTGAAAGGTTTTCAAGTTCAGAAAATAGTTTTAAGAACTGACAGGGAAATTTGAAAATAAGGGCAAATGTCAGGGAATTTTGAAAAAAATGAGATTCAAGGTTGTATGTTTTAAACTTCCTCAATTATGAAAGAAAGACCAAATGTCACAATGTAATGTGTCAGGGAAATTTTAAATTATGTACGGGAAATATCAGGGTGTTTTGTCTCCTCTGGTTTGTGGTAGCCCTGTAAAGGTTTGTATTCAAGTACCATTATTACTGTATATTGTGACAACTCGTTAGAATTGTCTTGAAGAAACAGTTCTAAAGAGTGGTCACAACAGGGTTGGTCGAGTAATAAAGGAACTAATCGAAAATGTTTTGATAGTCCAACAAGATTCACCCGACGTTGCTGACCTCAATTATCATACTTTCACACTACGCTGTGTTTCTATATATATTTTCGGTAGTTTCCTTGAATTATGTATACATGAGTGCACTTGGTATATCCAGGTATACCAGATTTTAATATAGCATATCGTCTCTTGAAAGGTCAATAAATTATGTTAATTAGTTGGTATTTAGGGTAGATGGTTGCTTAAAGCAAGGTGAAAGTAAAACAGAACTCTCCTATAGGAGGGTTCATTTTTACTTTCACCATGCTTTAAGCAGCCACTCGCCTTTAACATAAAATATGTGATGTGATTTAGTGGTTGTTATAGAGAGGTGTTACTATACCATTCACCATTGACAAATGTATCGCCAAGAATGTGCCTCAGATAGATTATATTGTGTCTCCCGTGCATTTTATTATGTACGATGTCCTGGTGAGTATTGATATATACTGCATCGTCTAACCTTAATTTATTCCTGCATAAAGGTCAACGTCAGGTAAATCTTGTTGGACTATACACTTCTTGTCTGGGCATCTAGGTAAATGGTTAAATATTTATATAGATAGTGTCATTGAATAAAACCTGTCTACTATGACCATCAAAAAATTAGCCCAACTCTGGCTTTTTATGCCCCATTAGACGATAGTCGGGGGCATATTGTTTTTGCCCTGTCTGTCTGTCTGTCTGTCTGTCTGTTTGTCTGTTTGTCTGTTTGTCTGTTTGTTTGTCAGCAACTTTAACATTGGTCATAACTTTTGAGCCAGTATAGATAGAGACTTGATATTTGGCATACATATGTATCTCATGAAGCCGCACATTTTGAGGGGTGACGTGTCAAGGTCAAGGTCATCCTTCAAGGTCAGAGGTCAAATATATGGGTCAAATCGCCGACTTTAACATTGGCCATAACTTTTTGACCAGTAGAGATAGAGACTTGATATTTGGCATGCTTGTGTATCTCATGAGGCTGCACATTTTGAGGGGTGACATGTCAAGGTCAAGGTCATCCTTCAAGGTCAGTGGTCAAATATATGAGGGGGCATAGTGTTTCACAAACACATCTTGTTAAAGCAAGTAGTAGCATAAATACAGGATGAAAAGTCTGGAGCTTTTTGTTCCTCCTGCATTTTCATCCTGCATTAAGCAACCACCTGCCATAATAAATCTGCTTGTTTATTCATTGCATGGTTGCTATAGACAGACTCTACTTATGATAGGGTCTGCTTTTTGTTCATTTAACCCATTGCCTCATAGGCTATTTTTAGATACA
The DNA here is from genome assembly GCA_963576725.1 of Azorinus chamasolen. Classification (NCBI taxonomy): domain Eukaryota; kingdom Metazoa; phylum Mollusca; class Bivalvia; order Cardiida; family Solecurtidae; genus Azorinus; species Azorinus chamasolen. Next base: position 62,308,320 of record OY755250.1, read on the forward strand.
ACCTCTTTGAATAAATTTACAGAAAAGGAGCATTTACTTGAGAAAAGGAAAATTTTGTAGTTTAAAACCATTGTGATAAAAATTTTATCACAATGGTTTCACAAAGTGACTTTTACAGAGCCGTCAAAAGGTGTTGGTATGAGGGAATGGGTTTTCTCACATAACTTCCCTAATCTCTGGGTTAGAACAACGGGTTAAGATTCCCTGATCTGTAACACGTGTAAGAATATCTTAGAATATTATATGACGTCATACGTTATATAAATTATGACGTCAAAATGTAAAATACTGTGTTTGTATGTCATTTAAACGGCAAAATATGCACTTTTTTAGCTCATCAGAGCAAAGTGCTAAGGGTGAGCTTTTGTGATCGCCTGATGTCTGTCGTCTGGGTCGTTTGTCGTGGGTCGTGCGTCAACAATTTGAACCTTTAAAAGTATTCTCCTCTGAATCTACAGGGTTCTCAGCTTTCATCTTTGGCACATAGCATCACCTATTGGTCCTCTACAAAAGAGACATAAATTATGTCCCTGGAGTCAAAATTGGCCCCGCCACGGTCCCAGGGGTGGCCAGTTTTCTCTAGCTGACTGTTGTTTTCTGTACAAGTAGCAGAATGCTGGGCTCACTTAATAGGATAGGCATGGGGAAAACTTCAAAAATCTTCTTGTAAAAAACTACGTCACAGAGCTTAGATATTTGTGTATAGATTTACTTAGTATACCTTATTGAAATTAGTTAATATCATAGTTCTGAGGTCAAAAATGGACCTGCCCTGTTGGTTATACTTTAAAATAGAGTTTTACACTATAAAGGTTCCTCTGGGCTAGAAGGACTGTAAACATTCACTTGAGAGGGCAAGTTCCTGGTCAAAACTCTATGAAGTTGTCTGCTTCAGAATTAGTGTCTGTTTGTTCACACTGTTTTAACCCATTTCCTCATAGGCTATTTTCAGATCCTGTTTCTTGGAAAATTTCAGAATTGTGTAAATTTGAAACCGTTGTGAAAAAAGGTCATTTACGCCTATGGAGCAAATGCTCTATTTATCACAATGGTTTCATAAAGTGTCTGTTATACCTCTTTGAATAAATCTACTGATAAGAAGCATTAATTAGAGAAAAGGAAACTTTCAGAATTGTGTAGATTTGAAACCATTGTGATAAATAGAGCATTTACTCCTATGAAGCAAATGCTCTATTTATCACAAAGGCTTTTTTCAGATCCTACCTCTTTGTATAAATCTACTGATAAGGAGCATTAATTATAGAAAAGGAAAATTTCAGAATTGTATATATTTGAAACCAATGTGATAAATAGAACATATACTCCTATGGAGCTTTTATTTATCACAATGGTTAGCAAATGCTCTATTTATCACAAAGGCTTTTTTCAGATCCTACCTCTTTGAATAAATCTACTGTTAAGGAGCATTAATTAGAGAAAAGGAAATTTTCATAATTTTGTAGATTTCAAACCATTGTGATAAATAGAGCATTTGCTCCATAGGAGTAAATTGACTTATATACAAACCGGTATGCATCAGATCAGAATCCAAACTGTGTGCTAATTTCGGTCAAGTCATGCTAAGTAGTGATAGGGTTGTCATCTGTTAGAAATGTTGTCTGCTTATTCAAAGAGGTAAATCTTGGTCTACTCTGTTTACAAATGTGTGAAAACATGTTTATATGAGGGAAAGGGTTAATTAGAGAAAAGGAAAATTTCAGAATTGTGTAGATTTGAAACCATTGTGATAAATAGTGCATTTACTCCTATGGAGCAAATGCTTTATTTATCACAAAGGCAAAAAAAAATTAATACTCTACTTATCACAATGGTTTCATGAAGTGATTATTATACCTCTTTGAATAAATATACTGATAAGGAGCATTTATTAGAGAAAAGAAAAACATCAGAATTGTGTAGATTTGGAACCATTGTGATAAATAGAAAATTTACTCCTATGGAGCAAATGCTCTATTTATCACAAAGGCTTTTTTTTCAGATCCTACCTCTTTGAATAAATCTACTGATAAGGAGCATTAATTATAGAAAAGGAAAATTTCAGAATTGTGTAGATTTGAAATCATTGTGATAAATAGAACATTTGCTCCCATGGATCATAGGCTCTATTCAGCACAATGGTTAGCAAATGCTCTATTTATCACAAAGGCTTTTTAGCTCACCTGAGCAAAGCTCAGGGTGAGCTTTTGGGAGACTTGAATGTCCGTCGTCCGTCGTGCGTCGTGCGTCGTGTGTCGTCAACAATTTGCTTGTGAACACTCTAGTGGTCACAATTGTAGTCTAATCTTCATGAAACTTGGTCAGAATGAATGTCTTGATAAAATCTCGGACGAGTTTGAAAGTGGGTCAAGTTGGGTTAAAAACTAGGTCACTAGGTCAAATAGTAGGAAAACCTTGTGAACCCTCTACAGGTCACATTTTTAGCCCAATTTTCATGAAACTTGGTCAGAATGATTGTCTTGATAAAATCTAGGAGGAGTTTGAAAAATGGGTTTTGTAGGGTAAAAAACTAGGTCACTAGGTCAAACAGTAGAAAAACCTTGTGAACACTCTAGTGGTCACAATTTTAGTCCAATCTTCATGAAACTTGGTCAGAATGAATGTCTTGATAAAATCTCGGACAAGTTCGAAAGTGGGTCAAGTGGAGTTAAAAACTAGGTCACTAGGTCAAACAGTAAAAAAAACCTTGTGAACACTCTAGTGGTCACAATTCTAGTCCTATTTTCATGAAACTTGGTCAGAATGAATGTCTTGATAAAATCTCAGACGAGTTTGAAAGTGGGTCAAGTGGAGTTAAAATCTAGGTCACTAGGTCAAACAGTAGAAAAACCTTGTGAACACTCTAGTGATCACAATTTCAGTCCAATCTTCATGAAAGTTAGTCAGAATGATTGTCTTGATAAAATCTCAAATGAGTGTGAAAGTGGATTATGTGGGGTTAAAAACTAGGTCACTAGGTCAAATAGTACGAAAACCTTGTGAACACTCTAGAGGTCACATTTATAGCCAAATCTTCATGCAAATTGGTCAGAATGATTGTCCTAATAAAATCTTGGACAAGTTTGAAAGTGGGTCATGTGAGGTCAAAAAGTAGGTCACTGGGTCATATCTTAGAGAAATCTAGTTTACACTCCAGTGGCCACATTTTTAGCCCAGTCTTCCTCAAACATGCTCAGAGTGTTTGTCTTGGTGATATCAAGGTTGAGTGTGATCATGGGTTGGGTGGGAATAAAAAGTAGGTCACTAGGTCAAATCTTAGAAAAATTACTTTAGAGAGCACATTTTTAGCCCAATCTTCAGTGGTCAGAATCATTGTCTTGATAAAATCAATATACTAAATCTTTGAAAATCTTGTTCTGCAGAACCACTGCTAATCTATGGTAATCAGGTGAGCGATTAAGGGCCATCTTGGCCCTCTTGTTTCAGATCCTACCTCTTTGAAAAAATCTTCTGATAAGGAGCATTAATAAGAGAAAAGGAAATTTTCAGAATTGTGTTGATTTCAAACCATTGTGATAAATAGAGCATTTGCTCTATAGGAGTAAATTATCTCATATACAAACCACATATAAAGTTACATACCGGTATGCGTCAGATCAGAATCCATACTGTGTGCTAATTTTTGTCAAGATATGCTAAGCAGTTATAGGGTTGTCATCTGTTATAAATGTTGTCTGCTTATTCAAAGAGGTAAATCTGGGTCTACTCTGTTTGCAAATGCGTGAAAACATGTTTATATGAGGGAAAGGGTATAATTAGAGGTAAGGAAAATTTCAGAATTGTGTAGATTTCAAACCATTGTGATAAATAGTGCATTTACTCCTATGGAGCAAAGGCTCTATTTATCACAAAGGCTTTTTTCAGATCCTACCTCTTTGAATAAATCTACTGATAAGGAGCATTAATTAGAGAAAAGGAAATTTTCATAATTTTGTAGATTTCAAACCATTGTGATAAATAGAGCATTTGCTCCATAGGAGTAAATTGACTTATATACAAACCACATATAAAGTTACATACCGGTATGCATCAGATCAGAATCCAAACTGTGTGCTAATTTCGGTCAAGTCATGCTAAGTAGTGATAGGGTTGTCATCTGTTAGAAATGTTGTCTGCTTATTCAAAGAGGTAAATCTTGGTCTACTCTGTTTACAAATGTGTGAAAACATGTTTATATGAGGGAAAGGGTTAATTAGAGAAAAGGAAAATTTCAGAATTGTGTAGATTTGAAACCATTGTTATAAATAGTGCATTTACTCCTATGGAGCAAATGCTTTATTTATCACAAAGGCAAAAACAAATTAATGCTCTACTTATCACAATGGTTTCATGAAGTGATTATTATACCTCTTTGAATAAATATACTGATAAGGAGCATTTATTAGAGAAAAGAAAAACATCAGAATTGTGTAGATTTGGAACCATTGTGATAAATAGAAAATTTACTCCTATGGAGCAAATGCTCTATTTATCACAAAGGCTTTTTTTTCAGATCCTACCTCTTTGAATAAATCTACTGATAAGGAGCATTAATTATAGAAAAGGAAAATTTCAGAATTGTGTAGATTTGAAATCATTGTGATAAATAGAACATTTACTCCCATGGAGCTTATGCTCTATTTAGCACAATGGTTAGCAAATGCTCTATTTATCACAAAGGTTTTTTTCAGATCCTACCTCTTTGAAAAAATCTTCTGATAAGGAGCATTAATAAGAGAAAAGGAAATTTTCAGAATTGTGTTGATTTCAAACCATTGTGATAAATAGCGCATTTGCTCTATAGGAGTAAATTATCTCATATACAAACCACATATAAAGTTACATACCGGTATGCGTCAGATCAGAATCCATACTGTGTGCTAATTTTTGTCAAGATATGCTAAGCAGTTATAGGGTTGTCATCTGTTATAAATGTTGTCTGCTTATTCAAAGAGGTAAATCTGGGTCTACTCTGTTTGCAAATGCGTGAAAACATGTTTATATGAGGGAAAGGGTATAATTAGAGGTAAGGAAAATTTCAGAATTGTGTAGATTTGAAACAATTGTGATAAATAGTGCATTTACTCCTATGGAGCAAAGGCTCTATTTATCACAAAGGCTTTTTTCAGATCCTACCTCTTTGAATAAATCTACTGATAAGGAGCATTAATTAGAGAAAAGGAAATTTTCATAATTTTGTAGATTTCAAACCATTGTGATAAATAGAGCATTTGCTCCATAGGAGTAAATTGACTTATATACAAACCACATATAAAGTTACATACCGGTATGCATCAGATCAGAATCCAAACTGTGTGCTAATTTCGGTCAAGTCATGCTAAGTAGTGATAGGGTTGTCATCTGTTAGAAATGTTGTCTGCTTATTCAAAGAGGTAAATCTTGATCTACTCTGTTTACAAATGTGTGAAAACATGTTTATATGAGGGAAAGGGTTAATTAGAGAAAAGGAAAATTTCAGAATTGTGTAGATTTGAAACCATTGTGATAAATAGTGCATTTACTCCTATGGAGCAAATGCTTTATTTATCACAAAGGCAAAAAAAATTTAATGCTCTACTTATCACAATGGTTTCATGAAGTGATTATTATACCTCTTTGAATAAATATACTGATAAGGAGCATTTATTAGAGAAAAGAAAAACAGAATTGTGTAGATTTGGAACCATTGTGATAAATAGAAAATTTACTCCTATGGAGCAAATGCTCTATTTATCACAAAGGCTTTTTTTTCAGATCCTACCTCTTTGAATAAATCTACTGATAAGGAGCATTAATTATAGAAAAGGAAAATTTCAGAATTGTGTAGATTTGAAATCATTGTGATAAATAGAACATTTACTCCCATGGAGCTTATGCTCTATTTAGCACAATGGTTAGCAAATGCTCTATTTATCACAAAGGCTTTTTTCAGATCCTACCTCTTTGAAAAAATCTTCTGATAAGGAGCATTAATAAGAGAAAAGGAAATTTTCAGAATTGTGTTGATTTCAAACCATTGTGATAAATAGCGCATTTGCTCTATAGGAGTAAATTATCTCATATACAAACCACATATAAAGTTACATACCGGTATGCGTCAGATCAGAATCCATACTGTGTGCTAATTTTTGTCAAGATATGCTAAGCAGTTATAGGGTTGTCATCTGTTATAAATTATGTCTGCTTATTCAAAGAGGTAAATCTGGGTCTACTCTGTTTGCAAATGCGTGAAAACATGTTTATATGAGGGAAAGGGTATAATTAGAGGTAAGGAAAATTTCAGAATTGTGTAGATTTGAAACCATTGTGATGAATAGTGCATTTACTCCTATGGAGCAAAGGCTCTATTTATCACAAAGGCTTTTTTCAGATCCTACCTCTTTGAATAAATCTACTGATAAGGAGCATTAATTAGAGAAAAGGAAATTTTCATAATTTTGTAGATTTCAAACCATTGTGATAAATAGAGCATTTGCTCCATAGGAGTAAATTGACTTATATACAAACCACATATAAAGTTGCATACCGGTATGCATCAGATCAGAATCCAAACTGTGTGCTAATTTCGGTCAAGTCATGCTAAGCAGTGATAGGGTTGTCATCTGTTAGAAATGTTGTCTGCTTATTCAAAGAGGTAAATCTTGGTCTACTCTGTTTACAAATGTGTGAAAACATGTTTATATGAGGGAAAGGGTTAATTAGAGAAAAGGAAAATTTCAGAATTGTGTAGATTTGAAACCATTGTGATAAATAGTGCATTTACTCCTATGGAGCAAATGCTTTATTTATCACAAAGGCAAAAAAAATTAATGCTCTACTTATCACAATGGTTTCATGAAGTGATTATTATACCTCTTTGAATAAATATACTGATAAGGAGCATTTATTAGAGAAAAGAAAAACATTAGAATTGTGTAGATTTGGAACCATTGTGATAAATAGAAAATTTACTCCTATGGAGCAAATGCTCTATTTATCACAAAGGCTTTTTTTTCAGATCCTACCTCTTTGAATAAATCTACTGATAAGGAGCATTAATTATAGAAAAGGAAAATTTCAGAATTGTGTAGATTTGAAATCATTGTGATAAATAGAACATTTACTCCCATGGAGCTTATGCTCTATTTAGCACAATGGTTAGCAAATGCTCTATTTATCACAAAGGCTTTTTTCAGATCCTACCTCTTTGAAAAAATCTTCTGATAAGGAGCATTAATAAGAGAAAAGGAAATTTTCAGAATTGTGTTGATTTCAAACCATTGTGATAAATAGCGCATTTGCTCTATAGGAGTAAATTATCTCATATACAAACCACATATAAAGTTACATACCGGTATGCGTCAGATCAGAATCCATACTGTGTGCTAATTTTTGTCAAGATATGCTAAGCAGTTATAGGGTTGTCATCTGTTATAAATGTTGTCTGCTTATTCAAAGAGGTAAATCTGGGTCTACTCTGTTTGCAAATGCGTGAAAACATGTTTATATGAGGGAAAGGGTATAATTAGAGGTAAGGAAAATTTCAGAATTGTGTAGATTTCAAACCATTGTGATAAATAGTGCATTTACTCCTATGGAGCAAAGGCTCTATTTATCACAAAGGCTTTTTTCAGATCCTACCTCTTTGAATAAATCTACTGATAAGGAGCATTAATTAGAGAAAAGGAAATTTTCATAATTTTGTAGATTTCAAACCATTGTGATAAATAGAGCATTTGCTCCATAGGAGTAAATTGACTTATATACAAACCACATATAAAGTTACATACTGGTATGCATCAGATCAGAATCCAAACTGTGTGCTAATTTCGGTCAAGTCATGCTAAGCAGTGATAGGGTTGTCATCTGTTAGAAATGTTGTCTGCTTATTCAAAGAGGTAAATCTTGGTCTACTCTGTTTACAAATGTGTGAAAACATGTTTATATGAGGGAAAGGGTTAATTAGAGAAAAGGAAAATTTCAGAATTGTGTAGATTTGAAACCATTGTGATAAATAGTGCATTTACTCCTATGGAGCAAATGCTTTATTTATCACAAAGGCAAAAACAAATTAATGCTCTACTTATCACAATGGTTTCATGAAGTGATTAGTATACCTCTTTGAATAAATATACTGATAAGGAGCATTTATTAGAGAAAAGAAAAACATCAGAATTGTGTAGATTTGGAACCATTGTGATAAATAGAAAATTTACTCCTATGGAGCAAATGCTCTATTTATCACAAAGGCTTTTTTCAGATCCTACCTCTTTGAATAAATCTACTGATAAGGAGCATTAATTATAGAAAAGGAAAATTTCAGAATTGTGTAGATTTGAAATCATTGTGATAAATAGAACATTTACTCCCATGGAGCTTATGCTCTATTTAGCACAATGGTTAGCAAATGCTCTATTTATCACAAAGGCTTTTTTCAGATCCTACCTCTTTGAAAAAATCTTCTGATAAGGAGCATTAATAAGAGAAAAGGAAATTTTCAGAATTGTGTTGATTTCAAACCATTGTGATAAATAGCGCATTTGCTCTATAGGAGTAAATTATCTCATATACAAACCACATATAAAGTTACATACCGGTATGCATCAGATCAGAATCCATACTGTGTGCTAATTTTTGTCAAGATATGCTAAGCAGTTATAGGGTTGTCATCTGTTATAAATGTTGTCTGCTTATTCAAAGAGGTAAATCTGGGTCTACTCTGTTTGCAAATGCGTGAAAACATGTTTATATGAGGGAAAGGGTATAATTAGAGGTAAGGAAAATTTCAGAATTGTGTAGATTTGAAACCATTGTGATGAATAGTGCATTTACTCCTATGGAGCAAAGGCTCTATTTATCACAAAGGCTTTTTTCAGATCCTACCTCTTTGAATAAATCTACTGATAAGGAGCATTAATTAGAGAAAAGGAAATTTTCATAATTTTGTAGATTTCAAACCATTGTGATAAATAGAGCATTTGCTCCATAGGAGTAAATTGACTTATATACAAACCACATATAAAGTTACATACCGGTATGCATCAGATCAGAATCCAAACTGTGTGCTAATTTCGGTCAAGTCATGCTAAGCAGTGATAGGGTTGTCATCTGTTAGAAATGTTGTCTGCTTATTCAAAGAGGTAAATCTTGGTCTACTCTGTTTACAAATGTGTGAAAACATGTTTATATGAGGGAAAGGGTTAATTAGAGAAAAGGAAAATTTCAGAATTGTGTAGATTTGAAACTATTGTGATAAATAGTGCATTTACTCCTATGGAGCAAATGCTTTATTTATCACAAAGGCAAAAACAAATTAATGCTCTACTTATCACAATGGTTTCATGAAGTGATTAGTATACCTCTTTGAATAAATATACTGATAAGGAGCATTTATTAGAGAAAAGAAAAACAGAATTGTGTAGATTTGGAACCATTGTGATAAATAGAAAATTTACTCCTATGGAGCAAATGCTCTATTTATCACAAAGGCTTGTTTTTCAGATCCTACCTCTTTGAATAAATCTACTGATAAGGAGCATTAATTATAGAAAAGGAAAATTTCAGAATTGTGTAGATTTGAAATCATTGTGATAAATAGAACATTTACTCCCATGGAGCTTATGCTCTATTTAGCACAATGGTTAGCAAATGCTCTATTTATCACAAAGGCTTTTTTCAGATCCTACCTCTTTGAAAAAATCTTCTGATAAGGAGCATTAATAAGAGAAAAGGAAATTTTCAGAATTGTGTTGATTTCAAACCATTGTGATAAATAGCGCATTTGCTCTATAGGAGTAAATTATCTCATATACAAACCACATATAAAGTTACATACCGGTATGCGTCAGATCAGAATCCATACTGTGTGCTAATTTTTGTCAAGATATGCTAAGCAGTTATAGGGTTGTCATCTGTTATAAATGTTGTCTGCTTATTCAAAGAGGTAAATCTGGGTCTACTCTGTTTGCAAATGCGTGAAAACATGTTTATATGAGGGAAAGGGTATAATTAGAGGTAAGGAAAATTTCAGAATTGTGTAGATTTGTGATGAATAGTGCATTTACTCCTATGGAGCAAAGGCTCTATTTATCACAAAGGCTTTTTTCAGATCCTACCTCTTTGAATAAATCTACTGATAAGGAGCATTAATTAGAGAAAAGGAAATTTTCATAATTTTGTAGATTTCAAACCATTGTGATAAATAGAGCATTTGCTCCATAGGAGTAAATTGACTTATATACAAACCACATATAAAGTTGCATACCGGTATGCATCAGATCAGAATCCAAACTGTGTGCTAATTTCGGTCAAGTCATGCTAAGCAGTGATAGGGTTGTCATCTGTTAGAAATGTTGTCTGCTTATTCAAAGAGGTAAATCTTGGTCTACTCTGTTTACAAATGTGTGAAAACATGTTTATATGAGGGAAAGGGTTAATTAGAGAAAAGGAAAATTTCAGAATTGTGTAGATTTGAAACCATTGTGATAAATAGTGCATTTACTCCTATGGAGCAAATGCTTTATTTATCACAAAGGCAAAAAAAATTAATGCTCTACTTATCACAATGGTTTCATGAAGTGATTATTATACCTCTTTGAATAAATATACTGATAAGGAGCATTTATTAGAGAAAAGAAAAACATTAGAATTGTGTAGATTTGGAACCATTGTGATAAATAGAAAATTTACTCCTATGGAGCAAATGCTCTATTTATCACAAAGGCTTTTTTTTCAGATCCTACCTCTTTGAATAAATCTACTGATAAGGAGCATTAATTATAGAAAAGGAAAATTTCAGAATTGTGTAGATTTGAAATCATTGTGATAAATAGAACATTTACTCCCATGGAGCTTATGCTCTATTTAGCACAATGGTTAGCAAATGCTCTATTTATCACAAAGGCTTTTTTCAGATCCTACCTCTTTGAAAAAATCTTCTGATAAGGAGCATTAATAAGAGAAAAGGAAATTTTCAGAATTGTGTTGATTTCAAACCATTGTGATAAATAGCGCATTTGCTCTATAGGAGTAAATTATCTCATATACAAACCACATATAAAGTTACATACCGGTATGCGTCAGATCAGAATCCATACTGTGTGCTAATTTTTGTCAAGATATGCTAAGCAGTTATAGGGTTGTCATCTGTTATAAATGTTGTCTGCTTATTCAAAGAGGTAAATCTGGGTCTACTCTGTTTGCAAATGCGTGAAAACATGTTTATATGAGGGAAAGGGTATAATTAGAGGTAAGGAAAATTTCAGAATTGTGTAGATTTGAAACCATTGTGATAAATAGTGCATTTACTCCTATGGAGCAAAGGCTCTATTTATCACAAAGGCTTTTTTCAGATCCTACCTCTTTGAATAAATCTACTGATAAGGAGCATTAATTAGAGAAAAGGAAATTTTCATAATTTTGTAGATTTCAAACCATTGTGATAAATAGAGCATTTGCTCCATAGGAGTAAATTGACTTATATACAAACCACATATAAAGTTACATACTGGTATGCATCAGATCAGAATCCAAACTGTGTGCTAATTTCGGTCAAGTCATGCTAAGCAGTGATAGGGTTGTCATCTGTTAGAAATGTTGTCTGCTTATTCAAAGAGGTAAATCTGGGTCTACTCTGTTTGCAAATGCGTGAAAACATGTTTATATGAGGGAAAGGGTATAATTAGAGGTAAGGAAAATTTCAGAATTGTGTAGATTTGAAACAATTGTGATAAATAGTGCATTTACTCCTATGGAGCAAAGGCTCTATTTATCACAAAGGCTTTTTTCAGATCCTACCTCTTTGAATAAATCTACTGATAAGGAGCATTAATTATAGAAAAGGAACATTTCAGAATTGTGTAGATTTGAAATCATTGTGATAAATAGAACATTTACTCCCATGGAGCTTATGCTCTATTTAGCACAATGGTTAGCAAATGCTCTATTTATCACAAAGGCTTTTTTCAGATCCTACCTCTTTGAAAAAATCTTCTGATAAGGAGCATTAATAAGAGAAAAGGAAATTTTCAGAATTGTGTTGATTTCAAACCATTGTGATAAATAGCGCATTTGCTCTATAGGAGTAAATTATCTCATATACAAACCACATATAAAGTTACATACCGGTATGCGTCAGATCAGAATCCATACTGTGTGCTAATTTTTGTCAAGATATGCTAAGCAGTTATAGGGTTGTCATCTGTTATAAATGTTGTCTGCTTATTCAAAGAGGTAAATCTGGGTCTACTCTGTTTGCAAATGCGTGAAAACATGTTTATATGAGGGAAAGGGTATAATTAGAGGTAAGGAAAATTTCTGAACAGAACAGAACAGAACAGAATCTTTATTAGCAATTTGTACACTAAGTACCTCATTGCATCATATGTGTATATACAATAGTTTCATGACATGACATATAATAGTATAGCGAACAGAACATAATAAAACATTGACCTGCTACGATCAATACAAGGAAAAGCGAAAAGCGAATGAACTCGAGGGTATTTTAAGTCACATTATTAAGCACGTTATTGCGGAAGATAAAGGCTTCTTTAATAAATTTAGCTAAATTTACTAATACCTTTTTCTCTGTACTTTGCAACAACTGTATAAATTTAAAAACACTAGGTCTAATATAAAAATATTTCTTAATGTATTTGTTCCTAATTTCTGACAGTTGCTTACAAACCATGATAAAATGATACTCGTCCTCAACATCACTAGAATTACAAATTAAACAGGTTCTTAAATTTCTCTCTAATCTATTCACGCCGAAACGACCAGTCTGTACTCGTAATGAGTGAGAGGCCAATCGGAGTCTAGAAACATAACATCTTATTTCAGCAGGTATATCATCAAAATAATGTTCATATACAAAATTATCTTTAAAATTAGAATACAAATCCATTACCCTGTTATTGTCAACGTCAGTGTTCCAAGTCTGTACAAAATTATCAATAAGTCTTCTTTTGAATTCATTATGAAATTGTTTGAAATCTATTACAGTCTGAGACTCCCAAACATAGCCATATCCAAACTCATACAGTAAATTTCTAATACGAGAAACCCAGTTTATACAGCCATTATTACAATCAAAAAGAGATTGTTTATAAACAACAGATATAAGCAAATTATTCGAGTTGACTCTCTTACTCCAATACTTTACTATTCTTACATATCTGTTTATGTACAAGGGATACCGACCTAGCTCACCATAAACACCAACATTACTCGTGCGCATATTTACACCTAAAATAGTTTTACAAAACCTAAGATGCAACCGTTCCAGTTCTTTAGACTTTGTTAAACCCCAAATTTCACACGCATAATTGATTGTTGATCCAACAAAAGCATCAAAAAGTTGACACATGATTTTGGGTTTTAATTTAATGTTTTTACAATTTGCAAGTAAGACGTTCATAGCTTTCAGTCCCTTTCCTACTAAATATTCTTGATTTAAAGTAAAACTCCCTGTATAATTAAACACCACCCCTAAGTAATTAAAGTCATTTACAATTTCCAAAAGCTCCCCATTGTATGTCCATGTTTCGCCCCGTTTTAGCCCGCCCCTTTTTCTGTATACAATTGCCTTAGTTTTTGAAGTATTTACTGCTAATCCCCATTTATTACAATATTCGTATAATAAATTCAAACTACTTTGTAGATCCGAAGGTGTCTGTCCCAATACAACCATATCATCAGCAAATAGTAATAATATTATAATAATATCATCAAAATCCAACCCACTATTAGTGTTGTCCTGTAAAATCAATTCAAGGTCTTCAATGAAAAGTGAATACATTATGGGCGAGATTGTCTCCCCTTGTCTGAGTCCAACCGAGTAATTAAAAAACTCGCTGTATGTATTACAGCTTCTAACACACGATTTAACCTTTGTGTACATATCTCTAATCACACGCAACATTTTACCTTGAATACCCGCCCCATACAATTTCAACCATAAAGAATTTCTATCCACACTATCAAACGCCTTTTTCATATCTACAAATACACAATACAATCTTTTGTTCTCATTCAGGTATCTTTGTATGATAGACAATTGTATGTACAGTGCGTCAACAGTAGACCTGCCTTCTCTAAAACCAAACTGGGCATCCGATATGACATTATTCCGTTCACAATAATCAGTTATTCTTTTATTTAAAATTGAAGTAAAAAATTTTGAGAGGCAACTTACAAGTGTTATCCCTCTGTAGTTATTAACTTCCTCTCTACTACCTTTTTTGTGCAGCGGAACAATTACTCCTTCGGTCCATAATTCAGGGAAATATCCAGGTTCTAAAACAGCATTAAAAATGTCACAAATATGCGATGATAAAATATCAATACTCTCTAAGAAATACTCATTTAATAAACAATCATAACCACATGATTTATATCTCTTAAGTTTCGATATAGCAGAGGACGCTTCTTCAATGGTAATTGGCAAATCTAGCTCTTCAAAGGTACTTTCAGGGTTATAAAAATCATGTGTACTACAAAATGCCTCAGCTTCATCATTATTTGCAGCATGTAAATCATCAGATATGCTTGTAAAATAATCACAAAATTCATCTATCGATATATTATGTTGGTTCTGTGCATTCTTTTTCTTAAACATCTTCCAGAAGTCACGTGGTTTTGAATGTCTCATGCTTTCAATTTGTTTACGCCTACTTAATAAAAATAAACCCTTTTTCTTCCTTATAACTGTTTTATATTTTTTCTTTTCATCACACAATCTATGTCTATTTTCATCTGATCTACAGTTATTAAAATTACTCAATGCCTGTCTATACATTACTTTAGCATTTCTGCATTCAGCATCAAACCACTTGGCTGATCTAGAAAACGAATGTGTAAACCCGGTGTTTTTCTGTACAGTACGCTCTTTTTTGAATAAAGGGTCCGCAGCATCTCGCACCAAATCAGTAAAATTTTGAACGGTTTCATTAATTGACAATCGACTAGATACATCTATACTATTAGATATTACATTAAACTTAGCAAGATTGCCAATCAAACGATTTCGGAATAAGTCTCTAGAACCACTATCCCACTTGTGCGATACAAAAGTGTCTGCGTGTTCTTCTGTATTACACGAGTGTACCTTCAGTTTAAATGACACAGGCGCATGATCTGACCATTCATTCAAACTCTCAATATGAAAGTCAATAATACATGTAAAATCTATTTCTTTCAACAGCAGGTAGTCTATCACGCTCGCCCCGTGCGAACTACAATACGTGTGCATCCCCGTATTGTAATCTCGTCCGAGTCGACCATTAGCTATGCGTAACCCTGTCGATCTACACAATTCAAGCAGTCGTACACCATGTGAATTACAATGTTTATCATCAGAGGCCCTGGGAAGGGGTGTATCAGGCATATATTCAAAATCATCAGTAAATCCATTACTTATGTCACAAACAATGAAATCATTTCTAACTCCAGTTCTACTATTAAAATCACCAGTTAAAAATACATTACCTATAGTTTCAAATTCATACACATCATTTTGTACTATCTGAAATAAATCTACATTGTATACATTATAAGCAGGAGAATCTTCACACCAAAGGTAAATACAACATAGGTAAATATCATCATTTAGCTTGAAAAAGTTCTTATCCAGTTTCAGCCAAATTATGGTATCGTAATGATTCCGTATAATTTCAATGCCATTGCTCAACTCTGACCTATAACAAACTAAAACACCCCCACTGTTCCTCTTTGCATTTCGGTGTCTATATTTTCTATAGAAGTTATGAACAACATAATTATTTAGATCAACATTTGTATACTCATTAGCCCATGTTTCATATAAAAATATAATAGCATGGTCATTCATTAACAAACCCGTCACTTTCTTGTTTGTCTAATGTTAACCCATTACAGTTCCACGATAGGACTTTCAGCCCTTCCTCCACGCACTCTCAACAATCGTCTTTCACAACTTTGCCTTCAACATAAAGTTTGTCATACGCAATCCACGCCTCCTTGCCAGCTTTCTTTGCAGCCTTAAGTTTGGGTAATAACGCCTTACGTTTATCAGTCACTTCCTTTGGAAACTGCTCGTTTATATAGTAATTTGTACCACTCAGTCTAGTCCTAAGTTTACGCACAGTTTCACGGTCCTTGAATAAAGTGAACTTAGCCACTATCACTCTAGATCCCCGTTCAGTACGCTGCCCAACACGATGAACCCTCTCAAACACAATTTTGTCCACTAAATCTTGGGCCATTTTCAGTTTCTCCACCATGAACCCCCGCAGAACCTCCTCCGTCTTCTCTATTCCCTCATCCTTCAATTCTGACAAACCAGAAAACAACAGATTGTTTCTCATGGACTGAGACTGTAAATAGACCAGATCACTATTCAACCGCTTTCTTTCTTCATCCAAGGCAATCAACTTGTCGTGCGCAAGCCCTAAACCCAGAGATATATTGTCCTGTTTTTCCTCGACTACACTAATTCTCTCTCCTTCTTTCTTCTGTCCATCTTGCATATACACCCAAATTTTATCAACCTCTTTGCTTATGCCGTCAACTTCACTCTCCAGGCCCTCCAATTTCTCTAGCCTCGATTCTACAGCACTTATCTTGGAACTAAATTTAGTATCCATCTGTATCAAAAATGTCATAATGTCTGCATTTGTGGGCTGCACTTTCTGCTTCTCCATAGTTTCATCGATCTGACTAGACGACATGACTGAACTATCAAAAACAGATACACACTGACCTGTTGGTGAAAACACCTGATCCCTTTCCTGTCCACTCTCTGTAGCACAGTCTACACTATTTCCATCACTATTTCCATCACCGTATAACACACTGTTAGCTCCACATAACACTGCACTTAAGTCCTGGTCAGTTGCACTACCGCTTGTACACTTGGCGCCATGTTTGGGCTGTTTCTGTGGGTTTACACATTCAGTCTCACTGCTTTTCTTCCTCTTATTAGCACTTTTCCTACCCATCGAAATTACACATATATAGTCCGCAATGGGTGTAGGACAAAACCCCACCAGGACGTAACCCCACTAGGACGTAACCCCACAGGACAATACCCCACTAGGACAAAACCCAACCAGGACAATACCCCACCTGGACAAAACCCCACTTTAATAAAAATTATGTATTTAATTAAGGATTTATATATACAAATGGCACTTCATAGCAATAGAAAGGGAGAATAAAACATACAACAAAAGAAATAAGTATAAATATTTAATTTCAATTTGAATAAAAGTAATAAATAACTATGTTGTTAAGCATATGGTAATATGGTAATAACCTGATTTTCACTAAAAGCATAAGTTGTATTATCACAAGGGGGATATTTTTATATCTTTTTACAAACACAATAGATCCAGATCATACAGATTCTAAAACAAAGCCATCTGATCAGGTTCTAATCTATTTGCTCACTGACAAATAATGAATATTTGTTAGGTGAACCACATTCTATACAAAAAAGGCATACATGGTACGTATAACCAAAATTAACCAATTCCTTTTATTAACTAACAAACAGGGTAAGCCCAAATCATTTTCACAATTTTATGATCTGGCTCAACCATGTTTGCATTGGTACACTTAATATAGATTCAATAGATGTGGATATTGTAAGATTAGCACACATTGCATATAAACTATTATAATATAACGACAATGAACTGATTCCTTTTCTTAACTTACAAACAGGGTAGACCCAAATCAGTTTCAATATCCTGTCATCATACCCGCACTAAACACGTCACATAACCATTTAAACTTCAATAAAACAACGATATTTCACAGAGCTTTTGATATGTCCGCCATACTACACATGTCACGTGACCCCACCTTCAGAATTGTGTAGATTTGAAACCATTGTGATAAATAGTGCATTTACTCCTATGGAGCAAAGGCTCTATTTATCACAAAGGCTTTTTTTCAGATCCTACCTCTTTGAATCAATCTACCGATAAGGAGAATTAATTAGAGACCATGAAAATATCAGAATGGTGTAAATTTGAAACCATTGTGATAAATAGACCATTTACTCCTATGGAGCAAATGCTCTATTTATCACAATGGTTTCATAAAGTGACAGTTACAGAGGCGTAGAACAAATGCTTTTTTCAGATCCTACCTTTTTGAATAAATCTTTTGATAAGGAGCATTAATTAGAGAAAAGGAAAATTTCAGAATTGTATAGATTTGAATCCATTGTAATAGATAGAGCATTTGCTCCAAAGGAGTAAATTTACTCATATCCAAGCTACATATAAAGTTACATCAGATCACATCAGTACGTCAGATCAGAATCCTAACTGTGTGCTAATTTCAGTCAAGTCATGCTAAGCAGTGATAGGGTTGTCATATGTTAGAAATTTTGTCTCTTATTCAAAGAGGTAAATCTGGGTCTACTTTGTTTGCAAATGCGTGAAAACATGTTTATATGAGGGAAAGGTTTAATTAGAGAAAAGGAAAATTTCAGAATTGTGTAGATTTGAAACCAGTGTGATAAATAGAGCATTTACTCCTATGGAGCAAATGCTCTATTTATCACAATGGTTTAATAAAGTGACTATTACAGAGGTGTAGAAAGGCGTTTTTATGGAGGAAAGAGTATTCTATTAGCCGGCAGAGCACAACCTGGTCAGACAGCTCCTATAGAAACCATCTGATACGGGTCTGTTCTGTTTGCAAATGCATCCAATCACATTTATATGAAGGAAAGGGTTTTATAGGTCCAAAAGTTTACTAAAGATCGACTGCTTCTTGGCCCTTTTCAACAGAATTAAGACCAACGGATATTGCACAGAGTTTGGATCCACAAAGGGTCAAACAACACCCCTCAAAACAGGTGTCCAGTTTTGTTTAGAAACATGCATGTAGTTAAACTTTAAAGATCTTTCCCTCGGGTGAGCGATTTCAGGGCCATTATGGCCTTCGTTTTTGTTATGTGAGAAAAAGAATCTGATGCTCACACAGGTTTTAATTTTAAAACTAGGTAATCTGCAGATTGGCACATGTTAAGGGGCCAGAAATCCTGGCCCCTTGACAGGATCTTATCCTTATGTGTTCATGAGTTATACCTTTCTGTGTCAATAACCAGCCTTTTGCATTGCATGAACTTTTATTTAGTTGCTTAGTGTTGTAACTTGTACATTACATGTTTGTTGCTTTGCTCTATGTCTCTTGCTTTGCTTTATGTTTAATTGAAGTTTTTATGATTTTTGATGTGCTTATTCCTAGATGTTAATACACTGTGAGGAAGTTGCTGATCAGTTCTTCCCAAATCTGATTTGGGTGGATAAACGGTTTTACTTCAATCTTAGCTGTCGCACTTTTGTGCCTTCTTTTGACTGTCAGACTCTTAGTTATACTCTTTTTAAGGCAGTTTTTAGGCTTATGTCAAGATCAGCAACTTTCACACAGGTTTTAATTTTAAAAACAGGTAATCTGCAGATTGGCACATGTTAAGGGGCCAGAAATCCTGGCCCCTTGACAGGATCTATGAACCCAGAGTAAATCAATTACCAGGTGCAGACAGTCATATATATCCAAATTGTGCACCACATTTTCGATACCTGATCTGGATCTATGCTGTCTGCACATGACCCCTTTTTACACATGACCCCTTTTTTTTTTTTACTTTTTATTCTTTTTCCTATTATGCATGCACTTACATATATACAGGTAGATGTGATATACACTGTATGCTGTATTAGGTGTATATAAAAATGCATTTCATAGAATTCTTACTTTTTTAAACTTGATAATGTACTTTTTTACAGGCTGTTAGTTAATTTTATTGTTAAGAAACTTATGTTATTATGTCGGTAAATAGCTTTTAGCTAATGTTAAATATGTTGTGAAAACAAACCCGACTATAAATAAAGTTTCTTGTATCTTGTATCTTGTATTTTGTATGCTCGTTGGCTTTTGAGATCACATGTTTAGGAACATGTGATCTTAAAAGACAACTGTCAACCTTTTCCCTGTTCTATGTTTATTCCAAATTTTGCTACCTGCTGAATATTCATGGACAAAATATTTGTAGTGAAATATGGAAAATGTACCATTGTAGCTATTTTAGAACGTAAAGAAACAGATCTATCGTATACCATTATCAAACAGAGTGGACCTTGACCTGGATCTACTTTTGCAAATGGGTTAAAAGGCATTTTTATGAAGGAAAGGGTTAAAGCAAAGTCAAATCTGATACAAACAAACTTTTATTCTTTATAGGTAATGCTCTTGGAATGATTGGAGTGTCATAAGGTGTAGGAGAATGATTGGAGTGTCATAAGGTGTAGGAGCAACTGTTGGTCTCCTTTACCCACTCCGCAGAATCTCAGGCACAGATGGGGGCCTGTATAGCAGAGGGAGGCTTGATTGGTGTTGTAGACAGCTCTAAAGTTCAGATGATTGACCTGCCCCAGATGGTGGCCTTTTTCCAGTCTGGTTAGAGCCGCTGCAGTGATCACATGTACCACCAACTTCATGCATGTATAGCCCCCTTTCCTGACCGACTCAGCAGTGAATTTAATGAAGACTGGGCTGTTTCTGGGCACATAAATTGGTGGTGTCACATTCACCGGCTCTCTGGTTGCTTTTGGAAAACTTCAAGGTAAGTTGCAGAATTCTGCATAAGCAACCCATTACTGAACACTTCGGTCCATATATGCACTTTTCTACGCCCCTTTACAAAATTGATAGAATAGATCTGGATCAGAGAGCAGAATATTATGGGAAAACCTTTTGATTGCAGCATTCAAAAGGTTAGTCCTTAATCTGCTGAATAATCAAAACTGGGCGTATCACTAAGAAAATGATTTTAATGACAACAGTCAAAGGAGCCCTTTGATTAGGGTCTACACTGTTTGCAAAGCCCTTTCCCTCAAATAAACATGTTTTCATGCATCTGCAAACAGAGTAGACCCAGATCAGACAGCTCCTAAAGGAGCTGTCTGATCAGGGTCTACTCCGTTTGCTAATAGAATTTGAAATATCTGTTTCTTTACTTTCTAAAATGGCTACAATGCTCCACCTTCCATATTCCATTATAATTTTTTTGTCCATGAATACTTTGTAGGTATTGAAATTTGTAATAAACACAGAACAGGGAAAGGGTTAACTGTTTCAGCCCTAAATTATCAGAGTAGAATAACCCGTTAGTGTTAACTAAAGAGTCCACTAGGTATAAGAGTAAAGAGTCCACTAGGTATGAGATGCATAAACTTGTTAGAGGAATTTTGTAGGACAAATAGTGCAGACTGATCAGAGTGCTCTCCTAGGAACCCTGTGATCTGGTTCTACACTGCCAATAACAGTGCATGCATGTCCCAAGGTGAAAGGGTTAATTTTCCTTGTATATTTCAGGTACCTTGAAGTCTAATCCCCTGGTTTTGCCTGGTTGCCATCCAATGAACTTTGGAATGTTAATTGCTGACTAATATTAATGCCTATGGCTACTTTATGATGGACCACTCATATGCCTCCAGACTCTCCACGCTTGGTGTGGCCACTACCTTGTCCAGTGCTATGGGTGTAACACTGACCATGGCTATTGGAGGTACGTCTTTAACCCATTCCCTTGTATTGACGCCTCAATAAATGTCTTTTTTAACTTGTCTGTTTCGAAAATATCACAAGCTATTGTCGTAACTCTGGCGGCGGCGTTGTCGTCCGAAATCTTAACATTGACCAAAACTTCTTCAATTTTTCATTTACAACCTTCATTTTTGGTATGCATGTTCATCTTGACAATGACGCCAGAAGAGGGTTGGCACCCACTTGCGATGCTCTTGTTTTAGCTCACCTGGCACAAAGTGCCTTGTGAGGCGACTGTCTCCGGCGTTGTGCGCATGTGGTTCGTGCTATGTGTGTCATCAACAATTTACTTGAACATCATCTTCTCTCAGACACAAAGCCTAGAACATTTGGTATGTAGCTGCATCTAAAGGTCCTCCATAAAGGTGTTCAAATTACCACCCTTGTACCAAAAAATGGCTCCGCCCATGAGGGGGGCTTATCAATTTTTCATAGGAAAATCTTTAAAATCTTCTTCTGAAACTGTAAGGCCTAGAGCTTTGATATTTGGTATGTAGCATGATCTGATCATCATTTACACAGATTGTTCAAGTTATTACCCCCGGACCAAAAATGGCTCCGCCCCAAGGTATATCAGTTTTTCATAGACGGTAGATTCTCTCTCACTGGCTTACACCGGGCAGACTCTGCTAACCAGTGCGCCAGTAGAAATTCACCCGTCAGTTTACACTGGGAAAACACTTGCCCCATGCAATAACCCGGTCCGCATTGGGCATAATACTCTTTCTAGGGTTTCCACCGGACAGCCTCTGCAAACCGGTGCATCAGTAGATTATTACCTAGGAGATTACACTGGGCAGTTACATTCTACTTCAAAAAAGTCTAGTTTTCCAGTCTCTACCGGTCATAACACTGTTAGGGTTTCCATTTGGCAAACTCCTTCGAAGTTTGACCCAGATTAATTACGAAAAAGCTCGGCCAAGCATAATTTCCGAGCAGTTTCACCTTCACCTTCTAGACCCTCTAGGGCTAGTAAACATCATTGTCGGACTCAGAGGATTCTTCCTCTAGGAGCAGTCTGATCTGGGTCAACTCTGTTTGCAAATGTGTGAAAAGATTTTTATATAAGGGAAAGGGTAAACCACTTTCCAGTTGAATATTTATGTAAGAAATAATGACATTATAAATATTTATTTGCTTATTTTTACCTCGTGTGTTCGGAGAAAAGTTGAGCTATTGTGATCTCTGGGTCCTAGGCATTGACGTCATCGTTGGCACGCAAAATTTTTAATGTACCTCATTACATAAGAGACGTCAACACGAAACTTCATAGGTTATTAGATTTCATTGATGGGAAGGTCTCTACAAAATAACCATAACTCTTGATTTCAAAATTTTGGAGTTATGGGCCTTTATTTTTTAAAAAAGTTATTAAATTAGCTGGACAGGCACCAACTCAAACGAGCGTTGGTGCCGTACGCGGCTCTTGTTTAAAATGGCCTATGTACATAGGATACTTTGGTATTTGAACAGTAGTCAGATCAATTACAATTTCTTAACCCTTTCCCTGTTCTATGCAGTCAGATCAGTTACAATTTCTTAACGCTTTCCCTGTTCTATGCAGTCAGATCAGTTACAATTTCTTAACCCTTTCCCTGTTCTATGCAGTCAGATCAGTTACAATTTCTTAACCTTTCCCTGTTCTATGCAGTCAGATCAGTTACAATTTCTTAACACTTTCCCTGTTCTATGCAGTCAGATCATTTACAATTTCTTAACCCTTTCCCTGTTCTATGCAGTCAGATCAGTTACAATTTCTTAACCTTTCCCTGTTCTATGCAGTCAGATCAGTTACAATTTCTTAACACTTTCCCTGTTCTATGTCTATTTCAATTTTCAATACATACTGATTATTCATGGACAAAGTCATTATAATGAGCTACGGAAGGTGGAACATTGTAGCCATTTTAGAAAGTAAAGAAACATAACTATCAAATTCCATTAGCAAACAGAGCAGACCCTGATCAGACGGCTCCTCTAGGAGCCGTCTGATCTGGGTCTAATCTGTTTGCAGATGCGTGAAAACACGTTTATATGAGGGAAAGGGTTAAGTAAACGGAGCAGACCCTGATCAGGTGGCATCTTCTCTGTTTCAAAGGTGTGAACAGGCGTTTATATGAAGGATAAAATTCACATGAAACTAAATTGTACACTAACAACCACCCTTGATCCAGTATTGACAGAGAATGGCTTGTGGAAAGAATATTCATGTCCTGATATTAGAAAACATTTTGCTTGGTCCAAGGTTATAAAACTTCTGAGTATGAGTCTGAGATCATTATAAAGTATCAGATTGGTCAGATGCTTGAGAATGATCTCATACTCATGCAAAAAGTTTTATAACCTCGGGTCTTGAATCAGAGTTCATTCACAAGCAAGTTCAAAATCTAACCAATCAGATCCATGAAATCGCTCAGAAGTTATAAAACCTTGGAGCCATGTCCGTTGGAAGTATTCTTATTTTATGCAGTGTTCTGAAGTTATTTTCTTGTGTTTGAAAGGTTGGTGAGAAATTCAGGAGCAGATCCCTGAAGTTCCCTAGACTGATCTCTGGCTGCACCATGGACTGGTTCCAGTGCTGGACCAAGGATGCTCTGATTGCTGTGTCCAACCACTTCCTGTCCAACTATGATATTGTGGCTACTCCACCAGTCAAGAGTTCTGTGGTCAACACCATGGGTGTGATCCAGGACTTGGTAGATGAGAAGTGTATAGATTATTTCCAAAGATACCATCGCCAGACTTATGTGACACCTAAATCTTATTACCTGTCCTTTACTGGAGGTTACAAAGAAATCTATATATGACCAGAAGAGGAAAGAGATTGGCATTCTGACAGAATGAACACAGGTTGGTGTAGAAACCAGTGAAATATTTATATTTTTATTCCTAACCAAAGAGTGTTAATAAGATACTGTAAAACCTCTCTATAATGGTCACTAAATTTTGTTAGTGAGTTGGTATTTAGGACAGGTGGTTGCTTAAAGCAAGTTGAAACTAAAACAGAATGCTCCTATAGGAGCGTTCTGTTTTACTTTCACTCTGCTTTAAGCAATCATCTGCCTTAAACACAAAATACTTGATGTAATTTAGTGGCCATTATAGAGAGGTTTTACTGTAATAGCACAGCTCATACAATACATTTTGAGATGATGTGAGTTTGAGTCTGAATTCATTCTCAAGTACCTGATTGGGCGGCGAGGTACTCAAGAATGAGCTCAGACTCAGAAGTTTTAACCCATTCCCTCATAGGCTATTTTTAGATCCAGCCACTTGAAATGAATCTACCGAAAGGAGCAATAACTAGATAAAAGGCATATTTAAGAAATTCGTAGTTTGAAAGCATTGTGATAGAGCATTTGTTCCTATCCTATAGGAGCAAAATTTTATGCTCTATTTATCACAATGGTTTCAACAGGTGATTTTTATAGAGGCGTAGAAAAGGCGTTTTTATAGAGGAAAGGGTTAAAAAATATTTGAACTTTTTGTGAAATAACTTTTTGTACTTGTGTACTTGTTTGCTTGTGTAAACAGATTGTTTTATTTATTATCTGAAAACATTTATACATGAGTACATGACATCTCATTGATAATTTAGAGTATTAAGATTTTTGCTTGTACACATACTTCATTCCATGAACAACATTTTTAAGACCCCAAACGGCGGGCATATAGTAATCGCATTGTCCTTCTTTCTGTGTGTTCGTCTGTCCGCCTGCCCCAAATTTCATGTCCCTTCTATAACTTTTTTATCCATGAATAAATTTCAAAATAACCTGGCACAAATGTTCACCACACAAAGACAATGTGTTGTGTTCAACTCCCTGGTCCATTGGTCAAAGGTCATGGTCATCATTCAGGGTCAAAGGTCGAGGCATTAGTGTTTCACAAACACACTCTTGTTTTCTCTTTGTATTTGTTGGAAGTATTTCTTTAACTTGATACAGAGCTTTGTATAAGAGGCATACTGACCTATCAAAAATTCTTTTTTTTTCAAACTTGTTTGTTTGTCAGTCGGACAGTCCTTCCGTCCATTCGTAAATATTTACATTCGCCCTGCAACGTCCTTATAAAACCTTATTCTAAAAAGAAAGTTGCATTTTCCCATGAACGTTCATTAAAAAAAAATCCGTTGAAATATAAGAAATACAATGGAATATAAATATAAGAAATAAATGACCTGCTCCCGGTGTTCATGAGATATGCAACGCATAGCTTTACGAGCAAAGATTCACGTGAAGCCCTTTGGGCTTCACTAACTTTGCTCGTAAAGCTATGCGTTGCATAACCTCATGAACACCGGAAGCACGTCATTCATTTCTTAATTGAACATGGGCAGTTGGTGATGGTGTTGCAAACTTCTCATTCAGTTTTATTTATATTTGGTATACAGTAAAACCTCTATAACGACAACTAAATTGTGTTAAATTAGTTGGTATTTGGGGCAGGTGGCTGCTTAAAGGTCAAGTACACAGATTGGGTTTTCGTCAAATTCTGATAGTATACAGTTAGTTAAACACCAAGCTGTAAAAAAATCTTACCGTTTTTATCTTGTTTTGATTTAAATCGAGTTTTTATTGTACCGCTAACCGTGCATTTTGAAAATAGATACATGATTATCTCCCTTGCGTAGTGACGTCACTTGTGTACATGCCAGTCAGGGATCCCATTGACAGGGAGGAATGTACACAGAAACTTAACCTTTTCCTTAAAATGAACGCCTCTGCAAAACATAGTAGATCCAGATCAGAGCATACAGGAACCGTCTTATTAGGGTTTGTTCTGTTTGCTGACAAAATTAGATAAAATCCAACTCCATAGTTTCTATAAATACCCAAATTATTTTCACACTTTTCCAGACATTACGTCCACGGATTAACCATAGAAAGTGACACTTTATCGAGTATAGGAAACTATTTATGGAGTGTGATGTTTATTATAGGTGTGAAAAACAATGATACTTAATATTAAACACATGTGTTTTAATTTTGTTAATTTTAACCCTTCTCTTGCTGAATTTTAAAATACAATTTTCCTTCTTTACCCATGCCCTGTTGTAAAATTACATATATCTTCACTGTGTACACGTATTTCACTGTGCAATCACTGCTATGGAATGCACTTGTTGCACAATCAACTTGTAAATAGTGCAGACCCTGATGAGACAGCTCCTGCAGGAGCTGTCTCATCTGGGTTTTCACTATTTACAGGTAGGTATATTGACGTAAATAGCAAGCGAAGAGTTATAACTTACTTTACCTGTCAGTGAATTTACACTATTCATAAACTATAATTTAGTTAGAACCAAGACCCTTAGCAAATAATACACGATTCAGATCAGAGGGACCATTTGGGTCCCGCCCATGAGTTGGGTCCAAACAACTTTTAGACAGAACCGGACAACTTTAGATGAATTTCGTATTTAGGCAAAGTGGGTTCAGATGAAATTGGACGTTCTCATTACGGTTTATTCCCATTTCGTCTACTTCCCATTTCGTCTACTGTAATTCATTCCCATTTCGTCTACTCTAAAAATTTACCCTGTTCCCATTTCGTCTACTGTTATAATTAAGTTATATTTACTCAGTTATTTTATTAATATCGTACAAGATTCAGATATTTTAGGACTTTTTAATGTGTTGTCATAATTTTTTATACTTTCTTTTAATATTTTAGATGCTTTTTTGTGCAGCAGACTTAATCCACAGTAGTATTTTTGACACCTATCACTGTTAGAGGGCCATTGCATAATCATGTTTTCTTAAGAATTACCATCATTTATAGCAGTTGGGCCATTGCATAATCATGTTTTCACAGTTTTCTTAAGCCTTACAATGAGTTACATCAGTTGGGTATGGACTCAGATCAAAAGTTTAGATGATGATCATTTTCCTTGATTGGCTGCAGTGGTTTCTTGTTTTTTTTAAAATTGCATTTTTGCTTGCATAAAATTTCTAAGATAAACCTTAAAACTCCTACACAACCCTGTTTTGGGTTTTGATCCAGATCAATAATTTGGGTCAAGATCAACCAAAACATTACAACTTGATATTAAAAAGTCCTCAAATGCATGAATTTTGTGTGCTGTGAAGATAATATAATATTGATCAAAGACATAAAAATATAAGTTCATGGCAGTAGACATGAATAATATAAGCAGTAGACGAAATGGGAAAGGGTGTAAAATTAGGAATAGACGAAATGGGAACAAAAGCCAAAATAGTAGACGAAATGGGAAGTAGACGAAATGGGAAGTAGACGAAATGGGAAGTTACCCTCATTACTATGTATAAATGTATGTGCTTTCGAAAAAGAAAGAAATTCCACCAAAATACAGAAAAATAGGAAATAATTTATTTATTTTACTTTAATATTTGCAATAGCGAAATGATGCATTACTTTCACAAAATCGAGTAAAGGTTAAAATACCAAAATATGTATTTGTTATGAAAATGAGAAAAAGGTGGATCTTGATAACAAATGGTTGTCAGTCTTGAAGAATTACTATTTTTTTTTTATTAATATGTTCATGTTTCTAAAGCTTGTGAATTATGTTTAAATGACTGGACCCACTACAAATAAAAATGTCTATAAATATATGGTCAACACATTAAAACTGCTGCTACATTTGTTTTTATCATAATGTTACAGTATACTCGTATGTGCAATTTAATTATGTTTTGTAGGCAAACAACAGTAAATATAGTAATTAGAATTTCTCTATGAATGAATGTGTTCAATGGCCTTAGGCCATATCGTAGTATATTGTGCTAAGCCATATTACACACGAATGCCCCATGCAGGGTCAATTGTCTCCAGATGTCAGTTATCATAGTGGCCGTTTGTAAAATACCCACCAGGGGACAATGATTAGTACATGACCATAAAACCCGCTTCCTGTATATTACGTATTGTTGCATTCTTTTATGTAGCTGTGGTAAAGTATCAAGAGGAATCAATCATTGCGGTCATGTTGCCTCAAAGTTAGTTGGGCATTATGTAGGTAATAATCAGTAACACTTACGCACCCAATGAACAATTCAGTAAAATTCAGTAATCCAGAATGACTTTTTTCCTATGGATTTATGGTCAAAATTGTCTAAGTTCCAAAATTGCAAAAAGGATCATATTTATGATAAACTATTTCCCTGATGAAAAATTATGTGTGAGTAAATTACTTCACGAATATAAACCATTCATTCCATGTGCCTGTTTATGCCAATGCAAACATAGTAGACCCAGATCAAGCGTATTTAAACAAATTTACAAACATAGTAGATCCAGATCAGAGAGCTTCTCTTGTAGCTCCCTGATCAGGTTCTTGTCGATTTGCTTATGAAATAATATACCGGTAGGTCTTCTTGTACAATTACTGCCATAGCCTGTGCTCATATATCATTAACTCTCCATGAAATAATTATTTCTTACACAAATATTCATAAAGAAGATCTAAAGGCTTTTTCTTCACAATGTTAACTTAAACTTTTCAAATGGATCATTGGCTCTGACAGATCAATTAGGATTAGATCAACAAAATTTCATAAGTAAACAGAGCAGAACCTGATCAGACAGCTCTTACAGGAACTGTCCGATCTGGATCTACTCTATTTGCAAACGCTCGTGAAGCCGTTTATATAAGAAGAGAATGATTGGGAAATTGATCAAAAGCAAATTAAGTGTCTCCTGCCAACAGTGCAAAATTGTGTTTATTAATCAATAATCATTTTTCTCTAAAGAATATTTACTAAAGATTTCATGACCTCATGAATATTCATTACAGGGATTAGAGACGCTTGACAACCCTGATCGAATCTTAAGAAATAAGTCTACGGATTAAGCAATTAGAGCAGATCCTGATCAGACAGTTCCTGCGTGATTTGGGTTACCGCTGTTAACAAAACGTTTGTATAGAATAATTTTCCACAATGAAAAAACCCATTAACATACAGGGCTAGACCTAAGTCAGATTTATAACAGAATGTAGCATATCCTTTTTAGCTCACCTGGCACAAAGTGCCAAGGTGAGCTATTGGGATGATCCTATGTCCGGCGTCCGTCGTCGTGCGTCGTGCGTATGTGCGTTGTGCGTACGTGCGGGCGTCAACAATTTACTTAAACATCTTCTTCTCTGGAACTACAAAGCCAAGAGCTTTGATATTTGGTATGTAGTATGATGTAATGGTCCTCTACAAAGATTGTTCAAATTATGTCCCCCGGGCCAAAAATGGCCCCGCCCAAGGGCTTATCAGTTTTTCATAGGAAAATCTTGAAAAATCTTCTTCTCTGAAACTGTAAGGCATAGACCTTTGATATTTGGTATGTAGCATCATCTAATGGTCCTCTACTAAGATTGTTCAAATTATGACCCCTGGGCCAAAAATGGCCCCGCCCCGGGGCTTATCAGTTTTTCATAGGAAAATCTTTAAAAATCTTCTTCTCTGAAAATGTAAGGCATAGACCTTTGGTATTTGGTATGTAGCATCATTTAATGGTCCTCTACTAAGATTGTTCAAATTATGACCCCTGGGCCAAAAATGGCCCCGCCCCAGGGCTTATCAGTTTTTCATAGGAAACTCTTTAAAAATCATCTTCTCTGAAACTGTAAGGCATAGACCTTTGATATTTGGTATGTAGCATGATCTAATGATCCTCTACTAAGATTGTTCAAAGTATGACCCCTGGGCCAAAAATGGCCCCGCCCCGGGGCTTATCAGTTTTTCATAGGAAAATCTTTAAAAATCTTCTTCTCTGAAAGTGTAAGGCATAGACCTTTGGTATTTGGTATGTAGCATCATCTAATGGTCCTCTACTAAGATTGTTCAAATTATGACCCCCAGGACAAAAATGGCCCCGCCCCAGGGCTTATCAGTTTTTCATAGGAAAATCTTTAAAAATCTTCTTCTCTGAAACTGTAAGGCATATACCTTTGATATTTAGTATGTAGCATCATCTAATGGTCCTCTACTAAGATTGTTCAAATTATGACCCCTGGGCCAAAAATGGCCCCACCCCGGGGCTTATCAGTTTTTCATAGGAAAATCTTTTAAAATCTTCTTCTCTGAAAATGTAAGGAATAGACCTTTGGTATTTGGTATGTAGCATCATCTAATGGTCCTCTACTAAGATTGTTCAAATTATGACCCCCAGGACAAAAATGGCCCCGCCCCAGGGCTTATCAGTTTTTCATAGGAAAATCTTTAAATATATTCTTCTCTAAAATTATAAGGTATAGACCTTTGATGTTTGGTATGTAGCATTATTTAATCGTCCTCTACTAAGATTAATCAAAATATGACCCCCGGACCAAAAATGGCCCGCCCAAGGGCTTATCAGTTTTTCATAGGAAAATCTTTAAAAATCTTCTCCTCCAGAACTGTAAGGTCTAGGCCCTTGATATTTGGTATGTAGCATCATCTAATGGTTTTCTACCAAGATTATTCAAATTATTACCCCTGGGTCAAAAATGGCCCCGCCCTGGGGCTTATCAGTTTTTCATACGAAAAGCTTTAAGCATCTTCTTCTCCAAAACTGTAAGGCAGAGACCTTTAACATTTGGTATGTAGCGCTATCTAATAGTTTTCTACCAAGATTGTTCAAATTATGTCCCCTGGGTTGAAAACTTCACCGCCCAGGGGCATATCAGTTTTTTATAGGAAAGTTTTTAAAAATCTTCCCTTAAAAACCTTTAAAAGTCTTCTCTGAACTTGTAAGGCATAGACCTTAGATATTTGGTATGTTGCATTATCTAATAGTCCTCTACCAAGATTTTCAAATTATGAACCCCGGATCAAAATTGACCCCGCCCTGGAGCTTAACAGTTTTTCATAGGAAAATCTTTAAGGTCTAGACTCTTTATATTTAGTATGTAGCAACATCTGATGGTTTTCTACCAAGATTTTTCAAATTATGCAATCTGTCATTGAAATCATTAATCTGTTACGAACAGGTGAGCGATTAAGGGCCATCATGGCCCTCTTGTTTATAATTGCAGACCCAAGTCATCGACTGCACTATTTCCTCTAGTATAAATTTCACTGACAACAGCCATCGAGACAAAATCTTAGCTGACCCAATATAAATCACATCACGTTTTCTTGAACTTCTCGTCTTTTGGTAATTTAAATAATCCTATTTAATCTCTGTCGGACTGGGAGCTACACCCATAGGCAGGGATACACACATATGCAGCACAAGTTATATGCATATAACATATATATAAGCATATGCATTTTAGCACTTATAACGAAGCAGAAGTACATTACGTGCGATTCTTTTCTATACGATATCTAGTCCGACATTATAGCGAATGTTCATCAGTGACGTCATCACAAGGGAGATAAGCGAGCGACCAAAATCAGCCAGTGCTTACTTATCGGTGATATATGACAGCTGCTATGTGCGATATGACTGTATTTTTTTGTGTTTTCGAAACTACGTCGTACAAGGTACCTATAGTGTTTCCCCTAGGCCTTTTTAGCATGGCGCAGCGCCATGCCTCTTTTATACTGCGCCATGTTGCCCCTCATCAAAGATTGCCGCGCCGTGCCCTAAATATCATGCTGAGTACTGAGTAATTGTGATCCCTATAAAAGCTGTATTACCATTTGAAGGGATTAACTGATCAGTCTGTTGTGTTAGTTACCTTGGCATGTGTGTATTACCAATGTGTCAACACTGCATGTCTTTCTTCGCGGTCTGCTGGTCACTAATTTGCAATGCAGTTATGATAATCGGCCATTGTACAAGAAAATAGAACTGACGTCAAAATCTTATTTTCAGAAAATAAAAAATAAATAATTATTTTGTGTGATTGAATTTAGTTCTAAGTTAACAAATTGACATTCAAATAGCATAACTTTAATTAGTTTTTGTTTTTACATCAGAAAAATGAACTCCAAATTGTTTGGCTCAAATCACGGACTTTGGAAGTTTGGTGCTAGATCTACTTCTCAGTTCAGGGAGGCAGTTACGAATATTTTGTAGATATTTGGCAATATATTCAAATAAAATGGCTTTTGTAGTGAGTATGACATATCATAGATGTCAACTACACACATAATCAATTTTATCTAAATTTTATTTGGTCAGATTTGATGCACGTTACAAACCGGAAATGATACTATAAACGGTAAAGTGCAAATGACAAAGTACCAATATTCGGACAGAACTAAAATTCGGACAAATTTATTTTGCAATTGAAATACATTTGTTCTGTAGTGGTAGTAATGGTCTATAATTTATTAAATAGCTTAGAGAGATCTGTGAACATACTTCTGATTAAATTTTGTTGTAGTGGATAGGGCTAAAAAGCTGCTCATTTCTTGAAAAATGAACTGAATGGGACATTTATAAAGACTCCTTGTGACTTATTAAAATTGTTTACTTTAAAATATAAAGTTCAAAGTAGATGATTGTATTCATCATGAATTAAAAAGATAGAATACAATACTGACAATAATAATATTAAATACAATATAAATGACAATAATAACATAATACATGTATACTTAAAATAATATAAAAAGTAATTACTAATATGATAATAGTATTTAGAGAATGATAATAGATATAATGGCATTCGCCGACATCTTCAAAAATATAATTGAAAGGAATAGGAATTACAGTAGAATAGATAGAAATAGAATAGAAAATGGAATAGGAATATTACCAAATAATTATGTGTATATTGTAGATGGGGATGTACATTGAATAGAGCATAGAAAGAAATGGGATACATGGGGGATAAATTTGGATGGGTAGAGAATAAAATAAAGAATAGTGTTGAATAGATTAAGGAACAGAAACGAATAGAAATAAGATATGATGTAATATATGATATAATAGATGGTGATGGGTATAGAATAGAGAATAGCATAAGGAATAGAAGACTACATTACTCAATGTAATATTCCAAATAGGTAAAAAGTTAAAATGCCCTAATAAGATGGTTTGTCGCGCGTAAAAATGCCCTTTTCAACAGAAATTACCGTGCCCTCATTGGACCCTGGGGGAAACACTAATGTATTTGTCAAATATTTACGAAAAAGTGTCCCGCCTGTTTACCTGACCTTTAAAGCAAGGTGAAAGTAAAACATAATGCTCCTATAAGCACCCACCTGCCTATAACACAAAATACTTGATGTGATTTAGTTGCCGTTATAGAGAGGTTCTATTGTACATTATAACTACGAATGGTAGATGTGCAAGACACAATTTTCATGTGTTTACTGTTGGGCATTGCAGAATTATTTCCCCTTGGTATTTACTGGCATTTTGTCATGAAACATGTGGTGTCGGTGTAACAAACTATTCTTTCAGTTTGAAAGTTATTCAGTGTGTAAGTGGTATAATAATAACCACGAATGGTAGATGTGAAAGACGTAATTTTCATGTGTTTACTGTTGGGCATTGCAGTGATAGTGATAAAAAAAGTTTTGCTTAGTTTCTGTAAGTATTGCAATTATCTATAATTATTATTATGTCTCCCCCATTTAAGGGGAGATATATTGTTTTTGCCAGAGTTGTCTGTCTGTCTGCCCGTCCGCACTCACCAAAGGGTAGTTGTGTGACTTTTTCTAACTAGTCCCACAAGAAAAATCATTAACCTGGCCATCTCTTGTGACATTAACCTGGCCATTTCTTGTGACATTAACCTGGCCAGTTGT
This sequence comes from Azorinus chamasolen, assembly GCA_963576725.1. Lineage (NCBI taxonomy): Eukaryota > Metazoa > Mollusca > Bivalvia > Cardiida > Solecurtidae > Azorinus > Azorinus chamasolen. The sequence continues at coordinate 62,342,567 of OY755250.1, forward strand.
GGGACATAGGGTTAGGGTTAGGGTTAGCTTCCAGATCATTCTTTTCCAAAGTTAGAGCCAAAAATAGTTTTTCTTGTGGGACTAGTCACACAAGAAAAGATCAAAGGAAAAAGTCACACAACTACCCATTTGTTAGTATGTCCGTCCGTCTGTCCGTCTGTCCGCACTCACCAAAGGGTAGTTGTGTGACTTTTTCTAACTAGTCCCACAAGTAAAATCATTAACCTGGCCATCTCTTGTGACATTAACCTGGCCATTTCTTGTGACATTAACCTGGCCAGTTGTGGGACATAGGGTTAGGGTTAGGGTTAGCTTCCAGATCATTCTTTTCCAAAGTTAGAGCCAAAAATAGTTTTTCTTGTGGGACTAGTCACACAAGAAAAGATCAAAGGAAAAAGTCACACAACTACCCATTTGTTAGCATGTCCGTCCGTCCGTCCGTCCGTCTGTCTGTCTGTCTGTCTGTCACAAACAAACTTGTGTCGCGTGTATCTCTGAAACCAGTCGGGTTAGAGTCACCAAACTTCACAAGAATGTTCACCATCATGAGTTGTTGTGCACCTGGGACTTTAGCTGACCTGAGCCAAAGGCTCAGGTGAGTTATTGTGACCGCGATCCGTCCGTCGTCCGTCCACATTTTCAAACGACATCTCCTCTGAAACTGCTGACCCGATTTTAACCAAATTTTGTCAGAAGCATCAGTGATTAGGGGGAACAAAATATTGTTCACATTATGACCCCCGGGCCAAAAATGGCCCCGCCCTAGGGCTTATCAGTTTGTCATAGGAAAATCTTTAAAAATCTTCTTCTCTGAAACTGTAAGGCGTAGACTTTTGATATTTGGCATGTAGCATGATCTTATGGTCCTCTACAAAGATTGTTCAAATTATGACCCCCGGGCTCAAAATGGCCTCGCCCAAGGGCTTATCAGTTTTTCATAGGAAAATCTTTAAAAATCTTCTTCTCTAAAACTGTAAGGCCTAGACCTTTGATATTTGGTATGTAGCATCATCTAATGGTCCTCTACAAAGATTGTTTAAATTATGACCCCCGGGCCAAAAATGGCCCCGCCCAAGGGCTTATCAGTTTTTCATAGGAAAATCTTTAAAAAATCTTCTTCTCTCAAATTGTAAGGCCTAGACTTAAGATTGTTCAAATTATGACCGCCCAAGGGCTTATCAGTTTTTCATGGAAAAATCTTTAAAAATCTTCTGAAACTGTAAGGCCTAGACCTTTGATGTTTGGTATGTAACATGATCTAATGGTCCTATACAAATATGTAGCTTGGCTTGTTGTCCTCTGCCAAGAATGTTCATCTTACGACCCTGGTCTCTGGGCAAAACAGTTTTTCGTGGGAAAAATATGAAATATTATTTTTCTCTGAAACTATTAGGCTTAGACCTTTAATTAATGGCATACTGCTTTGCCTTGTGGTTCTCTACCAACGTTGTACAAATGATGACTTCTTGGTCAAAAATGGCCCCGCCCCTTGGGTTATCTCAGGTGAGCGCTTCAGGGCCTCATGGCCCTCTTGTTTGAATTGTCTCCTCCTGATAACTTTGGAGTTATTGCCCCTGAAGACTTAAAATTAGAAAAACTTTGTGTCGCGCGTATCTCTGAATCCGCTAGTACTAGAGTCACCAAACTTCACAGGAATGTTCACCAGCATGAGTTGTTGTGCACCTATATAAATTATACCCCTTGGGTTAAAATTGGCCCGCCCCAGGGGTGGTCAGTTTTGAATAGAAACATATAGTGAAAACTTTGAAAATCTTCTCCTGAATCTACAGGGTTCTCAGATTTCATGTTAAGCATATAGCATCATGTTCAGGTCCTCTAAATTTTTAGCTCACCAGAGCACAAAGTGCTCAGGGTGAGCTATTGTGATCGCCCGTTGTCCGTCAGCGTCCGTCGTCCGTCGTTCGTCGTCCGTCGTCAACAATTTGAACCTTTAAAAATCTTCTCCTCTGAATCTACAGGGATCTCAACTTTCATCTTTGGTACATAGCATCATATTCAGGTCCTCTACAAAAGTTATATAAATTATTCCCCTGGGGTCAAAATTGACCCCGCCCCAGGGGTGCCTTGTTTTCAATAGAAACATATAGTAAAACTTTGAAAATCTTCTCCTCTGAAACCAGAAGCTTCTCAGCTTTCATAATTGGCACATAGCATCATGTTCAGGTCCTCTACAAAAGTTATATAAATTATGGCCCTGGGGTCAAAATTGGCCCCGCCCCAGGGGTGGGCAGATTTCAATAGAATCATATAGTGCAAACTTTGAAAATCTTCTTCTCTGAAAATGGAAGGCTCTCAGCTTTCATATTTGGCACATAGCATCATGTTCAGGTCCTCTACAAAAGTTATATAAATTATGGCCCCAGGGTCAAAATTGGCCCCGCCCCAGGGGTGGGCAGTTTTCAATAGAAACAAATAGTGAAATCTTTGAAAATCTTCTCCTCTGAAACTGGAAGGTTCTCAGCTTTCATATTTGGCACATAGCACCATGTTCAGGTCCTCTACAAAAGTTATATAAATTATGGTCCCAGGGTCAAAATTGGCCCCGCCCCAGGGGTGGGCAGGTTTCAAAAGAAACAAATAGTGAAATCTTTGAAAATCTTCTCCTCTGAAACTGGAAGGTTCTCAGCTTTCATATTTGGCACATAGCATCATGTTCAGATCCTCTACAAAAGTTATATTATTTATGGCCCGGGGTCAAAATTGGCCCCACCCCAGGGGTGGGCAGTTTTCAATAGAAACAAATAGTGAAATCTTTGAAAATCTTCTTCTCTGAAACTGGAAGGTTCTCAGCTTTCATATTTGGCACAGAGCATCATGTTCAGGTCCTCTACAAAGTTATATAAATTATGGCCCCAGGGTCAAAATTGGCCCCGCCCCAGGGGTGGGCAGATTTCAATAGAAACAAATAGTGAAATCCTTGAAAATCTTTTCCTCTGAAACTGGATGGTTCTCAGCTTTCATATTTGGCACATAGCATCATGTTCAGGTCTTCTACAAAAATTATATAAAGTATGGCCCCGGGGTCAAAATTGGCCCCACCCCAGGGGTGGGCAGTTTTCAATAGAAACAAATAGTGAAATCCTTGAAAATCTTTTCCTCTGAAACTGGAAGGTACTCAGCTTTCATATTTGGCACATAGCATCATGTTCAGGTCTTCTACAAAAGTTATATAAAGTATGGCCCCGGGGTCAAAATTGGTCCCGTCCCAGGGGTGGGCAGTTTTCAATAGAAACAAATAGTGAAATCTTTGAAAATCTTCTTCTCTGAAACTGGAAGGCTCTCAGCTTTCATATTTGGCACAGAGCATCATGTTCAGGTCCTCTACAAAAGTTATATAAATTATGACCCTGGGGTCAAAATTGGCCCTGTCACAGAGGTAGTTGACAGTTTTCAATAGAAACATATTGAGAAAACTTTGAAAATCTTCTTCTCTGAAACTGGAAGGTTAATCTCAGCTCTCATATTTGGCTCATAGCATCGTGTTCAGGTCCCCAACAAGTTTTTCTAAATTATTTCCCTGGGGTCAAAATTGGCCCGCCCCAGGGCCGGCTAGTTCTCTATAGAAACATATAGTGAAAACTTTGAAAATCTTCTCCTCTGATTGTCTGGTGAGCGCTTCAGGGCCATTCTGGCCCTCTTGTTTATATAAATTATGCCCCTGGGATCAAAATTGGCCCTGCCCAAGGGGTGGCCAGTTTTACAAAGAAACGTATGATATAGTGATAACCTGAAACTATTGGGTTCTCAGTTTTCATATTTGGCATATGATATTATGATCAGGTCCTCTCCTAAAATTGTATAAATTATGCCTCTGGGGTCATGATAGGCCCTGTCCCAGGGGTGGCCAGTTTTGAAAATCTTCTCCTGAATCTACAGGTTTCTCAGCTTTCATATTTGGCATTTAGCATTATGTTCAAGTCCTCTATAAAAGTTGTATAAATTATGCCCCTGTTGTCAAAATTGGACAAACCCAGTGTTGGCCAGTTTTCTGAAGCAGACTGCTATTTAAACAGCTTTGTTTTTACCCTTTGCTAATCAGTGAGATTATCGTGACCAGTGGCTATTTTTAGCATACATGTATTGCTGGAGTGTATCATATTGCTCATTTGTACTCAGTTGGCCAACAAGGAGAAGGTTTTTGAGTTTTTGCCTTGTTTCATATACAGTAAAATGGCAATAATCCGAGGACTGTCGGGAACTGAGAAAATGCACGGATTACTGTTAACCTGGGATTATCCATGAAATCATACTTTGTGGATTCAACATGTCAAACCTATCGTATAGTATATGCAGGTACATGTGCTTTTTGCCTACAGAATGCTTAACAGTTAATTTAGACAAGTCTCGTTCAACCAGATGCTTGTTACGAGAGATAAACAATCCTTATAGAGTATTTTGGACAAACAAGACGAGTGTTCTGATTATTGACTAATTCAACTCGCCCTGATCACGAAACAGCATGGGTGTGAAGCGATGTTGTTTGCTAATTAACATCCACAATTAAATGAAATGTTGACGAATGAAAACTTAGGCAAACTAAAATCCATGAGTATAGGTTATATTAAACTCGGTTTATTGTGAAGGGTCCGTTGAACGGACCTGTGCAAACTACAGTGAATCTTCGGTCGCAGCTGTGAATGGTGTTTACCATTATCACTTATATAAGTCAAGACTCTATGCATTATATAAAATCATGCGTTGTACAGGTTGAACTCACAATTCCTGCCTACATACGTGTATACTGTTGGACCCGATGTCATTCACTCAGTTACAAAACTAACACAGCGGCACCTCTTATTGCTGGGGCACAGGCAGTTGCGAGACATCAATGATGCAGGTGTGATAAATTGACTTTGAAGTGACCGTGGCGCATGCTTGCATTAGGCAGGTAATTTATTGAAGCAGTTGATTGAAGGGACCAAGAAGCATGCTCGAAAAATCAGATTATCGAGACTCAGATTACACTGTACATGTACATAGTTGTATTGAAGTAATAGATTTCATGTCCGGACCGAACAAATTCCCTCGGATTAGACCATATACTCGGAAAATTGCTCCTCGAATTGCCGTTTTTACTGTAGAAACATATTAAGAAAACTTTAAAAATCTTCTCTCCTGAACTGGAAAGTTTTTAGTTTTCAAATTTGGCACACTGCATCATCTTGAAGTCCTCTACAAAAGTTATATGAATTATGCCCCTGGGTTCAAATGAGGTCCCGCCCCAGGGATTGGCCAGTTTTCTATAGAAACATATTGAAAACTTTGAAAATATTCTCCTGATTGCTGGTGAGCTATATCGGGGCCATCATGGCCCTCTTGCTTTTATTAGCTCACCTGAGCCGAAGGCTCAGGATGAGCTATTGTGACCGCTATTTGTCCGTCGTCCGGCGTCCGGCGTCCGGCGTCCGTCCGGTGTCCGTCCACATTTTCAAACGACATCTCCTCTGAAACTGCTGACCCGATTTTAACCAAATTTTGTCAGAAGTATCATTGGCTAGGGGGAACGAAACATTGTGCACATTATGACCCCCGGGCCAAAAATGGCCCCGCCCAAGGGCTTATCAGTTTTTCATAGGAAAATCTTTAAAAATCTTCTTCTCTGAAACTGTAAGGCCTAGACCTTTGATATTTGGCATGTAGCATGATCTAATGGTCCTCTACAAAAAATGTTCAAATTATGACCCCCGGGCCAAAAATGGCCCCGCCCAAGGGCTCATCAGTTTTTCATAGGAAAATCTTTAAAAATCTTCTTCTCTGAAACTGTAAGGCCTGGATCTTTGATAGTTGGCATGTAGCATGATCTAATGGTCCTCTACAAAGATTGTTCAAATTATGACCCCCGGGCCAAAAATGGCCCCGCCCAATGGCTTATCAGTTTTTCATAGGAAAATCTTTAAAAATCTTCTTCTCTGAAACTGTAAGGACTAGACCTTTGATATTTGGCATGTAGCATGATCTAATGGTCCTCTACAAAGATTGTTCAAATTATGACCCCCGGGCCAAAAATGGCCCCGCCCAATGGCTTATCAGTTTTTCATAGGAAAATCTTTAAAAATCTTCTTCTCTGAAACTGTAAGGCCTAGACCATTGATATTTGGCATGTAGCATGATCTAATGGTCCTCTACAAAGATTGTTCAAATTATGACCCCCGGGACAAAAATGGCCCCGCCCAAGGGCTTATCAGTTTTTCATAGGAAACTCTTTAACATTATTCTTCTCTGAAACTGTAAGGCCTAGACCTTTGATAGTTGGTATGTAGCATGATCTAATGGTCCTCTACAAAGATTGTTCAAATTATGACCCCAGGCAAAAAATGGTCCCGCCCAAGGGCTTATCAGTTTTTCATAGGAAAATCTTTAAAAATCTTCTTCTCTGAAACTGTAAGGCCTAGACCTTTGATATTTGACATGTAGCTTTGGCTTGTGGTCCTCTGCCAATATTACGACCATGACCTCTGGGCGAAACTTGGCCCTGGCTTATCAGTTTTCATGGGAAAAAATATATCATTTTTCTCTGAAACCATAAGGCTTAGACCTTTAATTAATGGCATACTGCTTTGCCTTGTGGTTCTCTACCAAGGTTGTACAAATGATGGCCCCGTCCCTGGGGTATCTCAGGTGAGCGCTTCAGGGCCTCATGGCCCTCTTGTTTTGGTACATGTATATGAACAAAACAATAGATTTTTTTTCATGGAAGAAATTATAGAATCAGATCTATACAATTCCTTAACCCTTACAGTGCGGGACACGATTCACCAATGTCCTTTGAAAACAGTGTAGATCCAGATGAGAGGGCTCCTGGAGGAGCCCTCTCATCAGGGTCTGCACTGTTTGTCATGTTGCACGTTTCTTCAGCAAAACCCCTACATATTCACCATAGGCTTGACCTGTTTGAATTTTTGAATAGTCATTTAAAAACTCAGGATTTTAAGGGTTAATCAAACAGTGTAGACTGTAATCAGGTGAATCCTGTAGAGCTCTCTGGTCAGGGTCTACCCTGTTTGCATAGGCACAAAATGGTGTTTCTATAAAGTAAGGGGTTAAGCAACAGATTAACGTAACTTTGGAGTATTAAATAGCAGAATGATGGTTGCTTAAAACCCTTTCCTCCATGAAATAGTACATTTTTCTATGGCTCTGTAAAAGTCACTTTTTAAAACGATCGTGATAAATAGAGCATTTGCTTCTATAGGAGCAAATCCTCTATTTATCACAACCGTTTCAAACCACAAAATCCAAAAAAAAATCCTTTACTCTAGTTAACCCTTTCCCTCATATAAATGTGTTTTCACGCATTTGCAAACAGAGTAGACCCAGATCAGACGGCTCCTAGAGGAGCCATCTGATCAGGGTCTGCTCTGTTTGCTAATAGAATTTGATAGATCTGTTTCTTTGCTTTCTAAAGTGTCTACAATGCTCCACCTTCTATATTTCTTTATAACTATTTTGAAATGAATATTCAGTAGGTATTGGAAATTGACCCTAATACAGAACAGGGAAAGGGTTAATGCTGCTTTTTGGTAGATTTATTCAAAGTGATTGGATCTAAAAATAGTGTATGAGGGAATGGGTCAATGCAGTGCAAAAGTAATTCAGAAAGCTTCCGAAGCATTAAGCTACCACCTGGTTTTAACAATAGAAACTTGAAGACTCGATATCAACGTAAGGTAGAATGATCTTTTCCACTTTCGATTCATACATGTGTTAATTTTTAGCCCCTTTAATCCCAGAATGGCGAAAATTAAACTAACCAAATTAAAACACTGGCATTTTGAGACAAAGTGGCGAAAATATCGCAAAGCTAATTATTGCCAAAGTAAAGTACAGTAAAACCTCCATAATGATCACTAAAGTGTGTTAATTAGTTGGTATTTTGGGCAGGTGGTTGTAAAGCAAGGTGAAAGTAAAACAGAATGCTTCTATAGGAGCGTTCTGTTTTACTTTCATCTTGATTTAAGCAGCCGCCTGCCTTCAAAACAAAATACTTGATGTAATTTAGTGGTCGTTAAAGAGAGGTTTTAGTAGCAAAATGCATTACCTGCTGTGAAATATGCCTTAGGTTATTTGATTTAATTGTACTACTATGACTGGAATAAAAAAGTGCCGCATATACCGTATGACCCGCTCGTTAGCCATACCTCATTATAAATGCTCACAGCATTCCACAATTAAGGTCATTGGTTATTTCCGGTCGGCCATTAACGTCCGCGTTTATTAGTCTTCCGATTTTTACACCTTACTAGCTGTCTGGGTCTATTCGACTTAATACAGTCCTTCCCTACAGCTTCCTTACTGGATCCTGTATCCTACCATATACTTTATATACAGATTACACTGCATATATCTTTGTGTTTTATTCACTTTGTTCCTGTTTTATCGGTCTCCCTTGTGCCCTCAACAATGGCTTCTCGGCACAAAGCTTCCTGCGGACACTTTACCGCAGACTGGGATACACACTCCTCTGTGTGTTTCTCCTGCTGCGGGTGCTCTGCAGAGGACCCTTGTCAGTTCTCCACTGCCTGGTCTTCTGAGACCTGGGGGTTAGCCTCTCGTCGAGGCTCTTGAGCTCGGCGTTTGTCTACCCCCGCCAGGTCGGACAGTGATATTTCACGCAAACCTAAGAAACCCAAAAAGAATGTTTCTTCTTCCAGTGGTTCGTCTGTGTCTATGACACAGCCCATCCATCAACTGGCTGCTTTGAAAGTCCCGACTTCGGTCCCGGGACAAGGGTCCCTATTCCGACCAGGGAATATCCCTCTACTGGTGACTTCACCATCCGGTGCTTTTCACTTGGCTTCTCCCGGCAGGTTCTCGCCAGGTTTACCTGGTCGACCTCTTCCAGGTCATCCGGTGCTTGCCATCGCTATGACTGGATCCAGGTATATAGCTTCTCCGGCTGATGCCTCTGGATATTCGGTGCTAACTAAACAGGTCAACCACCTATCTAGGTCAACCACACCTGTTTCTGAAAAATGCACTCTCGCTCCGGGTCAACGGGCAATTGCGAACCCAGTGCATAGTAGCATTTCAATGCTTGGCCTAACTAGGTCAACCAGCGTTAGGTCAACCAGTGTAACTAGGTCAGTCAGGCATGCTACAACCGGTGCTATAGTAAATTCTTCCCCGGTATTTTACACTGGTCAGACAAAGAAAACTGGTGTTACAGTAAGTTGTTCCTCAGATGTTTCCTCCGTGAATACACCTAATTCCTTTGGATCCATTTCGAGTGTGTCTGCCACTAATAAAACAACACACCCGATCTTTTCCATTGAACAAACTTCTTTGAATTTTGTTCCTGACTACACTCTTAGCTCTGCTGAGCTGAGTTCACCTACTAGACCCTCTAGGGCATGTAAGCGTAGTCGGTATTCTTCTTCTTCATCCTCTGACTCTGCCTATCGTTATAGACGTCGACGCAGTTCTTCATTTTCTTCGTACAACAGTCTAGTTCTCAACCTAGACATCGGCGCCATCAGAGACATAGGTCCTCTTCCTTTGACTCTCCCCTGGCTCGCTCCCGCCTTTCTCATCAGGGATCTCGTGTCAGACAGGATGAACCTATCCAGGCTCAGATTTCTGATGAGCAGGGGACGTCTTTTAACCAGACTTCTGATCCCCTCTTGAGCCGGGCCCCTTACTTCTACGACCCTAGGGTCTATTCTACTGGGAATTATTGTTTGGACCCTCATGTTCCAGTTGCCTTGCAAGCTACTGTGTCGGGTCCTCCGGTCCCTAGAGTCCCGCCTACGGCTACGGCCACCAGGCCAGACCAGGATCAGGATTATTTTTATCCATCCTTGCTAACCCAGAGGACCCTTTCTTTCAAGAATAGGGTACCCAGGGTAATTCTGAATTAGAAGACTCCCTCTCATCTACTCTTGAAGAGTCAGAAAGTCACTGTAATTTTTAGCTCACCAGAGCACAAAGTGCTCAGGGTGAGCTTTTGTGATCGCCTGATGTCCGTCGTCCGTCGTCGTGCGTCGTCCCGCGTCAACAATTTGAACTTTAAAAGTCTTCTCCTCTGAATCTTTAGCTCACCAGAGCACAAAGTGCTCAGGGTGAGCTTTTGTGATCGCCTGATGTCCGTCCTCGTGCGTCGTCCGTCGTCCCGCGTCAACAATTTGAACTTTAAAAGTCTTCTCCTCTGAATCTACAGGGTTCTCAGCTTTTATCTTTGGCACATAGCATCACCTATAGGTCCTCTACAAAAGTTATATAAATAATGCCCCTGGGGTCAAAATTGGCCCCGCCACGGCCCCAGGAGTGGCCAGTTTTTTCTAGCTGACTGTTGTTTTCTGTACAAGTAGCAGAATGCTGGGCTCACTTAGGTTAGGCATGGGGAAAACTTCAAAAATCTTTTTGTCAAAAACTACATGTCACAGAGCTTAGATATTTGGTGTATAGATTTACTTAGTATTCCTTATTGACATTGGTAAATATCATAGTTCTGAGGTTAAAATTGGTCCTGCCCTGTTGGTTATACTTTAAAATATTATTTTACACTATAAAGGTTCCTCTGAACTAGAGGGATTGAGGTCACTCCATCTGTGTTGCATAATCACTGAATAGGTCAAGTTCCTGGTCAAAACTCTATCAAGTTGTCTGCTTCAGAATTAGTCTCTGTTTGTTCACACTGTTTTTAACCCATTCCCTCATAGGATATTTTCAGAATCTGCCTCTTGAAAAATTTCAGAATTGTGTAGATTTGAAACCATTGTGATAAATAGAGCATTTACTCCTATGGAGAAAATGCTCTATTTATCACAATGGTTTCATAAAGTGACTATTTTACCTCTTTGAATAAATCTACTGATAAGGAGCATTAATTAGAGAAAAGGAAAATTTCAGAATTGTGTAGATTTGAAACCATGGTGATAAATAGAGCATTTACGCCTATGGAGCTAATGCTCTATTTATCACAAAGGCTTTTTAGCTCACCAGAGCACTTTGTGCTCAGGGTGAGCTTTTGTGATCACCCGTTGTCCGTCGTCCGTCGGCGTGCGTCGTGCGTCGTGCGTCGTTCGTCGTTAGTCGTTCGTCGTTCGTCGTCCGTCGTCAACAATTTGAACCTTTAAAAATCTTCTCCTCTGAATCTACAGGGTTCTCATCTTTCATCTTTGGCACATAGTATCATCTTTAGGTCCTCTACAAAAGTTATATAAATTATGCCCCTGGGGTCAAAATTGGCCCCACCCCAGGGGTGCCTTGTTTTCAGTAGAAACATATAGTAAAACTTTGAAAATCTTCTCCTCTTAAACCAGAAGGTTCTCAGCTTTCATATTTGGCACATAGCATCATATTCAGGTCCTCTACAGAAGTTATATAAATTATGGCCCTGGGGTCAAAATTGGCCCCACCCCAGGGGTGGGCAATTTTAAATAGAAACAAATAGTGAAATCTTTGAAAATCTTCTTCTCTGAAACTGCAAGTCTCTCAGCTTTCATATTTGGCATACAGCATCATGTTCAGGTCCTCTACAAAAGTTATATAAATTATGGCCCTGGGATCAAAATTGGCCCCGCCCCAGGGGTGGGCAATTTTAAATAGAAACAAATAGTGAAATCTTTGAAAATCTTCTTCTCTGAAACTGCAAGTCTCTAAGCTTTCATATTTGGCATACAGCATCATTTTCAGGTCCTCTACAAAAGTTATATAAATTATGACCCTGGGGTCAAAATTGGCCCCGCCCCAGGGGTGGGCAATTTTTAAAATAGAAACAAATAGTGAAATTTTGAAAATCTTCTTCTCTGAAACTAGAAGTCTCTCAGCTTTCATATTTAGCACAGAGCATCATGTTCAGGTATCCTCTACGAAATTTATATAAATTATGGCGCTGGGGTCAAAATTGGCCCCACCCCAGGGGTGCCTTGTTTTCAATAGAAACATATAGTAAAACTTTGAAAATCTTCTCCTCTGAAACCAGAAGGTTCTCAGCTTTCATATTTGGCACAGAGCATCATGTTCAGGTCCTCTACAAAAGTTATATAAATTATGGCCCCAGGGTCAAAATTGGCCCTGCCCCAGGGTTGGGCAGTTTTCAATAGAAACAAATAGTGAAATCTTTGAAAATCATCTTCTCTGAAACTAGAAGTCTCTCAGCTTTCATATTTGGCACAGAGCATCATGTTCAGGTCCTCTACAAAAGTTATATAAATTATGGCCCTGGGGTCGAAATAGACCCCGCCCCAGGGTTGGGCAGTTTTCAATATAGAAACAAATAGTGAAAACTTTGAAAATCTTCTTCTCTGAAACTGGAAGGCTCTCAGCTTTCATATTTGACACATAGCATCATGTTCAGGTCCTCTACAAAAGTTGTATAAATTATGGCCCCAGGGTCAAAATTGGCCCCGCCCCAGGGGTGGGCAGTTTTCAATAGAAACAAATAGTGAAATCTTTGAAAATCTTCTTCTCTGAAACTGGATGGCTCTCAACTTTCATATTTGGCACAGAGCATCATGTTCAAGTCCTCTACAAAAGTCATATAAATTATGGCCCTGGGGTCAAAATTGGCCCCATCCCAGGGGTGGGCAGTTTTCAATAGAAATAAATGCATGTAGGGAAAACTTTGAAAACCTTCTCCTCTGAAACTTGAAGGTTTTCAGCTTTCATATTTGCTACATAGCATCATGTCCAGGTCCAGGTTCATATATAGTGAAAACTTTGAAAATCTTCTCCTCTGACTGTCTGGTGAGCGCTTCAGGGCCATTCTGGCCCTCTTGTTTCAGTTCCTACCTCTTTGAATAAATCTACTGATAAGGAGCATTAATTATAGAAAAGGAAAATTTCAGAATTGTGTAGATTTGACACCATTGTGACAAATAGAACATTTTGCTCTATTTATCACAATGGTTAGCAAATGCTCTATTTCTCACAAAGGCTTTTTTCAGATCCTACCTCTTTGAATAAATCTACTGATAAGGAAAATTATAGATTTCAAACCATTGTGATAAATAGAGCATTTGCTCTATAGGAGTAAATTAACTCATATACAAACCACATATAAAGTTACATACCGGCCTGTGTCAGATCAGAATCCAAACTGTGTGCTAATTTTGGTCAAGTCATGCTAAGCAGTGATAGGGTTGTCATCTGTTAGAAATGTTGTCTGCTTATTCAAAGAGGTAAATCTGGGTCTACTCTTATTTGCAAATGCGTGAAAACATGTTTATATGAGGAAAAGGGTTAATTAGAGAAAAGGAAAATTTCAGAATTGTTTAGATTTGAAACCATTGTGATAAATAGTGCATTTACTCCTATGGAGCAAATGCTCTATTTATCACAAAGGCAAATGCTCTATTAATCACAATGGTTTCGTATAGTGACTATTATACCTCTTTGAATAAATCTACTGATAAGGAGCATTAATTAGAGAAAAGGAAAATTTCAGAATTGTGTAGATTTGAAACCATTGTGATGAATAGAGCATTTACTCCTATGGAGCAAATGCTCTATTTATCACAAAGGCTTTTTCCAGATCCTACCGCTTTGAATAAATCTACTGATAAGGAGCATTAATTATAGAAAAGGAAAATTTCAGAATTGTGTAGATTTGAAACTTTTGTGATAAATAGAACATTTACTCCTATGGAGCTTTTGCTCTATTTATCACAATGGTTAGCAAATGCTCTATTTATCACAAAGGCTTTTTTCAGATCCTACCTCTTTGAATAAATCTACTGATAAGGAGCATTAATTAGAGAAGATGAAAATTTCAGAATTGTGTAGATTTCAAACCATTGTGATAAATAGAGCATTTGCTCCATAGGAGTAAATTAACTCATATACAAACCACATATAAAGTTACATACCGGTATGTGTCAGATCTGAGTTCAAACTGTGTGCTAATTTTGGTTAAGTCCTGCTAAGCTGTGATAGGGTTGTCATATGTTAGAAATGTTGTCTGCTTATTCAAAGAGGTAAATCTGGGTCTACTCTGTTTGCAAATGTGTGAAAACATGTTTATATGAGGAAAAGGGTTAATTAGAGAAAAGAAAAATTTCAGAATCGTGTAGATTTGAAACCATTGTGATAAATAGTGCATTTACTCTTATGGAGCAAAATTTATGCTCTATTTATCACTAAGGCAAATGCTCTATTTATCACAATGGTTATTATCACCAGTTATTCTTAACAAGTTTTAATTTTCCATTTCCATAACAATTCCGTTTGTATAAATTGTTGAAATCGCGATTTTTATACAATTTCTGCTTTGAAACAATCATCAGTACTCTAATTCTGAAGGGGTTCGAAACGTTCAGGTGTGAACTGGTTTTGTTACGAAACGTGCTCTACAAGAGTTGTCGTTCGTTTCTAAATACGCAATATATCAAGGAGTTGTTAGGTTATGCGTAGTAATATGTAATGGAAAATTAAACTTTTCCACATATTTTTTGTGCGATATATGCTTTCCAAGTTAACGGTCGGTAAACGTTCGGTATTGGACTTAGAAAATATTTATAATAAAGCAAATCATCCCAGAAAGCTTGCCATTATAATTATACAGAGAAAGGGTCAAATAACACCCCACAAAACAGGTGTCCAGTTTTGTTTAGAAACATACATGTAGTTGAAACTTTAAAAATCTTTCCCTCTGGTGAGCGATTTCAGGGCCATCATGGCCCTCTTGTTTTGACAAGGCCTGTGAGGACTGCTTTACCATCAGGGCTCAACATTAACCTACGTCCGACAGACATTCACTGGTTGAATGTCGGTCCGGTCTTGCAAGTATTCCAAGCCACTAGCCCGACTTGTCGTATAAATCCCGGTCCGGTCGCGATACCGATCGAAAGAGAAAGTAGCAGAAAAACACTTACAGATAGGTCACGTCGGGTTCATCTATAATTGTGTTTATACATAGTACGCATGCGCAAAATTACAGACTGCTCTTCGCGATATTTTCCCCACTACTAGCTAGCCTTTACAACACCACGTGGTGACTGATGTACGGATACTAGTCTTAGAATTTCGTATCTATTTTTGCTATCGAACAGGGAAAACCTTTGAGGAAGTTGTCGCAAAAAAGCGTCGGTACAATGTATTAATTTGCATGTAATGCATCATTTTGAAAACAATAAATGAGTTAACACGCGAAATGCTGTATTGAATTAATCTCCCGAATAAATAAAACACGTGCCAAAAACTTACGACATTCAGACTCATTTACGTTTGATTACAATAACAACGTGTGGAAGCTTTATCGTAAGTAAAATTCGTCTGTTGAAAGAAATGTGACTTTGAAACTTCGGTTTTACATCAAAATGCGGCGGTAGTAGCGATGACAATATACTAAATCCAAGGGGCCTACTAGAAACAGAGAATACGTATGAAAAAGTGAAACGAAACTGTGAATTTCTTCCTAAATGGCTTGAGAATTTAAATGACTCCTGGTCCTGTATCGTGTTTAATGTAGCACTGTAGTGCCATATTTTCATGAACATTCAAATATAACAGATTATTCACTACCAATAAACACATTTTAAAAACCCTGCTCTTCTCTAAATCTTCTTGATAAAATGTATTTAAAGCAGGATTTGACACTTCATACAGGTTCAACATCTCACGAGTTTTTAAAAACCAAAATAGTTTATCACCAAGTCAGGGCACAAGACATTTTGGTCAGGGCTAGTAGTTTTCAAAACAACTAGCCCGACTGGTCTAGTAAGCAAACAAGAGGGCCAGAATGGCCCTGACATCGCTCACCAGACAATAAGAGGAGAAGATTTTCAAAGTTTTCACTATATGTTTCTATTGAAAACTTAACACCCCAGGGGTGGTGCCAATTTTGACCCCAGGGACACAATTTATATAACTTTTGTAGAGGACCTGAACATGATGCTAAAAGAATGTAGTGAAAGAATGGATAGAGCATTAGACCACTGGAACTTGTATTATTTGGATGCTAGAGGTGGATTCTCCCACCACTAATGACCTATGCAAACAGTTTGGATCCAGATCAGGCCCCACATAATGTGGGGCCTGATCTGATATCCAAATTGTTTGTAAATGAGACTGAACTTCTGTGTGTAGTGGGATTCTCCCGCCACTAATGACCTATGCAAACAGTTTGGATCCAGATCAGGGCCAACATAATGTTGTGCCTGATCTGATATACAAACTGATTGTCAATGAGACTGAACTTCTGAAAAACTTAGAAAGAAAGTGTGTAGTGGGATTCTCCAACCACTAATGACCTATGCAAACAGTTTGGATCCAGATCAGGGCCAACATATTGTGGTGCCTGATCTGATATCCGAACTGTTTGTCAATGAGACTGAACTTCTGAAAAACTCAGAAAGAAAGTGTGTAGTTAGGATAACTTGTGAATATGCTGCAGACAACAATTTAGCAGATGACAAAATTACCCAGCATGCAAAGAGTTAAGCTGAAATTCACAACAGATATGCTCTATATTGATAGCTGGTAGCTTAATGCAGGGCATAGGTATGAAAAAAACTTTAAGAGTATTCTGCATTTTGAGAATTATCCACAGTTTTCTCAATCTTAAATGAGTGTGTGTTATTTGTCTAAACACAATTTCTACTCTACTGATCAGGCTAAGGGTGATTATATAAGAACTGACCCACTGACTGGTCTCAGCTAAGAGTGATATTAAGGAGAAACCTTTAGAATGTAATTTCTGGTGTAAAGAAGTATATACACACAGGGCAGGGCCACTTTTAACCCCAGAACTATGATACTTATAAAACTCATAAAGTTATGCTAAGTAAATCTATACACCAAATATCTAAGCTCTTGGACATGTAGTTTCTGACAAGAATATTTTTAAAGTTTTTCCTATGCATAACTGGTGATCCCATGGGCTGTTTAAGTAGTCAGCTTCAAAAAACTGGAAATCCCCGGGGTGGGGCCAATTTTGGCCCTAGGGGCATAATTTATATCACTTTTGTAGAAGTCCTGAAGTTGAAGTTATGTGCCAAATATGAAAGCTGAGGACCTTCTAGTTTTAGAGGAGATGATGTTCAAAGTTTTCACAATATGTTTCTATTGAAAACTGAAAACCCCTGGGGCAGGGCCAATTTTGACCCCAGGGGTATAATTTATATAACTTTTGTAGAGGACCTACATATGATGCTATGTGCCAAAGATGAAAGCTGAGACCCCTGTAGATTCAGAGGAGAAGAACTTTAAAGGTTCAAATTGTTGACGACGAACGACGCACACCGACGGACGACGGACATCAGGCGATCACAAAAGCTCACCCTGAGCACTTTGTGCTCTGGTGAGCTAAAAAGTTAATGTTGAGCCCTGACCATCCTTCCGCCCTCTGTCTGCCCTAGACCCCAGCCTATGTGTCACAGTGGAGTAGTTTCTTCGATCCTTTTCCTACAAACACAGAGAGATGAAAGGGTTGGTCCGAATAAATCTTGACCTGCCCTCCCTCCTTGCCGGGGTCTAGCCACCTGCCTTCCTGACATTGACACGGACTTCCATTCTATGCCGAAGGCAGGTTGGTCAGTAGCTACTAAGGTTATGCGCTCCTTAGTACCTCCTTCTTCCCTGAGGCTTCTGGCTTCAGTAGATAACTACCCGGGTCTCTTTGACCGAATTCCTCTTCTGGATTTTGATAGTCCCTGGGTTGGTATTAGACCTGCCTCCCAACCCTCGCTCTCTATGAGTATGCTTGAGCGTTGGAAATTACTTCAGAGACAGCAGATGGGGGTAGCATCCAATGTCGATCTTTTGTCAGTTGCCCTCTCTGAGGAGCTCCTTTCTGACTCCCCTTCACAAGAGAGAACCCGGCGTCTGGCCTTTAAATTGGGTCTCTCTTCCCAGCTTTCTCTACGTCTAGGTCTCGCCTCCGTAGCTGAAATGCTCCGCTGCAGACGAGATGCCTTCCTTCAGTCTGCGTCCAGACTTCAGAACACTTCAAAAGACAAACTCAGGTCTCTTCCTTTCACCTCTGAGCCCCTTTTTGGCGGTCTCATCAGAGAGAAGGAGAAGGCGGATGAGACCACTCTACAAGCTCCTACTTCGAGTGGTCCTCCCTATTGGAGGATTCCTAGGGTCCTTAAACCAAAACCCTCCTATAAACAGTCTGGCAGGAAACAATCTGCTCAGCCAGCTCCTGCTCCCTGCCAGCGGGGCCCTAACTGCTTAGGGTCTGCTCCTGTCCCTCCCCAGAATAGATGCTCAGCACAGGGACAGAACCTGCCCTCCCGTCCCTACACGAGAGGGTCTGGTCCTTCTAGGCATCAGCCCTAGGGACTCGCCCTTCCTACCCCAATTGCCTGTGGGGGTCAGGCTCCTGCACATTGCCACGGCCTGGCGCAACATTACTCAGGACCCTTGGACTCTGTCCATATTGGAATCCGGCTATCCCATCCCGCTGGATCGGCAGGCCCCTACTTCCAGGGTCCCCTTTCATCTCTCGTCGGATCACCCTCATATGCAGAATGCAGTTATGTCCCTTCTGCAAAAAGGTGTGTTAGAAAGGGTTCGGAACGAGAACACACCGGGATTTTACAGCCGCCTGTTTCTCTTTCCAAAGAAAACGGCATGTTTTGGCCCATCATCGATCTTTCAACCCCAAATCGGTTTTTAAAGATCGATTCTTTCAAGATGGAGACGGTAGCTACCATTCGGTTGGCAATCAAACCAAACCAATGGGCCGTCTCCCTGGATCTGTCTGATGCTTACTTTTATGTACCTATTCATCCTTCAGACAGACATCTCCTTCGCTTTTTCCACAGGGGCGCTGTCTATCAATTCCTAGCCCTGCCTTTCTGCCTTTCTACGGCACCCAGAGTCTTCACAAAACTCATAGGGACCGTAGTGGCCTTTCTCCGCCAGAGCGGAGTTGTTCTTATTCAATACTTTGACGATTGGTTGTTACACCTTCTCAATCCTCAGACCCTCCTTTGCAATCTCGACTGATCTGATCAGATCTGATCCCATCTCAAGACTTTGTCTTCGTGGGATTAAATTTTCTGACGAACTCCAGCTTAGTCAGAATTTCTCTTCAACGTGAGGAGAATACCCTACACCTGCTTTCTCTGTTCAGTCAGAAGGATCGCTGCTCTGCTCGCTCTCTTCTGTCTCTACTGGGAGTTCTCAATTCCGCAGCAGATTTTGTGTCTCTAGGCAGTCTTCATTTACGCCCGCTCCAGTTTTACCTGCTGACACAATGGCATCCTTGTCTAGACGCTCTTTCCGTTTCTTTTCCACTCCTACCTATTTTCTACACTGCTCTTCAGTGTTGGAAGGTGAAGGATCGCTTCTTTCAAGGAGTGCTGATTGCTCCTCCGGATCCAGATCTTTTTCTGATCTGGGATGCCAGCAATCAGTGCTGGGGAGCCCATTTGGAGCCTCTCTGACTCATGACTTCAGGCCTTTGGTTGAATGCCGAGTCCCAGCTCAATATCAACAATCTCGAACTCCTGGCTGTTCTGAAAGCCTTGGAATTCTTCGTGATTCAGGTTCGCAACCTGTGTGTGTTAGTACAGACAGACAACACAACAGTTGTGTCTTACATCAAGAAACAAGGGGGGGGGGGGAGACACTCCCTCTCCCTCTTCAAGGGCACGAGGGATCTACTCTTATTTTGTTACAACAGACAGATCACTCTGTTGCCAAGCATCTGCCGGGCAGACTGAATGTCTTGGCGGACTGCCTCTCTCGCAGACGTCAAGTACTACCTGCAGAGTGGACCCTCTACAAAACCGTAGTGGCTCAGATCTTTCACTTGTTCGGGTTTCCGTCATTGGATCTCTTTGCCACCAGGTTCAATCATCGACTCCCGCTGTAAGTGCCTCCAATCGCGGATTCAGCAGCTTGGGCCGTCAATGCTCTGTCTTTTCCGTGGGACAGACTGTTCTGGTATGCTTTTCCCCCGTTCATTCTGATCCCCGCGGTTCTCCGGAAGATCGCTCTGTCGGATTGCAGGATCCTCCTGATCGCCCCCTTGTGGCCTGAGCGAGCCTGGTTCAACGATCTTCTCAGTCTCCTATTCGAGTCGAATCCCTCAGATCTTTCAAATCATTGTGATAAATAGAGCATTTGCTCTATAGGAGTAAATTAAGTCATATACAAACCACATATAAAGTTATATACCGATATGCGTCAGATCAGAATCCATACTGTGTGCTAATTTTTGTCAAGTCATGCTAAGCAGTTATAGGGTTGTCATCTATTAGAAATGTTGTCTGCTTATTTAAAGAGGTAAATCTGGGTCTACTCTGTTTGCAAATGCATGAAAACATGTTTATATGAGGGAAAGGGTTAATTAGAGGAAAGGAAAATTTCAGAATTGTGTAGATTTGAAACCATTGTGATAAATAGTGCATTTACTCCTATGGAGCAAATGCTCTATTTATCACAAAGGCTTTTTTCAGATCCTACCTCTTTGAATCAATCTCCTGATAAGGAGAATTAATTAGAGACCATGAAAATATCAGAATGGTGTAAATTTTGAAACCATTGTGATAAATAGAGAATTTACTCCAATGGAGCAAATGCTCTATTTATCACAATGGTTTCATAAAGTGACTGTAACAGAGGCGTAGAGCAAAGGCTTTTTTCAAATCCTACCTTTTTGAATAAATCATCTGATAATGAACATTAAATAGAGAAAAGGAAAATTTCAGAATTGTGTAGGTTTGAAACCATTGTAATAAATAGAGCAGTTGCTCCATATGAGTAAATTTACTCATATACAAACTACATATAAAGTTACACACCGGTATGCATCAGATCAGAATCCAAACTGTGTGCTTATTTCAGTCAAGTCATGCTAAGCAGTGATAGGGTTGTCATCTGTTTTGTCTCTTATTCAAAGAGGTAAATCTGGGTCTACTTTGTTTGCAAATGCGTAAAAACACGTTTATATGAGGAAAAGGGTTAATTAGAGAAAAGGAAAATTTCAGAATTGTGTAGATTTGAAACCATTGTGATAAATAGAGCATTTACTCCTATCGAGCAAATGCTATATTTATCACAATGGTTTAATAAAGTGACTATTACAGAGGCGAAGAAAGGCGTTTTTATGGAGGAAAGAGTATTCTATTAGCCGGCAGAGCACAACCTGGTCAGACAGCTCTTATAGAAACCATCTTATACGGGTCTGTTATGTTTGAAAATGCATCAAATCACTTAAGAAATGAATGACGTGTTTGCGGTGTTCATGAGGTTATGCAACACATAGCTTTACGAGCAAAGTTAGTGAAGCCCGAAGGGCTTCACATGAATCTTTGCTCATAAAGCTATGCGTTGCATAACCTCATGAACACCGGGAGCATGTCATTTATTTCTTATATTTATATTCCATTGTATTTCTTATATATTCAACGGATTGGTATTGAAATGAACGTTCATGGGAAAATGCAACTTTCTTTTTAGAATAAGGTTATATAAGGACGTTGCAGGGCGAATGTAAATATTAGTTTATGAAAGCAGTATATCTAAGAAAATTTCCTCCTGAAACTATGATTTGGAGAAATTTCTTCAGCCAACTCTTGGTGTTGTTCTGGTTAGTATACCTTCCCACCTTTGCGACAAAGTCAGCAATGTATTTTGCTACTAAAATGAGATTTTTAAAGTAAAACCTGTTTTAATTAGAAATACTTACCTGCTGTGAAAGGGATTGCCCTCCTCCCACCCCGCAATTAATTGTTCTTTTTGGGAGCAAATAACCAATGATATGTGGAATGCTGTGGGAGCATTTATAATAAGGTATGGCGGTATATGCGGCACTTTTTTATTCCGGTCATACGGTTAAATCAAATAACCTAAGGCATATTTCACAGCAGGTAATTATTTCTAACTAAAACAGATTTTACTTTCAAATTCTCATGTTACTGTACTTCTTTATTTCTCCACCAAGCCCCTGTATGTTATGACCACTCTTTAAAAATGGTCACAACATTATAATGGGTTTGGTGGAGAAATGATAATTTTAGTATTCTAGTACAGTAAAACCTGTGTTAAGCGGCCAGTCGAGGGAAGCGGCCAAATTGACCGCTTAAGCGAGGTGACCACTTAATCGAGGGGTGGATATTTTGGGAGATTTTTCTGTTTGGTCAGACAAACGCAAAATATATCTACATGTACTTTAATGCCTTATCCAAAAGATTATGTATTTTATCCTTGTAAATACAGGTAAAATACAATGTATGTAATGTAAATTGCATGCACAAAACAAAAAACAAACATCAGGCAGAATCATTCGACACATTCGGAAAAACAAACGTACATTGTACATGTCTACACTTCACTCGATTCTCTAACGTGAGGAACTTACGTTTGGAAAAGGCGTGAATATTTTGTTTTGATGTTATCTCTTTTGATTAGGTAACGTTCAGACAAACTTCTCAACACCCCCATATTTGCATATTTATAACAGGTAAAGGAGTTGAAAGGATTATCAGGCCATTGATTATGATCTTGCGATATTTCGATCGGCGATTTCCGTAATGTCGGAAAGTTACGATGCGTAATCTTCATTTTGATATATATGTCAACTGGCTGTGTATTGTGTTTTCACACATTTCAAACTGGCCGCCAGGCTGTCTGCTGGCCGTCTAATGGGGTTGAAATATAGGGTTTGGGGTGAAATATGGTGGCCGCTGGCCGCGGAAGGAAGGTGACCGTCTAAAACAGGTGCATTATAGACTGATTTTCGTCGGGAGGATTTCAAACTGACGGTTTAGACGAGGTGACCGTTCATTTAAGGTGACCATTAGGTCAAGTTTTACTGTACATACCATTATCTGGTGCACTTTGGTTGTTACATACCTGTATCTGGTGCACTTTGGTTGTTACATACCTGTACCTGGTGCACTTTGGTTGTTACATACCTTTATCTAGTACACTTTGGTTGTTACATACTTGTATCTTGTGCACTTTGGTTGTAACATACCTGTATCTGGTGCACTTTGATTGTTAAGAACAGGTTTTACTGTTTTTCAGAGATGAATTATGATTAATAATCAGTTCGAGTAGATTGAACCCATTAGCTCGTAGGCTATTTTAGATACAACCTCTTTGAATTAATCTATCGAAAAGGAGCAATAATGAGGGAAAAGGAAAATTTTAAAATTTCGCAGTTTGAAAACATTGTGATAAATAGAGCGTTTGCTCCTACAGGAGCAAATTAATGCTCTATTTATCAAAACTGTTTAACAAAATGACTTTTCAGTCAACAAAATGACTTTTACAGTCGTCAAAAGTCGTCAATTGAGGAAATGGGTTAAATGTATTGTTACTGTATTTGTTTTGATAAATTTCCAGTTTGTGTAGATGTAAAGTATACATTGTTATTGTATTTGTTGTGATTGTCTTGTCAGATTGACAAAGCATCTGCTGAATCGAAGTTGGAGGCAGCCGGACCATCCCTGAAAGAGGGGGAATCTGCATTGCAGACCATCAAACCTGCCCATATTACCACTGGTCAATAATAATTACTTTTAGTAGCTCCACTTTTTCAAAAAGTGGAGCTATTGTCATGACCCTCTCGTCGGCGTCGGCTTCGGTTAACCTTTTTATACGCCCGAAGGGTCGTATTATGTTATGGTCTCCATCGTCTGGCCGTCTGGCTGGATGTCCGTCTGTCCGTCTGTCTGTCCGTCCGCACTCACCAAAGGGTAGTTGTGTGACTTTTTCTAACTAGTCCCACAAGTAAAATCATTAACCTGACCATCTCTTGTGACATTAACCTGGCCATTTCTTGTGACATTAACCTGGCCAGTTGTGGGACATAGGGTTAGGGTTAGGGTTAGCTTCCAGATCATTCTTTTCCAAAGTTAGAGCCAAAAATAGTTTTTCTTGTGGGACTAGTCACACAAGAAAAGATCAAAGGAAAAAGTCACACAACTACCCATTTGTTAGTATGTCCGTCCGTCCGTCCGTTAGCAAATTCGTGTCCTGGCTATAACTTACTCATTTTTTCTCCGATTTTCAAAATTCTTTCACACAAATGTTCAGTATCACTTGAAGGTGTGTCGCGTACAAAACCCAATTGTGAACTTTCAAGGTCAAGGTCACAAATAGGGCGTTAGCAATTTTCGTGTCCTTGCTAAAACTTACTCATCTTTTCACCAATTTTCAAAATTCTTTCACACGTATGTTCAGTATCACTTGAAGGTGTGTCGCGTACAAAACCCAATGGTGAACTTTCAAGGTCAAGGTCACAAATAGGGCGTTAGCAATTCTGTCCGTCCGTCCGTTAGCAAATTCGTGTCCTGGCTATAACTTACTCATTTTTTCTCCGATTTTCAAAATTCTTTCACACATATGTTCAGTATCACTTGAAGGTGTGTCGCGTACAAAACCCAATTGTGAACTTTCAAGGTCAAGGTCACAAATAGGGCTTCAGTATCACTTGAAGGTGTGTTGCATACAAAACCCAATTGTGAACTTTCAAGGTCAAGGTCACAAATAGAGCGTTAGCAAATTTTGTGTCCTGGCTGTAGCTAACTAGACCTACATCATTACCTTTAAGGTCAGTCATATTTTTCATTCTGGAGTTATTGCCCTTTGATAGTTTCGGGTAGCAATTTCTTGTGCAACTAACTCCTCCTTTATTTTTCAACATAATTTTATAGAACAGCCTTCGGGCGTATATTGCCCCGTCTTGCGGTGCTCTTGTTGTTAAGGTCCTTTTCTCAGAAACCATCAAAGATATTTAGATCATATTTGGTATGTATGTTAACTATCACAAGGGGAACCCATTTCACAAGGGTAGGTAATCCTAAAATTAATTTTGCCATAGTTATGCCCCTTTTTAGCTCACCAGAGCACAAAGTGCTCAGGGTGAGCTTTTGTGATCGCCTGATGTCCGTCGTCGTGCGGTGTCTGTTGTCCTGCGTCAACAATTTGAACCTTTAAAAATCTTTTCCTCTGAATCTACAGGGTTCTCAGCTTTCATCTTTGGCACATAGCATCATCTGCAGGTCCTCTACAAGAGTTATATAAATTATACCCCTGGGGTCAAAATTGGCCCCGCCCCACGGGTGCCTTGTTTTCTATAGAAATATATAGTAAAAGTTTGAAAATCTTCTTCTCTGAAACTGGAAGGTTCTCAGCTTTCATATTTGGCACATAGAATCATGTTCAGGTCTTCTACAAAAGTGATATAAATTATGTCCCTGGGGTCAAAATTGGCCCCGCCCCGGGGGTGGTCAAATTTCAATAGAAGCATATAGTGAAAACTTTGAAAATCTTCACCTCTGAAACTAAAAAGTTCTCAGCTTTCATATTTGGCACATGGTATCATGTTCAGCAAAATTGGCCCCGCCCCATGGGTGCCTTGTTTTCTATAGAAATATATAGTAAAACTTGGAATATCTTCTCCTCTTAAACTGGATGGTTCTCAGCTTTCATATTTGGCACATAGCATCATGATCAGGTTCTCTACAAAAGTTATATAAATTATGCCCCTGGGGTAAAAAATGGCCCCGCCCCAGGGTTAGCAAGTTTTCAATAGAAACATATAGTGAAAACTTTGAAAATCTTCTCAACTGAAACTAGAACGTTCATAGCTTCCATATTTGACACATAGCATCATGTTCAGGTCCTCTTCAAAAGTTATTTAAATTATATCCCTGGGGTCAAAATTTGCCCCGCCCCAGGGGTAGCCAGTTTTCAATATAAGCATATAGTGTAAGCTTTGAAAATCTTCTCCTCTGAATCTATAGGGTTCTCAGCTTTCATATTTGGCACATAGCTTCATGTTCAGGTACTCTACAAAAGTTATGTAAAATGTGCAATTTGGGTCAAAATTGGCCCTGCCCCAGGACCAGCTAATTTTCTATAGAAACATATGATATAGTGAAAACTTTGAAAATCTTCTCCTGATTGTCTGGTGAGCGCTTCAGGGCCATTCTGGCCCTCTTGTTTGAGTTAGAATTTTCATTGTTGGTTAAGTTTTATGTTCAGGTCCATGTCTCAGAAACTGTCCTAGATATTTGGTTCATGTTAACTATTACAAGGGGGACCCATTCCACAAGGGCAGGTAACCCTAAAATTAATTTTGCTATAGTTATCTGCCCTTTCTGACTAAGACTTCCACTGCACTATCCAGCACTAAAGAAAGTGGAGCGAGCTGTCTGCAGACAGCTCTTGTTATATGCAGAATACTCATATAAGGCAATGCCATAATTTGTATGAGGCAGTGTCATAAAAGTTATTAAACAATGTTAACAGTTTTCCTCATATGAACAGCTTTTCATGTGTTTACAAACAGAGAAGAGCCAGATCAAATTGCTCTAATCATCTGTAGGATCAGGATCTGCTCTGTTTACTTATGATATAAAATAGATCTGATTTTACATTTCCTATTATGGCCAAAACTACATGACTTGGTGTTCATATGCTATTGTTATTCCCCAGCTTTTAGGTGGAGAGGATATTCAGTTTAACCCTAGTCCGTCAGTATGTACGTTTATATGCCTGAAATTTTGTCAAGGCTTTCTTGGCTTGTGTAAGGTGGAATGTTGTGATATTTGGTCTGAAGCATTATCATAGTGAGTTGTAACATGTCTCCCCTTTTCAGGTCTGTGGGCCATCTACTTCCTGTTTGCCTACACTTTGATTGAATTTTGGTGATTGTTAAATGACAAAAAGTTTCGCCAACGATTTCTTTGTTTGTGTAAGCTGCAATGATTTGATATTTGGTCTGAAGTATAATCATAGTGACTTGTACCATGTCTCCTATTTTCAGGTCTGTCATTCATCTACTTCCTGTTTGTTGGCGGGGGCATCCGTATCCCATGGACACATTTTCTTTATTAAATATAATGTAATTATGTCTCCCCCGATATACTGGGGAGACACAATTACATAATGCATTTTTTGTGTGGGTGGTGTCCATCTGTCTGACTGCTTGTCTGTCTGATTTTAGTTTGCACAGTTGGTCAGATTTCCATGAAACTTCATAGGATTTATCAGCACCATGCATAGTTGTGCATATCTTATTCCTTTTCCAATTAAATTATTTTCTGCAGTGTTATGGGACTTTGAAAATGTTGTTTAGGGGTTCTTGGGAGGGGGGGGGGGACATCAGTTTTTGTATCAAAAACAATTCTAGTTTTATTCATCATTAGTTTCATTCTAGAAGTAAGAGGTATTTATTAGAGCAAGTTCACTTAGAAAAGGAGTATTAAATGATAATTACCCAAAGTATTTAGACAGATAAACTGAATGGTGATAACCTCATTGGTTATTTCCGGTTGGCCATTTGCATCACATTTTAATTGCCTCCTGGTGTTTTACCTTACACAACTAGATCTTGTTTCCATCTACCTTTTTGAGATAGTGGATATTAATCACACAACAATCAGGGCAGTACATGTATACAGTTTGTCTGTTGTTTGTTGTGTTGTCTTTTGTCCCATATCTTTCTAATATTAATATGCCCAAAGGAAAAAGAAAAGCCTCCTGTGGGCATTTCACAGCAGAGTGGGACACCAACTTGCAGTACCTGCTGTGGGTGTTCATGGCTGAACAAATGCCCTTTTTCTTTTTATTAGCTCACCTGAGCCAAAGGCTCAAGGTGAGCTATTGTGACCGCCTGTCGTCCGTCGTCCGTCTGTCCGTCTGTCCGTCTGTCCGTCTGTCCGTCCGTCCGTCTGTCCGTTCACTTTTATTTCAAATGACTTCTTCTCCTAAACCACTGGGAGGATTTCAACCAAATTTCACAGAAATGTACCTTAGGGTGTCCTCTATCAGTTTTGTTAAAATCATGACCCCCGGGCAAAAAATGGCCCCGCCCCACTACTTTTACAGGGTTTTTTTTTAAATCTTTAAAAATCTTCTTCTCTGAAACCACAATTTCTAGAGCTTTGATATTTGGTATATAGCATCATCTAATGGTCCTTTACCAAGTTTGTTAAAATGATGACCCCCGGGCCAAAAATGGCCCTGCCCTTGGGCTTGTAGTTTTTACATAGACTTATATAGGGAAACCTTTAAAAATCTTTTTGTCTGAAACCACATAATCTAGAGCTAAGATATTTGGTATGAAGCATCACCTAATATACCACTATCAGGTGTGTTCAAATAATGACCCCTGGGCCAAAAATGGTCTCACCCTGGGGTTTTATGCTACTTAACATCTGAATCTGTAACACTTAAAAGGTAATTTCCTCACAGTTATTTCCCTTGTCCCATCAGCATAGCCATAAGGGACAAAGGGAGATAACTGCATTGGAGTTCTAGTGTAATTCTATTTATATCTATTTATGATAAAATGTTGAAGGTGAATCAGTGTAGCTGTTTTAGAAGGCATAGAAACAGATCTGTCAAATTCCATTAGCAAATAGCAGACACTGATCCTACAGGAGCCACCTTATCTGGGTCTACTCTGTTTGCAGATGCATGAAAACAAGTTTATATGAGGGAAATTAAGGGTTAAATGAACAACTCCAGATCCTTCAGTTCAAAGGTTACAGCACTGGGCAGTAAAATCTCTCCAGGTCAATGCATGACTCTTAACTCTTTGCATGCTAGTGGTGAAACTGTGATTACCTATGCAAACAGTTTGGATCCAGATGAGAGGCCGCATACTGCAGCGTCTCATCAGGATCCAAACTGTTTGTCATCTTAACCATATTTTTGCAATAAAAAGAAAGTAAGTTTAATTTAAGAATTGAAGCAGATGACAATAACTTTTTGTTGCAGACGAAACATTAAAGGCATTTTGACCCATTAACCCCAGTGTGTAGTGTTAGTGGTAGCTAGATGTTACATGGTGTCTTCCAATGTCTCTCAAATTAGATGTGAGAGATATTGGAAAGTAACAATTCAGCCAATCAAGGAAAATGATCACCATCTAGACTTTTGATCTGGGTCCAAACCCAACTGATGTAAGTCATGGTAATGTTTAAGAAAACTGTGAAAACATGATTATGCAATGGCCCAACTGATATAAGTCATGGTAATTCTTAAGAAAACATGATAATGCATTTGCCCACCTAACAATGATAGGTGTTAAAATTACTACTGCTGCCCAAAAAAGCATCTTAAATATAACATTTTTATATAAAATTTGATGACAACACATTAAAAAGTCCTAAAATGTCTGAATTTTGTATGATATTAATGAAATAACTGAGTAAATATAACTTAATTATAACAGTAGACGTAACTCTTCTCAATTTCAATTGTTAAAAATACTAATGACCCATTTAATTGAATTATCATGAGATATTCACACCTAGATCTAGAATTATTTCTAAACACCTATTAACCCTTAACCTATTTGCTTTGACAAAAATTGATCTGGGACTACTCTTGTTTGCTAATGCTTAAAAAATTGTTATTGCCATAAATAGAAGTTTTAGCTTTGAAAAAACTGTAAAATCAAATCTATATCTTGTCAAATGTAAACAGAGCAGACCCTGATCAGACAGCTTCTATAGTAGCCTTCTGATCTAGTCTACTCTTATTTTTAATGTGTAAAACACATTATTTCTCTGAAGAGAAGTTTTTGCTTTGACAAAAACTGTAGAATCCGATCTATATTGTGTCAAAAGAAACAGAGAAGACCCAGATCAGACAGCTTCCGTAGGAGTCGTCTGATCTGAGTCTACTCTGTTTGCTAATGCATGCAAACAGCTTTATATGAGGGAAAGGGTTAAACGATTTTTAAAGATATTCTTATTGGTCATTTCACACAAAAACTGGCATTATGTACTGCCTAGCACTTTATTTGCCTACATACCTGGGTCAAGGTATAATTGCATTAATTGCATAGCTTTATTGAAGTCATTTGAATTTCTCAAAGACCAGTTTTAGGCATTTTGAGCTAAGGCAAAAATGGCACAAGTTGTAAACAGTTTAGATCTTGGTCAACCAGTCACTTGGTATTAGTTCTGAATCCAGTTCAAGTTTATTCAGCAGTGAAAGGGTGAAAGCAGTGCACTAAGCTTATTTCATCTGCTAGATTGTTTTCCACTGAAAAATTAACATGTCAATATACATGTATTACTGTAACTCAGGTGAGCGATATAGGGCCAATGGCCCTCTTGTTTGGGAGTGAGGCAACCTGGGAGCTCTCTTCCCTACGTTTGAATATAAAGTCGTAGCTCTGTGACACCCTCGATGTCTTTGGGGTCTGACACTCCCAAGAGTTCAGTCAACCCATGACCTCAGACTCTCAGGATCCGGTAGCTGTCTCTCTGACACTTTCTACCTGTCAACCTTTAGGAACTTCTGTTCCAGGAGTCACCCTGTGTGTAACTACCGGCCAGCCAGTAATACTCAGACCGGTGCCAGTGATCTTTTCACTGGTGAAATTCATTCTTTCTTCGGTTCCGGTTATGGACATTACCATGGATGTTAAAACTGTCCATTCTACCGGTAGTGGAGTCATGTGTACGTCCGGTTGGCTAGTACGTCTGAAAGGCAGGTAGTGGAGACAGGCAAACCGCATTTTTATGCGCCCCAGATAAGATCGGGGGGGGGCATATTGTTTTTGCCCTGTCTGTTTGTTTGTTTGTTTGTTTGTTTGTTTGTCTGTTTGTTTGTCAGCAACTTTAACATTGCTCATAACTTTTGAGCCAGTACAGATAGACTTGATATTCGGTATGCATATGTATCTCATAGAGCCGCACATTTTGAGGGGTGACATGTCAAGGTCAAGGTCATCCTTCAAGGTCAGAGGTCAAATATATGGGTCAAATCACCAACTTTAACATTGGCCATAACTTTTGGACCAGTAGAGATAGAGACTTGATATTTGGCATGCTTGTGTATCTCATGAAGCCGCACATTTTGAGGGGTGACATGTCAAGTTCAAGGTCATCCTTCAGGGTCAAAGGTCAAATTGTCTGTTTTTTTTGTCTGTAACTT
Organism: Azorinus chamasolen; assembly: GCA_963576725.1. NCBI lineage: Eukaryota > Metazoa > Mollusca > Bivalvia > Cardiida > Solecurtidae > Azorinus > Azorinus chamasolen. The sequence continues at coordinate 62,373,392 of OY755250.1, forward strand.
TAACGCAACTCTAACATTGGTCATAACTTTTGAGCCAGTACAGATAGAGACTTGATATTTGGCATGCATATGTATCTCATAAGGCCGCCCATTTTGAGGTGTGACATGTCAAGGTCAAGGTCATCCTTCATGGTCAGAGGTCAAATATATGGGTCAAATCACCGACTTTAACATTGGCCATAACTTTTGGACCAGTAGAGATAGAGACTTGATATTTGGCATGCTTGTGTATCTCATGAAGCTGCACATTTTTAGGGATAAAATGTCAAGGTCAAGGTCATCCTTCAGGGTCAAAGGTCAAATTGTCTGTTTCTTTGTCTGCAACTTTAACATTGGTCATAACTTTTGAGTCAGTACAGCAAGTGACTTGATATTTGGCATGCATATGTATCTCATAAAGCCGCACATTTTGAGGGGTTACATGTCAAGGTCAATGTCATCTTTAAAGGTCAGAGGTCAAACACATGGGTCAAATCACCAACTTTAACATTGGTCATAACTTTTGAGCAAGTACAGATAGAGACTTGATATTTGCCATGCATATGTATCACATAATCCCGCACATTTTGAGGGGTGACATGTCAAGTTCAAGGTCATCCTTAAAGGTCAGAGGTCAAACATATGGGTCAAATCACTGACTTCAACATTGGCCATAACTTTTGAACCAGTACAGATAGAGACTTGATATTTGGCATGCTTGTGTATCTCATGAAGCTGCACAGTTTGAGGGGTGAAATGTCAAGGTCATCCTTCAGGGTCAAAGGTCACCAACTTCAAATTGGCCATAACTTTTGAACGAATAGAGATAGAGTCTTGATATTTGGTATGCATGTGTATCTCATGAAGCTGTTGAGGGGCAACATGTCAAGGTAAAGGTCATCTTTTAGGGTCAAAGGTCACCGACTTTAACATTGGTCATAACTTTTGAACCTGTAGATGCAGACTTGAGATTTGGTATGCATGTGTATCTCATGAAGCTGCACAGTTTAGGGGTGACATTTCAAGGTCAAGGTCATCTTTCAGGGTCAAATATATCGAGGGGGCATAGTGTTTCACAAACACATCTTGTTTTGACTAGTCTGCCTTCTCCTTCCGATCCCTTTTCTGTTTCAACCCTTCAAAGGTCACCGACTTTAACATTGGCCATACCTTTTTAACCAGTAGAGATACAGATTTGATAGTTGGTATACATGTGTTTCTCATTTGGCTGCACAGTTTGAGGGGCAACATGTCAAGGTCAAGGTCATCCTTCATAACTTTTGAACCAGTAGAGATACAGACTTGATATGTGGTATGCATGTGCACCCCATGAAGCTGTGCAGTTTGAGGGGTGACATGTCAAGATCAAGGTCATCCTTAAGGGTCAAATATCATATCGAGGGGGCATAGTGTTTCACAAACACATCTTTTATTGACTAGTCTGCCTTCTCCTTCCGGTCCCTTTTCTGTTTCAACCCTTGTATCAAAGGGTTTGCAACCAGTTTTGACCAGCAGAGTGCCTCTTTCCACCGGCAAATCTTCAGGTTTTGACCCTCCTTTGACTGTTTAACAGTCCTCTGACAGATAGCTTAAATACCATTTGAATATCTACTGGTCTGATTTCAACTCCGGGCTTCTTTGACTCTTAGTCACATCAGCCCTACCAAGCAACCTTCTTATCCTTTGTGTAGAAGAAAGCATGATCCCTCTGGCTCATCCACAGGGGTCTGGACCGCTTCATGGGGGTCTACAAGTACTATATAATAACAAGGGTTCCAACTAACAGAACGGATATCCGTGTACCACGAGTACAAATATGACTGTAACTCTTACAATTTAAATGATAATTTCGTAATTCTTTCGGCTATTGAAAGCCAATATATTATTCTATCAAATTAATATAATCTTATAACGGTAACTTATGAACAAGTATCAATCCAACAACGATTTTCACAAAATTTCACGTGTTTTTAGGGTCATTGACATACGTTCGTTCACTCCGGTTTCACTATATCACAGCAATAACCTGGCAATTTGCAGTTCAAAAAATGGCGTGAGTCAATAAAACGAATCAATTCTAACACCCACCTCCAATTATTTAGTCCCCAACATCAAAAGAATGATGTAAAACAAGCGAGTTTTGTCAGTTTACTGCATATCGTCGAGGAAGGAGCCATTGTCACGGATTTTCCAACTTTTCCTTCGCTCATCCAATGAAATGGCTCCATTCAAATTTGTTGCAAAATGGCAGCATCCGAAATAGAAACATAACGACAGACGGAACGGCCGCTGTTGCTAGTTGCTTATTTATTAAGAGGACAAAACAAATGGAGATTGGTGATATAATTGGGGTGTTTTATTCAACCACGCCATCTTTTGAACTGAAAATCGCCAGGTTATGGCTGTGATATAGTGAAACCGGGGTGAACGAACGTTTGTCAATGACCCAGAAAACACGTGAAATTTAGAGAAAATCGTTGTTGGATCGATAATTTCGCGTAAGTTACTGTGAGAAGATTATATTTATTTGATAGTAAAATATATTGGCTTTCAATAGCCGAAAGAGTTACAAAATTATCATTGAAATTGCAAGAGTTACATTCATATTTGTACTTGTGGTACACGGATGTCCGTTCTGTTAGTTGGAACCCTTGTTATTATATAGTACATGTAGACCCCCATGAAGCGGTCCAGACCCCTGTGGGCTCATCTGAATATCGTGGGGACAGATATCACAGACACTGCTGGCAGTATTCATCTTCCCTTTCCTCAGACTGCTCCTCTAGCTGTCATAGGTGCAGTCCGTCTGATTCAGGGTTCCCACGGACAGGGAAAAGTCAGGGAATTTTTTTTATTTTTTTTCAAGGTAAGGGAAAAGTAAGGGAATTTTTTAATTGGTCAGGGAAATTTGAAATTTGGGGAAAGTCAGGGAAATTTGGAACCAAAGGATGAGGGCTGAGGAAATATGTCAAAAAGGAGAAAGGATGAAAATAAAAGGGCTAAGACAGTTTCTTCAATTTTGACTTAACCAAGCATCTTTATAATTATATAATACATCTTTCATTAGCATTGTATATTTCACATCCAAATTTTATAGTATATTTGTCATGAAGTCTGTTAAAACAAATTCATTTGAGAATTCTGACACCTGCAAGATTCCAGCATCCGGTTTGATAGCAGTGCTAGAATAGGGCAGCAATGCTAGATATTGGACATTCTACTGTAGTGTCTTCACTTAATGTTAGGACAGGCTGGGCAGCAGTGCTAGATATTCGACATTCTACTGTAGTATCTTCACTTGTTAGGACAGGCTGGGCAGCAGTGCTTGATATTGGACATTTTATTGTACTGTCTTCACTCGTAAGGGCAGCAATATTTGGTCTGCTATTATGAAAACGGTGAAAATGCAGACTCTTTCTTAGGTCTACAGAGACCCGTAAAAGAACCAATTTTTTGCCAATTTGGGAAAAACATCTCGAGTGATGCAAAATTTTGATTAAATTGCAAAACAAGATATTGCTCACTAGATAATCAGAGGAGAAGATTTTCAAAGTTTTCACAATGTGTTTCTATAGAAAACTAGCCTGCCCTGGGGCGGGGCCAATTTTGACCCCGTTTTAATAGCATGCCATGTCAGTGTCTTACACACTGTATGTACTATTTTAAAATTCAACTTACACAGAAAAACTGAAAGATTAACCCTTTCCACCATAGATACACATTTATTACCTTTGCAAACAGAATAGACCCAGATCAGGCAGCTCCTGTAGGAGCTGCGTGATCAGGGTCTTCTCTGTTTGCTTAGAAAAGTGTCATAAATCTCAGTTTTTACTTTAGTCTACTGCCAAAATATTTCTTAACTTTGCTTAAAAATAAAATTTTACTTAATTATATATTCATAGTAGAAGGAATCTCTAATAGAAATCCATGGAGGAAAGGGTTAAGAGAGGTAGAAAACATTCAAGAGACTTTATACTTTGGCGTCATGCATGTTACATTCAATATTGAGCAATTAAAAATGAAAAAGTCAAAAAATATTTTTTTTTTAAATGATCAAAATACTACTGCTGTATAGTTGTCATAAAGAGAGAGGTGGTAAGGATTGGCTGATGGGGAGGACGGAGGTCAACATTTATTGATCATGCTCATAGATGACCAATTAAACTTCTGTTAACATGGGGTCAGGGAGAATTGAAATTCGGTCAGGGAAAAGTCAGGGAGTTTTATTTTTTCTGTTTTGTGGGAACCCTGTTATTCTTCTTCAGGAAGTAGACAGTCGGGCCGTTCTCGCCGACACCCTAAGTGGAGATATCGCTCATCTTTTTCGGCGTCACTGTTGGCATGCTCCCGCCCTTCGGCACACTGCTCTTTCTACTACAGACATGTAGCATTTGAATGGAATTCCTCTCTTCAGAGTAATGTCCCTCAAGGGATAACCCCTATACAACATATACAGCCTAACCTGGACCCTGTTGTTTAGGGAGGGGTTCCCCACTTCTTCGGTGGCTAATAACACAAGTACGACAACTAACCCTGTGTTTTACCCACTTCCTCCGACCGCCACTATCAGTAGGGCTCTGTCGGATTCTGACAGGGAGGATACTCTGTCGGTCTTGGCTCCACCAGATGATCCTCTGCTGAGAGAATCTGAGCAGGTGGCTCAAAATTCTGACGCGGAAGAATCTCTTTTTTCAGTTATAGAAGAAACAGGTACTAAACTCTCTTCTTGGCAACAAGTACATGTAGAAAGAGGAGAGTTGCAGTCCTCTGCCAAGAATAAGTCATATCTGCCTCTCTTCTGGTGTAGGGCAAAACCCCACGAGGACGTAACCCCACTAGGACGAAACCACATAGGGCAATACATCACTAGAACCAAACCCCAGTTACAGGAGCATTCTGTTTTACTTTTCACCTTGCTTTTAGCAAACACCTGTCCTAAAAACCAACTAATTAACACAATTTAGTGTTTTACTATACTTTAAAAATCTCATTTTTGTTCAAGGCAGAAACAGTTGAATCTGATCAAATTATTACTGTGATTATGTAATTTATGTGATTTACACAATTACAAACAATACCAAGTGTCTATTGATTAAGCAATCTGACTTAATTGCATGTAATACTTTAATTACATCCAACCCTCAACTTTTTCCATCATCTTGTTTGAGTCATTAAGTAATTATCAGTTTTCTGCATATATTTGTTCTCTTTCTATAGGTAGGCCAGTTCAAGCAAACTATACAGCAATCATTTGATATGTACTGACTATAGTCTAATGCATGCTCCATTGAATTACCTGTCTGGCTTGATTGGGGGAGTTATTGGAATTTTGTCAACCAAAATGTGGGAGACATTGGAATAAACCATTATTATATAGGTCTTTTGCACAATGTTATGTTTGTTTCTGAAGTTAATTTATGTGATTGGAAAAAAAATTAGTTTCATTATGATCATTAATTTTAATAAATTTTATTATGCGAGTCTTCATTAATTGCGTTTAGTTGAAATTTAGGTGTTAAGATAAGATAAGATAAGATAAGATAAGTTTTATTTAACGTCGGCAAGATATATAACAAGTAACATAAGCCCTATTTGGGCTTTTGAACCGACAAGATAACAGTACATACATAGTGACAGCACATAGTCATAATCAGCATAATATTAAAACATAAATCTAATTTAAATACAGGCTAAAAATATATGATTTAGCTATTATACTAAGAAAGCTCTAAAACTATATCAGAGAGTAGGTGAAATCCTACTAAATAGCACACAGACTTATTATATAACAAATTTATCAATTATAAATATCACAAGGATGGCCTGATAAGTTGTGTTTTTAAGTAACTGTAAAAGAAAAATTCCAAATAAATGAGAGCCAAAGCTCAACAAAGAAAAGGAAATTAAAACATAAATACAAGCATACATTTTAAAACAAGCTGAGAATGAGTCAACCATGATACTAAGAATTGATATAATACTCTTTAAGATCTGAAGCAAGTAGGATCACTATAGATTGCACACATACTCATATCACAAAGATATCACAAGGATGGCAAGATAACGGAAGCTATGTATTTAGTATTGAATCAATGATAACGAATCTCAGCAAAGAAAAAAAGAATTCAAAAGAGACCAGGCCTCTGTGGGACATTAAATAAGTACACGGAGAGTGATATATTATGTCACACATGAGGAATGGTTCTGCGTATTGTGTGCCCCTATCTATTCCTCTTACTCGAATATTAAAAACAAGCAGGCATTCATGTACGTATAAGCAGCGGAAAAAATGCAGTTAACCCTTTACCCGCCAAATACTTTTGCAAGAAAAATTGCCATCATCATATACCATAATCTGAATATGCATAAATTTATTAGACATGAAATGAAAAATCATAGCATACACAACAAACTCTGATCAAATGGTTCCTCAATGAGTCGTCTGATCTGGGTTTACACTATATGCAAATGCAATAATAGGCATTTATGGGGAAAAAGGTTAAGCATATAGGCATAGGGCAAGCATGGAATAGCATAGCAAGGCAAACAAGCAAAGTGTTGCAACTTCAACATGGCAGTAATTTAAGCAGTCGGCATTCTACTAAGGTTCTAGAAGCACCAAATCACATAGTAAGCAATGATACATATAAAGCACATTTTCTAAAGCAAACAAAAGCTGAAGTAAACATAAAGCAAATAAAATTGAACATGAACAGTAGGATACTAATTTGTTTTTCCAGCCCTGTGGAAGACAGTATATTAAAGCTATCCCACTTGAAAACGACATGCAGAGCATTTACAATTGTTCCCATCCCAAAAAGTTATTTGATTTTTGAACTGGTTAAATTCTGAGGTCTTTCTATAGTGATCTGGTAAGGAATTCCACAGGACTGGAGCTGCATATTTAAATGAATTCTTACCGTAAGTAGTTGTTTTAACACGAGGTACCTGTAACATATTTGAGTAACGAAAATTATATCTGGTTTCTTTTTTTTGAACAAGGTCTGATAGTACTGGAGGAGCTATTTCATTCAGAATTTTGAAGATTTCTATAGCCATAGTCCTGGTACGTCTAATATGGAGAGCAGGCAGTTTGGCTTTTTCAAGAAGTAGTTCATATGAGTCAGTGTAATTTTCGTATACAAATCTCAGGGCTCTCTCTTGAATTTTCTCAATCTTTCTAGTATTAGATTTTGAACAAAAATGCCAGGCCAGACTGCAGAAGTTAAAATTAGATAATACAAAGGTATGAAATATAGTCAATCTACTCAGTTTACATAGGTTCCTACCAATCCTCTTAAGGACATTTAGTTGTGTGGCTGATTTTCTGCAGATCCTTTGGATGTGATTATCAAAAGATAGTTTAAAGTCAATGTCAACACCCAATAAAGTCACAAGATCTTCACATTTAATATCAATACCACCTACTTTGAAAGAGGGAGATTTTGCATGGGTTTTCTTACCAATGGCTATTGCTTGGAACTTGTCAGGGTTTGCCTTCATACAATTAAAATGAAACCAGTCAATAAGAGCATTGCTTTCTTGCTGTAAAGTTAGCATTAAGGACTCAAAATTTGGACTGTGAAATGAAAGGGTGTTGTCATCAGCATAATTGTATAATGAGCATTTATCAATAAATAAAAATATATCATTTATAAAAATATTAAACAGAAGCGGCCCAATAATGGAGCCTTGTGGGACGCCTTTTGATATGTCTGCCCAATTGCTAACTATATTACCAATTTTTACCTGCTTTTTCCTTTTAGATAAGTAATTTGATATTAAATGTAATGCATTATCAGTTAGACCATAAGCGGAGAGTTTACATAACAAAATATCATGTGGCAGACAATCAAAAGCCTTCGACAAGTCCATAAGTATTGCAGCAACATATTCATTTTCATCTAGTGCACTTTTCCAGTCCTCAATCAATTTCAATAATGTAGTTTGGCATCCATGCCCTCTTCTAAAAGCACATAAGAAGTCATTAAAAATGTTGTCAAAATATGAGTAAAGCTGTTGTGAAATTACCTTTTCATAGATTTTTGAAGAATTTGGGAGGATACTGACTGGCCTGTAGTTAGATTTCAAGAGGGGGTCGTTTTTCTTAAACAAAGGAGTTACTTGAGCTTGCTTGAGGCGGTCTGGGAAAAATCCACTAGATAAAGTAATATTCACAAGATTTGTAAAATGGGGAACTAGTGCCCTGTCACTAAGTTTCAAAACTTTAGCTGATATTTGGTCAACTCCAGTGGCCTTCTTTATGTGAAATTTCTGAATTATCTTGAAAATGCAGTTTTCGCTGACAGGGTTAAAATTAAAAGATCCATAGTTTAAGTTTCTCTCAGTTATCTTCATTATACTTGGATGGTTTTCTGGGTCAAAGATGTAATTTCTACCTATGTCATTTGCAACATTTGCATAAAAAGAGTTAAAAATATCTGTGACATCCTTCGAATTTGATATAACTTTGTCGTTTTCGGTTAAAATAATTTCCTGTTGTGTACTGACTGCTTTTTTTGACATGTATGGTTTAATTGTGCGCCAGAAATCAGTTGACTTACTGCCACCAGTACATCTTTCCATGAAGTAATTATTTAGAGATTTTTTCTTTAACTTGTTGACATAATTTCTTTGCTGCCTGTATTTTTCCCAATGTTTTGAAGACCTAAACTTAGTATATCTATGATAGAGCATTTTCTTTGTCACAATGGCTTTCCTGAGAGTTTTATTCATGTATGGCAGTTGTTGTTTTTTTCTGTATCCATATTTTATAGGTATGTGTCTGTCAATGACTTCAGTCATATCATTTTCGAAGGTGTCATAGATAGAATTTACTGCATTTTCATTCAGATTCTGGTTTGTATCTAATTTTATTGCATGCAGATCATTAATAAAAGCATCATTATCGAAATTTCTAAAACTTCTATAAGAAAACTTCTGTTTCTCTGAGCATGGTGTAGAGTGATTTATTATTAAGGAGATCATGTTATGGCAGTCACTTATCCCAGTAGGGAAATTCAACACATTCATGCACATATTTTTAGAGTTGGTTAAAAACACATCAAGAAGTGAAGGTGTACAGTTTTTCTTAAAACAGGTGGCATTTTTAATCATGTTGTTCATGTCAAATAATTCACAAAAATCAGCTAAAGGTCTGCACTTAGTTTCAGATAACATATCACAGTTTAAATCTCCAACAATAAAATAGTGGTCATATAATGTAATACATTTATCCAAGCACTTCTCAAGTGGAGGAAAGAAATCATTATGGTTTAAACTAGGTGGTCTATATACATGAATGAAGCACCATTTACTATTATTAAGAGTGACTTCATGAACAATACTTTCTAAGCCATCATGCTCCAGGTCATACCTGCGACGTGAGGGTACACCAGACCGTATATACACAGCTAGACCTCCACCATGGAGTCTTTTCTCCTTGCTACAAATTGTATTTATTTTGATTTGATTTTTAAACAAATAATGTCTTTAAGTTAATCAAAATTATTGTCAATCAATAATTAATGTTACTCAAAAAATTAGTAACTCTTCTCAATTTCAATTATTAAAAATACTAATGACATGTTTAATTGACTTATCATCAGATATTCACACCTAGAGCTAGAATTATTTCTAAACACCTATTAACCCTTTACCTGTTTGCTTTGACAAAAAATGATCTGGGACTACTCTGTTTGCTAATTCGTAAAAAAATGTTATTCCCATAAAGAGAAGTTTTAGCTTTAATAAAAACTGTAAAATCAAATATATATATTGTCAAATGCAAACAGAGCAGACCCTGATCAGACAGCTTCTATAGCAGCCGTCTGATCTAGTCTACTCTTATTTTTAATGCGTAAAACACATTATTTCTCTGAAGATCTATATTGTGTCAAAAGAAACAGAGAAGACCCAGATCAGACAGCTTCCATAGGAGTCATCTGATCTGGGTCTACTCTGTTTGCTAATGCATAAAAACAGCTTTATATGCGGGAAAGGGTTAAAAGATTTTTAAAGATATTTTTATTGGTCATTTCACACAAAAACTGGCATTATGTACTGCCTAGCACTTTAATTGCCTATATACCAGGATCAAAGTATAATTGCATAGCTTTATTGACGTCATTTGAATTTCTCAAAGACCAGTTTTAGGCATTTTGAGCTAAAGCAAAAATGGCACAAGTTGTAAACAGTTTAGATCTTGGTCAACCAGTCACTTGGTATTAGATCTGAATCCAGTTCAAGTTCATTCAGCAGTGAAAGGGTGAAAGCAGTGCGCTAAGCTTCTTTCATCTGCTAGAAATGTTGTCCACTGAAAAATTATCATGTCAATATATTACAGTAACTCAGGTGAGCGATATAGGGCCAATGGCCCTCTTGCTTTTGTTCTGTTTTCAGCTCAATGTTAAACGGTCGACTTGTTCAGGTCATCCATTGCTAAAAGAGAATGTGCTCAACAGTCACTCTTTCCTTTATTCATAAGCTACTTTAGATCCAACCACTTCGAATAAATCTATTGGAAAGGAGCAATTAATTAAAGGAAAGGAAAGTTTTAGAAAATTTAGTTACGAAACCATTGTGATAAATAGAGCATTTATAGGAGAAAATGGTTTCAATAGGTGAGTTTTATAGAGGCGTAGAAATGCATATTTATGGAGGAAAGGGTTAAACCTTTCCTTCATATAAATGCTCTTCACACCTTTGAAAACAGAGTAGATTCAGATCAGATGTTTTTTGTAAGAGACTGGAGCCATCTGATCAGGGTCTGCTCTGTTTGTTTATGAAATCATAATAGATTCAACTCTACCAATACCCATATATCCTGTGTACAGAAATTCAGCTAAATATTCATGACGAATAGTGTAATGGGGTTGTGTTAACCATTTCCCTCATATAAACACCTTTTCATACATTTTCAAACAGAGTAGACTCAGCCAGGTCTGCTCTGTTTCAGGGTTTGACATGGTAACAATCTGATTCTTCAAATTTTCGAAGTGAAAAATTCTGTTGAGAAGTTTATATTATAAAAATGAGCTAATAAATATTCTAACATGAATACAGAGCAGGGAAAGTTAACCATTTACTGAATACTCGATGAATGTTCATGTAGGAAATAATAATATCGTAAGACTTAGTATTCATTATATAAATTGTTATTAAAGCACAAGGACACAGGAAATTTTGGCCATGGCAGAATGATGTAGTATCATCTATATTATTTAAGCAAATAAAGCAGACCCTCAATTGGGTCTGCTCTATTTGCAAAGGTGTAGAAAGATGTTTTTATGGAGTAAATAGTTGTCTGGTACAGGCCCGTAGGTTATAAAACATTTTGCTTGAGTCTAAGATAGTTCTCAAGCATATGATTGGTCAGATGCTCGAGTATGATCTCATACTCAGAAGTTTTATAACTTTTGGCCCAGGTAACTGGTAGGAAATCAATTCTGGATCTTGTATTCTATAACTAGTTGGTTGGAGTGCTGGTTCAGTCAGCCAGAAGCCTTGGGTTCGAGTCCTGGTCCGCCGCAATCTTTTTACCAGCTGTCCTGTTGTCATTGATTTTTAATTCTTTCCCCGTTATATATTCATGTAAGAATAAAGACATTATGAATATTTATTATCTGAAGTTTTATAACGGCATTAATTATGCACATATGAATTATCGGTACTGGTAGAAAGAATAGTGTCGGATGACTGAGATCTAGAATAATTTCATATTAAAGCAAATATAGCAGACCCTGGTCAAAAAGCTCCTACAAGATCAGCCCCGCTTATGTCTACACTGTTTCAAAGTCGTGAACAAATGTTTGAATGAAGATAAGGGTTAATAGTGGTATAAGAAGACCTATATAAGGGTTAATAGTGGTATAAGAAGACCTATATAAGGGTTAATAGTGGTATAAGAAGACCTATATAAGGGTTAATAGTGGTATAAGAAGACCTATATAAGGGTTAATAGTGGTATAAGAAGACCTATATAAGGGTTAATAGTGGTATAAGAAGACCTATATAAGGGTTAATAGTGGTATAAGAAGACCTATATAAATTTTTACATGACATAAACTATAGAATTAGGACTGTCTGGGTCCATGCTTATAAAGCTTTTAGCTGAGTCTGAGTTTCGTTCTCAAGCTTTTGATTGGTCAGATTTGAGTTCTCAAGCTTTTGATTGGTCAGATTTGAGCCAGAGGCTCAAATCTGACCAATCAAAAGCTTGAGAACGTACTCAGACTCAGCTAAAAGTTTTATAAGCAGGGACCAAGATGTGGGTCTACTCTGTTTGCAAATACATAAGTATGCATTTTTACTAGTTAACCCTTCACTCTATTAATACACTCTTGCAAACAGAGTAAACCCAGATCACAGAGCTCCTGAGAGTGGTCTGATCAGGGTCTGCTCTGTTTGCTTATTATATAACATAGATGTGATTCTACAGTGTCTGCCATGGCTAAACATTCCTGTGTCCATGTGCAGTTCATATATTCATTAGTGCTTAAAACGTTTTATACCTCTGCAAACAAAGTTTGAGAGGGGGTATATAGGAGTCAGTGTGTTTGTTGGTCTGTCTGTCCATGGCATGTCCGTTTGTTGCATGTCCGTGGCACAACCTGGCACAGTGAGCACTATAGTGGTCACAATTTTGATATAATTTTCATGAATCTTTGTCAGAATGATTGTCTTGATAAAATCTCGGATGGATTCGAAAGTGGTTCGCATGGGGTCAACAACTAGGTCAAATAGTATGAAAACCATGTGAACACCCCAGAGGTCTCATTTTCAGCCAAATGAAACATGGTCAGAAAAATTGTTTCAACAAAATTTCATGAGAGTTTGAGAGTTGGTTATGTGGGGTTAAAAACTAGGTCACTAGGTCAAATTATATAAAAACACTGTGAATGCTCTAGAGGTCGCATTTGTTGCCGAATCTTCATGAAATTTTATCAGAATGATTGTTTTAAAGAGGGTCATGTTGGGTCAAAACCTAGGTCACTGTGCCAAACAGTAGTAAAACTTTGACCACTCTAGTGGTCACATTTTTAGCTCGTCTGTTTCGAAGAAATCACGAGCTATTGTCATAAATACGGCGTTGTCGTTGTCCAAAATCTTAACATTGACCATAACTTCATTTACAACCTTTATTTTTGGTATGCATGTTCATCTTGACAATGACAACAGATGTGCGTTGGCACCCGCTTGTGATGCTCTTGTTTGTCCAATTATCATGAAACTCGGTCAGAATGATTATTTTTATAAAATCCCTGAAAAATACTGAAAATTGTTCATATGGGTAAAAAATTAGGTCACTATTTTGATTTGCCACGGAGTAAAGCTGAGCAGGGGTATTCAATCACCTTAAGTGATAATTCTAGTTACTTCTGCATAAATTATGTTTGCTTAACCTTTTACTCCATAAATACACCTTGCTATGCCTTTGCAAACAGAGTAGACCCAGGATAGAAACATATAGTGAAACTTTGAAATTGTTTTCCTCTGAAACTGGAAGGTTTGTAGCTTTCTTATTTGGCACATGGCATCATGTTCAGGTCCTCTACAAAAGTTAAATAAATTATGTCCTGGGTCAAAATTGCCCCCGCCCCAGGGGTGGCCAGTTTTCAATAGAAAAGCATATTGAAAACTTTGAAAATCTGATTGTCTGGTGAGCGATGTCAGGGCCAGTCTGGCCCTCTTGTTAAGAAATGTTTTTTGCTTTGACAAAAACTCTGTAATCATGTCTATATCATGTTATAAGCAAACAGAGCAGACCCTGATCAGACGGCTCCAATAGGATCTGTCTGATCTGGGTCTACTCTGCAAATGTGTGAAAAAGCATTTATATTCGGACAAATATCTCGAGGCTTTTGTTGCAATGCACTTGCAATTGCGCTACAGTACTCGCGCTGTGGCTACAATACTGCTGTGTTCATGAATTTCTTACTACACTTTTGCTGCGATTCGAGTCCACGACGATGCAGCTACGATTGTTTAGAGCATGGTCAAAACAATCGTCGTGAAGTGGCCATCAAGAAGCTTCTATTATGCTTCTACTACGACTAGGGCGTTTCTACTGCGCTGTGTCCGTTCCTGCTATGATTCGCAGCGGTTTTACCCAAATTTCGAAGCGTAGCGAAATCGCCACTCAGTGGAATGAGGGTTTAAGGTATTGTGCTACCAAAAGTAGATTGTTATAAGTAAAACCTGTTACTGCTATAACAGGAAGTCAATCCTACCACTGCTGTATGTTGATATATATTGTTAACGTAAACAGCTATGATTATCAGATTCCCTCATATTGACGCCATTTGATGCCTCTTTAAAACTCACTCTCTGAAATCATTGTGATAAATAGAGCAGTTGCTCCATAGGAGCAAATGCTCTATTTATCACAATGGTTTTAACACTACACTAATCTAAAATATATTCTTTCCTCTAGTACGTTAATGCTCCTTTTTATACGCCCACCTAATAAAGGTGGTCGTATATTGTCGTGGCCCTGTCCGTTCGTTCGTTCGTTTGTTGTTCGTTCGTTTGTTCGTTTGTTTGTCCGTCAACATTTTGTTTGGCCCTTTTACTTCAAAAATAGTGCAAATACATGCAAATAGTTTGTCCGCTGTTTTCTGGGAAAACTATTTGACAGATATTAATGAAACTTCACACAAATTTTCAATGCATCAAGGTCTGAAGCTGAGTTGATTCTGAGGTTCATTTGATTTTTTCATTTCAGAGTTATGGCCCATGTCGTTAAAAAATATGCAAATAGCTTGTCCGCTGTTTTCTGGAAAAACAATTTGAGAGATATTAATGAAACTTCACTCAAATGTTTAATGCATCAAGATCTGAAGCTGAGTCAATTCTAAGGTTCATTTGATTTGTCGTTTCGGAGTTATGGCCCTTGTATTTAAACAAGAGGGCCATGAGGCCCTGAAGCGCTCACCTGAGATACCCCAGGGGTGGGGCCATTTTTGACCAGGAAGTTATCATTTGTACAACCTTGGTAGAAAACTAATAAGCCCCAAGGCAGGGCTAAGTTTTGCCCAGAGGTCAGGGTCGTAAGTTGAACATTCTTGGCAGAAGACTACAAGCCAAAGCTACATATTTGTAGAGGACCATTAGATCTTGTTACATGCCTTACAGTTTCTGAAGATTTTAAAAGATTTTCCTATGAAAAACTGATAAGCCCTTTGGCCAGCCATTTTTGGTCCAGGGTCATAATTTGAACAATCTTTGTAGAGGACCATTAGATCAAGCTACATACCAAATATCAAAGGTCGAGGCCTTACATTTTCAGAGAAGAATTTTAAAGATTTCCCTATGAAAAACTGATAAGTCCATGGGCGGGGCCATATTTGGCCCAGGGGTCATAATTTGAACAATAGGACCATTAGATCATGCTACATGCATGATCATTAGGACCATTAGATCATGCTACATGCCGAATATCAAAGGTCTAGGCGTTACAGTTTCATAGAAGAAGATTTTTAAAGATTTTCCTATGGAAAACTGATAAGCCATTGGGCGGGGCCATTTTTGTCCCAGGGGTCATAATTTGAACATTCTTTGTAGAGGTCTATTAGATCATGCTACATGCCAAAATATCAAAGGTCTAGGCCTTACAGTTTCAGAGAAGAAGATTTTTAAAGATTTTCCTATGAAAAACTGATAAGCCCTTGGGCGGGGTCAATTTTGGTCCGGGGGTCATAATGTGAGCAATCTTTGTGGAGGACCATTAGATCATGCCACATGCAAAATATCAAAGGTGTAGGCCTTACAGTTTCAGAGAAGAAGATGTTTAAAGATTTTCCTATGAAAAACTGATAAGCCCTTGGGCGGGGCCATTTTTGGCCCGGGGGTCATAATTTGAACAATTTTTGTAGAGGACCATTAGATCATGCAACATGCCGAATATCAAAGGTCTAGGCCTTACAGTTTCAGAGAAGATTTTTAAAGATTTTCCAATGAAAAACTGATAAGCCCCTGGGCGGGGCAATTTTTGGCCCAGGGGTCATAATATGAACAATTTTTGTAGAGGACCATTAGATCATGCCAAATATCAAAGGTCTAGGCCTTACAGTTTCATAGAAGAAGATTTTTAAAGATTTTCCTATGAAAAACTGATAAGCCCTTGGGCGGGGCCAGTTTTGGTCCGGGGGTCATAATGTGAATAACGTTTCGTTCCCCCTAGCCACTGATGCTTCTGACAAAATTTGGTTAAAATCGGGTCAGCAGTTTCAGAGGAGATGTCGTTTGAAATTGTGGATGGACGCCGGACGACGGACAGAGTGGTCACAATAGCACAACCTGAGCCTTTGGCTCAGGTGAGCTAAAAATAATGCAAATACATGCAAATAGTTTGTCTGCCGTTGCCCACCTAATAAAGGTGGTCGTATATTGGCGTGGCCCTGTCCGTCCGTTCGTTCGTCCGTCAACATTTTGTTTGTCCGCAGTTTCCTGGGAAAACTATTTGACAGATATTAATGAAACTTCACACAAATGTTTAATGCATCAAGATCTGAAGTTGAGTTGATTCTGAGGTTCATTTGATTTTTCATTTCAGAGTTATGGCCTTTGTCCTAGAAAATATGCAAATAGTTTGTCCGCTGTTTTCTGGGAAAACTATTTAAGAGATATTGATGAAACTTCACATATATGTTTAATGCATCAAGATCTGAAGCTTAGTTAATTCTGAGGTTCATTTGATTTGTCGTTTCGGAGTTATGGCCCTTTTACTTAAAAAATAGTGCAAATACATGCAAATAGTTTGTCCACTGTTTTCTGGGAAAACTATTTGACAGATATTAATGAAACTTAACACAAATGTTTAATGCATCAAGGTCTGAAGCTGAGTTGATTCTGAGGTTCATTTGATTTTTCATTTCAGAGTTATGGCCCTTTTCGTTAAAAAATATGCAAATAGCTTGTCCGCTGTTTTCTGGAAAAACTATTTGAGAGATATTAATGAAACTTCACACAAATGTTTAATGCATCAAGATCTGAAGCTGAGTCAATTCTAAGGTTCAATTGATTTGTCGTTTCGGAGTTATGGCCCTTGTATTTAAAAAATAATGCAAATACATGCAAATAGTTTGTCTGCCGTTTTCTGAGAAAACTATTTTAGAGATATTAATGAAACTTCACAAAAATGTTTAATGCATCAAGATTTGATGCTGAGTCCATTTTGAGGTTTATTTGCTCTGTCCTTTCGGAGTTGTGGCCCTTTTACATAAACAAGAGGGCCATTGGCCCTATATCGCTCACCTGAGTTACAGTAATACATGTAGATTGACATGTTAATTTTTCAGTGGACAACATTTCTAGCAGATGAAATAAGCTTAGTGCACTGATTTCACCCTTTCACTGCTGAATAAACTTGAACTGAATTCAGAACTAATACCAAGTGACTGGTTGACCAAGATCTAAACTGTTTACAACTTGTGCCATTTTTGCCTTAGCTCAAAATGCCTAAAACTGGTCTTTGAGAAATTCAAATGACTTCAATAAAGCTATGCAATTATACCTTGACCCAGGTATATAGGCAAATAGAGTGCTAGGCAGTACATAATGCCAGTTTTTGTGTGAAATGACCAATAAGAATATCTTTAAAAAATCGTTTAACCCTTTCCCTCATATAAAGCTGTTTTTATGCATTAGCAAACAGAGTAGACTCAGATCAGACGACTCCTATGGAAGCTGTCTGATCTGGGCCTTCTCTGTTTCTTTTGACACAATATAGATTGGATTCTACAGTTTTTGTAAAAGCAAAAACTTCTCTTCAGAGAAATAATGTGTTTTACACATTAAAAATAAGAGTAGACTAGATCAGACAGCTGCTAGAAGCTGTCTGATCAGGGTCTGCTCTTTTTACATTTGACAAGATATAGATTTGATTTTACAGTTTTTTTTTCAAAGCTAAAACTTCTATTTATGGCAATAACAATTTTTTAAGCATTAGCAAACAAGAGTAGTCCCAGATCAATTTTTGTCAAAGCAAACAGGTTAAGGGTTAATAGGTGTTTAGAAATAATTCTAGCTCTAGGTGTGAATATCTGATGATAATTCAATTAAACGGGTCAATAGTATTTTTAACAATTGAAATTGAGAAGAGTTACGTCTACTGTTATAATTAAGTTATATTTACTCAGTTATTTCATTAATATCATACAAGATTCAGACATTTTAGGACTTTATAATGTGTTGTCATCAAATTTTATGAAAAAAAGTTATATTTAAGATGCTTTTTGGGGCAGCAGACTTAATCCACAGTAGTAAGTTTAACACCTATCATTGTTAGGGGGGGGGGGGGGATTATTACCATGACTTATATCAGTTGTGCCATTGCATAATCATGTTTTCACAGTTTTCTTAAACATTACCATGACTTACATCAGTTGGGTTTGGACCCAGATCAAAAGTCTAGATGGTGATCATTTTCCTTGATTGGCTGAATTGTTACTTTCCTATATCTCTCACATCTAATTTGAGAGACATTGGAAGGCACCATGTAACATCACTCACACTACACACTGGGGTTAATGGGTCAAAATGCCTTTAATGTTTCGTCTGCAACAAAAAGTTATTGTCATCTGCTTCAATTCTTAAATAAACTTACTTTCATTTTTTTGCAAAAATATGGTTAAGATGACAATCAGTTTGGATCCTGATGAGACGCCGCAGTATGCGGCCTCTCATCTGGATCCAAACTGTTTGCATAGGTAATCACAGTTTCACCACTAGCATGCAAAGAGTTAAGAGTCATGCATTGACCTGGAGAGATTTTACTGCCCAGCAGCTGTAACCTTTGAACTGCTGCTGGTCTGCAGTTTAGGATCTGGAAATTGTTTATTTAACCCTTAATTTCTCTCATATAAACTTGTTTACATGCATCTGCAAACAGAGTAGACCCAGATAAGGTGGCTCCTATAGGATCAAGGTCTGTTATTTGCTAATGGAATTTGATAGATGTTTCTATGCCTTCTAAAACAGCTACACTGATTCACCTTCAACATTTTATTATAAATAGTTATAAATAGAATGATACTAGCACTCCAATGCAGTTATCTCCCTTTGTCCCTTATGGCTATGCTGATGGGACAAGGGAAATAACTGTGAGGAAATTACCTTTTAAGTGTTACAGATTCTGATGTTAAGTAGCATAAAACCCCAGGGTGAGACCATTTATGGCCCAGGGGTCATTATTTGAACACACCTGGTAGTGGTATATTAGGTGATGCTTCATACCAAATATCTTAGCTCTAGATTATGTGGTTTCAGACAAAAAGATTTTTAAAGGTTTCCCTATATAAGTCTATGTAAAAACTACAAGCCCCAGGGCAGGGCCATTTTTGGCCCGGGGGTCATCATTTTAACAAACTCGGTAAAGGACCATTAGATGATGCTATATACCAAATATCAAAGCTCTAGAAATTGTGGTTTCAGAGAAGAAGATTTTTAAAGATTTAAAAAAAAACCCTGTAAAAGTAGTGGGGCGGGGCCATTTTTTGCCCGGGGGTCATGATTTTAACAAAACTGATAGAGGACATCCTAAGGTACATTTCTGTGAAATTTGGTTGAAATCCTCCCAGTGGTTTAGGAGAAGAAGTCATTTGAAATAAAAGTGAACGGACAGACGGACGGACAGACGGACGACAGGCGGTCACAATAGCTCACCTTGAGCCTTTGGCTCAGGTGAGCTAAAAATAATGCAAATATATGCATATAGTTTGTCCGCTGTTTTCTGGCAAAACTGTTTGACAGATATTAATGAAACTTCATACACATGTTTAATGCATCAAGACCTGAAGCTAAGTCGATTCTGAGGATCATTTGATCTGTTGTTTTGGAGTTATGGCCCTTGCACTTAAAAAAATAATGCAAATCTATGCAAATATGAGGATGGCCGTAACTTTTTCATTTGAAATGATATTTACTTCAATTTATTTATATGGTTAAACCTTAATGTGAATTTTCACATATATTGCGGGGGTTTTGATATGTCATTTTGTTCTTAAGTTATGGTCCTTGAACTTTGTGTGTTCGTTGCTTTGTTTGTCGGTCAACTTTTAGTTGGTCTGTTGTTTTCTGGGAAAACTATTAAAATGATGTAAATGAAACGTAACACAAATGTTTTAAGAAACAAAATTTTAAGCTGAGTTTATTTTGAGGTTCATTCAGGTTGTCTTTACAGAGCTATAATAAGATATTCACTTCATTTTTTTTATACGCCCGTTTGAAAAAACGGGACGTATTATGGAATAGCGCTGTCTGGTTGTCTGTCCGTCTGTAACATCTCTAACTCAAGTTCCGCTTGGTGGATCCTTCTCAAATTTTAACACAATGTTTATTTAGACATTCTACAGTTGCCTGCCAAGTCCCGGTTTGTTTATCCAAGGTCAAGGTCACACAATTGGACTTGGAATTTTCGTTTAGCAAAAAATTTAACCGGGCTGTCTGTCTGTAACATCTCTAACTCAAGTTCCGCTTGGTGGATCCTTCCCAAATTTAATCATAATGTTTATCTAGACATGCAACAGTAGCCTGCCAAGTCTCGGCTTGTTTATCCAAGGTCAAGGTTGCTTAATTGGACTTAGAATTTGCGTTAAGCAAAAATGTTAACCTCAATTTATGTGGAACAAGTCCACTTATCTACATAACACTTTGAGATAAAGCTTTGAAACTTGGAACACTTCTTCACAACCTTCTCCTGTAGGCAAGATTAAATAACTCTGTCAAGCATTTTGACCGAATTATGCCCCCTTTTAACTTAGAATTTTTGGTTAAGGCTTTGTTAAAGTCCATTTATTTACATAACCCTTTGAGATAAAGGTTTTAAACTTGGAACACTTGTTCACCGTCACAACCTTCACCTGTAGGCAAGAGAAAATAACTCTGTCAAGCATTTTGACCGAATTATACCCCTTTTTAACTTAAAATTTTTTGTTACGGTTTTGGTTAAAGTCCACTTATTTACATTACCGTTTGAGATAAAGCTTTTAAACTTGGAGCACTTGTTCACCATCACAAGCTTCACCTGTAGGCAAGAGTACATAACTCTGTCTAACATTTTGACATGATTATGACGCTTTTTAGCTTGGAATTTTTGGTTTAGGTTTTGGTTAAAGTCCACTTATTAACATAACCCTTTCAGATAAAGCTTTTAAACTTGTAACATTTGTTCACCATCAGAAGCTTCATCTGTAGGCAAGAGTAAATACAATGCAACTCTGTCATGCATTTAGACACAATTATGGCACTTTTCAATATAGAATTTTTGGTTAAGGTTTTTATACGCCCACCTAATAAAGGTGGTCGTATATTGTCGTGGCCCTGTCCGTTCGTTCGTTCGTCCGTCAACATTTTGTTTGTCCGCTGTTTTCTGGGAAAACTATTTGACAGATATAAATGAAACTTCACACAAATGTTTAATGCATCAAGATCTGAAGCTGTGTTGATTCTGAGGTTCATTTGATTTTTCATTTCAGAGTTATGGCCCTTGTCCTTAAAAAATGCAAATAGTTTGTCCGCTGTTTTTTGGGAAAATATTTGAGAGATATTAATGAAACTTCACACAAATGTTTAATGCATCAAGATCTGATGCTGAGTCGATTTTGAGGTTTATTTGATTTTTCGTTTCCGAGTTATTGCCCTTTTACTTAAAAAATAATGCAAATATATGCATATAATTTGTCCGCTGTTTTCTGGGAAAACTGTTTGACAGATATTAATGAAACTTCACACAAATGTTTGATGCATCAAGATCTGAAGCAGAGTAGATTCTGAGGTTCATTTGATTTTTCATTTCAGAGTTATGGCCCTTGTCCTTAAAAAATATGCAAATAGTTTGTCCGCTGTTTTTTGGGAAAACTATTTGAGAGATATTAATGAAACTTCACACAAATGTTTAATGCATCAAGATCTGAAGCTGAGTCTATTCTGAGGTTCATTCGATTTGTCGTTTCGGAGTTATGGCCCTTTTACTTCAAAAATAATGCAAATACATGCAAATAGTTTGTCCGCTGTTTTCTGGGAAAACTATTTGACAGATATTAATGAAACTTCACACAAATGTTTAATGCATCAAGATCTAAAGCTGAGTTGATTCTGAGGTTCATTTGATTTTTCATTTCAGAGTTATGGCCCTTGTCCTTAAAAAATATGCAAATAGTTTGTCCGTTGTTTTCTGGGAAAACTATTTGAGAGATATTATTGAAACTTCACACAAATGTTTAATGCATCAAGATCTTAGCTGAATTGATTCTGAGGATCATTTGATTTTTCGTTTCAGAGTTATGGCCCATGTCCTTAAAAAATAATGCAAATAGTTTGTCCGCTGTTTTCTGGCAAAACTATTTGAGAGATATTAATGAAACTTCACAAAAATGTTAAATGTATCAAGATCTGATGCTGAGTTGATTTTGAGGTTTATTTGATTTTTTAGTTTCATAGTTATTGCCCTTTTACTTCAAAAATAATGCAAATACATGCAAATAGTTTGTCCGCTGTTTTCTGGGAAAACTATTTGACAGATATTAATGAAACTTCACACAAATGTTTAATGCATCAAGATCTAAAGCTGAGTTGATTCTGAGGTTCATTTGATTTTTCATTTCAGAGTTATGGCCCTTGTCCTTAAAAAATATGCAAATAGTTTGTCCGTTGTTTTCTGGGAAAACTATTTGAGAGATATTATTGAAACTTCACACAAATGTTTAATGCATCAAGATCTTAGCTGAATTGATTCTGAGGATCATTTGATTTTTCGTTTCAGAGTTATGGCCCTTGTCCTTAAAAAATAATGCAAATAGTTTGTCCGCTGTTTTCTGGCAAAACTATTTGAGAGATATTAATGAAACTTCACAAAATTGTTAAATGCATCAAGATCTGATTCTGAGTTGGTTTTGAGGTTTATTTGATTTTTTAGTTTCATAGTTATTGCCCTTTTACTAATATATGCATATAGTTTGTCCGCTGTTTTCTGGCAAAACTGTTTGACAGATATTAATGAAACTTCATACACATGTTTAATGCATCAAGACCTGAAGCTAAGTCAATTCTGAGGATCATTTGATTTGTTGTTTCCGAGTTATGGCCCTTGCACTTAAAAAAATAATGCAAATCTATGCAAATATGAGAATGGCCATAACTTTTTAGCTCACCAGAGCACTTTTGTGCTCAGGGTGAGCTTTTGTGATCGCCTGATGCCTAGACCTTTGATATTTGGTATGTAGCATGATCTTATGGTCCTCTACAAATATTGTTCAAATTATGACCCCCGGGCCAAAAATGGCCCCGCCCAAGGGCTTGTCAGTTTTTCATAGGAAAATCTTTAAAAATCTTCTTCTCTGAAACTGTAAGGCCTAGACCTTTGATATTTGGTATATAGCATGATCTTATGGTCCTCTACAAATATTGTTCAAATTATGACCCCCGGGCCAAAAATGGCCCCGCCCAAGGGCTAATCAGTTTTTCATAGGAATATCTTTAAAAACCTTCTGTTCTCAAACTGTAAGGCCTACACCTTTGTTATTTGGTATGTAGCATGATCTCATAGTCCTCAACAAAAGTGGTTCAAATTATGACCCCCGGGCCTCAAATGGCCCCGCCCAAGTGCTTATCAGTTTTTCATAGGAAAATCTTTAAAAATCTTCTGTTCTCAAACTGTAAAGCCTAGACCTTTGATATTTGGCATGTAGCATGATCTTATGATCCTCTATAAATATTGTTCAAATTATGACCCCAGGGCCAAAAATGGCCCCGCCCAAGGGCTTATCAGTTTTTCATAGGAAAATCTTTAAAAAATCTTCTCTGAATCTGTAAGGCCTAGACCTTTGATATTTAATATGTAGCATGATCTTATGGTCCTCTACAATTGTTTTTCAAATTATGACCCCCGGGCCAAAAATGGCCCGCCCAAGTGCTTATCAGTTTTCTATAGGAAAATCTTTAAAAATCTTCTGAAACTGTAAGGCCTAGACCTTTGATATTTGGTATATGTAGCATGATCTTATGGTCCTCTACAAGTATTGTTCAAATTATGACCCCCGGGCCAAAAATGCCCCGCCCAAGGGCTTATCAATTTTTCATTGGAAAATCTTTAAAAAATCTACTGAAACGGTAAGGCCTAGACCATTGATATTTGGTATGACTAACATGATCTAATGGTCCTCTATAAATAAGTAGCTGTGGCTTGTGGTCCTCTGCCAAGAATGTTTAACTTACGACCCTGACCACTGGGCGAATCTTGGCCCTGCCTCAGGGCTTATCAGTTTTTTATTGGAAAAATATGAAATATTACTTTTCTCTGAAACCATAAGGCATAGACCATTAATGAACCCCCCTGGAGTTATCTCAGGTGAGCGCTTCAGGGCCTCATGGCCCTCTTGTTTATTTAGTAAGATATTCACTTCATTTTTTAAAAAAATAGTATCACCTTAATATGGAAATCAAGATCTGAAGCACAGATTAGAAAATGTCAACACTGATAAGGCATGTTGAATCAGAGAAGTTTGCAAGTGGGCGTATTATGTACCGTATGCGGTACTCTTGTTTGTTAAAGTATGCCTATTTACAACCTTGAAACTTGGTCGCAAAATTGGGCTTAGAATTTGAGTTCAGCAAATACGTTAACCCCAGTTAATGTTGAACAAGACCCCGACGGGCGTATATTGTGTCCACTGGCACTCTTGATAAAAAATGGTATCACCTTAATATGGAAATCAAGATCTGAAGCACAGATCAGAAAATATCAACACTTATAAGGCATGTTGAATCAGAGAAAGTTTGCAAGTGGGCGTATTATGTACCGTAGGCGGTACTCTTGTTGGTAGATGTGTTCAAAAAGGTAGGATCTGAAAATAGCCTATGAGGTAATGGGTTAAATGGGCTGGGTTGTGCATGGCTAACTGCATATCTGCAGCGTGGAGGAAGGCACCATGCAGTACTATATGTGGTATGGCTAACTGCATATCTGCAGCGTGGGGGAAGGCACCATGCAGTACTATATGTGGTATGGCTAACTGCATATCTGCAATGTGGAGAAAGGCACCGTGCAGTACTATATGTGGTATGGCTAACTGCATATCTGCCGTGTGGAGAAAGGCACCGTGCAGTACTATATGTGGTATGGCTAACTGTATATCTGCCGTGTGGAGGAAGGCACCGTGTAGTACTATATGTGGTATGGCTAACTGCATATCTGCAGTGTGGAGAAAGGCACCGTGTAGTACTATATGTGGTATGGCTAACTGCATATCTGCAGCGTGGAGGAAGGCACCGTGCATTCTGAGGCACAACATTGAAAACATGATATCAAGATTTGCATTTGAAATGAATGTGCAGACTTCATCATGTATTTGGATTTCAGACAAGAATTCAGAAATGAAACCTGTTCCTTACTTGCGAAATCAAAATGGAATATTGTCTGTTAAGCTTCGATTGACAGAACAATATGCAATACATGTTCCATTGGGATATTCAGCCATTTTTGGATATAAAAGAAAGTCAGTGATGACGTTTTACAGCAAATTTGATAAAGACAGGCAAGGGATGTATTCATGACAGAGTTTTGACTTATAAAACATGTCAGAAACTGTTGGTTTCATTCAGTGCCTTGTCAAAGCTACAAAGAGATCATCATCATCTTCAGTAATCACTGAACCACCATCACTTTTGTTTGATTAGACGTCTATTATCTGGGACCTCTTCATTGATGATTTACTGGCAGCCATATTTGAAGATGGACAATGCATTGTCTATGTCTGCAGTGTTGATGTAGCTTAAATGATTGTGCCTGACAGTGAAATAGATGCATTTCTTTTTTATGTACACATTCGTTTTACCTCACAATGTACAAAGCTTGCTTGATAGATCTTTGATGGGAGGCAGACAAATTGGTCAAATAAGGCATGGTGGTCACTGATACCTGGTATTGACATACATT
Source organism: Azorinus chamasolen (assembly GCA_963576725.1). Lineage (NCBI taxonomy): Eukaryota > Metazoa > Mollusca > Bivalvia > Cardiida > Solecurtidae > Azorinus > Azorinus chamasolen. The sequence goes on from OY755250.1 coordinate 62,399,304, forward strand.
ATTTTAACCTTTTCCTCCATAGGCTATTTTTATACCCAACCAATGAATAAATCTACCCGAAAGGAGCATTTACTAGAGAAAAGCAAACCATTTAGAACTTTGTCATTTGAAACCATTGTGATAAATAGAGCATTTGCTCTATTTATCACAACGGTTTCAAGAAGTTGTTATTACAGAGGCGTAGAAAGGCGTATTTATGGAGGAAAGGGTTAATAAGATCAGGTCTATTTGATAAGAACAAGCCTAATGTACTGTCACTTCAAGTACGAAAGTTTAGTTGAAGTCATCAAAATTCCAGATTGTTAATTTCTTGAAACTATTACAGACTTTGGTATACAGGTCAACAACGTAATAATCATCATTGTTTGACATTGTGGGTCTGTATACAGATGCAACAAGCAAAGACTCTTTGTTGACAGAATTAATTTCACAAATTAGATATCACATGGTGTTGAAAGCTCCACTTGTTCATGCTGGATGTTGATCGACCTTCATTAGAATGATGCTACAGTCATAGCGGTCTAGCCTATATTTGGGGTCTACATTATAGTTTCCCTCATATAAACATGTTTTCACACATTTGTAAACAGAGTAAACCCAGATCAGACGGCTCCTAGAGGAGCCATCTGATCAGGGTCTGCTCTATTTGCTTATAGACTTTGAATGATCTGTTTCTTTAGTTTCTAAACTGGGTACAATGCGCCACCGCTCATATTTCATTATACGTGTTTTGTCCAGGAATACTCAGTAGGTATTGGAATTTGGAATAAACATAGAACAGGGAAATGATTCAGGGATAGGATTGTCGCCATCAGAAATATCTTGAATCAACAATGCTTTACATCCACAATGTCACAGCTAACTGGTTCAGGAAAGTACAAAAAACTAGCTTTCCTTTTGGAGCATGTTATGCTTTGGATGTTAAGGCTGGTGCCACGGATGTTATCGGTGTGCAGTTTCTGTCTTTTTCTCATCATGGAGAATGATGGAGGTAATCACTTACTGAGATAGAGATTAATGTGGATGAAAGTGTCTCTGCAAGACTAAAGGATATTGGGTAGTTTGGGTACCTCTCTAATATTGGATTGAGAATGGATTATGAAAGACAGACATAGGATGTATTGACGACAGCGTTTTGACTCATTAGATATATCAGAACCTGTTGCTTTCATTTCGTGTCTTGTCGTAGCAGCAAAATATTGGAGAGAGGTATAGTCACTGCAGGCTACCATTCGTTGGATGACAGAGGATATCACAGCCCCGCAATGCCATAGTGCGATACCATATATCTTAACCCAATTTGCAAGGAGACCAGACTGCATATAGCAGGTAAATACAATAAACTGACTATGAACAACTTAATTTCAAATATTTATATGTAATCCAAATGAACAGAAACACAAATAAACAAAGGTACATGTAAACCACGCTTTATTGAGACTTGTTGTTATTTTGTTGTTTACATAACAGAACACAAATATAGGACCAGACAACATAATGTAGTAAGTTGCCACCAATAATATACTGGGCTTTGGTATAGTGGATATGTATCTGGTCTTGCAAACAGGGGGTCGTGGGTTCGAATCCCAGGCTATTCAGTTGTCTTTTTTTAGCTCACCAGAGCACAAAGTGCTCAGGGTGAGCTTTTGTGATCGCCTGATGTCCGTCGTTCGTCGTCAACAATTTGAACCTTTAAAAATCTTCTCCTCTGAATCTATAGGGTTCTCAGCTTTCATATTTGGCACAAAGCATCATGTGTAGGTCCTCTACAAAAGTTATATAAATTATGCCCCTGGGGTCAAAATTGGCCTCGCCCCAGGGATGCATTGTTTTCTATAGAAACATATAGTGAAATCTTTGAAACTCATCTCCTCTGAAACTGGAAAGTTTTCAGCTTTCATATTTTGCACATAGCATCATGTTCAAGTCCTATACAAAGTTATATAAATTATGCCCCTTGGGTCAAAATTAGCCCCACCCCAGAGGTTTCCAGTTTCTTAGAGCAGGCTGCTGTTTCAGCTAATTCAAACTGACCCATTGTTTACTGGGAGACTACTAGTACACTCCAGATTTACACCCCAGAAAAATGCAGCTGCAATATTTTTCACTGTGATCAATCAGCCTCACTGATGCCCAGGAACTCTTTGCTGTTTGATGTGTTGTAAACATCATGCAGGTTATTATGGAGGTCATTTGGTGTCTAGCATAATTTTCTCCAATCCCCTTTGCACTCTGAGCAATTACTGTCTGCAAATAATGTTATCTGCTGCAAAAGCTGTTTCCTTCCATATCTTTTAAAAAATAAATGTCATAGTGAAAGACAGTTTGGACCCTGATGAGATGCCAAGTTACTTTGTATCTCATCTGGATCCAGACTTGATCCAGACTGTTTGCAAAGGTTATTATAAATGCAAAAAAACAAACAAAGCAAGTAGCTGGTGTAATATAAGCAGGCTAAAGGTATAGGACCTTTGAAGAGTGAGTGACCAGCCATAAGCATATTGACTAGGGATAATTGCAGATCACTTATGCATATGGATTGGTTTTCTTGGTACGTTCACTAAACTTGTATATAACCAGGGTTAAATGCTAGCTAACCCAAACCTAAATCACAAGCTCATTTTGGCTAGGATTAAGTTTGCAACAAGCTTGCAGTTGCAAGCCAATTAAGGGAGACTGGCATATCTCTAGGTAAACATTTACTGGTGTCTATTTTTAGCATACATTTAAAGGTAGGTTATCTCCCTTTTTGATAACGACACTGGATTGCCTCCTTTGTTGTTAGTAGATCTGCAGTAATATTGCAGACCCAAACAAAGAAAATTGTTATAGTTAGATGTCGCCTGTTGCACATTAATTAGGACAATTAACCCTTTACTCCATAAATAGGCCTTTCTACACCTTTGCAAACAGAGTAGACCCTGATTAGATGGCTTATGTAGTAGCCATCTGATCAATCTGCTGTATTTGCTTATGATATGATATAGTACAAATTGCATTACATTATTTTCATTTTGTGTACAATATACTTATAATATGTTTACTAACCCTTTCCCTCCTGTTAACACCTTTTCACACATTTGCAAACAGAGCAGAACCAGATCAGATGGCTCCTGTAGTAGCTGTCTGATCAGGGTCCACTCTGTTTGTCAATGGAATTTGAAAGATGTTTCTTTACTTTCTAAAATGGCTACACTGTCCCACCTTCCATATTTCATTATAACTATTTGGCCATGAATATTCAGTAGGTATTTAAATTTTGAATAAACATAGAACAGGGGAAGGGTTGAAAATAAATTAAGATATGAATAATAATAACTCATGGAGGTGTAATGAAAATATCTGAAATTTTAAATTTAAGTACATGTATAGACTGATTGATTCTTTCTGAAATTCAACCAATTTGCCCAGGGAGAGGGTTTACATACTTTTGTATATACATGCCCTTCTTTAGATTGACATTGTTATATGTTTTCATTTACATTTTCTTAAATTTTCTTCACTCGAGGTCCTCTAAAAAAGTTACATAAATTATGCCCCTTGGGTCAAAATGTGCCCGCCCCAGGGCTGGGTAGTTTTCTATAGAAACACATAGTGAAAACTTTGAAAATCTACTCTGATTGTCTGGTGAGCGATGTCAGGGCCTTTCAGGCCCTCTTGTTAAAGCAAAAATGATTTGCTATTTGTAATCATCTTTTTTATTTTTAGTCGTTTTCAATTATATGTTAATATTTTGATATTGATTATTATATGTTATATTTATTGTTGTTTTCTATGGACAATTAGTAAAAATATTGGCCACTGGTCAGAATCAAACTTGAGACTCGCCGCATGCAAGTACAGATACATGATATCCATTGCACCATGACAATTACATTGAAGGGAGGTGGCTTGCGAAGTTCTTTAAACAAGAGGGCCAGAATGGCCCTGAAGCGCTCACCAGACAATCAGAGGAGAAGATTTTCAAAGTTTTGACTATATGTTTCTATAGAAAACTAGCCTGCCCTGGGGCGGGGCCAATTTTGACCCGAGAGGCACAATTTATATAACTTTAGTAGAGGACCTGAACATGATGCTATGTGCCAAATATGAAAGCTGAGAACCTTCCAGTTTAAGACGAGAAGATTTTCAAAGTTTTCACTTTATGTTTCTATTGAAAACTGGCTACCCCTGGGGTGGGCCAGTTTTGACCCCAGGGCCATAATTTATATAACTTTTGTAGAAGACCTGAACATGATGCTATGTGCTAAATATGAAAGCTGAGAACCTTCCAGTTTCAGAGAAGAAGATATTCAAAGATTTCACTATTTGTTTCTATTGAAAACTGCCCACCCCTGGGGTGGGGCCAATTTTGACCCTGGGGCCATATCTAATACATATTTTTGTAGAGGACCTGGACATGATGCTATGTGCCAAATATGAAAGCTGAAAACCTTCCAGTTTCAGAGAAGAAGGTTTTCAAAGTTCTCCCTACATGCATTTATTTCTATTGAAAACTGCCTACCCCTGGGGCGGGGCCAATTTTGACCCCAGGGCCATAATTTATATAACTTTTGTAGAGGACCTGAACATTATGCTATGTGTCGAATATGAAAGCTGAGAGCCTTCCAGTTTCAGAGAAGAAGATTTTCAAAGTTTTCACTATTTGTTTCTATTGAAAACTGCCTACCCCTGGGGCGGGGCCAATTTTGACCCAAGGGCCATAATTTATATAACTTTTGTAGAGGACCTGAACATGATGCTCTGTGCCAAATATGAAAGCTAAGAGACTTCCAGTTTCAGATAAGAAGATTTTCAAAGATTTCACTATTTGTTTCTATGAAAACTGCCCACCCCTGGGGCGGGGCCAATTTTGACCCCAGGGCTATAATTCATATCACTTTTGTAGAGGACCTGAAAATGATGCTATGTGCCAAATATGAAAGCTGAGAACCTTCTGGTTTCAGAGGAGAAGATTTTCAAAGTTTTACTATATGTTTCTATTGAAAACAAGGCACCCCTGGGGCGGGGCCAATTTTGGCCCCAGGGCCATAATTTATATCACTTTTGTAGAGGACCTGAACATGATGCTCTGTGCCAAATATGAAAGCTGAGAGACTTCCAGTTTCAGAGTAGAAGATTTTCAAAGATTTCACTATTTGTTTCTATTTAAAACTGCCCAACCCTGGGGCGGGGCCAATTTTGACCCCAGGGCCATATTTATATAACTTTTGTAGAGGACCTGAACATGATGCTATGTGCCAAATATGAAAGCTAAGAAACTTCTCGTTTAAGAGGAGAAGATTTTCAAAGTTTTACTATATGTTTCTACTGAAAACAAGGCACCCCTGGGGCGGGGCCAATTTTGACCCCAGGGGCATAATTTATATAACTTTTGTAGAAGACCTAAAGATGATACTATGTGCCAAAGATGAAAGATGAGAACCCTGTAGATTCAGAGGATATGATTTTTAAAGGTTCAAATTGTTGACGACGCACGACGAACGACACACGACGACGGACAACGGGCGATCACAAAAGCTCACCCTGAGCACAAAGTGCTCTGGTGAGCTAAAAATAGGAAGCGCCAGAGTCGCTTCGTTTTGTTTACATTAGAGTAGGTCATGTTTTGTTCCAAAATATGTTGGTCTATCTGTACAAGGTTCTATCATTATATCTCCCCCATTTATTGGGAGACATATTATTTTTGCAAGAGTTGTCTGTCTGTCCGTCCGTCCATCTGTCTGTCACAAACTTGTGTCGCATGTATCTCTGAAACCAGTTGGGCTAGAGTCACCAAACTTCACAGGAATGTTCACCAGCATGAGTTGTTGTGCACCTGGGGTTTTTGAATTGTCTCCCCTTGATAACTGGAGTTATTGCCCCTGATGACTTAAAATTAGAAAAACTTTGTGTCACGTGTATCTCTGAAACCGCTAGTGCTAGAGTCACCAAACTTCACAGGACTGTTCAACAGCAGGAGTTGATGTGCACCTATGTTTTTTATACGCCCGAAGGGACGTATTATGGTATGGCGCATGTCGTCCGTCCGTCCGTCCGTCCGCACTCACCAAAGGGTAGTTGTGTGACTTTTTCTAACTAGTCCCACAAGTAAAATCATTAACCTGGCCATCTCTTGTGACATTAACCTGGCCATTTCTTGTGACATTAACCTGGCCAGTTGTGGGACATAGGGTTAGGGTTAGGGTTAGCTTCCAGATCATTCTTTTCCAAAGTTAGAGCCAAAAATAGTTTTTCTTGTGGGACTAGTCACACAAGAAAAGATCAAAGGAAAAAGTCACACAACTACCCATTTGTTAGCATGTCCGTCCATCCGTCTGTCCGTCCGTTAGCAATTTCTTGTGCAACTATCAGTGAGATAACTCTCATATCATTTTTCATTTTGGGGTTATTGCCCTTTGATAGTTTCGGGTAGCAATTTCTTGTGCAACTAACTCCTCCTTTATTTTTGAACATAATTTCTTCACACAAATATTTAATGCATCAAGATCTGAAACTGAATTGATTCTAAGGATCATTTGATTTTTCGTTTCACAGTTATGGCCCTTGTCCTTAAAAAATAATGCAAATAGTTTGTCCGCCGTTTTCTGGAAAAACTATTTGAGAGATATTAATGAAACTTCACACAAATGTTAAATGCGTCAAGATCTGATGCTGAGTCGATTTTGAGGTTTATTTGATTTTTCGTTTCAGAGTTATTGCCCTTTTACTTAAAAAAAATGCAAATATATGCAAATAGTTTTTCCGCTGTTTTCTGGCAAAACTGTTTGACAGATATTAATGAAACTTCATACACATGTTTAATGCATCAAGACCTGAAGCTAAGTCGATTCTGAGGATCATTTGATTTGTTGTTCCTATGCAAATATGAGGATGGCCATAAGGCATGTTGAATCAGAGAAAGTTTGCAAGTGGGCGTATTATGTACCGTATGCGGTACTCTTGTTTAATAAGATATTCACTTCATTTTTTTAAAAAATAGTGTCACCTTAATATGGAAATCAAGATCTGAAGCACAGATTAGAAAATGTCCACACTTATAAGGCATGTTGAATCAGAGAAAGTTTGCAAGTGGGCGTATTATGTACCGAATGCGGTACTCTTGTTCATTCTGGAGTTATTGCCCTATGATAGTTTCGGGTAGCAATTTCTTGTGCAACTAACTCCTCCTTTATTTTTCAGCATAATTTCTTCAAACTTTCAGGAATGATAGATACTGATGTGTAGTTGTGCATATTAGTGAGATAACTCTCATATCATTTTTCATTCTGGAGTTATTGCCCTTTGATAGTTTCGGGTAGCAATTTCTTGTGCAACTAACTCCTTTATTTTTCAGCATAATTTCTTCAAACTTTCAGGAATGATAGATACTGATGTGTAGTTGTGCATATCAGTGAGATAACTCTCATGTCATTTTTCATTTTGGGGTTATTGCCCTTTGATAGTTTCGGGTAGCAATTTCTTGTGCAACTAACTCCTCCTTTATTTTTGAACATAATTTCTTCAAAATTTCAGGAATGATAGATACTGATGTGTAGTTGTGCATATCAGTGAGATATCTCTCATATCATTTTTCATTCTGGAGTTATTGCCCTTTGATAGTTTCGGGTAGCAATTTCTTGTGCAACTAACTCCCCCTTTATTTTTGAACATAATTTCTTCAAACTTTCAGGAATGATAGATACTGATGTGTAGTTGTGCATATCAGTGAGATAACTCTCATATCATTTTTCATTTTGGAGTTATTGCCCTTTGATAGTTTCGGGTAGCAATTTCTTGTGCAACTAACTCCTCCTTTATTTTTCAACATATTGTGTAAATAGAACAGCCTTCGGGTGTATATTGCCCCGTCTTGCGGTGCTCTTGTTGAATTGACTACCCCTGATAACTCTTGAGTAATTGCCCCTGATATGAACACTTAAATTTATACAAACTTTTTTGTCGCGGGTATCTCTGAGACCATTAGGGCTAGAGTCACTAAACTTCACAGGATTGTTCATTAGCATGAGTTGTTGTGCACCTGGGATTTTTGAATTGTCTCCCCTGTTAATTTTGGAGTTACTGCCCCTGATGACTTAAAATTAAAATTAGACAAACTTTACTTAGTGTGGTGCATATCTCTGAAACCACTAAGGCTAGAGTCACCAAACTTCACAGGAATGTTGACCAGCATGAGTTCTTGTGCACATGCGATTTTTGAATGGTCTCTTCCTATTAATTTTGGAGTTACTGCCCCTGGTGACTTAAAATTAGACAAACATTACTTAGTGTGGTGCATATCTCTGAAACCACTAGGGCTAGAGTCACCAAACTTCACAGGAATGTTGACCAGCATGAGTTCTTGTGCACCTGGAATTTTTGAATTGTCTCCCCTTGATAACTTGATATGATTACTTAAAATTAGAGAAACTTTGTATCATGCATATCTTTAAATCCACTAGTGCTAGAGTTACCAAACTTCACAGAAATGTTGACCAGCATGAGTTGTTGTGCACCTGTTTTTTTTAATCCCCTCCCCCAATAATTCTTGAGTTATTGCCCTTGATATGATAACTTAAAATTAGAGAAACTTTGTGCTGCACGCATCTCTGAAACCAGTAGGACTAGAGTCACCAAACTTCACTGGAATGTTCACCTGCATGAGTTGTTTTGCATCTGTGTTTTTTAATTGTCTCCCCCTGATAACTTTGGAGTTACTGCCCTTTATGACTTAAAATAAGAGAAACTTTACTTTGTGTCGTGTGTATCTCTGAAACCACTAGTACTAGAGTCACCAAACTTCACAGGAATGTTGACCAGTATGTGTTGTTGTGTACCCAGGGATTTTGAATTGTCTCCCCCTGATAATGTTGGATTTATTACCCCTGTTGACTTAAAATTAGACCCTGATAAGTTAGGAGTTACAGACATTACACTTGTGTATTGGAAAGAGAATGGGAGGGGGAGACATCTGTTTTTGTGACAAAAACAAACCTCTAGTTATATTATGTTTACATTCAAGTGTATGCAAATTAATAATTTATAACATTTCAGTGATTTATGCAGCATTTTAAGCAATTCATATGAAAAGTAGAATACAGTAAAACCTCTCTATAACAACCACTAAATTACATCAATTATGTTAAATGCAGGTTGCTGCTTAAAGCAAGGTGAAAGTAAAACAGAACGCTCCTATGGGAGTGTTGTTTCACTTTCACATTGCTTTAAGCAGCCACCTGCCCTAAATACCAATTGATTAATACAATTTAGAGGTCGTTATAAGAGAGGTTTTACTGTACATATTACAGAGCAACAGGTAATGATGTGTACTCTGATACTAAAATCGTCATTTCTCCACCAAAGCCCAGGTTGCTTTGAGACCATTCTAAAGAGAAGTCACAACATAGGGTTTGGTGGAGAAATAAAGAAGTTATTATATAGAAAACGTTTCAATTTACGTATCTTATCTGGGCCTCTGGTATTATATTGTTGAGTTTGTAAATAGCAGCATTAATAAGTGAGTGTTAACTGAATTAACTGAATATCATTCCTTTGAAAATTGGTGAAAATCGATTTCAATAACAATCAAAGTTTTTAGAAAATTCCTGTCAAGCAAGCACTTAATGAATAAACGTGTCTTTTAAAAGCAGGTGGTTGCTTAATGCAATGTGGTTCTTTTAATGGTGTTTGTATTACTTTGTTTATATTGTCTTTTATCTAGATATTTTTTTCTCAGCAAAATTTTAGCTTGTCTGTTTTTTAGAAAGAAAGTTGCACAAGTATTGTAATATAGCAGTGGTATTATAATGACACCATAACTTTAGTTGTTATCTTTATTTCTCAAACCTAGAGATATGAAAACTGGCAGCATGTTCCTTACTTCTCTTCTTAGGCCAGTCTCAAGCCAGACTGCTTTAACCCATTCCCTCATAGGCTGTTTTTAGAACCAACCTCTTTGAATATATCTACCGAAAAGGAGCATTTACTAGATAAAAAGGAAAGCAATGAATTTTGTAGTTCTGAAATCATGAGCAAAACTATGGAGCAAATGCTCTATTTATCTCAATGGTTTCAAAACGTGACTTCCACAGAGGCGTCATATTAAATATGAGGAAATGGATGAACTAGCATTTAGGCCTGGTTATATATACCAAGTTAGTGAACCAGGAAAAACCCATCCAAATGCATAACGGACCTTTAATTGCTATTAGTCGGAATGCCTATGGCTGGTCACTTCCTCTTCAAAGGCCGTGTACCCTTAACCTGCTGCTAATCCTCATAATTTACAAGATGATGCTACAGTACATTGAACAGTATTTGTGTCACCTGCCGAGAGGCAGTGTGTCACTTAGGGGTTACTTTTACGTCGTCTGTCTGTCTGTCTTTCCATCCGTCGTTCATTTGCTGTACTTTTTAAACTAATCATTTTAGAGCATTCAAATTTCACATGTCTTCCCCTCAATGAGGACCATTGATGTAACAAAGGACCATCACTCTGCATGCAATATTTTTAGCTCACCTGGCACAAAGTGTCAAGTGAGGTATTGTGAGAGGCAGTGTCCAGTGTCTGTCGTCGTGCATTATCAACAATTTACTTAAACATCTTCTTCATCTTCTTCTTGTTCATCACCTAAGATTGTTCAAATTATCGCTCCGGACCAAAAATGGCCCCGCCCCAGGGCTTATCAGTTTTTCATAGGAAAGTCTTTAAAAATCTTCTTCTATGAAACGGTAAGGCCTAGAATTTGATATTTGGTATGTAGCATTATCTAATGGTCCTCTACAAAGATTGTTCAAATTATGACCCCAGGGCATATCAGTTTTTCATAGAAAAATCTTTAAAAATCTTCTTCTGAAATTGTAAGGCCTAGACTTTTGATATTTGGTATGTAGCATAATCTTATGGCCCTCTACAAGGATTGTTCAAATCATGACTCCCGGACCAGAAATGTCCCGGCCCCGGGGCTTATCAGTTTTTCATAGGAAAATATTTAGAATTCTTCTTCTCTGAAACCATGATATGTCCTAGACCATTGATATTTAATATGTAGCATCATCTAATGGTCCTCTACAAAGATATTTCAAATTATGACCCCGGACCAAAAATGGCCCGCCCCAGGGCTTATCAGTTTTTCATAGGAAACTCTTTAAAAAATTTATTCTCCAGAACTGTAAAGCCTAAACCTTTGATATTTTGTATGTAGCTTCATCTAATGATTTTCTACAAAGGTGGTTCAAATTGTTTACCCCCAGGGCCAAAAGTGGTCCCACCTCATGGCTTATTAGTTTTTTATAGGTAAATTTTTAAAAATCTTCTTTTTGGAAACTGTAAGGCCTAGACCTTTGAAATTTGGTATGTAGAATAGTATTATCTAATGGTTTTCTACCAAGATTGTTCAAATTATGACCCCAGGATCAAAATTGCCCTGCCCCTGGCATCATCTAAAGTTCTTTATTAAGCTTGTTCATATTTTAACCTCCAGTCCTAAAATTTTGGCCTTTGGTTTCTTATTGGCCCCAATCTGAAGCTGACTTATTTTTACATAGACATACAGTGTATGCATAAGTATAGTAACAAGGTGAGCGATATAGGGCCATCATGACACCTCTTGTTTTATTTATTCTCCCCTTTGTTCTGATATTCACACTCCAGCATATTAACAGTTTTGTGTTAGTTACGAGCAGGTGACACATGTGTTCCTCTGAACACTCTTGTGTTAAGGTTTATATTACAAAGTTAACCTTTTACTCAATGAATACGTCATCACAAACAGTAGACCCCAGGGTCCATGCTTATAAAGCTTTTAGTTGAGTCTGAGTTTCGTTCTCAAGCTTTTGATTGGTCAGATTTGAGTTCTCAAGCTTTTGATTGGTCAGAGTTGAGCCAAAGGCTCAAATCTGACCAATCAAAAACTTGAGAACAAACTCAGACTCAACTAAACGTTTTATAAGCATGGGCCCAGATCAAAGTCTGCTCTATTTGATAATATAATACTATACATGTAGTTGAGGATGTGCTTATAGAACTAGATCTACAGGTATATCTAGATCTATTACAGGCCTGAATGAATTATAAATTAAGAAATAGTTTGGGGTTTTTTTAAAAAAGATTTTTGGTGTTGATAATACTCAGAAGTATGTCTACAATGCACTTATCACCCTTGTATCATTGATCGCCCTCGGAAGATGGCGATCATGCTATGGAATACCAATTTTGTCTCTATGAGATACAAGCCATTTGGAATTTGATCAGACATGTTTGCAAATAACCTCCATTATCCCAATTTAAGGTAGTTCGCGCTGTTGCTCGGCAAAAATCAAAGTTTATCAAATTAACATCATATTTGGTCCAGGTATTCAGAAAGTTACCGCAGACACGACTGTGACGTTTATTTTAAATTTGACGTCGGTTGCTTAGCAATATATGACGTCAAAAGCGCCCTCTGGTGTCATCTATGCAATTCACATGTGTTTGCGTATTTCTTTATTTATTTACAAATGCCGTTGTGTATTTCAATGATTCGAAAACTGTTTTGAAGAAGAATAGTTCTACAACATTGTATGCGATATATGTTCTACAAGTGTTACACTTTTGTGCAGTCAGGAGTTGAAAGTCGGGAAACCCATTTTACGGCATTCTGAAATTTAATTTTTTTCGCCATTTTCGTGGAATTCCAAAAATACTAGACGGTGAAAGTTTATAAAAAAAATCATATGTCATACTCTGTTCATTTCTTAACAGGAACAAGTAAAAATATCAATACGTATTCGAGTTCATTTTTTCGCTACGAGTGATTTAGCTAGGTTATCTCGTCATCATATTCGACGTTAAGGCGACGTTGAAATATATATAAACTGTTCCAGATCTTATATTATATATGCCCATTGCTCGTCTTATTACACTATTTATTCATGGAAATATCAGTATGATTTGAAATTTGTAGTTTTAATATTCCTGAAAGCTAATTGTCTTTCATCAGAAAAAAACTTTTTTCTCCTATTAATAACAAATAGAGCAAACCCATATCGAGGGCTTGGTGCAAAACTATTCTAACTCCTTCACTAAAGTGAAGGAGTTAGAATAGTTTTCCACCAAGCCCTCGATATAGACACTTCATGCAGGAGTTTCTGATTAGGGACTTCTCATTTTGTGTAAAAAATATATTTTAGAAAAGAGTACTGTACACATATTATTAATAACTATTATTTAATATGCCTTTTTAATATGCTTTTTATTTGTTTAGAGTTGTCATATTGTATGAAATGTACTTATTTTGAGGGCCTCGGGGTAGATTAATCTTTGACTAACCGAGCTACCCTCGTAAAATAAAGTGTTTCATTTATTCATTGACACATGTCGCAAATGGAACGGGTCCATGTAGGAAACTTTCCACAGAAGTTTCTTGCTTGGTTCAGTTCTATTTGAAACGTTGTTTATTTAGTTTGTATAATTATGCTGATTTCATTTTGCGTTATTGTTCAATGGTTTAGCATAATACCTGCATTGGACACATTGTTTATTATGATCTGTGATTGTTATTTTTGCATATAAATGTATGAAATGTACTGATTAACAAGGCCTCGGAGTACCTAATGAGCTACCCTCATTAAATAAAGTATTTTAGCATGCATTCATTAATTTAGATTAATTGGGTTACTCTCAAGCCTTTCATTCATTCAATTCGTTATAAACCTTGTGCATATAGTTTGGATCCAGATTAGACGTTGATTAACTCAACGTCTCACCAGGTTCAATTAGTTTACACTCTAACTGCATTTTTCTAATTTTGAAGCAGATAACATTTTATTTTAACTAAAACTAAGCAAAAATATTTTTTCGTATTATAGTATTGACAGCGTGGGTAAATGACGTCACAAATATGTGGGTTTTAATAGCGTGTGCATTTATCCACCTAAATCGGGGTCAAATGGCATTATGCACTTCATTTGTGCAACAGTTAAGCTAAATCCAGTTTTATATTAACTATTGGATGCTAGTGGCAAATCAATACTTTGGTAACAGATTGGATCTAGATAAGACGCCAAGTTACTCAACGTTTTATAAGGATCCAAATGCATGTCCTTGAAGAATAGATATACAAAATGAAGCAGACAACAATTTTCAATTATACAGACACATCCTTACTTAGCGAGCAATGACTTTATATTTTATGTTGATTTCTTGTGCGTATATATACATCTGTGATTAACTGTTTTGTATTTTGTATTCAATGCTTTTGTTTCAGGGCCTCAAGGTAGATTAGTCATTATGACTAATTGAGCTACCCTCATTAGATAAAGTATTTCATTAATTCATACATTCATTCATTCATTCATTCATTCATTCTTCCGTGAGAATATATGACTGGATTAAAAAGAATAAGAATTAGATTTAGATCTAAAACAATAAATAAAAATTTTGCTGTGAAAATACATACGAAAATAAATACAATCAATTGATACGGTGTCAAATGTTTTACTGCCAAATATTTACATTGCAACGCAAAATGTAAAAACGACTCCAAATATAATACATGTAATTATTACAAGTTGCGTTGATTCATTACATTATGCTGGAAAACTGTTAACGCAAAATGTAATAACGACGCAAAATGTAATAATTATCGAAACCGGTCTGATTCATGAATTCCATACATGACTATATTCGCGACTTTCGAAGAGAAATGCATATACATGTACCTGTAAAATAAACCTCTTCTGGCAACAAGAGACTGGAAAAGCGGAGAGTAGTAGAGAGCGCCGGGTCAAAAGTCGAAACTTTGATTTTATCGACATGAAACTTATCAAAGTGCACTGGATGAGGTGTAGATGTTAACCAACGCAAAATGTAATGACGATGCAAAATGTAATAAACTTTAAGGTGGGCCTGATTCACACCATACAACTATATATCCATGAGTGAATATATAACGATAATATTTACCTGTCCGACCACAAGAGCCGGAGATAAGTGTAGCTTTCTACATTAAGTTATATTTATGATCCCTTGCATAGTGTCCTGCAGTTGTCTATCATGAAACGTACATTATGACAAGATTTGTCGATCATGGAAAGATAATCAATTAGTAGATGTACGTAAATAGCAGTACAGAATCAATTAAATGTAGTTAAAACATTTGTTTGTTTTCTGACGCTAACGTTAGATACATCGTTTATGCATTTTCAATGTAGATCTATATGCAAATTACAATATCAGTAAACGTTCTCAAAATGTTGTTGCTTGTTAAATGCATATTAAGTGCAAATGTAAGTTTATGAAACGGTTTAACCCATTACAGCATACACCTTTACATCGGTCAAGACAAACAGCATACGAGTGAAACGGTTTGCGAGTAACCCGTAGGCTGAATAAAGGTAATATGATGTTTGCTACTCGGTATTTTTGGCAAGTAAAGAGAGTGTTGATACATTAATAAAACAGAGAATCAGTTGTATATGATTTTCAATCGAACTATCATACGTTAAAGTCGTTTATATATTGTATAGGTTTTACCCAAAACTTAGTTTCTGTACTATATATTAATTCATAAATTGTATTTTGAATTCAAATTGTATGAAAGTATATTTCAATGCATGTCTTCGATGAGACTAAAATCAATAAATATTCAGAATAATAATTTTTTGCATTGTTATCTGTAAAAGTCAAGGGACAAATAGGGCAATAAATTATTTTACTGACTATCCCATCGAATCAATGTCGCTTTGACGTCGAATATGACGATGAGTTGACCTAGCAGAATCACTCATAGCGAAAAAATGAACTCGAATAGGTATTGGTATTTAGCTCACCAGAGCACAAAGTGCTCAGGGTGAGCTTTTGTGATCGCCTGATGTCGGTCGTCGTGCGTCGTTCGTCGTCCGTCGTCAACAATTTGAACCTTTAAAAATCTTCTCCTCTGAATCTACAGGGTTCTCAGCTTTCATCTTTGGTACATATCATCACCTATAGGTCCTCTACAAAAGTTATATAAATAATGCCCCTGGGGTCAAAATTGGCCCCGCCCCAGAGGTTGAAATTTTTCAATAGAAACATATAGTAAAACTTCTCCTCTATAGAAAATCTTCTCCTCTGAAACCAGAAAGTTCTCAGCTTTCATATTTGGTACATAGCTTCATGTTCAGGTCCTCTACAAATGTTATATAAATTATGACCCTGGGGTCAAAATTGGCCCCGCCCCAGGGGTGGGAAGTTTTCAATAGAAACAAATAGTGAAATCTTTGAAAATCTTCTCCTCTGAAACTGAAAGGCTCTCATCTTTCATATTTGGCACAGAGCATCATGTTCAGGTCCTCTACAAAAGTTATATCAATTATGGCCCTGGGGTCAAAATTGGCCCCGCCCCAGGGGTGGCCAGTTTTCAATGATAACGAATAGTGAAATATTTGAAAATCTTCTCCTCTGAAACTGGAAGG
This sequence comes from Azorinus chamasolen, assembly GCA_963576725.1. Classification (NCBI taxonomy): domain Eukaryota; kingdom Metazoa; phylum Mollusca; class Bivalvia; order Cardiida; family Solecurtidae; genus Azorinus; species Azorinus chamasolen. The sequence goes on from OY755250.1 coordinate 62,415,717, forward strand.
CTCTCAGCTTGAATATTTGGCACAGAGCATCATGTTCAGGTCCTCTACAAAAGTTATATAAATTATGCCCCTGGGGTCAAAATTGGCCCCGCCCCAGGGGTGGGCATTTTTCAATAGAAACGTATTGTGAAATCTTTGAAAATCTTCTCCTCTGAAACTAGAAGGCGCTCAGCTTTCATATTTGGCACAGAGCATCATGTTCAGGTCCTCTACAAAAGATATAGTAATTTTGACCCTGGGGTCAAAATTGACCCCGCCGCAGTGGTGGGTAGTTTTCAGAATAGAAACAAATAGTGAAATCTTTGAAAATCTTCTCCTCTGTAACTGAAAGGCTTTCATATTTGGCACAGAGCATCATGTTTAGGTCCTCTACAAATGTTATATAAATTATGGCCCTGGGGTTCAAATTGGCCCCGCCCCAGGGGTGGGAAGTTTTCAATAGAAACATATAGTGAATTTTTTGAAAATCTTCTCCTCTGAAACTGGAAGGCGCTCAGCTTTCATATTTGGCACAGAGCATCATGTTCAGGTCCTCTACAAAAGTTATATAAATTATGGCCCTGGGGTCAAAATTGGCCCCGCCCCAGGGGTGGGTAGTTTTCAGTAAAAACATATAGAGAAAACTTCAAAAATCTTCTCCTCTGAAACTGAAAGGTTCTCAGCTTTCATATTTGGCTCATAGCATCATGTTCAAGTCCTCTACAAAATTTATATAAATTAAGTCCCTGGGGTCAAAATTGGCCCGCCCCAGGGCCGGCTAGTTTTCTATAAAAGCATATAGTGAAAACTTTGAAAATCTTCTCCTCTGATTGTCTGGTGAGCGCTTCAGGACCATTCTGGCCCTCTTGTTTTACTTGTTTCTATTAAGAAGTCAACGGAGTATGACATATATTTTTTTTGTTAACTTTCACCGTCTAGTATTTTTGGAATTCCACGAAAATGGTGAAAATAATCCAATACCAGAAAGCGGTAAAATAGGTTTTCCAGCATTCAACTCTTGACGGAACAAACTTTATACGCTTGTAAAACATATATCGCATATCATATTGAAGAACTATTCTTCTTCTTCAAAACAGTTTTCGAATCATTGAAATACACAACGACATTTATAAATAAATAAAGGAATACGCGAACACATGTGAATTGCTTAGATGACACCAGAGGGCGCTTTTGACGTCATATATTGCTAAGCAACCGACGTCAAATTTAAAATGAACGTCGTAGTCGTGTCGGCGGTAACTTTCTGAATACTTGGACCAAATATGATGTCAATTGGATAAACTTCGATTTTTGCCGAGCAACAGCGCAAACTACCTTAAGCACAATTGAAATGAAAAATGCAGGAGTACCATATTTTTAAACAAAATGCCTGAGAATATTCTTAGAAATGCTGAGATTTGATTTTTATGTCTCCCCCCCCCATATTTATATGGGGGATACATATTGTTTTCGTGAGAGTTGTCTGTCTGTCTGTCTGTCTGTCCGTCTGTCCATCCGTCTGTATGTCTGTCCATCACACTTTTTGTCAGGACGATAACTTCAATATGCCTGATGCCAGTTGATTGAAACTTCATATATGGAAAGAGTATAATGAGAGGAAGTGTCATGCACTAGGTCCATAACTCTGGCTTCACTAATATTGGAGTTATTTCCCTTTGTAAAAAAAATCACACTTTTTTGTCTGGACGATAACTCCTATATGGCTCATACCATTGGATTGAAACTTCATATATAGAAAGATCATGACAAGAGGAAGTGTCATGCACATGGTCCATAACTCTGGCTTCACTTATATTGGAGTTATTGCCCTTTGTAAAAAATATCATAATTTTTTGTCCGGACAATAACTTCAATATGCCTGATGCCAGTTGATTCAAACTTCATATATGGAAAGAGCATAATTAGAGGAAGTGTCATGCAGAAGGTACATTACTCTAGCTTCACTAATATAGGAGTTATTGCCGTTTGTAAAAAAAATCACACGTTTTTGTCCGGACGATAACTTCTACATGGCTCATGCCATTGGATTGAAACTTCATATAAGGAAAGGTCATAACGAGAGAAAGTGCCATGCACAAAGTCCATAACTCTGGCTTCACTAATATTGGATTATTGCCCTTTGTAAAAAAAATCACAATTTTTTGTCCAGATGCTTACTCCTATGTGACACATGCCATTGGAATGAAACTTCACACATGGAATGATCATGATAAGAGAAAGTGTCATGCATAAGATCTTTAACTCGAGCTTCAATAAATTTAGAGTTATTGTCCCTTGTACATTTGTTTAATTCTTTCTTGTCCGGACGATAACTCCTACATGGCTCTTGCCATCGTATTGAAACTTCATACATGGAAAGAGCATGATTAGAGAAAGTGTCATGAACAAGGGCCATAATTCTGGCTTCAATACTTTTGGAGTTATTGCCCTTTGTTACATTTTTTAGCCGATTAATAACTCCTGTTTGACTGATGCTATTGGAATGACATTTTATTTTTGGAAAGAGCATATTGAAAGTAATTGTCATGCACAAGGGCCATAAATCTGGTATCAGTATTTTTGGAGTTATTAGCTGTTATCATTTTCTTCTTGAAAAAATGTAGTGTGGAAAACGCATAATTAGGGGAAGTATCATTCATCAAGACCATAACATTTTTAGCGATTTCCCTTTACATATTGTTTTTATTAGAAGGGAGACATCCATTTTTGTGACAAAAACCTCTAGTTTATATATAGAATTTTTAGGCGGAAAAACGAGGAAAATACATGAGATTTGATATGTGTACATAAAAATGTAGGTTTAAACAGGAATTGGACAATAACAATTGTTTCATTCATTTCACAAACTTGTTACTTATGTATTCAAGTTTTGATGGGGTCTACTCAAATTGTTTAGATTCCTTCTCAGAACCGCGGATTCCTACAACTGTCACACACCTGGTTTCATATATTAAGTCCATGTAACAAAATTTTGGGGGCGATCCAGTTGCAATGTTTGTACATGTATTGTATAAATTGATGTGTAACAATGTCTATTTCACACTCTGTTTGGTCAAAGGGAGGTAACTGTTATATAAATATTTACTATCAGCTAAAGTTTTTGTTTAATGAGTTCAAAACAGCTTAAGGTGTCAGTAATAGACCAGATTGCTCAAGATCTGCTTTTTTCATTGCACACCTGTCCGCTATTATAATAGCAAGCAACCCTTCGTAAATCTAGTGCCCTTTACTAAAAAATCACCATTTACATGTACAGTAAAACCCCGCTAATGCGACCACCAAAAAGGGGCATAATTCTGGGTGGTAGAGGCAGTTGGTAGCTTAATGCAGAACGAAAGTTATGCAGAAAGCTCCTATAGGAGCTTTCTGCATAACTTTCGTCCTGCATTAAGCAACCACCTGCTTTAGACGACATCAGTGGCTGTTCTTTAAGTGGTCGCATTAGCGGGGTTTCACTGTAATACCATTATTGTTTTGTACATTAGGTCAATATTTGAATGCCGCTAAACATCTTAAGATATTTCTTTTTACCTCTGGGTGGAGAGGAGGCAACCTTATGCAGTTGGGAAACACTGAAATGCATCCCTGAAATTTCAAGCTGGTCCAGTCGGTATTCAAACCCCTGTTTTTAGTTCAGTTATACGCTCAACCATTAGGCCAAGCCACCACCAACGACATCATCAATACTAAAACAATAATTATTAAAATAGCACATGGACACAGAGAAGAAACTGTAGATTCATATCTACAGTGAATCCTCATTATACCGGCATTCGTTACAATGGCACCCTCGTTATACCGGCAGTATGCCTTGTGACACAGTTGCCGTTAAGTCTCTGAAACAACCACCGAATAAATAGATACAATGCTAATTGGACAGGTGATCGCTTAATACAGAACACAAGAAGTGCACTGGCCAATAAAAAAACATATGGTTCCTTTCATATTTAAACTCGTTATAACGGTAACCTCATGATACCAGCTAAATGTCTGGAAACAAGCACCTCCGTTGTAACGAGAGTTCACTGTATATTATATTGTAACCAAACAGAACAGACCCCGATTTTGAGTTATTGTCATTTATTTATTTTTCAAAATGTGTTAATTTAGCTGACAAGCACCGAATCAGACGAGCGTTTGCGGCGCACGTAGCTCTTGTATTTTTCTAGTTTCACATATGACTGTAACTGGTTTATAATAAAAAGGCCTATGTCTCCTGACCTGTAGCAGGACAGTGTCTTTCTATTAAGCACAAGTGCTTGAAAACCTTGTATATAACTCATATTGACACCTTTATATACGCCCACCTAATAAAGGTGGTCCTGTCGTCCATCCATCCGTCCGTCCGTCAACATTTTGTTTGTCCGCTGTTTTCTCAGAAAACTATTTGACAGATATTAATGAAACTTCACACAAATGTTGAATGCATCAAGTCGATTCTAAGGTTAATTTGATTTTGTCATTTGGAAGTTATGGCCCTTGTACTTAAAATAATGCAAATACATGCAAATAGTTTGTCTGCTGTTTTCTGGAAAAACTGTTTGAAAGATATTGATGAAACTTCACATACATGTTTGATGCATCAAGATATGAAGCTGGGTTGATTCTGTGCTTCATTTGATTTGTTGTTTCAGAGTTATGGCCCTTGTCCTTAAAAAAATAATGCAAATATATGCAAATAGTTTGTCCACTGTTTTCTGGGAAAACTATTTGACAGATATTAATGAAACTTCACACACATGTTTAATGCATTCAGATCTGAAGCTGGGTCTGAATGAGGTTCATTTGATTTGTCGTTTTGGAGTTATGGCCTTGCACTTGTTGAAAAGTCGGGTTTAGGCGGGGGTGTTTACCTTCCCAATGTTACGTAGACTTTGCATAACATTAGTGAGGTAAACAGTTGTCAGGATGGACACCACTGACCAATAGGTCAGAAAACTAAAAACACAATAAAAAGGCTGAGATCAGTTTAACCACTTTTTATATTTACTCAAATTCAATACAAATCACTGTCTATAAAACAAAGTGATATTCTTACAATTGACCAGAGCCAGCCAGAAACTAAGAATGTGCTGCTGAATTGAAATCACAGCAAAACTGATAATAATTGCAACAAAGATGAATAGGTTGCACACTAATGATACACAAGCAAAAAATAAAAACCACATAGCAAACAGCCAAATGCTATAAGTAAGAAAAAAGGACCAAAAATGGTGTTAACTTTGGTTTGCTTGAAAATGACACGCTCTATTTTAGAAATGCAGTTAAGATAAAATAATTTATCAGAAAATATTCTTAATCTAATTTAAGGAATAAAGTTTCAACTGGAAAAAACAAGTGTTACAAGTGGAAGGTAGAATTGATCTTTCTAGTTGCAGTCTGAGTCTGAGAGAGTGTGTCTGAGCCAGCTAGGGACACTTCTTATATAGCCCCTAGGTCAGCCCCTATCACATGACCTAAATCCAGCTATCTGATTGGCTGAGGGCTTTTGTCACTAATCAGGGCTTAAGGCAAAATAATTACTTAATTATAAAGATACATTTTAAAATACTAAAAAAATAGTCCAATCAGCAGCTATTTAATCAAAACTGTCAAATCTGTATTCAGAATTGCCAAATAAAATTTATAAAAGAAGTCTTAATATCTCAGCAGTCAAGGGTCCAAGTCTTCTTGACTGAAACTCACCAATTAATCATCAAATACACAAAATTACCATTTTATCAAGCTTCCTAAAAATATAGACTATAAACCCCAGACCTTTAGACACGTTATGAGCACAAATTTAGAATTTATAGAAATGTATTGCCAAAGAAAATAGCCAAATCAGAGGAGCTCTTTCCAGGTTTTCTCAATTTCGGCCATCTTGTTTGTAAGGATCTAGCTCAAAAAGGCAATATATCTAAATTACAACATTATCTGGCTCTGATCAGACAAATAAACATGTGGAAAACCTTAAGATAACAAAAGTCTAACTACTAGGCATGTAAAGGTGTGAAAAATATAGTTGTTCAAAGAGATATTGCATGTTTTGGGGTCTGAATGGAGAAACTAGGTCAAATGCCAATATGTAAACAATACATATTGGCAGATAACTCTTGCTTCAAACAATGTCATCCATCAGAAACTATTAGAAAAGGTAGAAATAAAGCATAAATGCCTAACCAGGCTAAGTTTAAAGTGAATTTATTCTTATTTAATAAGATTTCACATCTGGGCCAATTTCCACTATATAGCTTATATAGGTGAAAGTGGCGAAGATAGAAAATCTCTCTTAAAAGACTAAAAATGCAATATCAACTTCAAATATATGCACTGGTAGTTGCGAAAACATATTTCGCAGCTACTGTGACCAAAATCTTAACTATATTTGGTCTACAACTCTTAAAAATCCAAATAAGGGATTTGCTGACTAAGCAGAAATCTACACAGCATGTCGGGTCAATTTCCAGTTTTACAACACACTTAAAAGAAAATAATGCAAATCTATGCAAATATGAGGATGGCCGTAACTTTTTTAGCTCACCAGAGCACAAAGTGCTCAGGGTGAGCTTTTCTGATTGCCTGATGTCCGTCGTCCGTCGGCGTGCGTCGTGCGGTGTGCGTTGTCAGTCGTCAACAATTTGAACCTTGAAAAATCTTCTCCTCTGAATCTACAGGGATCTCAGCTTTCATCTTTGGCACATAGCATCATCTGTTGGTCCTCTACAAAAGTTATATAAATTATACCCCTGGGGTCAAAATTGGCCCTGCCCCAGGGGTTTTCAGTTTTCAATAGAAACATATGGTGAAAACTTTGAACATCATCTCCTCTAAAACTAGAAGGTCCTCAGCTTTCATATTTGGCACATAGCTTCAACTTCAGGGCTTCTACAAAAGTTATATAAATTATGCCCCTAGGGTAAAAATTGGTCCCACCCCAGGGATTGCCAGTTTTTTTAAGCTGACTACTTAAACAGCCCATAGGATCACTAGTTATGCATAGGAAAAACTTTACAAGTATTCTTGTCAGAAACTACATGTCTCAGAGCTTAGATATTTGGTGTATATATTTACTTAGCATAACTTTATGGGTTTTATAAGTATCGTCGTTCTTGGGTTAAAATTGGCCCTGCCCTGTGTGTACAGTCTTCTTCGCGTCAGAAACGACAGCCTAAAGGTTTCTCCTTAATATATCAGCCTGCAGAGCTGAGACCAGTCAGTGTGAGTTCTTATATAATCACCCTTAGCCTGATCAGTAGAGTAGAAATTGTGTTTAGACAAATAACACACTCTCATTTAAGATTGAGAAAACTACGGATAGTTCTTAATATGCAGAACACTCTTAAAGCTTTCTTTCATACCTATGCCCTGCATTAAGCTACCAGATATCAATATAGAGCATATCTGTTGTGAATTTCAGCTTAACTCTTTGCATGCTGGGTAATTTTGTCATCTGCTAAATGGTTGTCTGCAGCATATTCGTAAGTTATCCGTACTACACAATTTCTTTCTAAGTTTTTCAGAAGTTCAGACTCATTGACAAACAATTTTGATATCAGATCAGGCCCCACATTATGTGGGCCCTGATCTAGATCCAAACTGTTTCCATAGGTCATTAGTGGTGGGAGAATCTGCCTCTAGCATCCAAAGAATTAATACAAGTTCCAGTGGTCTATGCTCTATCCATTCTTTCACTACATTCTTTCAGCATCATGTTCTGGTCCTCTACAAAAGTTCTATAAATTGTGTCCCTGGGGTCAAAATTGGCACCGCCCCTGGGGTGTTAAGTTTTCAATAGAAACATATGTGAAAACTTTAAAAATCTTCTCCTCTGATTGTCTGGTGAGCGATGTCAGGGCCATTCTGACCCTCTTGTTTCATTTTAACTGATATTTACTTCAATTTTTCTATATAGTTAATATGGAAAAAATAGTCAAACAGGGAGAGCCACACACGGAATGACACCGCATCAAACACCATCTAACGAGAAACGGTAAAGCCACAAGACAAAACATAACAGGACGCATATCAAGACGAAACACATTAAACATTAAGCATATTAAAAAACAAAATTGACCGTAGGCTGAAAGCAGGAGTGCCGCCTTGGAACGGCCAGCAGCCAAAAGCAATAAAAAAGGGCTACTGGGGGACTTGAACCTGGTTTACGGGTACCCAACCTCGTCCTTATCCCACTTTCACCAAAGTCAAAATGTAAATAAAATTCCCCCTCCAGACAACACCACAACATGCGTAACGATGTATGCCAAAATGAAAATGATTTGAAAATGAACGCTATTAGAAGTAAACAAGCGACGTCATCATGTAAATGACGTCATAATTTAAAAGTACGGGAAAACTATTTGAAACACTTCTACACGGACATTTAAAAGATCAATCGCAAGAAAATACAATTACCAGTGGATATTAATCATACACAACTGTTTTGTTTGAAAAAGAATAAACTTGACATCGTAGGCATGTACTCGATGACTATTCAGGTCAGAGCAGCTGTGGAGTAGTCATTTGGGGTACGACAGAACTGGCAAAATACAAATATCTAATTTCCTCCCTCCGTAAACGGGTTTCAGAGGGAATCTTCATAGAGTATTAAGCCTTTTCCGTCGTCGCACAAGCAAAGAGGAAAGCATAATGACCAACTGTAAAGGGGTCGACCACCAAGCATGTAGTGTGCTGCAATATAGAGGGGTCATATCCCTTTTTAATGAATTGTTTTATACGTTTGACAAACAAAGTATCAAAATAAGTGTGTCCAATAATTTCCTTAATATGGAGTTTTACAGATATTGCGGGTTTTTTTGTATGTCAATTTATTCTAAAATTATTGTCCATGAACTTTGTGTGTTGGTTTTTTGTTTGTAGGTCAACTTTTAGTTTGTCTGTTGTTTTCTGGGAAAACTAATAAATTGATATTAATGAAACTTCACACAAATGCTTTATGCAACAAAATCTGAAACTGAGTCTATATTGATGTTCATTCAGTTTGTCTTTACAGATTTATTGCCCTTGCATTTTACAAAAATCTGCAGATATTAGGATTGGCCGTATTTTTTTTTTATTTAATACGATATTCACTGCTTTCCTTTTTTAACTCGCCTGTTCATAGAACAGCAGAGCTTATGCTACACCCCCGGCGTGAGCGTGTGCATGAGCGTGGCCAAGGTTAAAGTTTTTTGACGGGTTGTTTTAAAGCTTAATATTTGTACTAGGATGCTGAAATTTTGTATGGAAGCTCATTAGAGGTCAAATATTGCTGTTATGAAGTTAAACAATTTTTGAAATAAACCACAAATCACCAGGTTAAAGTTTTTTGGATGGGTTGTTTTAAAGCTTAATATTTGTACTAGGATGCTGAAATTTTGCATGGAAGTTCATTTGAGGTCAAATATTGCTGTTATGAAGTTAAACATTAAAAATATTCAGTTTTTGACATGTTTTGGACTTAGTCCTTTTGGCCACAAATCACCAGGTTAAAGTTTTTGGGACGGGTTGTTTTAAAGCTTACTTTAGCGTACTAGGATGCTGAAATTGTGTATGGAAGTTCATTTTAGGTCAAATATTGCTGCTATGAAGTTAAACATTAAACTATTTTTTTGATTTTATCAATTTTGGACATGTTTTGAACTTAGTTTTTTGTGGGGCCACAAATCACCAGGTTAAAGTTTTTGGGACGGGTTGGTATAAAGCTTAATATTTGTGCTATGATGCTGAAATTTGGTGAGAAGGTTCATATTGTCCAGACCCTTCCGACCATGCCAACATTTTTGCCTTTCTGACCTTGACCTTTGACCTATATTTGCAAAAATCTTTAAACACCTATATTATTGGAGCCATTTGGCCTAGGGCTTCCATACTTGGTATGACCATGCCAATATTTTTGCCCTTCTGACCTTGACCTTGACCTTTGACCTACTTTTTCAAAAATCTTTAAATGCCTATAGTATTTGAACCAATAGACCTAGGGCTTCCATCCTTGGTATGCAATTTTTTTGTGTTAAGACTTTTCCAACAATATAATTGTTTGCCCTTCTGACCTTGACCGTGATCTTCGACCTACTTTTGAAAAAATCTTTAAATGCCTATATTATTGGAACCAATCGGCCTAGGACTTCAATACTAGGTATGATCATGCCCACTTTATTGCCCTCCTGACCTAGACCATGACCTTTGACCTACTTTTGAAAAAATGTTTAAATGCCTATAGTATTTAAACCAATGGACATAGGTCTTCCATATTTGGTATGATCATGTCAACTTCTTTGCCCTCCTGACCTTGACATTTGACCTACTTTTGCAAAAATCTTTAAATGCCTATAACATCCAACAATATTATCGTTTGACCTTCTGACCTTGACCGTGATCTTTGACCTACTTTTGAAAAAATCTTTAAATGCCTATATTATTGGAACCAATAGGCCTAGGACTTCAATATTTATTATCATCCACTTTTTTTTGCCCTCCTGACCTTGACCTTTGACCTACTTTTGCAAAAATCTTTAAATGCCTATAGTATTTGATCCAATAGACATAGGGCTTCCATATTTGGTATGATCATGTCAACTTTTTTGCCCTTCTGACCTTGACATTTGACCTACTTTTGCAAAAATCTTTAAATGCCTATAACATCCAACAATATTATTGTTTGACCTTCTGACCTTGACCTATTTATTGGAACAAATAGACCTTGGACTTTTATATTTGTTATGATCATGCCAACTTTTTGGCTCTCCTGACTTTGACCTTGACCTTAGGGGTCCCCTACATTTAGACAAGAAACTTGAACAGCGTCTATGAATGAATATTGAATAAAATGAACAACATTATTTAACAAACTACCATCACAGAGGATCAATGTATAATTGCATAACTTTATCTATTGTGGCTATGGACCCTGACTGGACACTGCAGGAGCACAGCTGGATACTGTGTATATAGGGAGGGTCACTTATATAAGGAGCTTTGAAATGCCTTTAAGCTTCGAATGACCCGACTGCTCCTATAAAACCTTGATCTCTATACGCAAAGGCATTAATTTTAAACCTGCTACCTGAATGAAATAGTTTTTCAAACAGAGTATACCCAGATCAAATGGCAGCTGTAGGATCTGTCTGATCAGGGTATGAGTTGTTTGCTCATGAAATAATATAGATCTGATTCTACAATATCTGCCATAGCAGCAATAGCCCGCCCTTATATGATATGTCATAAACTATCGAAGATAAATATTAATAGATCTTCAAATACATTTATTATTTCTTGATAAATAATAATTAAACATTAATCAGGTAAAGGGCTATAAAACATGTTTGAAAAAACCTGATTTAATATAAAATGTTTGGGGAAAACAATTTAATCTTCTAAGAGGTAATGGCATATTAAACCTTGACTTCATAGAAACAAATTTCCATGCATTTGAAAACAGTATAGATCTAGACCCAGATCAGACAGTTACTGTGGGGACTGTCTGATCAGGGTCTGTCCTGTTTGCTTATGGTACAACCCAACTTATATAGAGCTGATTCTACAGTTTCTGTCTAAGCCAGAACTTCCTCTCTTCATATGCTGGGTGTGTTTGTTGTTGATTTTTTTTTTTTTTTTTTTTTTTAAATAATTTAATTAATATTCAAAGACAGACATTTTACAATTAGATCTACATTATGTTGTAAACAAACAGAGCAGATCCTGATTAGACAGCTCTTACAGAAGTTATCTAACCCGGGTCAACTCTGTTTGCAAATGGGAAGAAAAACATATTTATTGAGTAAAGTGTTAAGTAATACATATATATTTTCATTGACATACATATAATTCATAATTTATTTTATGTCACACTTTACCCTTTCCCTGTTGTATCGTTAAGCCAATTTCATTACCTACTTAATATTCAGGGACAAAATAGATACATGTATCATGAAATATGGAAAGTGTAGTATTGTAGTAATTTAGAAACTATAGAATCAGATCTACCAAATTCCATAATCAAACAGCAGACCCTGATCAGACTGAGCTCTTACAGAAGCCATCTAATTTGGGTCAACTGTTTGCAAATGGGTGACAGGTGTTTATATCAAGGGAAGGGTTACATAAGTGTCAACAAGCAGTCTGCTTAAAATATTTAACCATTTCTTTGTTGACTATATATTCATGTAAGAAAATGGCATCATGAATATTTATAACTGATTTGTTATAAGTGGTTTATGTTCACAGGAGTTTTTGGTATTGATAGACACTACAGTCAGATCTATGACATTTGCAGAAGCAAACAAGAGCAGACCCTGATCCAGTATGATCCGGATCTACTATATTTGCAAAGGTGTGAATAAGCATTGATCTATATGAAGGAGAGTGTTAATATTGATTTTTCACAGGTAGCCAAACTTTGTGGATCCTGTCAGGACGACATGAATTTGGATCCTGACTGCATATGTTAACACATAATTCTTGCTAAAATGCATTTAGTAAAATATTCTGTTGTAGTTGTGCCATAGTTTTCATAGGGTCTATTGCAATGAGTTACTTGATTATGGTTTTAACGATTATTTTTCATTTTCTTAGGTTTGAAGGCCAGTGGTGTCTGAGAAAGGCAGTTGTCTTAAGGTGAATGGGAAGAGTAAAATATACCCGTGGTAAGTTTATAAACTAAGGCAAAGAAAATAAGTCTTACTGTACTTGACCATTCTGCCTTTTATGCCTTTACAAGTAGAGTAGTTTCAGATCACTCAGATCAGAGATCTATTCAATTTCCTAAACTCTACACCATAACCACCTTTGCAAACAGTTCAACCAAATCAAATGGATCCTGTAGGATCTACTCCGTTTGCTTTTGCAAATCAGATAAACCTGTAGGATGTGCTCAGTTTGTTTTGCAAAAACTTGGGCCAATAGTCTACAGTAAAACCTCTCTAAACAGGATGTTAAAGTGTAAATATTGGTCTAAGACAAAAGTGGCAGCTTCTTGCAAGGCCAAAGTCATGCAGAAAGCTCCTCTATCGTGACCATCACAATGAATTCCTCCTTGTATATTTCTGATACAATTTAATATTCATTGGACGGAGTAATAGATGGATATAGTAATAGTCTTTGATTTACTAGTAAATAATGTTAGTATGTTTGAAATAGTATAATTATACATGTGTATAAAATATTGTGCATTGAAGTGATATATAAATGCTAATACATGTAGTTGCACATGGAGAAAAGCTGTGTTTTTTGCAAACAGTGTAAGTACACAGACCATACATCATATCAGAGATGATTGTACTGATTAGGTTCTATCATGTATAGTAATTTGCTTTACAGAATTCTGCCTATGCTGATAAGCATGATATAATCACTTGTTTCAATGAAATGGGGATATTAAATGTAGAAAAGAATACTAAAATTGCATTATTCTTCAGATCTGTCAGATATGAGTATGGCTTTGAGATTTCCAAATATAACATTGCAAGTTGTGTAGACCTTGAACAGGGGTTACATAGAAAATGTTGCATCTAACCAGAATATACACATATCAGGCATGTAAGCAATTCAGACTAGGTTATGGTAAGTTGTGAACAGTGTAGATCCTAGTCAGATGACATACTTGTCTGATGCACTTCTAAAGAGTTTGCAATATCATCTAATAGAAAATACCATAGCAGCACATGTTCTTCCAAAGTCCTGTCTTCTTCAGTAAGTTGAACACACAAACATTTAATGAAAATACCTGAAGATATTTCTTTGATTGATTTATTTCCAGATATCCAGCATTCAAGGGAAAGAGATGTCTTGCAGTCTTTGATTAGCAGGTCCAAATACATACTAGCACTGCTAAGCAACTTGGAGAAAGGTGAGATAAAGGTGAGTGAAAATAAAACTGGTGCTAGTTAAAATATGTAGTATATTTTACTGATCAATAGAAACCATACATGACATATAATCTCTCATGTGACAGCAACTTCTGAGTGGATTCATTTAAAGATCAAGGTTAAACATCAACTTTCTAAAACTTTAACCTCAGCCATAAGTATAAGAAAGAGAGAGTTTGGTTTGGTTTTTATCAGTTTTTACATCATTTTAACAGAACTTCAGTCAAACCGCAACATCCAGCTAACTGCAGGTGGAGGAAAACCCCAAAGGTTCTTCTGTGCATAGAACAAATTGCATGGTTTCATGCACAGAGCATCCAGGTAGAACCACCAACCTACTGCAAGTCAGCTGGAAGTCAAGTCAAGTGATTCAGTTATCTATAACTGCTTTGCGTTACTTTGTTCTGCATTAACATTTTACCTCTAAGAGCCACTTTTTATATGTACATTTAAAAGACTGGTTTTCTGATCAATGTTTGCTGTTTGTGTGTGAAATATATACAGGTAAATTTGATTCAACAGTTTCTGCATTGGAACAACTGTCTTCATATACCATTATAAAGATTCAGTTATCAGTAATAAATATTCATGATTTAGTTTTACATATTAATATTCATCGGGTTAAGCGTCAATGAATAATACATGTATATATATGTTAGATTCAAGTACTTCTTGAATTGCGATTGATTTTTAGTCCTCTACAAGCTAAATCTGATGGGGACTATAGTTTTTAAGTCACTTGCCGAGAGGCAGTGTGTCAGTTAGGGATCACTTTTCCGTCGTCTGTCTATCCATCACACTTTTCTTTTTTTTGGCTGTCACTTCTAAACTAATCATTATAGAGCTTTCAAATTTCACACATGGAACAAGCATGATGAGAGGAAGTGTCATGCACAAGGGCCATAACTCTAGCATCTATATTTTTGAGTTATTCCCCTTTTTCAAGTTTTTGTGTCAGCTGCGAGCAGGTGACACGTGTTCCTCCAAACACTCTTGTTTATTCCATCTGTCTGTCTGTCATTCCATATCAATTAATTGTTCAGACTTTTTCTTTAATCAGACAGCTGCTTTCTAGTCTTGGTTTACTCTTTTTGCATTGTAAATATTCATCTTTATTAAATAAAAGAAAAGTAAAAGTCATCTCCTTCCATGTTTGTTTACTCTTTATTATGCTGCTACAAAGAGAGGTACTTCTGTATTATATATCAACTGTTATAAAACGTGAGAATGGTCCTAACTCTTTTAATGCAGGACACAAATATATTGGCATTTTATGATTTGTGAACAGTGTAAGCCCAGGTCAGAGAGCTCCTACAGGAGTTTTCTGATCAAGATATGCACTATTTAAGATTTTTATTTAATCTTTCCTACTAAATAGACATAAACTCTAAATATTAATGGACCATTCCACTGTGGAAATTAACTATTCAGAGGGTTTAGATCACACTTGTCTATTATTCAGACTGCACAGGTGCTATTCTGGAGATGGAACCTACAGCAGCTATGCTGAAAAATACAAAGAACTGAGAGAATGCTCCACAACAACCTGAAGAACAGATTTGAATAACCAGATGAGTGATCCCCAACAGATCCCAGGAGGATAGTATCAACCCCCACCGCCCCAACCAACCAAAAAGAAACAAGATATGAAGCATCAGTTCAGCATCAGAGTACTCGGGAGTCGGGACAATAATTGACTATCACTTTCTAACATCAATTTGGTGAAAAATATAGACTAACTTAATAAATACTGAGTTAGAAATAAACCATTTGATGTGATGTTACATTACTAGTAATTTTTGTTTTGACCACAATAATTGAAACAATATCAGAAGATAAAAAAGACTGTACTTTTGTCTCAGCTGAGTTTATTGGTTTCAACATACATGTATATGACAATATAAATATTTCCTGAAAGACTGGTCAGTCATTTTTTACAAACACTAGACCTTTCAGTGCCAGTATTGTCGCCTGCTAGGCACATTTTCGTCTGCTTCAAGTTAGAGTGGGTACTTGTTCAAGTTCTTTATAAAAAGATAACATGTCAAACAGTTTGGACCCTGATGAGACTGAGTTGCTTGACATCTCATCCAAAATGTTTTCCATATTTCATTATAACTGTTTTGTCCAAGAATATTCAGTAGGTACTGAAATTTGGACTAAATGCAGAACAGAGAAACGGTTCAGTGAGCTGAGTTGCTAAACAACTTCTAATATTTGTTGAAAGAAAATTTTCATGTTTTTTTTGCTTTTTTCTCTCTAAAAATCTAAAGAATGTAAACAACTGAGTACCAATTTTCCACTTTTCCTACTAATTTACTATTCATTTCTCTTTACAAATAATAAAAATTATTTACTGACACACTTCTAATTGAATACCTCTATAAGTGCAGTAGAACCCATCTTAAGCAGCCACAAACACCCTAATTATGGGTCTGTAAGGCAGATGGTCATTAGCAGGTGAAAAGCAATGCAAAAAGTTCCATAAGAGCTTTCTGTATTACTTGCGCAGTGCATTAAGCAATCACCTGCTTATAAAGACTCCTATGACAATAAATGAATGCCTACTAAGACAGGTTCTACTCTATTTACATTGAACATTGTATATTAAACACTAAACAGTCAATATCTTCTAACTGAAAGAGTGGCAATATCTATAACATACTGTAATCTGTCTATTTCCCCCGAGGTGTTACATTTTTTAAGAGAGACCTCTTGGATTTTGTATACAGATGGTTGCTTAATGCAGAATAAAGCAATACAGAAGCTCCTAGTGAGCTCTTTGCATTGTTTTAGTCTGGATTAAGCTACCCCCTGTATTTTGAAGAGAAACCTTGTATTTCTTTAACCCTTACTGTGTGGGACACAAATCACTAATGTCCTTTGCAAACAGTGTAGACCCTGATGAGAGGGTTTCTATAAGAAAACTCTCATCAGGGTCTGCACTGATTGTCATGTTACACTTTTCTTTAAAAAAAAACCCCAAAATATTCGCCATACACTTGACCTGTTTGAATATTGGAACAGTCCATTTGACAAGTTGGTGTAGTTAGGGTTATTGGTTATTACATAGGGTTTTTATTGTTTTAACATTTGATCCCTGGAGTGAGTGGTGGGGACATTTATATGATTAAATCAGCAAACAACAGGCCCTGATCAGGTCACCTCTACAAGAGCCATCTTATCTGGGTCAACTCTGTTTGCAACTTCTTGAACCCTCTCCTTCATATAAACACCTAAACCCTTTCCTCCATAAATACGCCTTTTTATGCCTCAGTAAAAATCTGTTAATCTAATTAATGCTCCTTTTCGGTAGATTTATTCAAAGTGGTTGGATCTAAAACTAGCCTATGAGGGAATGGGTTAATTTTCAAACCTTTACAAATAGAGTAAACCCAGATCAGATTGCTCCTGTAGGGTCTGTTCTGTTTGCTAGTAAACCCAGATCAGATTGCTCCTGTAGGGTCTGTTCTGTTTGCTGACACTAGATATAGATCTGATCATACAGTTTTGGTCAAAGCTTAACATTCCTATGAAAGTTTTACTTTATAAAAATTCAGCTAATAAATATTCATGACGTCATTATTTCTTGCATTAATTTTAAACAGGAAGAGGGTTAAACGTATTAATAGATGATAAACCATTCCACTTTGAAATTCAAGAAATTAAAGTAATCTGTGTTGTGTTTTCTTGGAAATGTCTCTCAGAATTATGTTAAACTTTTAACTAATGCTATAAGACAGTGCGGTAATTTGCTACCACATATTGTACACATTTATTTGCTTCAATATTCATTTCTTTTCTTTCAAATAAAGCAATCACAGTATCAAACAGTTTGATACTAATGCGATACCAAGTCACTCAGCATAGATACTAATGTGATACCAAGTTACTCAGCATAGAGACTAATGAAATGCCAAGTTACTCAGCATAGATACTAATGAGATGCCAAATCCTTCAGCATGGATACTAATGAGATGCCAAGTTACTCAGCATGGATACTCAGCATCTCATCTGGATCCAAATTGTGTACATCACAGATTCCCCAATATCGTAGTTACAGAGGGCAGCAGCTGCCTGACAAGATGTCTGCTGTTTTTTGCTTATGGAATGATATACAGTTGAACTTCGATATCTCAAACTCGGATAACTCAAACTTTTGGAGAACTCAAACTACAGCTTCAGTCCTTCTAAAATTTGTGGTACAGAATTGTTCTAAAATGTATCACTACACATATCTAGAAACACATGTGACAGCTTAATGCAGATTTAAAGTAATGCTGAAAGCTCCTACAGGAGATTTCAGCATTACTTTAGACCTGTATTAAGCTGTGAACTTGAGATATTAGTCAGATTATAAATCAGATGACTCAAACCTCTGTTGTCTTGAAATGATTTGCATGGTCACATGAAGTTCGAGATATCAACTGTAATACATTACAAAATGCATTATTCCGCTATAAAAATCAAGGTAATTATAATTCATAAAGTTTTTATTTATAATTGCATGATTACTCATCAAATAAATGGTTATATAAATATGGCAAATGAACAGCAACACTTGTATGAAGTAAACACACCTTTCATGCATTTGCAAACAGAGCAGACCTAGATAAGATGGCTCCTATTTGCTATGACCCAAATATTGCTATGTACATAATGAAAGTCATGCCATCATAACCATTCAGTTAATAATAAATATGCATGATGTCATTATTAGTGAACCCTCGTTACAACGGAGGTGTTTGTTTCCAGACATTCTCTGGTATAATGAGGTTGCCGTTATAATGAGTTTAAATATGAAAGGAACAATGTGGCCAGTTTTAAACTAGTACCAACAGGTGAACGCTTAATGCAGAACACAAGAAGTGCAAAAAGCTCCCCTCGGGAGCTTTTTGCACTTCTTGTGTTCTGCATTAAACGATCACCAGTCTTATTGGAATTGCATCTATTTATTCAGTGGTTGTTTCAAAGACTATGGTAATTTTGTTTAATGCATACTTCCGGTATAACGAGGGTGAAATTGTAACAAATGCCGGTATAATCAGGGTTTACTGTAATTATATTAAACAGGTAAAGAGTTAAACAGCAACTTGCTTTTAATGACCTATACAAAGTTTACTTCCCTTATCCTGCTGACTTCAGCTTGAGCTGCTTTTGTACTAACTCAAACTGCAACTTGAGCTGCTCTCATAACAGCTTGGATCCTGGGATGAGATGCCAAGTAACTAGGCATTTCATTAGGATCCAAAATGTCTGATATTTGCTAAATAGTTTCTCCATAGTTTGATCGAATCTGAAGTATTCAAAATTGTACTGTTGACTTTTTTTTTCAGCAGGTTAAGGTTTACATCAGCTATAAATATATCAATACATACACGCCATTATAGCAGATTAACAACAGATTATGATCAAGGGCACCGCAACGCTATACAGTAAAACCCCTCTAATGAAACCACCTAATGAATAAACATGACTCTTTATAAGCAGGTGGTTGCTTAATGCAGGACGAAGATTATGCAGAAAGCCTATGCCACTGTGAATTATGCCCGTTTTGTTGGTCATATTAGAGGGGTTTTACTGTATTAGTTATATGACACCAAGACAGGAGAAAAGTTACTGGATCCACATCTCATTTACATCATGATAAAATATGGGGTATGGATCCAGAAATTGCTTGAGATTCAGAAACTCCAGATTATGTTAAATCCTTATTAGTGATCCTCTTATGATCATGCAGAGGGTGAGTAGTGGTAAACATTCTTGTACCATTCATGCACGCCCCAGTATCACATGAGGCAGATGTATTAATGGCATATTTTGCAAGATGAGACAATGTATGCCCATTTCTAAAGACATTTTGTTTCTTAACCTTTTCCTCCATAAGTACGCCTTTCTACACCTCTGTAAAAGTCACCTATTGAAACCATTGTGATAAATAGAGCATAGGAGCAAATGGTTTCAAACTACTAAAATGTTCCTTTTCGCTAGTTAATGCCCCGTTTCAAAGTGGTTTGATCTAAAATTAGCCTATGAGGTAATGGGTTAATAATTGGGTTTTTTGCTATTGGAATTGGATTTTCCAAAACCTTTCACGATCTGTCATGCATAACATCATTTACATGACATTAATCCTTTGAATACAGGAAATTTGTGTGCTATCATTCAGTAAACAATGTAGACCCATATTACACTGGGCTCCTAATGGAGCCCTCTGTTGAGGTTCTGTGCTGTTTCTCATTAAAAATCAACTTGCAAATTATGCCCATTCATACTGAATGGACTCTACTAGATAAATCATCATGCACGAGTCCACTTGCATTCAAAGGTCAATACAGTATAACCTCTCTGTAACGACCACTAAACTGTGTTAATTAGTTGGTATTCAGGGTGTGTAGCTGCTTCAAGCAAGGCATGTAGCTGTAGGGCATGTAGCTGCTTCAAGCAAGGCGAAAATAAAACGTTCTGTTTTACCTTCACCTTGCTTTAAGCAGCCACCTACCTTTAACACAAAATACTTGATGTAATTTGGTGGCCATTATATAGAGGTTTTATTGTAGTACAAATCTTATATATGTACTCTAAGCTATAGTAAAACTGTCAAACAGCGACCACCCTGACAAAAATTGTTTTCAAACATTTACAGAGTAGCAGATGAGTCTGAACTGTTTTAACACATTAACCCTTTACTCTGCAAATACGCCTTTCTACGTCTTTGAAGACAGAGTAGACCCCGATTAGATGGCTCCTATAGGAGCCGTCTTATTTGTAGGTATGCTCTGTTTGCTTATGAAATAGTATAGTTCTGATTCTTCAATTTCTATCATAGATAACAATTTCTTTGTTCATGCACCATAATAGAAATGCTCCTCACCGATATTCATGATGTCACCAGTTCTAACATGAATATTGAGTAGATGACTAACAAAAATACAGTAAAACCTCTCTATAACGGCCACTAAATTGTGCTAATTATTTGGTTTTGAGGACAGATGGTTGCTTAAAGCAAGGTGAAAGTAAAACAGAACGCTCCTATAGGAGCGTTCTGTTTTACTTTCACATTGCTTTAAGCATCCACCTGCCTTTAACACAAAATATTTGATGTAATTTAGTGGCCATTATAGAGGTTTTACTGTACACATTTAGTACACACAGAAAGTAAAAGTTTTAAAAGATGTATTTGTTAATGTCTTAGAAATACATATAAGTCCCTTAGCATAATATACTTGAGGTTTTTTCTAAGTTCTTCTTGACCTTTTACACCATGAATACATGAATATAAGAAATAATGACCCCATGAAATATTAGATTAGTTATTTCATAAAGACATATGGACAAAGGAATTTTCAGCCACAGTAGAAAACTTTAGAATCATGTCTATATTATATAATGAGCAAACAGAGACACTGAACGCACATCTCATACAGGATATATCTGATCTGGGTCTAGTCTGTTTGTAAAGGTGTATAAAAGCATATTTATAGAGTAAAGTATTAACACAAATTGCCTTTGTCTGCAAACGTGTCATCTGCTTCAATTCTTAAAGTACATTGTTTTATTTTATGTTAAACATTTCCTTCATACATACACTTTTTATTATTATACTGCAAAGTAAAATCCTCACTTCTGATTGGTTAACTAGCCGTGTACATGAGTTCATGTACCCTGTGAGCTGACAGGGTACATAGACATGCCCCATGGTAGGCCCCACATATTATGGTCAGAAACCAAAAGACCGACTTCTCGACTCGGTTACACAATAGCAAAATTCATAATAGACAACTATTAATACGTAAAGAAAACAATGCAGAAATGAATTAAAAACATCATTGTTTGAAATGACCAATAAAACAGTTTTCAGACGAGTTATTATATCGTCCAGCCATCTATAATAACACGAACGCCGATGAAAAACAACACATACCACTTCGGATACCTTCGGGTAGAATTAATGTATTGGGGCGCTTTTAGGGGAATTAGCGTGTTTAGTGATTCAACATGCCAAAATGGATTTATATAAATTATCCGAAACGTAAAACTTTGCAGTATAATAAATTCGTTATACAGTTCTTTCCCAGGGTACATGACGCTTTATTCCCGGCTGGTTAAATCATGTAACCCTCGCCTAACGGCTCGGGCAACATGATTTTCCTCAGCCGGGAATAAATCGTCATGTACCCTGGGAAAGAACTGTATAACTAATAATGTCTTTGCAAACAGAGTAGACAAGATCAGATGGATTCTACACACACTGATCCGGGGCTGCTCTGTTTGCTTATGGAATACCATAGTTATGACTCTTTTTAATCCATTACCTCAAAGGCTATTTTTAGATACAACCTCTTTGAATCAATCTACCGAAAAGGAGCATTAACTAGAGAAAAGGAAAGTTTTAAAATTTTGTAGTTTGAAACAATTGTGATAAATAGAGCATTTGCTCCTTATAATAGGAGCAAATGCTCTATTTATCACAATGGTTTCACAAAGTGACTATTACAGAGTCGCCAACAGTCACCAAAATGAGGGAATGGTTTAAAATTTCTACCAATACCAAAATATCCTGTGTACATATTGAAAAAAAATCAGATTATAATATTCATACTGTCATTTCATACTGTCATTATTTCTTACATGAATATTCAACAGGGAAAGGGTTTTTCTTTTCTTACTCAACATTGTCTCACTCCTTTCTATTCAACCTAACATTTAGAATCAAACATTGACCAAGGCAGAAACGGAACAAGATGTGTTTGTGAAACACTATGCCCCCTCATATATTTGATCTATGACCTTGAAGGATGACCTTGACATGTCACCCCTCAATATGTGCGGCTTTATGAGATACATATGCATGCCAAATATCAAGTCTCTATCAGTACTGGCTCAAAAGTTAAGACCAATGTTAAGGTTACATTAAAGTTACAAAGAAACAGACAATTTGACCTATGACCCTGAAGGATGACCTTGACCTTGACATGTCACCCCTCAAAATGTGCAGCCTCATGAGATACACAAGCATGCCAAATATCAAGTCTCTATGTCTACTGGTCCAAAAGTTATGGCCAATGTTAAAGTCGGTGATTTGACCCATATATTTGACCTCTGACCTTGAAGGATGACCTTGCCATGTCACCCCTCAAAATGTGCAGCTTTATGAGATACATATGCATGCTAAATATCAAGTCTCTCTGTACTGGTTCAAAAGTTATGACCAATGTTAAAGTTGCTGACAAACTAACAGACAAACGGACAAACAGACAGGGCAAAAACAATATGCCCCATGAGAATCGTCAATGGGGGGCATAAAAATCAAATCTATTCAATTAAGACTACAGGTTAATATAAACCCTTTACTCCATAGATACACCTATGCAAACTGAGTAGACCCAGATCAGACAGCTCCTGTAGGAGTTGTCTGATCATGCAGGATCTGCTCTGCTCCTGGAATAATCAGTTTCTGCCATGGCCAAAGTGTGTTTTGGTGTTGTTTTTTACCCTCTTCTCCAATGAATACACCTCTCTAAACATTTGTAACCAGAGAAGACACAGATTAGACTGCTACTGTAAAACCCATCTGATCTGGGTCTGCTGGGTATGATTTTACAGTTTTTGCCAAAGCCAATGTTTCTAGTGTGCATACACCACTATAAAAATACACCAAACTAGAAAACGGACACAGTAGAGAGGCTCCTATATATATGTGTTCCTCTGATGATACTAAGCAAATGCCCTCAATTTTGAAACCATTATGTGAAGTACTGTTTGAGTTGTCATGTCACATCAAAAGTGTTGACAGACGGACAGAAAATTTGATTCCTATAAGGCTACTGGATACAGGGCCCATGATGTCATTTATATCTTACATAAATATTCATAATGACATTTATATCTTACATAAATATTCATGGAGTAAAGGCTTAACAAATATTCATTTCATGGAGTAAAGGCTTAACAAATATTAATTTCTTCTTTGTGTGAATATTCATAGAGTAAAGGATCTGCACTGTAGTTTTAACCCTTCGCTTGCTTATAATTCACGTCAATATACCTACCTGTAAATAGTTAAGACCCAGATGAGACAGCTCCTGCAGGAGCTGTCTCATCAGGGTCTGCACTATTAACAAGTTGATTATGCAACCAGTGCACTCCACATCAGTGATTGCACAGCGAAATACGTGTACACAGTGAAGATATACATGTAATTTTACAACAGGGCATGGGTAAAGAAGGAGAAATGTATTTTAAAATTCAGCAAGAGAAGGGTTAATTCCTCTTGCAAAATTTACCCTTTCTTATTGGACTTCATCATTAGCTCTTTGCACGAAAAGTAATCATCTGCCAAAAGAGCTTTGCAAAGTTAACTTCTCTTCAAATATTTTTCATAAATACTATCAGAATGTTAAACAGTTTAAATCCTAATGAGACGCTGAGTTACTCAACGTCTCATCTGGATCCAGACTGCTTGCATAGGTAATCACAAATTTGTCACCAGCGTGCAAGACTTTGTGATGCAACATTCAAGCATTCAAAGGATTAACCCTTTCCTTGATATAAATGCCAATTCACACATTCGTGAACAAAGTAGACCCAGGTCAGATGGCTCCTATAGGAGCCATCTGATCAGAATCCGCTCTCTTAGTTTATGGTGTAATACAAATCCGATTCTTCAGTTTCTGCCTAAGCAAAAAATATCCTATGTACATGTGACGTAATGGACATTCAGCTAATAAATACCATGACGTGATTATTTCTGACATGAATACTGAACAGGGAAAGGGTTAACAGTGTTGACAAATGTATCATGTGTCAGACTCCTACAGGCGTTGTCCGACCCGGGTCTACTCTGTTTGCAATGATGTGAAAAGATGTTTAGATGAAGGAAAGAGGTTAACAACAGTTAACAAACAGTTGCCATCTACAAATATACACATAGTTGCCAGCTCTTATACTCAAGTTTGATTACGTTTTCTTTGCATATCATGTCAAAAACACAACCAGGGTGACAAAATAGTTTGGATCCTGATGAGACACATAGTTACTTGTCTTCTCTGGATCAAAACAGAAGCTAGTAACTGTTGTCAGTAGCAAGCTGAAGGTTCAACAGTCACCTTTACCTAACAAATCTTCTCTCTTTACTCCATTAACACGCCTTTCTACGCCTATGCAAACAGAGTAGACCCAGATTAGACTGTTCATGTAGGAGTCATATGATCAGAGTCGGAGTCCCCAGTTTCTGCCATAGCTTAAAATTCCTGTGTCCATGTGTTATTATTAATATTCATGATGTCATTAATTCATACATAAATATTCAAGGAGTAAAGGGCTAATGTAGAACATTATCATGAGAATTAAATTTAAGAAATATGACATATAACCACAGAAAATTTGCAGAAATGGCAGAAACTAGAATCCTATCTATATTATTCAATAACCCTTTCCTCCATAAATACAGTAAAACCCCTCTAAACTGGACATTAAATTTAGTATAAACTTCGGACTTGTAGACAAGTGGCAGCTTAATGCCAGCTTTCAGCATGACTTTCACCCTGCATTAAAGAGGAAGTCCCTACAATGATCGCATATTTTCAATAATATCATAAAACTTGGTATTTGTTATGCTCTATCATTATTATGAAGGTTCCCAATTTGAACTTATATCGAAAAATGCCCCTGTGATACAAATAAACTGATTTCATCAATACTGATAATTTTTGTTCTACAACACAATATTATCGGCCTTTTCCGTTCAATTCTTCCACGTTTAGTCGATGATCACCCGATCCCTACATTGTTTACGTAAGTGGTCAGAGAATCTCGAATAGGGCGACCAGTTACAAAACTGAAACCCAACCCGAGTAAAACTGTAACATTGGGGAGTAAAACCAGGATCGGCGATATCAAACACATGGATGTTTTGTCGTTATAAACGGTAATTGGATGGGACTTTTTGCGATATACTACTTTTCAGCATATAAACAAATGAGTTTTGTACATTTTAAGTGTTTATGAAATGCGTCAAATGTAGGGACATCCCCCTTAAGCAGCCACCTGCCAAAAAGTATCGGAATTATTCTCTACTAGAATTCGGGTTTAGAGGGGTTTAACTGTACGCTTTTCTACGCCTCTGTAAAAGTTATTTTATGAGACCATTGTGATAAATAGTGCATTTGCTCCCATAGGAGCACATACACTATTTATCACAATGGTTTCAAACTACAAAATTCTAAAATTTTCCTTTTCTCCAGTTAATGCTCCTTTTCTGTAGAGTCATTCAAAGAGGTTGGATCTCTCACTATATATATATATATATTATTCAATAAGCAACCAGAGTAGACTCATGAGATATTCGCTCCTGCAGGGTTTACTCTGAAAAGGAGTGAAAGGGCGTCAGGTAATACTGGCTGGGTTAACCCTTTCTTCATTAAACGCCTTTTCACCAAGCTGCAAACAGATAAGACAGAGTCATCTGATCAGGGTCTGCTCTGTTTGCTTTTGATATAGATATGATTCTACAGTTTCTGATATTGCTAAAACTCAATGTGCTTTTATAACAAATCAGTCTAATATTCATTTCTTACATGAATACAGGGAAATGGTTAACACCCCTAGATTTGTTCATAATGTGACTGCTATAGAGAGGTTTGACTGTATATACATGTATACATCATCAGGACCTATGTGGACTAAACTAACTACAAAACAAACAGACTCTGGATTGATATAACCACTGATCAGGGTCTGCACAGTTTGATTATTATGACATTAAAATAGACCCCTATACAATTTCTACCAATACCAAAAACATGTGTACATAATGCCTAACATTAAAAAAAATTGTCACTAATTCTAACAAGAGGGCCATGGGGCCCTGAAGCGCTCACCTGAGATACCCCAGGGACGGGGCCATCATTTGTACAACATTGGTAGAGAACCACAAGGCAAAGCAGTATGCCATTAATTAAAGGTCTAAGCCTTATGGTTTCAGAGAAAAATGATATAGTTTTCCCATGAAAACTGATAAGCCAGGGCCAAGTTTCGCCCAGAGGTCATGGTCGTAAGTTGAACAATCTTGGCAGAGGACTACAAGCCAAAGCTACATACCAAATATCAAAGGTCTAGGCCTGGGGGTCATAATTTGAACGATTTTTGTAGAGGACCATAAGATCATGCTACAAATTAAATATCAAAGGTCTAGGCCTTACAGTTTCAGAGAAGAAGATTTTGGCTCAGGTGAGCTAAAAATAATTGTCAATAAATGGTTAATTCTGTAAAAGTCACTTTGAGAAACCATTGTGATAAATAGAGCATTTGCTCCTATAGTAGCAAATCCTCTATTCATCACAATGGTTTCAAACTACAAAATTCTAAAAGTTTCCTTTTCTCTAGTTAATGCTGATTTTCAGTCGGGTTTTTTTTCAAAGTGGTTGAATCTAAAAATAGCCTATGAGGGAAAGGGTTAAATATAAACAAATCACAAACATTTTTTCAGCCATTTGCATACAGGGTAAACCCCAAACAGATGGCTCTCGTAGGAGCTCTCTGATCACCAGTTCTATGTCATGGTGAACCATTCTCTGTTGATATACCATTATATAACTTCAGCTAAAAATATTCAGGATCTTGTAATTTTTTAACATGAATATTCTTCAGGTAAAAAGTTAAGACAATAGCAAAACTATTTTCATTACAGTTGAAACTGAAAGCCTATTATTCTAAAATGGATGTAGTTCTACATTTTCCCCCCAAAGAACTCGTCATGTGAATGTCTGTGTCAAACAGTTTGGTTCCAAATCAGCTGTCATTTTGAACTACATGTATATGATTTCAAAGGGTATTAACCCTTTCCCTCATACACACATTTTTTCACACCTTTGCAACAGAGAAGACACAGGTCAGATTTGCTCCTGTAAGAGCAATCTGATCAGGATCTGCTCTGTTTGCTGGATAGAGCAGAAATGTCAACTCTGCTGGGACCAACATTATTTTGTGTATATTCAATCCATTGTCAGCTGCGTTCTAAACATTCTACAATTTGATCAACACTTTAAATAATAAAAACTATTTTTGTCTGCAACTTTTTTCTTCTGTTTCTGTCAATCCATTCACTCATATTAATGCCAGTTTTAAGACACTTTCTGAAACCACTGTGATATTAAAATAGAGCATTTGCTCCTATGGAGCAAATACCCTATTTATCACAATGGTTTCTACACTACACAATTCTAAAACATATATTTCCTCTAGTAAATGCTCCTTTTTGGTAGATTTATTAAACAAGAGCTGTCACAGGACAGCGCGCTCGACTATTCTCAGAATTGTTAGTGTAAAAATGCTTGATAGTGGACTAAAATAGTGTCCAATGATACTAGAATCAAGTAATCAGTCTCAGTAAAATATCTTTAATAGTATTCTGGATGTAGGATCTCTTTGAACCCTTTAATGAAAGAGAAAAACTTAAGTAAAAAAGGGCAATAATTTCTTTTAAAATGCTAGACAGAGTGTAATGTATTCTTGCCTACATATGAAGCTTGAGGTGGTGAACAAGTGTTACAAGTTTCAAAGCTTTATTTCAAAGGGTTATGTAAATAAGTGGACTTTAACAAAAACTTAACAAAAAGTTCTAAGTTAAAAAGGGCCATAATTCTGTCAAAATGCTTGACAGAGTTATGTACTCTTGCCTACAGATGAAGATTTTGATGGTGAACAAGTGTTCCGAGTTTTAAAGCTTTATCTCAAAGGGTTATGTAAAAAAGTGGATTTTAACAAAAACCTTAACCAAAAGTTCTAAGTTAAAAAGGGCCATAATTCTGTCAAAATGCTTGAAAGAGTTATGTACTCTTGCCTACAGATGAATATTGTGGTGGTGAACAAGTGTTCCAAATTTCAAAGCTTTATTCCAAAGGTAAGAGGCCAAAAAGTGGACTTTAACAAAAACCTTAACCAAAATTTCTAAGTTAAAAAGGGTCATAATTCTGTCAGAATGCTTGACAGAGTTATGTACTCTTACCTACAGATGAAGTTTGTGGTGGTGAACAAGTGTTCCAAGTTTCAAAGCTTTATTCCAAAGGTTAGAGGCAAAAAGTGGACTTTAACAAAAACCTTAACCAAAGTGTGACGCGGACGCCGACGCAGACGCCGACGCCGGGGCGAGTAGGATAGCTCCACTATTCTTCAAATAGTCGAGCTAAAAAGGTAGGGTCTAACAAGAGCTGTCCGCAGACAGTGCGTTCCACTTTCTTTAGTGCTGGATAGTGTAGTGGAAGTCTAAGTCAGAGAGGGCAGATAACTATAGCAAAATTAATTTTAGGGATACCTGCCCTTGTGGAATGGGTCCCCCTTGTAATAGTTAACATGCATACCAAATATCTTGGACAGTTTCTGAGACATGGACCTTAACATAAAACTTAACCAACAATGAAAATTCTAAGTCGAAAAAGGGGCATAACTAATTTTAGGGTTAACCACCCTTGTGAAATGGGTTGCCCTTGTGATAGTAAACAAACATACTAAATATGAACCAAATATCTTTGATGGTTTCTGAGAAATGGACCTTGACAAAAAGGTTAACCAATGCTGACGCCAATGAGAGGGTCATGACGATAGCTCCACTTTTTGAAGAAGTGGAGCTAAAAATAGCCTGTGAGAGAATGGGTTAAAAGATATGAATAAACATGAAATGGAAGCTGAACCAATTATTATAGTAAATTCCTGTAATATACAGGTCGATTCCCATAATTAGGAGAAATTAATCGTTACAATGACTCCATATTTCCCATGCAAATAATTCTTGTAGAATCTACCACAATTACGAAAAACAAGAATCACAAATTTTTCACTTTATAAAGTAAGGGTCTGCCCTGTTTTGGTGTAAAATTCAAATAGCTTCTACTGTAGTCGAAAATCCCTTTGTTGAGAATGCGATTATTCCTTTCATTCATATAAATGCTTTTTCACGCATCTGCAAACAGATTATACCCAGATTAGATGGCTCTGTTTGCCAATGGAATGATAGAGCTGTTGCTTTAGTTTCTAAAATAGCTACACTGTTCCACCTTCCATTATGACTATTTTATCCATGAATATTCAGAAGGTATTGAAATTTGTAATAAACATAAAACAGGGAAAGGATTTTACAATCTAGTTACGTTGTAATTTATATTCAGTCATTATTTCTTACATGAATATTCATCAGGCCATCGGTTAACCCATTACCTCATAGGCTATTTTTAGAACCAACCTCTTTGAATAAATCTACCGGAAAGTAGCATTAACTAGAGAAAAGGAAAAGTTTAGAATGTTGTAGTTTGAAACCGTTTATCGCAATGGTTTCAACAGGTCACTTTTACAAAGGCGTCAATATGAGGGAATGGGTTAGACATATACCTTTTAGCAGTAAACTTATGCAAACAGTTATACAGATGAGATCCTGAATTATTTATCATTGTGCATTGTTTCAATGACAATCTGATTCAATTCTGGAGAAAAGTTGTTTGAAAGCTATGGAAATTGAACTGAAGGTGGCCGTGAGTACCTTGTCACATTAGATCACCTTCCTTTTGTCACCAATGCCGCATGTAACATGACCCTTTTCAAATTATTAACCCATTATCTCACATTGACACCTTTTGATGTCTCTGTTAAAATTGCCCTTTGAAACCAATGTCATAAATAGAGCATTTGCTCCATAGGAGCAAATGCTCTATTTATCACAATGGTTTTAGAACTTTACATTTCTAAAATTGTACTTTTTTTCTAGCAAATGCTTCTTTTCGTTAGATATATTCAGAGAGGTTGGATCGAGATCTAAAAATAGCCTATAAGGTAATGGGTTAAAGATGCATTCTACTCATATTTCCAGACATTTTGCATAACAAAATGATATAAGAATCTGAATCTAGGTCACTTGAAACTTTGCCAACAAACATTATAAAGAAATAGTTGATTGTATCAAAACATCTGATTGCAGCAGACATTATCAGAAATGCATCCAACATTCAGCTGAATCTGTCATGTACCAGACGTACATGTACTAGTTTCGATGTACATTAACCCATTCCCTTATAGGCCATTTTTTTATCCAACCACTTTGAATAAATTTACTGAAAAGCAGCATTAACCAGAGAAAAGGAATTTTCTTTAGAACTTTGTAGTTTGAGACAGTGATAAATAGAGCATTTGCTCCTACAGGAGCAAAAGCTCTATTTATCACTATGGTTTCAACAGGAAATGCTCTATTTATCACAATGGTTTCAACAGGAAATGCTCTATTTATCACAATGGTTTCAACAGGTGACTTTTATAGAGGCGTATTTATGGAAGAAAGGGTTAAGTAAACTATTACACACTAGACATTCTCTTCTGCATTTTTCATTTTAACTTTCAACTAACCTTTGAACGTACATATATTTGAACATGTTTTCTAAAAGTTGTTCACGAATTCGATTTGAAATCAATCAGAACTTTGCCTTTCATGTCTGTTGATTTTTCTCATATCGATAACGTAGTACATACATGTATATACTGTGTATATCATTTTAATGATATGTATATGTGTGTATGATTTTAATGATATGTATATGTGTATATCATTTTAATGATATGTATATGTGTATAACCAATGGTGTTATTTGGTTTATCCCCTTCCCTCATATAAACATGTTTTAACCGATCTGCAAACTAAGTAGACCCAGATCAGATGGCTCCTATAGGAGATGTCTGGTCAGGGTCTGCTGTTTTACTAATGAAACATGAAATATCTAGTTGTTTCTTTACTTTCCAAAATGGCTAAAAAATTCCACTTTCCATATTTCATTATAACTATTTTGACCATGAATATTCATTAGGTATTGAAGTTTGTAATAAACATAGAACAGGGAAAGGGTTAAGTATCTGTCATAATTGTCAAAGTAAAGGTTTCCTTCCGTTTCTGTTCAAATATACAGTTAGTTTGGCTTCCAATCAGATGCTGAGTATCTTGGTCTCATGTAGGTCTAAACTGTTTGTATAGGCTATGGTAACATACCAGTGACTATAATGCATGTAATAAAATACAGCACTAGGTCCCTAGCTGTTCCCAGCGCCGTGCCTCCTGTGATATTTTGTTATTTGTTCCATTTCTAGTGTTAATAAATTCCGATCTCAAGAAAGTAAAGTACCTAGTCATACATGTAGTGTACTTTCAGTCCAAAGGACTGCTCAGCCGACTGTACATATACTCCCCTTGAGTCATTCGCCTACAATATTGACCACTGCTAACATATGGCATAATCATTCAGCCGTAGTACCAGCTTATGACACTCACAGGTACCCATTTTAACCCTTTGGTGGAGAGGAGATTCGGGTGACAGAAACTGAAAAGCATCTCTGAAATTTCCGGGAGGGACCGGGATTTGAACCATGGACCTTCGGTCAAGCATGTTACCACTAGACCACTTCACATCACTGGTCTGATCTAAAAGTACTTGTCTTTGTACACGTTTCACTTTGGCTCTGACTTTATAAACTGACTAACATTATCAACTCTGGAAGAGAGTTACTTCCCTTGACCAGCTGGTAAAGACTGTTTGCTTTGTTGGGTTCAGTGAGTGAGTTGACTTTTACGTCCGACCAACATTATTTCAGTTGCTTGCAGATGTCACCCGCTAGAGACAAGTTATAGTGCTGCCTCATTGGAATGTCCCTGCTGCGGGCATGTGGCAAGGGCACCCCACCCAGTCACATTATCCTGACACCGGGCCGACCAGTCCTAGAATTACCCTTTTAATGTCAAGCGTAGACAAGGGAGCTACTAGTACCAACTTTTAACGACATTTGGTCTTTCACGGCAGGGGATCGAACCCATGACCTTCCGTACCGCAGGGTTGAGAGGTTACATTTGGGGACAGTGACTGTCTGTGCTCCAGAGTACATGCAAATTGTTCTCTGTACCCATAGAAATTCTGAAAATTTCAACTTGCTGGGGGAGTTTGTCATGTGATGCAGTTTATCTGTATCAACACTTGTGCAGCCTTGCTGTACAAGCCAGTTTTTATGGTAAAATATGGTAGAGAGTTTGACTAGGAATCTCAATCCCCACACCCAATGGGTATATTTTCTCTCAGAAAAGCAACAATGAGAAAATGACCTACAAATCATTTATATCAAGACTTCAGAACTGGTGACGCCTATATGATTATTCGATTCAAGAACATTATCCTCAAAATCTGTGCACAATGATGATTGTTCATCATTTTGATTCAAGGCCAAATTTCTACAGTTGAAATCAATTAGACACGGGGTAACATCTAACATCTTCAAACAGTAGTATGTCTTTAGGTGATCTCTAAGCTGAGTATATGCTTAAGTGTGTAAACCACACGATACGGAGTATAAATGAACTTTTGTTCAGTCAAAAGATGTGATATAAACCACTTATTTCCCAAATTTCATAAAGAGAACTTATTGAAAGTAAAATTCAAGATATAGATGTATCTGCAAAAATGAAAGATTTTGCATTTAAATGATGCCTGTTTTGGCTCATAAACCAAAATTGAATTCAAATATTTTTGCAATTTTCTACTCCAGAAAATAACATCTGCTTAGATTCCCAAAGTATGTCTCTAGAACAAATAACTTCCTAATTTTTTAACTTCCTAACTTTTACAATTTTCATGTTTGCGTACCAGTACTGAAATCAGAAGGTGAATCTGATGGCATTTCTATTAACTTTTAAATACCGATATTCTTCGGATAATCGAATATGTTCATTTAATATATTGTAAATGAACATCTACCCATTATTACAAGTCATTACAAATTTGTGTAATAAAACTGTAATTTGAGTCGCCCACAGACCTTGTCAAATAGGTCACCATGCTTGCCATGTAGAAACTGTTTTTCTCCGACAAGCTAGTCCTTTCTGAGCCACATTATTATCACGTGTGATGGGAGTTTGCAAAGAAGTGTTATACATTGTACATGTACCCACGACTTCTCGTCTGGCTATACCGCAGCCTTGTTTCACTAGGTCAACACTAAATTATATGACAAATAAACGCAAATGACACTTACACATCATGTGGATGGAGATCTCAGATCTGACAAGACTCAATCCAAGCCATATAAAAATGGTAATGAGACCAATAATGTAGACTACGAAACACCTGACCAATTGGAGTGTTGTGAAGAAAGTGATCTGGGAATGATTTCTGGCTGGTAAGCATGTACATGTGTAACTGGAGAACCAGGAGAATTTATTATAATGGGTCAGTTAGTAGTAGAGATAGCTGACTGTATGCAACTAATTTCGTTTGTATGCAACCAATCTGTTTGTATGCAACCGCTCTGTTTGTATGCAACCGCTCTGTATGCAACCAATCTGTTTGTATGCAACCAATCTGTTTGTATGCAACCAATCTGTTTGTATGCAACCAATCTGTTTGTATGCAACCAATCTGTTTGTATGCAACCAATCTGTTTGTATGTAACTGCTCTGTTTGTATGTAACCGCTCTGTTTGTATGCAACCGATCTATTTGTATGCAACCGCTCTGTTTATATGTAACCACTCTGTATGTAACCGCTCTGTTTGTATGCAACCGATCTATTTGTATGCAACCGCTCTGTTTATATGTAACCGCTCTGTATGCAACCACTCTGTTTATGTGTAACCGCTCTGTATTCAACCGATCTGTTTGTATGCAACCAATCTGTTTGTATAGCCAATAATATCAATTAAGAGTTTTGGCAAAGATTTATGACCAATCATCAAGCAGGATATTTCAAAAACATGTTTGATTTCCTTATTAATTCACCGTAAGTTTTATATGGTAAAGTTTACTAAACTTTCATTTGATGGCGAGGAGACCCCAAATTTTTCAAGAGCAAAGAACAAGAGCAAGAGATGACACAGTCATGTGACAAATGCCCCTAAAAGGATATTACCAACACTAAAGCCTGGGTCATGTGTATGCCTAAACCATATCTCGTTTTGTGGAAGCCTATTTATGCCAAGTTATTTAAAAATTGTTTTATGTAAAACAATAATTAAGAGCCAAGATACTATTGAAGCCCTGGCCTCTCATTGTGACCCTTGGTTTGGGGTATTTCTCCCGCCACATCATCTTAATATCTTAGAGAACAAATGTGCCAAATTATTTCATAATGCATCAATACCAGACAGATTTAGAGCTCACACAGGGAAAATGTGACCTTGACCTTTGAGATTGGAACCTGGTTCTTTTTTTCCTCGACACATTGTCTCAATTTGGCGGACATTTATACCAGGTTACTTAGAAATCCACTAATATATGTAGGGGTTGCAGAGTCGACACAATAAAATATCCTTAAATCAGACCCCTGACTGTGATCTCTTCCTTTGAGACACATCGTCTTATGGTGGTTAACATTTATACCAGGTTATTTTGAAATCTGCTCATGCATGTAGGAGTTACAGAACGGACACAACAAAATGTCCCCATTTTCACCTTTAACCTCTGACTGTGACCCTGACCTTTAAGATAGGAACCTTGTTTTTTTCTGCGACACATCATCTTAAGGTGGTGAATATTAATTTTTGTACCAGGTTATTTTGAAATCCACTCATGTATGTAGGAATTACAGAGCAGACACAATGTGGGACAGACTGACTGGACGGACAGTGTGATTACTATAGGGCATAAAAAGATCTTAAGGACAAAACTGAACCATTTGCATGTGAACATAATAACCAAAATGATTCAAAGTTTAGTTACATATTGATAATCATTCACTTTCCATCATTTTTATAGTTTTAAAAACTATGAGGCATTGATTAATAGCTTTGATGATGTCATCTTACAGCTGCTTTTCAAAGCATTTAGCATTGAACAAATTAAACGGAGTTTCCTCGGCAACAAGCAAAACTTCATAATAAATTCTTTTCAGACTCCATACTTCTCTGTCATTCATTTTCAACTATTTTTCTATCCAAATTAACCCTTTACCTGTTCAATAAACATTTAACAGATTAATAATGATATTATCATAAATTCATAATTTATTAATTATGGAAGTTTTGTGATGGTATAACTACGTACAAAGAATGTTTTGGCTCAGGGAAAACTGTAAAATCAGATCTATATTCTACCATAAACAAACAGAGCAGACCTTGATCAGATGGCTCCTATAGGAGCCGCCTGATCGGGGTCTACTCTGCAAATGTGTGAAAAGGTATTTAAATGAAGGAAAGGGTTAAGTAAATACTGGTGCAGTAATTCCCAAATATTTGCTTCTTGAATTGCAGTATACATTTTGACTAATTAATAAATGCTTAGTAACCCCTTTCCCCATATAAACATGTTTTCACGCATCTGCACACAGAGATAAAACAGATCAGACGGCTCCTATAGGAGCAATCTGATCAGGGCCTGCTGTTTGCTAATGTAATTTGAAATATCCGTTTCTTTACTTTCTAAAATGGCTACAATGTTCTGCCTTCAGTATTTCATTATACCCATATTTTGCCAATAGATATTCATTAGGTATTGATATTTGGACTAAACAAAGAACAGGGAAAGGGTTAAATGTACAAACTTTCAGAATAATGGTTGGGTCAGGACACTTGAAAGCCATACTACCTACAAAAATTGACACATTTCACCTTCCATTTGATATGTAAAATAATTACAAAACTTTAGTATCAAAATAACATACACCAAATGTATATCGCATTCCTACCATGCTCTTTCACAAAGGCCTATTAACCATTTACCTGTTGCGTATTCATACTAGAAATGCTCTGAAAAAAAAACACTATAAAGTAAGATCAAGTAAACAGAGCAGACTCTGATCAGACTGCTCCTATAGGAGCCGCCTGGTCTGGCAAAAGCAGGAAAACCTGTTTATATGAAGCAAAGGGTTTTGGTGCCAAATACTGCTTGTCTGCAAACATTATGTCATCTGTCCATTTTTTTTCTCAAA
The DNA here is from genome assembly GCA_963576725.1 of Azorinus chamasolen. Lineage (NCBI taxonomy): Eukaryota > Metazoa > Mollusca > Bivalvia > Cardiida > Solecurtidae > Azorinus > Azorinus chamasolen. Next base: position 62,452,498 of record OY755250.1, read on the forward strand.
ACTGGGTAACTCTGTGTCTGGCCTGGATCCAGCCTGTCAAATAGCTTGGTTCCTGACGAGACACTGGGTAACTCTGTCTGGCCTGGATCCAGCCTGTCAAATAGCTTGGTTCCTGACGAGACACTGGGTAACTCTGTCTGGCCTGGATCCAGCCTGTCAAATAGCTTGGTTCCTGACGAGACACTGGGTAACTCTGTCTGGCCTGGATCCAGCCTGTCAAATAGCTTGGTTCCTGACGAGAACCTGGGTAACTCTGCGTCTCACCTGGGCCCAGCCTGTCAAATGCTGGCCAGGTTGCAATCAGCAGGAAAAGGGTTAAATGAACTATTTTTTAACCCATTACCTTAGGCTATTTATAGATACCTCTTTGAAACAATCTACCAAAAAGGAGCATTAACTAGAGAAAAGCAAATGTTAAGATATTTGTTGTTTGAAACCATTGTGATAAATAGAGCATTTGCTCCTATATGAGCAAATGCTCTATTTATCACAATGGTTTCACAAAGTGACTTTTACAGAGGTGTCAAAAGTCATCAATATGAGGGAATGGGTTAAATATGAGGGAATGGGTTAAATATGAGGGAATGGGTTAAAAGTTCTGACATGCTCTGATGACCTTCCTTTCTACTCTTGGCATGTACATGTTGTAACTGGTGTCTGCTTAAACCTTTACTCCATGAATATTCATTAAAGAAATAAGGACATCAAGAATATTGGAGAATTTCAACCCTCATTTTTCAGTTAACCCTTTCCCTGTTCTATATTTAGGCCAGATTTCAGTACCTACTGAATATTCATGGACAAAATAATTATAAAGAAATATGGAAGGTAGAACATTGTAGCCATTTTAGAAAGTAAAGAAACAAATCTATCAAATTCCAGTAGCAAACAGAGCAGACCCTGGTCAGACAGCTCCTCTAGGAGCTGTCTGATCTGGGTCTTAACTCTGTTAGCAAATGCGTGAAAACACGTTTATATAAGGGAAAGGGTTTATGAATACTCATGATAGATTATATTTCTTACATGACCGTTTATAAGGGAAAATCGGGTTTAATCTCTCATTCATTGGTTTTGTAGTTCATAAAAAAAATTAAAAAAAATATTGAAAAAACAAGTTCCTCTACTAGCTTTCCCTTTTGAATATTTATGTAAGAAATAAAATCATGAATATTTATATAAATCAGTTGTATTTTTATAACAGCATAATGTACACAGCATGTTTTGGTATTGGTAGAAACTATAGAATCGGATCTAATATAATTTCAAAATAAACAGAGCAGACCCTGATCAGATGACTCCTGCATGACTACTTGAAAGGGGAAAAAGCATTTATATGAGGGAAAGGGTTAAACATTAATCCCTTCAGTGTCATAAAGACGGGTCTGTGATATCATGTGCAAACAGTTTGGATCCAGATGAGATGCTGAGTAACTGCACCTTATCAGGATCTAAACTGTTTGACACTGTCCATCTTTTTATAAAGAAAGTGAAGGCATGCCTACACTAAATCTTGAAGCAGATAAAAATTTGCCCATCCTAACCTCTTTGAATATATCTACCAAAATAGAGCATTAACTAGAGAAAAGGAAAAAAATAGAATTACATTGTATGTAGTACTGAATCCATAGGAGCCAATGTTCTATTTATCACAATGGTTTCAAAAAGTGACTTTTACAGAGGCGTAGAAAGATGTATTTATTGAGGAAAGGATTAACCCTTTTCTTCAAGAATATTAACGTAAGAATGAGATTAATAATATTCCGTAAGCAAACACAACAGAACCTCTTACAGGGGTCATCATTCTGATCTAGGTCTACTGTTTGGAAAGACATTCAATTTAAAACAGAGGGCATATTTAAGGTGTACAGGGTTAAATAAACTAGGTACTGAAAACAATAACTTAAAACAAAATGGTCCAGATACGTACTAGAAAAATTGAATATAAACTATTAACCCTTCGATTGCTGAAATTTAAAATACATTTCTCCTTCTTTATCCATGCCCTGTTGTATAATTACATATATCTTCTTTGTGTACAAGTGTTTCGCTGTGCAATCACTGCTATGGAGTGCACTGGTTGCACAATCAACTCGTGCAGGAGCTGTTTCATCTGGTTCTTCACTATTTGGTCACTATTTACAGGTATATTGACGTGAATAGCAAGCAAAGGCTTAAATAAAAGTGTTTACAATATTAATAATACAGTAAAACCCCTCCTAATGTGACCACCTAAAACAGATAAAAATCTGGGTGGTAGATGCAGGTGGTAGCTTAATGCAGGACAATAGTAATGCCACCTGCTAATAAAGACACCCATGTTTATTCATTAAGTGGTCACATTAGAGGGGTTCTACTGTATTTACTGCATAGCTCCTGCATGCATTGATCCCATATACCAGTGTCACAAAGCTCATTTATAAATGGTCCTATATACAGTGTAGCCTTCCTACAATGGCCACTCAAATAAAATCTAATTCTGAGCTTTGTAGACTTCTCTTAACTTTATAAAAATAGAAATATTCAAATATTGTTTAGAAATAATGATTTTACCAATAGATAACACAAAGATTGAGACGTTTTTGAGGGCCATTGCAGAAACTAGAATTAGACCTATATTATATCATAGGCAAATAGAGAAGACCCTAATCCTACAGGATCTTGATCTAATCTGTTTGCAAATGTTTTCATATCACTGTTGTCTGATATCAAACTAAAGCAGTTAACAATTTAACCCACAAATATTTAACCCTTGTCTCTTGCCATACACCTGAAACTCTATGCATTTGCAAACAGAGTAGACCAAGATCACACATCTCCTATATGAGCCAACTGATCAGGTTCTGCTCTATTTGCTGATGACATAATATAGATGATTCTCCAGATTCTGCCATGAACACAAATTCCTGTTTCTAAGTATTATAATGTTAAACTTAGTCTCAAGCCTTAGCCTGCCACATTTTTTATTATTCTACCCCATATGAATATTAATTAGGCAAATCTTTACAACACTATACAGGGTTATATGGAAATGATTTCCTAGACAAAAGTATAGATCATGCAGGCATGGATTTTCCATAGCAAACAGTGCAGACCAAGATGAGAGAGCTCCTATAGGATCCTATATGAGCTCTCTCATCTGGGTCTACACTGTTTGCAAATGTAACAATAGTTGTGACTGGCATGCTATGGGTTAATATTCAATTATTCATGATGTCATTGTTTCTTTACATGTATATTCATGAAGTAATATTGACATCATGAATATAATAACTCATTTTTAAAACCGCATTATAACCATGGAAATATTTTACCAAAGCAGAAACTGTACAATCATATCAATATTATTTTGTAGGCAAACAGAGCAGATCCTGATCAAAAGGCTCCTATAGGATCCATCTGATCTGGGTCTTCTCTGTTTGCAAAGATGTGTTAAGGTGTAATGGTTAAAATATGTTTGTTCTTAAAGACATTAAATAATGTTTTTGGTATATCTTTGACAAATTACTAAAAAAATAGTTTTGGTAGCAAGCAAGAATCCTGCAGTGTACAGACGATGGACCTTACTGTAATGTAAAGCCAGACATAGGAATCTAATTCTGCAAAATTACTTTATAAATGAACTACAATAACCTGTTTCATCACAGAACCATCTGATCTGGGTCTACTCTGGAAAATTTATATGAGGGAAACGGTTAGTTAACAAAACACCTTAGCATAATGAAACAATAAATTACCACAGGGAGTTTTATATCAGAATTTAATATTTTCATGCATTTAGTAATTTTGCAATATTAAACTCCAATGTCTTCCTTTAACCCTTTCCACCATGAATATTAATAGAAGTAATGATGTCATGAATATTCATTGAAGTAATGACATCATGAATATTCATTACAATTTGCTATAACAGCACAAGGACATAGGAATTTTTGTCCATGGCAGAAACTGTAGAATAACATCTGTATTATATCACAAGCAAACAGGGCAGACCCTGACCAGACAGCTTCTTAGAAGCCCTCTGATCTGGGTCTACTCTGTTTGCAAAGGTGTATTTATGGAGCAAAGGATTAAGTTAATATTTCAATCTTGTTGATATCAATAACTAGATATGAAAAATTATTTATATCAAATACTAAACTTTCATCAAGTCACTTTCTAGGTTTACTTTTTTCTCACAAGTAGATGCATCACAGTTGTGGTGTATATATCTGGTGTTTTTTGAAACAATTGTCAGGTTTGCAACAGATGTCAAGGTGTACATACTTCTCCCATAGGTGGGCACTAGTAAAGAGTTACACAGTAGACAACATTAACCCATTGCTCCTAATATTGAATAGATTATTGGAATAACAACACTTGGACATCAAACGTTTTAGCCATGGTAGAAACTATAGAGCTATATCTATATTAGAGCATAAGCAAACAGAGCAGACTGAGACCCTAATCAGATGCCTCCTACAGGAGCTGTCTGATCTGAGTCTACTCTGTTCTCAAAGACATATTTATGGGGTAGAGGGTTAAGTTTATGGTTGTCGCCTACCGGTATGTAACTATCTTCCTCACAACAATCTATTGTTAAGATGCCACACAGACACTTAGTTCTTGAACAAAGAGTATAAGGACTTCTCTATGTGATGACACAAATCTTGTATTTATTCTTGCACATCCAATTCTTCCAGTACACTACAAGACTTTCACAGTCTCTCACATCCAATTCTCCCAGTACACTAGGAGCCTGAAAGTGTAGACACAAGACTTTCACAGTCTCTCACATCCAATTCTTCCAGTACACTACAAGACTTTCACAGTCTCTCACATCCGATTCTTTTAGTACACTAGGAGCCAGAAGGTGTAGACACAAGACTCAGTCTCTCACATCCAATTCTTTTAGTACACTAGGAGCCTGAAGGTGTAGACACAAGACTTTCACAGTCTCTCACATCCGATTCATTTAGTACACTAGGAGCCAGAAAGTGTAGACACAAGACTTTCACAGTCTCTCACATCCAAATCTTCCAGTACACTAGGAGCCAGAAAGTGTAGACACAAGACTTTCACAGTCTCTCACATCCAAATCTTTTTGTACACTAGGAGCCAGAAGGTGTAGACACAAGACTTTCACAGTCTCTCACATCTGATTCTTCCAGTACACTAGGAGCCAGAAGGTGTAGACACAAGACTTTCACAGTCTCTCACATCCAAATCTTTTAGTACACTAGGAGCCAGAAGGTGTAGACACAAGACTTTCACAGTCTCTCACATCTGATTCTTCCAGTACACTAGGAGCCAGAAGGTGTAGACACAAGACTTTCACAGTCTCTCACATCCGTTTCTTTTAGTACACTAGGAGCCTGAAGGTATAGACTCAAGACTTTCACAGTCTCTCACATCCGTTTCTTTTAGTATATAATGGGATAAACAATACAGTAATTTCTCCATGTGATGACACTTCTGATATAAATAGCCTGCTTACTCATTCTGTGTAGCTAAACCACGGAGACCCAACTCACCCTCTGTAGCTGGACAGTGGATCGAGACTTAATTCTTTCTGCTTACCCCAACAATTTTGTCCAATACTTTCTGCACAATGACACACTTTCTGTAGAGCTGGACCATACTCCTGTTCTCTCCGAATCTGTATTTCAGGATAATGGGAAGGCGTGGTCTGGTAAGGCATAACTCACTGCATTACAAAAGCAGATGGTTCAGTATGGGTTTAAAGATTTGATGAGGATATATCAAACACATGCAATATACTATTTTGTCCTGATCAGGCAGCACCAACAGGATCTATCTAAATTAGGTCTACTCTGTTTTCAAATGTTTAACCCTTTATCCCATTACCTCATAGGCTATTTTTAGATCCAACCACTCTGAATAAATATACCAACAAGAGTACCGCATACGGTACATAATACGCCCACTTGCAAACTTTCTCTGATTCAACATGCCTTATAAGTGTTGACATTTTCTAATCTGTGCTTCTGATCTTGATTTCCATATTAAGGTGATACTATTTTTTAAAAAAATGAAGTGAATATCTTATTAAATAAAAAAGTTACAGCTAATCCTCATTTTTGCAGATTTTTGTAAAGTGCAACGGCCATAACTCTGCTTAAAACATTTGTGTTAAGTTTCATTTATAAGTTCAAGGACCATAACTTTAGAATAAAATGACATATCAAAACCCCCGCAATATATGTGTAAATTCACATTAAGGTTTAACCATATAAACAAATTGAAGTAAATATCATTTCAAATGAAAAAGTTATGGCCATCCTCATATTTGCATAGATTTGCCTTATTTTTTTAAGTGCAAGGGCCATAACTCCGAAACAACAAATCAAATGATCCTCAGAATCAACTTAGCTTCAGGTCTTGATGCATTAAACATGTGGATGAAGTTTCATTAATATCTGTCAAACAGTTTTGCCAGAAAACAGTGGACAAACTATTTGCATATATTTGCAATTTTTTTTAAGTAAAAGGGCAATAACTCCGAAACGAAAAATCAAATAAACCTCAAAATTGACTCAGCATCAGATCTTGATGCATTAAACATTTGTGTGAAGTTTCATTAATATCTCTCAAATAGTTTTGCCAGAAAACAGCGGACAAACTATTTGCATATTTTTTAAGGACAAGGGCCATAACTCCGAAACGACAAATCAAATGAACCTCAGAATCGACTCAGCTTCAGATCTTGATGCATTAAACATTTGTGTGAAGTTTCATTAATATCTCTCAAATAGTTTTCCCAGAAAACAGCGGACAAACTATTTGCATATTTTTTAAGGACAAGGGCCATAACTCTGAAAAGACAAATCAAATGAACCTCAGAATCAACTCAGCTTCAGATCTTGATGCATTAAACATTTGTGTGAAGTTTCATTAATATCTCTCAAATAGTTTTCCCAGAAAACAGCGGACAAACTATTTGCATGTATTTGCATTATTTTTTAAGTAAAAGGGCTATAACTCCAAAACGAAAAATTAAATGAACCTCAGAATCGACTCAGCTTCAGACCGTGATGCATTAAACATTTGCGTGAAGTTTCATTAATATCTCTCAAATAGTTTTCCCAGAAAACAGCGGACAAACTATTTGCATATTTTTTAAGGACAAGGGCAATAACTCCGAAACGACAAATCAAATGAACCTCAAAATCAACTCAGCTTCAGATCTTGATGCATTAAACATGTGTGTGAAGTTTCATTAATATCTCTCAAATAGTTTTCCCAGAAAACAGCGGACAAACTATTTGCATGTATTTGCATTATTTTTTAAGTAAAAGGGCCATAACTCCGAAACGAAAAATCAAATGAACCTCAGAATCGACTCAGCTTCAGATCTTGATGCATTATACATTTGTGTGAAGTTTCATTAATATCTCTCAAATAGTTTTCCCAGAAAACAGCGGACAAACTTTGCATATTTTTTAAGGACAAGGGCCATAACTCTGAAATGAAATATCAAATGAATCTCAGAATCAACTCAGCTTCAGATCTTGATGCATTTAACATTTGTGTGAAGTTTCATTAATATCTGTCAAATAGTTTTCCCAGAAAACAGCAGACAAACAAAATGTTGACGGATGAACGAACGAACGAACGAACGAACGAACGAACGGACGGACGGACAGGGCCACGACAATATACGACCACCTTTATTAGGTGGGCGTATAAAAAGGAGCATTAACTAGAGAAAAGGAAAATGTTAAAATTTTGTAGTTTGAAACATTGTGATAAATAGAGCATTTGCTCCTATAGGAGCAAATGCTCTATTTATCACAATGGTTTCAACAGGTAATTTTTTCAGAGGCGTCAACTTGAAGCAAACAAAGGCTAAGCGGACTGATCAAATATTATATACATGTAAAATAGGTTTGATTATTATTTAGTAATACGCACCTTTTGATGCTTTGCATCAAAGATTTTCTTGTTACTACTGGTAATGCTGTCAAACATTTTATTAATGGATCCCTGCTTATTAGATGGGACCCCCATAATCTTAGTTCTTTGTAAAACCCTGATCTTAGGATGGTGGATTGTCGCATACTTGTTTTAGGTCAATGGATATATGATATATTGGATTGTCTTTTTAGGTCTATGTGACCTTGACTCCGACCACTGATCTGAACTATAGCAAAACCATGTCTGGAGCATATCTCATATATGAAACTTTTAATGGTAAACAAGTGTTCTAAGTTTCAAAGCTTTATCTCACATGCTTGTTTTCTTAACAAAAGCTTAACCAGGTTGTGCCACAGACAGACAGACTTACAGTTAAGATAAAAAGGACCATAACTCTTTCAAAATGCTTGGCAGAGTTATTTACTCTTGCCTGCAGATGAAGCTTGTGATGGTAGACAAGTGTGTAAAGTTTCAAAGCTTTATCCCAAAGGGTTATGTAAAAAAAGTGGACTTAACCATGGACAGACAGACAGACAGACGGACAGACACACACACACACTCGGACTCCTATATAACCCCTCTCAAACTTTGTTTGCGGAGGTATAATAAGAATATTCATGAAGTAAAGGGTTAAGATATATTGACATCAATCATGAATATAAATTTAATTTTTTCTGCCATGGTAAGGTTTTCTCTTGTTCGTAATGTCATTATTTAATAGTATTCAGCTAATTAACCCATTCCCTCAAAGGCTATTTTTAGACCCTTTGAATAAATCTACCAAAAAGGAGCATTTACTGGCGGAAAAGATTTTGTTTAGAATTGTGTAGTTTAGAAACCATTGTGATAAATAATGCATGTGCTCCTATTGAGCAAATGCTCTATTTATCACAACAGTTTCAAAAAGTAACTTAAACAGAGCACAGGTGTTTGTCGTGTGCTACCCCGCTACCCGCCCATCTGCTACCCCACTCTGCAACCTCACAGAAAGATATAGGTCAAAGTAATCTTTAAAATGTCAAAACATTGTCAAAAATGACACAATATTTAAAAGTGAACTCACAAAAACCTGGTTGTTGTCTTCTCGTCAATGTAATATAATATTACATTACACTGATGTGAAGAAAAAAAAATAGAATCTGTGCTCTGTTTAAGTTATTTGTAAAATAGAGGCATCAAAAGGTGTCAATATGCGAGAATGGGTTGATATCAAATACTCATGAAGTTACAGCAGTTTCTAAAAGTGTTTTGTGTTCAATTTTATTATGGTTGTCTGGCAGTTACATGCAGGTTTTAAAGATGCTTGATGAAAGCTTTTAAACCTTTTGCTGTTCAAGGTTTAAACTTTATTCCATATTCAATACCTACTGAATATTCATGACCAAATAAATATTGGAAATATGCAAGGTAGAAAATTGTAGCCATTTTAGAAAGTAAAGAAACAGATCTATCAAATTCCATTAGCAAACGGATTAGACCCTGATCAGATGGCTCCTACAGGAGCCATCTGATCTGGGTATACTCTGTTAGCAATGTGTGAAAAGACGTTTATATGAAGGAAAGTGCAAAGACAAATCTATATCTGCAAATGTATCAATAGTTTAAAATTAAATTTTTACTGTTAATCGATCTGGTAAATTTGTTTTCATACACAGATATTGTTTCTATTGATTCAAGCTGCAAAGAGTATAAAAATACCTTTGTTTTGTCAATTGTCAATGCCTAGGTCTTCAACTGCCCCATCTAGACTGTTCAGATCATGGCCATGGTTGCTATGTTCACCACATCCTCAACAACGATGGAACAGCTCCATGTTGTGTTCCAGCAGCATCCACAAAACGTTCCCACAGCATGTGTATTATTCATGTCAAACTCTTTTCTACAACAGAAAACAAAATACATGTAGTTAAAAGCTACAGGGTACATTTAACACTATCTTGCTAAATTAACCCATTTGCTCCCATGATCCCATGTATGGGACGTAGGCAAACCGTGTAGACTGATCAGACGCGCATAATGCGGCATTTGATCAGAGTCTACACTGTTTGCTGATGGGAATTTCAAAATAAAACAAAACAAAATTGAAAATTTAGGCCAGTCGTAGAAGTTTACACGGGAAGGGCGTATACTCGTTAAGAGAGGAAACAGTCACAGACTGAATTCCACAAGAGTGCAATAACAGATCATGTGGCACAGGAGAATCACGTAATCAATTGGGACTCCACACTTATATTAGACAAAGAAAGTGATCAGCGCACCCGCCAGATAAGGGAGGCCATCCAGATCAGAGCAAACCCCAGCGTGATGAACCGGGACCAGGGGGTGTTCCGACTCAGCAAGGTTTACAACCCTTTGTTCACTGCCACTTCCAGTAGTAACAAAGGAAAGGAACACCCCATCGACTACAGCTCAGTCGCCAGTGAACAAGTGAACAGACCAGTTCACTAAACAGTCTGAGTAAATATACATTTTTTAGCAGTGCATAAGAACTCTCATAATGGAACAAGATCCTGTATATACTGAATATCTTAATTATTCAGTACAATTACAGGGAAAGGGTTACTGCTCAACAATTACTTACTATAGTTCGATTTCGAGTACTGAGCCGTAAGACTGCACTTTTCTATTTATAGAAGTTGCAACCATTCTTATTTATGGGTAAGTGGACAATGGTTGTCACAAGAAGCCAGTAGTAATCGTGCAGTATTAATATATACACAGTAAAATCTCTCTATAACGGCCACTAAATTACATCAAGTACTTTGTATTAAAGGCAGGTGGCCACTTAAAGCAAGGTGAAAGTAAAACAGAATGTTCTGTTTTACTTTCACCTTGCTTTAAGCAGCCACCTGCGCCCTAAATAGTAAATACCAACTAATTAAAACAATTTAGTGGCCATTACTGAGAGGTTTAACTGTATATGCTAAATATTACTTGTCTGTGTTACCACAGGTAACTCAAGAACAAATACATGATTTGTGATGCATTTTACCTCTACGGGTGGACTGGTTCTAAAGGTCACAGCTAAATGTATTGACTTTGTCATCAAAGTCAAACATGTTGAAAGCAACCACTAAAACAAGTCTAAATATGGGGCTCTGGTAGCTAGTGCAGGACAGAAGTATTGCAGAAAGCTACCAATAAAATACGGAGCGTTCAGCAGTAACCCTTTCCCTGTTCAATGTTTATTTCAAATTTCAATATCTACTGAATACTCATGGGCAAAATGGTTATAATGAAATTCATGGAAGGTGGAACATTGTAGCTATTTCAGAAAGTAAAGAAACAGATCTTGCAATTTCCACTAGCAAAAAGAGCAGACCATGATCAGATGGCTCCTATAGAAGCCATCTGATCTGGGTCTACACTGTTTGCAAAAGTATGAAAACATGTTTATAATTATGTGGGAAAGGGTTGATAGTTGTGTTAACCCTTTACTCCATGAATATTCATGTAAGAAATAATGACATCAATCATGAATATTAATTAGATTTATGAGTACAGGAATATGTAGCCAGGCCAGAAGTATTTCTACATTTTAAGCAAACAGAGCAAACCCTGATCAGTCTGATCTTGGTCTACTCTGTTTGCAAAAGCTTAGAAAGGCGTAACATATGGAGTAAAGGGTTAAGCAAGAGCATGTTTAATTGTTTATTACATGTTTATTACAACTACTATATAGAATTGATAAGGGTTTGCTTAACCATTTATTCCTTCAATATTCATGTAAGAAATAATGACATCTGGACTACTGAATACTGTTTTGTTTCATAATGGCATGTGGAAACAATTCATATTGGTAATGGTAGAAACTGTAGAATCAGATCAGACCCCCTCTGCAACGAGCCACCTGATCTGGGTTTACTCTATTTGCAAAGGCATGAAAAGGTGCATATATATTTGTCACAGTACCGAAACCTAACACAGTCGGGATGAAGAATATGTAAGCGGCCCAGTTGGCAGAGCCTCGGAGCGGTAGTCCGAAGGTCCAGAATTCAAGCCCCAGTCTGGCTGCATATTTTTCTCCCCGTTACATTTGGTGCCCAACGGGGGACCATGACGTATGACTAGTCTAAGATGCCTTCAAATATATATACTACTCAGGATTGAATAAATTTGAGGACGAATTTCAATTAAGTGGGAAAGTATGTCCAGTACCGAACCTAACCCAGTTGGGATGAAGAACATGTAAGTGGCCCGGTAGCTTGGTCGGTAGAGCATCAGAACGGTAGTCCGAAGGTCCCGAGTTCAAACCCCAGTCTGGCTGCATATTCCCCCCCCCCCCCCCCCCAGGTTACATATTTCACATAGATATAGATTTAAGTTGTAGTATACTAACCAATTTATTCATGCATAGCTCTGTGCATGTAACAATAAGATGTATACCATAGCTCTGTGCATGTAACAATAAGATGTATACTATGAAGCATTACCTCATATGCTATTTTTAGATACATCTTTGGATAAATCTACCAAAAAGGAGTATTAACTAGAGAAAAGGAAAAATGTAGAATTTTGTAATTTGCAACCATTGTGATAAATAGAGCATTTGCTCCTATAGGAGCAAATTCTCTATTTATCACAATGGTTTCACAAGGCGACTTTTAGAGAGTCGTCAATATGAGGGAATGGGTTAAATGCTTGCTTCCGTAATGGTGTCTCACTTTTTGGCTTTCTATCATACAAAACAAACCTGTAGAAGCTGTATGATCTGGGTCTACTCTATTTGTTTATTTGTGTATCTCTCTGGTAATTCCTATCTTGAACCTACTCATTAGAATTGCATCTCAAAGGTAACAGCAAGAATCCGACCTATACTTTATCTACAATCATAAGTAAACAGGACCAGGCATATGTCTGACAGAACAGACTTGATTAGACAGCCCTTAGTATATTTCACATATTTCACATATAGATGATTGCCAGATATGGACTTGTCCATATAAACAATACGTTTTTAGGCAATATTAGTTATGTTTTCCCTAATTGGAAAGGTAGTGCAATGCACTTAATGGTTTTGTATATATATAGTATTAGTTTGAGAAGGTTTTTGGTATACATATTAACCCAGTTCCTTCATTGGCTATTTTTAGACCCAAACTCTTTGAATAAATCTACCCAAAAGGAGCATTTCTACAGAAAAGGAAAATGTTAGAATGTTAGAATGGTGTAGTTTTTAATTCATTGTGATAAATAGAGCATTTGTACCATAGGAGCAAATGCTCTATTTATCACAATGGTTTCACAAAGTGACTTTTACAGATGCGTAGAAAAGCGTATTACTTTAATATTTATTTTCATATTACTGCTTTAACAAAAATTATAGAATAAGATAGATATCATAAACAAACAAAGCAGACGGCTCCTGTAGGAGCACACCTTTGCAAATGTGTGACAGGGCATTATGTGAAGGAAAGGGTTAATACAGGGTGAAAGTCATACAGAAAGCTACTTATACTGCATTCTGGTAGAAGGCCTTCAGCGCCCTCTATATTTCTTGTAGGCTATATGTTTCTGGTTGAATGTTACTGTCTGATCCACAGGGGTAAGACCCATTTGAGTCAGTATAATGTATTTATTACTATTGTTACTTTAAATAGTAACAGTTTTACACTCAAAATGGTCTTATATTGGTCAAAAAGTTCAGTTGTATTGTCAGAGCGGGCATATACGGACCTAGCAAAGGGCCTATAACCTATATGCCCGCTGCCAAGATAATTGTTCTAAATCTATAGCAACAGAACCCCGATACCAGGCGAAGGTCTTGTTCAGCTTTGATGCTGCAAATGTTGTCAAAGTGCTTGTAGACCGATTAGCCCCAATTTTCAAACCCTTGCTTTTACAAAGACACTCCTCGCTCGAATCCATTCAGATTTCTGCACATGCACAGTACACGTACCTGCCGCTAGTCCCAACGCCCATTTTTCGAAACTTGTAAAACCGTCATTTTGACGTCATCCAAATGACGTCAGAATAGCGACATTCTCTAAATTTAGTTTTTAAAACCGTTTTCATGCTGGGAAATAGTTTCTGCTCTATCTCTAATCTGCTGAAATTTCGCCAATGTTTAACAAATGTAATAAAATAAAATAAAATGTTTCTAAATTGACGTTTTGTAACAGTTAGAGCCGAAAAAATCCAAATGTTACCAAACGCATACATGTGATAACCTGCTGAGGCATGTCAGGTAGATTTAGGAAATTTGTCAGGTAGATTTTACTGACGCGACAAAATATATGGAGGAGAAATAAGAAATTTGCTTGATACCTATCTTTGTTATACTTTTTTACATTATCATTCATACTTTACCATAAATGCATATCATACCATTATAAACCTTACATTACACACATAACATTTACACACTTAACCCTCTCCCTCATATAAACACCTTTTTCATGCATAAATTTGCAAAGAGAATAGACCCAGATCAGATGGCTCCTACAGGAGCTGTCTGGTCAGGGTCTACTCTGTTTGCTTATGATATAGGAATGATTCTACACTTTCTGGTTTGGCAAAAAAAATCCAATGTGCTGTTAAAACCCCCATTAACCCTTTCCTTCATATAAACGTCAATTTAGAGACATTTTAACTTATTTTTGACATATTTAATGAGCCGAACCCCTGTGAGTTGTACGACAGATGTTTAAACTGACGGCATTAGACTTCTTTCTCTTATTTTGCAAAATATGCAATTAGGTAAAGATTGGAATGATGTTCCCTTGGTAGTGCTTGACAGTGAAAAAAACCTGTGACAACCAAGTTCACATACACGCGTAACAGACGGACGGACAGGTGTAAAATATAACAAACCCCCACCCCACCCTGACTATCATCAATGGGGGCATATTCATTAAAAAGTGGATACATGAATTTACCTTATATTCTGTTCATTTACTCCTTTGCTTGTTCCTCCTTCCAACAGAGACACTTGAAACATGTACACATTCCCGCTCTTTCCTTATGATCCCGGTAGCATTGCCATGTGGTCACGTGATCGACTATGATTGGCATACAATGCTTATAAATAGAGATAATTTATTGAATGAAACACAAAATGGAAGTGATAATTTTTGCCAATTATCAGCCCTCAGACACTGATGTAAATACATGGCTAGCTTGAGCTTAGGGGTAGAGCGCACGATTTTCATCTTTTGCTGATCCTGCTATTGACTGATTACAATATAGACCTGTAGGCTGTATCACACCTGCTCGACCATTAATTTGTGCTACCTATTTACCATTTTCCTGTTCTGTATCTAGGCCAACTTTTAATACCTTCTGAATATTCATTTAAATAAAAGTTATAATGAAATATGGAAGATGAAACATTGTAGACATTTTTGAAAGTAAAGACGGCTCCTCCAAGAGCAGTCTGATCTGGGTCTACTGTGTTTGCAAATGCGTGAAAACACATTTATTTAAGGGAAAGGGTTAACCATTTCCCTGTTCTATATTTATTCCGAATTTCAATACCTACTGAATATTCATGGCCAAAATTGTTTGATGAAATATGGAAGGTGAAATATTGTAGCCATTTTAGAGAGTAAAGAAATAAATATATCAAATTCCATTAGCAAACAGAGCAGACCCTGATCAGACGGCTCATATATGGGTCGACTGATTTAGGTCGTCTCTGTTTGCAAATGCGTGAATGAAATGAATGAATGAATGAAATACTTTATTTGAAAACACGTTTATATGAAGTAAAGGGTTAACCTGTGGCAAATAGTAGACTTAGATCCTGTAGTAGCCGTCAGATTCTGCTCTGTTTTCTTATATATTGATATATTAGACCTGATTCTATAGTTTTTGCCAACATGTCCTGTGTTAACATCCTTAGACCATTGTAAAATAGTTTATTTAATATTCGTGATGCAATTATTTCTTGTATGAATATGTATGAGATAAGGGGTTAGTTTTGGCATTTGAATCCTTCTACTTATCTTGTATTATAGTTTTAATGTACATTATTACTTTGACACACACACACATTACAGTAACCATTTACTTCATAAATACGCCTTTCTATGCAGTAGATCCCGATCAGACGGCCCCATCCCTAGTTAACCCCATCCCTAGTTAAACCATTCCCTCATAGGCTATTTTAGACCAACCCTCTTTGAATAAACCTACCGAAACGGAGCATTAACTAGAGAAAAGGGAAAAATAGAATTTTGTAGTTTGAAACCATTGTGATAAATAGAGCATTTGCTCCTGTATGAGCAAATGTTCTTTTCATCACAATGCTTTCACAAAGTGGCTTTTACAGAGTCGTCAAGCGTCGTTAATATGAGGGAATGGGTTAAACACTTATGCGCGAATTGAATTTGCCACTTTATGAATATGCATAATTTACTTATTTTTTGTAATGTATAATTTGCAAATATTTGATTTGACAATACCTGTGGTATGATTTCAACAATATTTTATTCAATGAAGAAAAGGATTGGGTACCTGTGGTACCGGATCTATATCATGTTATAAGCAAATTGAGAAGACGCTAACCAGACGACTCCTACTGTCACTCTCTATCGACTGTGTTACAATGAGGGGTGCGCCTGCGAGAGGACATGTTACGGTATCGGCTCGATACTATTACGGCGCCAGCCTATTTTTTGGCAAATATGCGAGAGAGAAGATTCATTTAACGTTCAGTAAGCTGTTTATTTTCCCAAGTTTTGGTTCCTTTATTCAATACTTAGGCAATATCGTATATCCTGTCGAATTATACATCATACGTACGCAGGAAATCGAGTTAAAAGCAATTAGTGCACGAAAAAGGGGGTTTAAAAGTAATAACTTGTTCAAAACATGAAGATTTTGCTCTGTTTACATTTTGTTTCACTAAAAATGAAAAATCTTTAAACGATATGTATCGGTAATGCCTTATTTAGCATATAGCACCCGCATGTACACTTAATTTGCAGGTTTTACATTGCTTTTGACGAGTTTATCCATACTATCACACCCGTGTACATGTTACGGCTTCTTCCCAATCAACTGACTCATGTTCCAGTCTCTTATCTACAGCGTTACAGACTCTGCCAGAATGCCTTGCGGCATTACATTTTGACTTTATTCTAACATAAGCGACGTGTTTGATATGCAGTAAAAAAACAACCTCTAAACTACACGTTAAATGTAGCATAAATATCGGTCTTGGAGACAGATGACAGCTTAATGCAGGGTAAAAGTCATGCAGAAAGCTCCTCTAGGAGCTTTCTGCGTGGCATTCACCCTGCATTAAGCAGTCATCTGCCTAAGAGTATCTAAATTCTTCTCTACCAAAATTCCGGTTTAGAAAGGAATTACTGTACATCTACAGATAATACTCGAGAGATTAATTCTTAAACTCTGTCATTACTTAGGGAGACAATTGGGTCTACCGTGCTCCCCCCCACCCCATCCCTCCGACTACCGAGAGGTGCACGGTAGACCCCACTGGCTCCCTGGGTACATATCTTTGGATCTATGCAAGACGCCGATTACATGGTAATTACAATTACTAACTGGTGTTTTTACTGCCGGTGTTTCTCTAAAACAAATTGTAGGGGACATAACTATGAAAAACAATCGAACCAGATCACCCTGGCAATATGCACAACTATACTCATGCTGTGACATTTTATTTAAATCTGCCCAGCCGTTTGTGAGAAGAAGCGCAGACAAACTTTGCGACAGGCAGACAGGGAAGACAATTATACCATAAGCAAATAGAGCAGATCCTGATCAGACGTCTTCTACAGAAGTCTTCAGATCTGGGTCTGGCGTTTATATACTTTATATCAGGAAAAAGATTAGCTGACGAAAATATCAATTTTGCAATGGAGAATTGGCCAGTCGTGCTTATTGTTAAGAAAATTATATTTTATTATAGAACCATGTTGTAACTGTTAATTATAACCTTTTACCGGATGAATATTCATGTATGACGTAATTAAGTTATTGTATTAAAAGTACAAATATTTGCTATTGCAAACAAATACGAATCTATAACATTTCAGCAAACAGAACAGACTCTGATACATCCACGACGATCCTCTGATCTGGATCCACTATGTATACAGAAGCACCAAATGTGTCACTATCAGGAAAAGGGTTAACATGTTCAATGCTGATGTTTTGGAATGGAGTAACCAATCATTGTTTAACCCTTTCCGTCATATAAACATCTTTTCACGCATTTGCGAACAGAGTATACCCAGTTCTGGGTCTGCTCTGTTTGCTATTGGAATTTGATAAATATATTTCTTTAGTTTCTAAAATTGCTACAAGGTTACGCCTTCTATATTTCAATATAACTATTTTATCCATGAATTTTTAGTAGGTATTGAAAATTAGACTGAATATAAAACAGGGAACGGGTTAATTAATAGAATCTATTCAGTTTGAAAGGTTTGCTAGGAGATTTTAAATGACAAACAATGCAGATCCTGGTCAGAGAGCTCCTAGAGGAACCTTCTCATCTGCTTCTGCACGGCTTGGGGATTTTGAAGAACAAACAATACAGACCCTGTTCAGAGAGCCCATATAGGAGTCTAGGTCCGCAGTGCTAGGGGATTCTGAATGACAAACAATACTGACCTTGGTCAGAGAACTCCTAATGGAACCTTCTCATCTGGGTCTGCATTGCTAGTCGATTTTGAATGACAAACATTGCAGACCCTGGTCAGAGGGCGCCTCTAGGACCACTCTGATTTGTCTATACACTGAGTTCATCAAAGGTTTAGTCAGATTTAATTTCTACAATAGCTGTTAAAATCTGGCATATCAAGTGTTGGTATTAAGAATGGGATACCTGTTCCATAATTACGTTCAATACAACTTACAGTTTATTTTGTTACCTCACTCAATATCTACGACAGAAACTAGTGTAGTTTTAGTTGTCTATCAGGCCTAAAACATCGATTCCATACTCTCAAAAGCACTCATTGTTTTCGATTAGGAACCGTAACTGTAAGTTTTGATGTATATCATGAACCGTAACACTCTCTGGCACACGCCGTAACAATGCGGTTTTGAAAAAATGCATCCGATTTGCCTTATAATCAGTCAAAAGAGAGAAATTTGTTTTGAAATTGGTCTATAATTAGTTTTGGAATATGCTTGTACATAACATTGGTGTCTGAAACTGATATTCAAAAGACTATGCCATTTATTTCAAAAGTCCTAACGATTCACATTATCCTCTATAAAAACGATGAAATCAGTATAAGAAAATCAAACGAAAAACTCCTCCGATAAATCAAATGCCAGTAATAAGACTAGCGCGTATTTAAAACTTGAAACAAATCTTACTTATTACCCGATGATGTGTTTTTATTGCTCCATCTCGCCCCGCGCTGCTGAAAATATGGGCCGGTGTAACGAAGTAAAGTGACCCCCATAGAATACTGACCCCCCGGTCAGTATTTTTTAAAAAATAGTGACCCCCCGGTCATAGTATTTTGACCCCCGGTCATAATATTACGACCCCTGCACACGAAGAAAACTGACCCCTTACGAAGAATTGCGACCCCCCATAGAATAGTGACTCCCTGTCTTTGTTTCAACAAAACATACGCACGCACGCACACATACACACAACACGCATGTACATAAGCAATTACACACACGAACGCATCATGTACGCACACATACCGGTGCACATATGAACGCACGCACGCACATATACCGATACTTACACATGCACTTCGAAACACTCTCATACATGCAAGCACACAAATACTCACGCACACACTCACACGCACGTAGGGACACATGTATATATGAAGAGATCACTTAATGAATTGTAAAATGTTGTAGACTTCTATCTGACACTTTACAAAACGTAAATAGCTGTTAAAATTGCAATAATTTAAGTTCTAACTTAAAATTTCATGGATGGAACACTGTGTCAGTCACTGTAAAACTAAACAAAACTTCATTTGGCAGTGGAGTTTTGTATGGTCAATGCTGTGTGCAATGCCATATATCATATCCATATTTTGAATACATTTGTAATTTATCACCTATTGAAATTAATTGAAATAAGTCTCATCGAAGTGAGGCAACATAGGGGTTCGACATCATGCCTTTTGAATTATTTTAGCGAAGTGGGAAATTTTTTTTTGTTGTTGTTGTGTTTGCTTCGTCTACCACCACCACCACCGTCACTAATACTACTACTATAATTACCGTTACTACTACTACTACCACTACTACAACTACTACTACTACTATTAATCCCACAACTACACATACTACTCCTCCTACTATTACTCCTATACCTCCTCCTATTACCTACCTACCTTCACACATACCCAATAAAACACCCACCCACCCAAAACCCAGCCACCCACTCAAACACAAACCCAACCACCCACAAACCAATCCACCTACTACTGCAGCTGCTGCTGCTACAACTGCTACTATTACTATTCCTACTTCCTACTTCCTAGTACTACTTCTGCTATTGCCTACTACATTCCACCTATACTACTTCCACTACCTATACTACTGCTACTACTACCTATACTACTACTACTTTAAATACTACTATCTACCTACCTACCTACCTACCCTACCCTACCCTACCCTACCCTGCCCTGCCCTACCCTACCTACCTACCTAGTGACCGCACGGTCATAGCATTTTGAGCCCTTTTTATCACTGACCAATGTGCACAACGTTCATTAGAACAAATGTATTATTTAGAAAGGGGGCACTTTTACTGAAGAATATCGACCCTGGTCAATATTCTTGAAAAAGGGCAACCCCCGGTCATAGTGCTTTTTAATCTATCTCCAGTATAATTAAAGAAAGTTGAACTTTACTCGAAAAAAAATTAACCTTGGTCATTATTATTATAGATGAAGTGACCCCCGGTCATAGCAATTTGAGCAGCGTTTATTATATCATGACTAAAGCGCGCACTGCTAATTGAACCCAGTATTTTGTTCATAGGGGTCACATTTTCTGAAAGAAAATCGACCCCCGGTCAGTATCTTATAAAAAAAATATCGACCCCGGTCATAGTGCTTTGACACACGTTCGTGATATGTTGAACAACTCCCGCGAACTTAATCTACCGCCAGTATAATTTAGGAAAGAGTTTAACTTTACTCGATTTTATTTAACGTTGGGCATAATTCTTACAGCTGTAGTGACCTCCGGTCATAGCAATTTCAGCCGTGTTTATACTGTAATGACTTAAGCGCAATCCTAATTGAACCCAAGTATTTTGTGCAAAGGGGGTCACATTTTCTGACGAATATCGACTCCCGGTCAGTATTTTTTTTTAAAAAGTGACCCCGGTCATAGTACTTTGACACACGTTCATGATATGTTGAACAGTTCCCGCGACTTTAATCTACCTCCTGTATAATTTAAAGAAAGGGTTTAACTTTACTCGTAAACTATTTAACTTTGGTCATAATTACAGATGTCATGATCCCCGGTCAGAGCAATTTCAGCCCTGTCTGTCATATCATGGCTAATGCACGCCTTGCTAACTGAACCCAAGTATTTTGTACACAGGGGGGTCACATTTTCTGAAGAATATCGATCCCCGGTCAGTATTTTTTTTAAAAATAGCGACCCCGGTCATAGTACTTTGACACACATTCATGATATGTTGACCAACTCCTGCGAACTTAATCTACCTCTGGTATAATTTAAGACAGAATTTAACTTTACTCGATTTTATTTAACCTGTGTCATAATTCTTACAGATGTAGTGACCCCCGGTCATAGCAATTTCAGCCGTGTTTATCCTGTAATGACTATCGCGCACAATACTGATTGAACCCAAGTATTTTGTGCATAGGGGGTCACATTTTCTGAAGAATATCGACCCCCGCTCAGTATTTATTTAAAAAATAGCCACGCCCGGTCATAGTGCTTTGACACACGTTCATGATATGTTGAACAGTTACCTCGAACTTAATCTACTTCCAGTTTATTTTAAAGAAAGTGTTTAACTTTACTCGTAAACTATTTAACCATGGTCATAATTCTTACAGATGTAGTGACACCCGGTTATAGCAAGTTCAGCCGAATTTATCTATCCTACCATGACTAAAGCGCGCAATACTAATTGAAACCATGTATTTTGTACGTAGGGGGTCACATTTTCTGAAGAATATCGACTCCCGGTCAGTAGTTTTTAAAAAATAGCGACCCCCGGTCATAGTGCTTTGACACATGTTTATGATATGTTGAACAGTACCCGCGAACGTAATCTATCTCCAGAATAATTTAAAGAAAGGGCTTAACTTTACTCGTAAACTATATTTTGTACATAGGGGGTCACATTACCTGAAGAATATCGACCCCAGGTCAGTATTTTTTAAAAACAAAATCGTTTAACTCCACCCAACCCTAACACACACATACCCACCCGCCCGATGCTGCAGCGACAACAACAAAAACAAAGCTGCAGCCGCATCAATATTAGGTATTCAAGTATTTGCAATGGTTACTAATTTGTTAGTGATAGTTGGGGCGGGGTCAATATTTTATAGATATCGCGGAGGGGGTCGCTATTTTTCAGAGGGGAGTCGATATTTTTCAGAAAGGGGGTCGATTTTTCTGAAGAATAGTGACCGGGGGGTCAGTATTCTATGGGGGTACCTTTACTTCGTTACACCGGCGCCTTAACACCTTGGGCA
The DNA here is from genome assembly GCA_963576725.1 of Azorinus chamasolen. Classification (NCBI taxonomy): domain Eukaryota; kingdom Metazoa; phylum Mollusca; class Bivalvia; order Cardiida; family Solecurtidae; genus Azorinus; species Azorinus chamasolen. Next base: position 62,475,066 of record OY755250.1, read on the forward strand.
GGCGCCTTAACATTATCTTTACTAAACCGTAACATGTCTTCTAGCAAGCGCACCCCTCATTGTAATACAGTCGATAGGGATTGATGACTGAAAGTTGAGATGTGGTGTTAGACGGGTGTTTACTTGCTATTTGTCCAGTTCCCCGACTGTTAACTATAAATAGCCTAGTGCTGAAATTGCCATTTTGGTGTTAATTAACATTGTGCACTCTGAGGAAGAGTCGTCTGCGTAAATTGTCGTCTGCTTCAATTCTGAAAGTATATATTTCTCCAATGTCTTGAAAAAACAGTGTCTGAGTGACAAACAGTTTAGATCCCGATGAGACGTCGAGTTATTCAACGTTAATATGATTCAAACTGTTCACAAATACATGTACCAGTCCAGTCCAACTGTTCACAAATACACGTACCTGTTCAGACGCTCTTAAAAGGCGAAATTTGAACATGATACAAAGTCAAAAGAAATGTACGGTAAATGGACAGTCCTGTTAAAAGGATAAATTAACTCTTATGTACCATCATTTTCGTCTGTCTCTTGTTTTAGACAGGCGGTTTGCTAATTTTATTTTTATAAAACATAGAATGAGTGTTAAACAGTTGGGATCTTGATCAGACGCCGAGTTTCTAATCAGGGTACAAACAAACTGTGTATGATATCAGGGTACAAACAAACTGCATATGATATCACTGCTTCGTAGTCATGACAACGAAGATGGTTGAGACAGCATTTACTGAACAGTTCGACGAGGTGTGACACGAACACCCACGACAAATCAGGGCTTGAGAAGTAAATATGCACATGTTAATTGTCTTATTGAACGAAATATCACGAATTTTAATAAACGTGGTAACCATGACACCATACGTCTTCACAAACATCATGGTGTGACACCTATTGCAATTCAACGACAGTTCAACTTGATTGCTGTGTACACAGTAAAACCTCTCTAAACCAGACACGTTAAATTTATTATAAATATCGGACTTAGAGACAGGTGAGCAGCTTCATGCCGGGTGAAAGTCATACAGAAAACTCATCATCTAGTCATGCAAATATTTCAGATTTGCATAGTATGTGTAATAGGCACACGCCCACACAATTTACTCAGCTGTAATAGGTACGTTTAACGTGATTTGATTTTTTTTTCATTTGCGGTACGGTGTCCCCTTTGACGCAATATGAGTGTTTTTTAGATTACATTTTATTTTCATTTTACCTGTCCACTCCCTATCGACTGTGTTACAATGAGAGGTGCGCCCACGAGAAGACATGTTAAGGTATCGGTTCGATATCGTTACGTTTCGTTTCGGTTAGAGGCGTACATGTACTAGCAGGGTACATGCATGGATTATAATTTTGCATTTGCATTGGTTGTGTATGTAGTTTGTTTATGTGAGGCGGGGATTTTGAGTTGTTGTATTGCACTTGTTTTCTTTCTCTCTGATACTATTACTTACATGTGATTTATAATCTTCAAATATGGAGGAAATAAAGATATATATATCCACATGTACACTTAATTTGCTTTTGACGAGTTTATCCATACTATCACATCCGTGTACATGTTACGGTTTCTTCCCAATAAAGTGACGCATGTTACGTTCTCTTATCTACAGCGTTACGGACTCTGCCAGAATGTCTTACGGCATTACATTCTGACATTTATTCAAATATAATCGACGTTTTTCGTATACAGTAAACCCCCTCTAAATGTATGTTAAATTTAGTATTGATATCGGTCTAGGAGACAGGTTGCAGCTTAATGCAGGGTGAAAGTCATGCAGAAAGCGCCTATAGGAGCTTAATGCAGGGAGAAAGTCACACAAAAAGCTCATATAGGAGCTTTCTGCATGGCTTTCACCCTGCATTAAGCAGCCACCTGCCTAAAAGTATCTGAATTCTTCTCTATTAAAATTCCGGTTTAGAGGGGGTTTACTGTACAACTACATATAATACTCGAGAGATAGATTCTTAAATTCTGTCACGCTACCGATGGTATTACTCAGGGAGCCAGTGGGTTCTACCGTACTACCTACCCCTAGACTAGTCTAGGGGAGGGGTGCAAGGTAGACCCCACTGGCTCCCTGAGGTTATATCTTTGGATCTATGCAAGACGTCAATTGTATGGTAATTACAATTACTAACTGCTGTTTTTACTGCCGATGTTTTTTCTATAACAAATTGATGGGGACAAACCTATGAAAAACAATCGAAACATATCACCCTTGCGACATGCACAACTACACTTAATGCTGTGATTTTTTATTGAAATCTGCCAAGTCGTTTTTTAAAAGAAGCACAGACAAACTTTGCAACAGACAGACAGGGAAGACAATTATACCATAAGCAAACAGAGCAGACCCTGATCAGACGTCTTCTACAGAAGTCGTCAGATCTGGGTCTAAGGTTGATATACTTTATATCAGGAAAAAAGATTAGCTGACAAAAATATAAAATTTGCAATGGAGAATTGGCCAGTCGTGCTTATTGTTAATAAGATAATAGTGTTTTATTAAAGAACCATGTTTTAACTCTCAGTTTCATACGATTGTCGGCAGTTCATATATGTGCACGCAGTATATCCTATTGTGTTTCTATCTTCTGTTCTCTGTCTTCTATTTTCTATACCAAACGACAAACGATACACAATGAAATACGATCGCAACATATGCTTTTGTTATGCAACCCACACCCTTTCAATGCAATGTTGTTAATAACCTTTTACTAGATAAATATTCATGCATGACTTATTTTAGTTATTGTATCAAAAGTACAAATATTTGCTTTTGCAAACAAATACGAAGCTGTAACATTTCATCAATCAGAGCATACCCTGATACATCCACGACAACCCTCTGATCTTGATCCACTATGTATACAGAGGCAACAAATGGGTCACTATCAGGACAATGGTTAACATGTTCCACGCTGATATTTTGGAATGGTGTAGCCCCTCATTGTTTAACCCGTTCCTTCATACAGTAAAACCTCTCTTAACCGGAATTAACCTCTCTTAATACCCCCATTCCACTGGCGGCGTTTCCACTGCGCTCATGGCGATCATGGCGCTTCTCCAAAATCTTCCAAATCGCCGCGGAAGCGCCGTCATGTGCCTAATTTTGGGACTTGGGCGTTTCTAGTACGCTCATAGTACGCTTCAAGAACGATCTCGCTGCGCTGTTTACGATCCTGTTGCGATGTTGCTGCGCTTCTACGGCGCTTATACCCCCGTCACACTAGGCCACGTTCCCACTACGTCCTCAAAAATATGCCAGAACGCAGTGCGAACGTGTACAACGTAGCGAAGACGCAGTAGACACGGCTTTGCGCGTTGTATGGTCTTCATGGACGTGAAGGACGTGGGTGAACTTTGAACATGTTCAAAACTTACGTGGCGAGGACGTGGTCAAATCAGGACGTGGTAAGAACTTGGTAAGGTCGTAGTAATTACGTAGCTAAAACCTAGTAAGAACCTCATTGATGCAATACACGCGTAGTGCAGACGCGGCCGAGTGTGTGACGTTCGCATCACGTTGTCTCTAGGTTGTCACTACGTTCTTGCTACGTCCATCGGGTTCTCACTACGACCCTTCCACGCTAGTGTTGCGACAATGATACGTCCCTATTACGTTTCAAAAGACCGCATTAGGTTCTTAGTACGTTCTACCGGTGCTTATCACGTCTAAGGTATGTTTGCAGCAGGCTCTAGCCACGACCATGCCACGTTCTGGTGGTCGAGTATAAAAACTGGATTCATTTCTCTTTCACTTCCATTTCAATATAGAATGGACAACCAAGAACTTCTCCAGCATGTTGCTGTATTGGCTGGACAACAGGCTCTTCTGGATGGACAGATAGGTTCTGGTTCAGGAACAACCTCCAACCCATGACTTGCTGGTGATGGAGTTCTCGGTTTTGCAGCCCCCCTCCCCTTCCTTCTTGGCATATTTTCTGGTATAAAATACTTTACTGTTGCTCAGAAGAAAGTCGCAGAATGAATGATCAGATCGAGCCGAATCGCAGAATTTTATATGCAGCCATAGAACGCGGTGAGAACGTGATGAGCGCGTGGTAAGAACGCAGTGCTATATTGGCGGTCGTAGTAGGGACCTAGTACGATCGTAGTTAAAGCATAGCAAGAACGTGTTGGACGTGGTACCCGCCTGAATACACGCGTAGTAAGAACATAGTGGAAACGTGTTGGACGCAGTAAGAATCCAGCGCAAACGTGGTATGAGCGTAGCAGGAATTTGAGAAATGTATTTTTTATAATTTTTACCCCGTCCTCGCTACGTCCTACGAAATTTTCAGGACGCAGCGCGGTCTTCATGGACGTGGTCTAGTGTGACGGAGGCTTTAAGGTCTCTCCAAGACGCTTCTACTACGCTTCCACTACGACAAGGGATTCCAGACTACGCTTCGTCTACGCTTAATACGTTGCTGTTACGACCTTGCTTCGACCTAGGCACAGGAGATGCGCTTCTGTTGCGCTTTCGGAACGTTTCTATATAAAATGGGGGATTAAACTGATTTCAAGGTAGTTGACCATCATCCTTCGAAGTAAATTGATCAAATTGTTTTGAAGACCCAGATCAAGAAAAACACAGTGTTGGGCCTGATCTAGGTCTTCTTTTTGCTAAGTCTTTCAGGGGGTGACTCAGGCATTAACATTTTCCCTGTTCAATATTCATGTAAGAAAGAACGATCTTATGAATATTTATTAGCTGCACTTTTAAAATTTAACCTTTTAAAGAAATGTTTTTGCTTTGACAAAAACTGTAGAATCATATCTATATCATGTAATAAGCAAACGGAGCATACCCTGATCAGACGGCTCCAATAGGAGCTTTCTGATCTGGGTCTTCTCTGCTCGTAAATGTGTGAAAAAGCATTTGTATGACGACAAATATCTCGGCGCTTTTGTTGCGATGCGACTGCGATTGCGCTACGTTGCTCGCGCTGCGGCTACGATACTGCTGCGTTCATGAATTTCTTACTACGCTTTTGCGGCGATTTGAGTCCACGGCGATATCACTACGATTGTTTTGAGCAAGGTCAAAACAATCGCCGTGAAGTGGCGATCAAGAAGCTTCTGTTACGCTTCTACTACGACCAGGGCGCTTTTACTGCGCTGTTGCCGCTCCTGCTACGATTCGCCGCGTTTTTACAAAAAAAATCGAAGCGTGGTGGAATTGCCGCTCAGTGGAATGGGGGTATAACCGGAATTAACCTCTCTCTTAACCGGAATTAACCTCTCATAACCGAAATTAACCTCTCTTAACCGGAATTCTAGTAGATAATAATTTAGATACTCATAGGCAGGTGGCTGCTTAATGCAGGGTGAAAGTCATGTAGAAAGCTCCTCTAGGAGCTTTCTGCATGACTTTATTCCTGCATTAAGCTGCCACCTGTCTCCAAGACCGATATTCATACTAAATTTAACTGCCGGTTAAGAGAGGTTTTACTGTATAAACATCTTTTCACGCATTTCTACAGTCCCGCTCCAATGAAAAATTGCCAACTGCGCATTCACTGCAGACATTCACTGCATCTGCATCCGTTTGTGTGGTCCACTTTACTGGTAAAATGTTATAATTTTATGCAACATTGCATCGCAAACAGAGTAGACCCAGATCAGGGTCTGCTCTGTTTGCTCTTGGACTTTCTTTAGTTTCTAAAATGTTTACAAGGTTACGCCTTCTATATTTCAATAGAACTATTTTCAGTAGATATTGAACATTAGACTGAATATAAAACAGGGAACGGGTTAATTAATAGAGTATAAAACAGGGAACGGGTTAATTAATAGAGTACAGGGAACGGGTTAATTAATAGAGTACAGGGAACGGGTTAATTAATAGAGTATAAAACAGGGAACGGGTTAATTAATAGAGTGCAGGGAACGGGTTAATTAATAGAGTACAGGGAACGGGTTAATTAATAGAGTGCAGGGAACGGGTTAATTAATAGAGTATAAAACAGGGAAAGGGTTAATTAATAGAGTACAGGGAACAGGGAATGGGTTTATTAATAGAATATAAAACAGGGAATGGGTTAATTAATAGAATATAAAACAGGGAAAGGGTTAATTGATAGAATATAAAACAGGGAACGGGTTAATTAATAGTCTATTCAGTTTGAAAGGTTTGCTAGTTAACTTTAAATGACAGGCAATGCAGACCCTGGTCAGAGTACTCCTAGAGGAACCTTCTCATCTGGGTCTGCTCTGCCAGGGGATTTTGAAGGACAAACAGTGTAGACCCTGGTCAGAGAGACCCTAGAGGAACCTGTGCATCTGGGGCTGCACTGCTAGGGGATTATGAATGACAAACAATACTGACCTTGGTCAGAGAGCTCTTAGAGGAACCCTCTCATCTGGGTCTGCGCTGATAGTGGATTTTGAAGGACAAACATTGCATACCCTGATCAGAGCGCGCCTCTGGAACCACTCTGATTTGTCTATAAACTGAGTTCATCGGAGGTTTAATCAGATTTAATTTATACAATAGCTGTTAAAAAGCTGGCATATTATTACGGGTCACACAGGTGCTGGTATTAAGAATGGGATACCTGTTCCATAATTACGTTCAATACAACGTTCAGTTTATTTTGTTACCTCACTCAATATCTACGACAGAAACTAGTGTAGTTTTAGTTTTCTATCAGGCCTAAAACATCGATTCCATACTCTCAAAAGCACTCATTGTTTTCGATTAGGAACCGTAACTGTAAGTTTTGATGTATATCATGAACCGTAACACTCTCTGGCACACGCCGTAACAATGCGGTTTTGAAAAAATGCATCCGATTTGTCTTATAATCAGTCAAGACTCAAAAGAGAGAACATTTGTTATGAAATTGGTCTATGAAATTGGTCTAGTGTTAGTTTTGGATTATGCTTGTACATAACATTGGTGCTTGAAGACTATGCCAATTATTTTGCAATAGTCCGAACTATTCACATTATCCTCTATAAAAAGATGAAATCAGAAGAAAATCAAACGAAAAACACCACATATAAATCAAATGCCAGTAATAAGACTAACAGGTTTTTAAAACTTGAAACAAATCTTACTTATTACCTGATAATGTATATGCGTGTTTGGCGTGTATGACGTGTATATGCGTGAAATGCGTTTATGTGCGTGAAAGGCGTTTATATGCGTGAAATGCGTTTATATGCGGGAAAGGCGTGTATATGCGGGAAAGGCGTGTATATGCGGGACAGGCGTGTATATGCGGGACAGGCGTGTATATGCGGGAAAGGTGTGTATATGCGGGACAGGCGTGTATATGCGGGACAGGCGTGTATATGCGGCATATGCGTGTATATGCGTGAAAGGCGTGTATATGCGGGAAAGGGTTAAGATTTAGGTGGTCGCTTAATGTAAAATAAAAGTAATGCAAAAAAGGCCAATACTGAGTTATAACCAATCTTAAAAATCAATTTTGTATTATAACACTTTACTTGATAGAGAAATATTCTCATATCCCTTTACTAGGAAAACCTTTTGATTGATTTTATTTCTTCCTTTTCCCTTATGTAAGCGCATTTTGAGGCATCTGCAAACAGAGTAGATCCAGATCAGACGGCTCCTATAGGAGTCCGCTCTGTTTGCTTATCTGATTATTCAGCTTCCGTCTGAGCCAAAATATCCTGTGTTCATATGCCATTAGAAAATAATTATGACGTCATTATTTCCTACATGAATATTCATCAGGGAAATGGTTAATTTGCTACATACGCATATAGCATACGACCAGAGAAGACAAAGATCCCGTAGGTACCGTCTGACCAAAGTCTGCTCTGTTTGCCTGGGGCTAAGTACAGCTTTTAGTCTGCACTTTGTTCTGTGGTCAATATACCTTTGTGTCCCTAATATCATAGTCAGACATTGCGATCTCAATGTATCCGTGGTTTAACACATTTTAAATGGAGTAGACCACCGCCACATAGACCATCGCCATCTGCTTATGTTATCATAATAAAGGTTAAAGGAAACAGTTTTACAACAACCCAACAGTTACCGTGAAACCATAAAAAGGGCGCACTTGTTGGTCTAATAGTTAGGTAATAACAAGGGCGCACTTGTTGGTCTAATAGTTAGGTAATAACTTCATCTTGATGATTGTGCAATAACTTTTCAAACAGTTTGGATCCAGATGAGACGTCGCGTAATCAGGACCCAAACTGCAGGATACACTAACTCTGTTTTTGTGAGACATGGAAAAATAAAGCCCCTCTATTAATGCAAACACTTAATCAATAAACATGGATGTCATAATAATATAAGCAGGTGGTTGTTTATTGATGGACAAAAGTAGTGCCCTCTAGGAGCTTTCTGCATTATTTTTTCCTGCATTAGGCTACCACATCCATCTAGATCCCAGATCTATAACTCTGGGGTTTTACTGTATATGCTAATAAATGGATCAAACATATATGTTTATAATTGAAACAGCTGACACTATTTGCAGACAATACTTTTTGCATACAACACTTACTCATGTGCAGAGGGTTGATAAAGAACAAATGTTATGCAAAAATCTCCCGCAGGAGCTGTTTGCATTATTTCGGTATGCATTAACCCATCCAGATGCGAATTGTTCCTTAGGAAGACGTAGGCAAGGTCCTCCAGGAACCCTCTAATCAGGATCTACACTGTTCGCTGAACCAATCCATGTCAACCGTTTATACCAGTAAATATTTAAGTTAACTATCATGAATGGCAATTGATGGGTTCAAATCTAGTCGGATTTTTTTAATAATATGGGAATAAAGCGTTCAATGTGCCGAATTACAAACAAATCACGACAAATACCATTTGTTTTCAGTTTTGTTTTATTGAGTCAATAATCTCTTCTACCCATTGCATTAACCCTTTCGCTGCCAATGCCGGACATGTGATTACCTATGCAAACAGTTTGGATCCAGATGAGACGCCGAGTAACTCGGCGTCTCATCAGGACCCAAACTGTTTGTTACTGTTACTATAATTTTGAAACAAAATGAAGAAAATCATAAAAATGAAAATTTGTAGCAGACGACAAAGTTAGCAGACGACATAGTTTGGTAGCGAAAGGGTTAACGAAACGCCACTAGACAATACCATATAATCCCTCTCTTTGAAGACCTCCGATGTCGGTACACTAGAATAATACCATATAATCCCTCCCTTTGTTTTCAGTTTTATATTACTGGGTCAATAATCTCTTGCATTAACGAAACACCAGTAGACAATACCATATAATCCCTCCCTATGAAGACCCCCTATGTCGGTTTACAGGGGTTTACAGGTACAAAATGGAAATAAAAAACAGTTTCCGGAACAACAGACACAGTTAATTTTATGTAGGGTGAAACATCTCTTTATTAACCATTAAAATAAGGTCTAATTCAGTGATTGAGTACACTAGTGATAGGTGAATCCAGTTTGTTTCACTTCAATGCGTTTTCGTTTTATATGCAATTTACCACTGTATTCGCCATCGCGGTTATTTTAGATTAGTCGGAGAGAGGATATGTTTATGCACATTGTTTATCTTTAAGGATGGGGATGGAATAAATGCGACATAAGGCGGCCCTAGACCAGCTTTAACCCCCAGCGGCAATTCAAGGCGGTACTTCCATACCTCCCTATGTCTTTGTGCGTCTCTTTTTATTTGTTCGTATGCATGTACATTTATTTAGCTGTCGTGATGTTCGGGCGGCTGCATGTACCCCTTTAGCCTCTATAAAAATCACCTATTGAAACCATTGTGATAAATAGAGCATTTGCTCCTATAGTAGTGAACGTGAACCCGATACAAAACATCAAAGAGTAGACTACGCATTAAGCCGGGTAAAGCAGTGGGCATGTTGCAAGTACAGTAAAACCTCTCTATAACGGCCACTAAATGTGTGTTAATTAGTAATTTGGACAGGTGGTTGTCCTATAGGAGCGTTCTGTTTTACTTCCATCTTGCTTTAAGCATCCACCTGCCTTTAGCACAAACTACTTGATGTAATTTAGTGGTCGTTATAGAGAGGTTTTACTGTATACTAATCTCCGCATAACACAGGCGTGTATATAACTGATATACATTTGTTTAATCTGTCATCACTCCGTTATAAATCTTAAGTAAAATTAGAAGATATATTACTTGGCATCGACATGTGAATTTCATTGTTAGAGGCAGAACATATGACCTACAAATAGTAGAGCAGTACGGTTTTCTCTTGTTTATTAGACAATGCAACAAACACAATGTATCAAAACGTCGCGTAGAAGGTTTTGTGTTACGGCCGTAAAAAGTCGCCCCATACTTCATTCTCAGTGTTGTTATACTTTCTGGTCCTTCGGGTTGTTTTGATGTGTTTGGTTTTGAATATTGAATACTGCTTAAGCCGGTGCTAGGGGCATGAGTAGTGTTGCACTTTTAATTACTACTCATGAACAGACTCAATAAAACCGAGTCTGCAATTTTCTCTTTTCCCATTGCTACTTCTGCTTTTGAATGATCTCCAAGTCCTGGTCAGTTATCCCTTTGGAACTGTACTGATCTGACTATGAAGTTGTTTTGAAATCAAAATTGTTCATCAGTAAGACATAAACGTTACTCTCTATGTGAGATGTTCAAAACCGGCCTCAGCGTAAGTACATTTTTCGGGTGATAAAATCTGAAAATAGATTAATTCCTGTTAATCCTATCGTGCTGAAATAAATTGTCCGTCAAATTCTGATGTGTTGCATTTCACTTACGTCTGATTCGTACAGACATTTAAGAAAATGTTGACCGCGTGTCAAACAGCTTGGATCTTGATGGAAGCCGAGTTACTCAGCGTCTCATCAGGGTCCAAGCTTTTTGCGAATGCGCGATAGGTGGGGGTTACCATATCAATAAAAATCAAAAGTAACCATTTTATCAGTAGAACGAACTCCTAAAAGTGGTATATATACTGGGTTTAAGGTCAACTGATCATTTAGACTTGATCACTCTCCTTGTGACTTTGCATTGGCGGGTAACTATCCGTCTTATTAAAACCCAAACTGTTTCATATCCTGACAGTTACATTACTTTTCAGAATAAATGGATATATTTACAGCAGCAGCAGCTGACGATATTTGCAGACGACATATGCTAAGAGTATAAAAGTACATATATGAGCAATGCATGAAAAGCAACATACAAAACACGCAGCACGACGAAAAACAGCAATGTACGTACATGTATATAAAAGACACAAACAGACGCACACAGGCATAACAAGCAAACAATAGGGGGTGGAGGAACCGCCTTTTAACGGTCAATGAGAAATGTCACAGGGGGATTAAACCGGTTTATTGGCGCTCAACCTTACACTTATTCCACCCCTACCCTAAAAGACAAACAGTGTAAATAAACCTACCCCTCTCCAACTAATCTTCAATAACCGCGATGACAAATACGAAAACATATTTAAGTGAAACAACTGTATCCACCTATCGCTAGTGTACTCAATAATTGAGCTGCAAACAGAGTAACTAGAGTAGCTGTAGAATAGTAATAAAGGGTATGACAAAAATGTAAGGAGCGCCTTAAGATTACATTTGTACTTGTCAATAATTGAGAGGTTTCGATAATAAAATTTAGATGTTTTTCTCATTTTATGATATATATCCTTGTTTAAGCAACTATCAGTTAAAATTAGATTTTGACTGTTAAAATCGTCAAAAAAGGAACGAGCTCTATCAAACGAATAAGTTGAGATATATAATCCCCCTAAGATGGGGGTACAGGGAACATTTCCATCAAGGTGAGGGAATTAACAATATTAAAATCAAAATCGTCTCTGTTGTCATAAATTTAGACGAAATCATTCCATTGTCAATCTTAAGGTGTAGATCGAAAAACCCGCATAAGTGTCAGAAGGGTTAGCAGTATTCAATTTATCTAAATTGTATTATCGAAATCCCTCACTTATCGACAAGTACAAATGTAATCCTAATGCGCTCCTGCGACACGGTATGGTGATATGACTTACAATCTTCGTAAAGTTATTGGACATACCCATTTCCTCATTTTGTTCACTAAATACATTAAAATTCATTAAAAAGGGACATAATCCTATGGTACTACAATATACTGCATGTCTGGTTGTCAACCCTGTTACCGTTGACAATCACGCTGCCCTCTTTGCATGTACGCCGACAAAAAAGGTTTAGTACTCTATGAAGGTGAGCTCATAGATCGGGAAACGGAAGGAGGACGTCGGATATTTGTACTCGTTTTTGTCGTACCCTTTATTACTTCGCTACAGTTACTCGGTTTGCAGCTCGATCATTGAGTGCACTAACGACTGGCTGATACAGTTGTTTCACTTAAATATGTATTCGTTTTACATGCGCTTTACCACAGTATTTTCCATCGCGGTTGTTGTAGATTAGTTGGAAAGGGGATACGTCTATTTACACTGTTTGTCTTTTAGGGTAGGGATGGAATATGTGTGAGGTCGGGCGCCCTATAACCGGTTTAACCCCATCCCAGTTACATTTGTCACTGACCGTTCCAAGGCGGTACTTTCATATTCCCCTTTTTGTTATGAATGTGTGTCTCTTTGTGTATGTTATATACATGTACATTTGCTGTTTGTCGTCGTGGTGCTGTTTGGGTGGTTGTGTTTTATATTTGGTGTTTCATGAATAACTCAAACATGTACTTTTGTAGTGAATATACTCCTAACTTAATTAATATATCCAAAACTTGCAGTAATAGATGTACCACTTTCGAACCTTACATTCACACTTCTCAACAACAACCCTGCCTAATGTTTATGTAACCTAAATCTAAATGGAATGGTGTTTGTTTATTTACCAATGATTATCCCAATTATAAGACAGTTATTAAACTACTTGAAGGTCTTTCCCTGCTGGAATCACATTGCCAATCAAAACATGATTTAAACCCCAGTGACTACTGCCACTGACTGTTCCAATGCGGTACTCCCATCTCCCCTATTGTTTATTTGTTTTGTTTTTGTACGTCTGTTTGTGTTTTGGTATTTATAGGCATTTACTGTGCTCTTTCAGGCGGATGTTTGTTTTGTATGTGGTGTTTCCTGCGTGAATCATAATTATTTGTACTTTTATACAAAAATAACCCCTAGTGGTGTTTTTACTACTGACCGTGCCAAGGCGGTACTCTCTTTGTCACCCTTCCTTTTGTTTGCCTTGCGTGTTTGTGCTTGTGATTTTGTTCGTGTGTGGAATGTTTGTCTCTGGGTCTTGTGTGTCTTTTTTTGTTTTTTTTCTGTGTTCATCTCGTGTGTGAGTGTGCGTTTGGGTGTGTGGTTGTGTGTGTATGTGTGTCATGCTGTCTATCGGTGTTTTGGTGGTGGTTGCGTCTTGTATGTGGCTTTGCCTGCTTGACTTTACTACTTGTCCATTTACCTGGAATAAGTGTGAGGTTGGGCGCCCCAAAACCCTTACAAAGCGGTACTTCCATCTTCCCCCTACTGTATGTTTGTTTTGTCTTTGTGCGTCTCTTTATGTTTTTGGTAGTTATGTACATTTGCTGTTTTCGCGTGTTGTAGTCCGGTCGGCTGTTTGTTTTTTTATTTAGTATGGAATAAATATAGAACAGGGAAAGTGTTAACCCAGCACCTGTCTAAAGCCACCGTCATTCACGACTGAATATCGACCTGTCGGGACAGTTTCCTTCATTCTGCGGTTGGCCACGGCGTTCTGCCTCTCATTGAAAAATAGCCATGGTGGCGCTACAATCACTTATTAAAATTAAGCGTCCATGTGACTGTTTTGAGCTTTATCTGGGTGCATTGTTCAATGAACGTCTAGCGATATCATTAAACAAAGCAAAACTGGTCCTCATCTTGCATAAACTTATAAAGAATAAATAGATTGATTCTAAAGAAATGATTCATTGAAATATAGAAATGCAGTCTTTATTCACCCTATAGAGTAAAGTTATGTCAGTGAAGTGTGTTTGAACAACGGTGATAACCTTTCTCTGAAACAATGATCGATATACAATCGATACAGACATATTGAAAGAAAACATCGTGCATATGAATTAGGTTTTTATAATGGTATATGAACAAATGATTTATTTTGGGCGCGGCAGAAACTCAAATATCAAATTTATTTAACTCCATATGCAAACAGAGCGGACCCTGATCAGATTGCTCCTACATGAGTAATCTGATGTGGGTCGTCTTTGTAAATGTGTAATACAGTACCAGACATTAAATATAATATAAATATCGGTCTTGGAGGCAGGTGTCAGCATAATGCAGGGTGGAAGTCCTCCTGGAGGAGCTTTCTGCATGACTTTCACCCTGCATTAAGCAGTCACCTGCCTAAAATATCTAAATTCTTCTATAATAGAATTCCGGTTAAGAGAGGGTTTACTGTAAAATATTTATGGCGTAAATGGTAATTGTTTCACTGCCGGTGTCGCATCTGATTATCTGTTTACGAGCTGTCTGATTTGGGCCCACATTGCATGCAAAGTTGTTATTTGTAGTAAAATAGTTTATTGTGTTTTTTTTCATAATGAATGCACTCTTGCTTTGGATTATGTAAGTTTTACTGATTGTTTATACACGTATATAACCGTTATCAGTTAGCTTCCAGTAAAACGCATAGTTATGCCATTGCAAACAGACCAGACGCAGATCACACGGCTCCTGTGCGAGCCGTCTTTTCAAGATTGACTCCGTTTTATTTTGAAAGTACAGTAACACCTCGATTATCCGACACTAAATTACGTATTATCACCGATCTTTAAGACAGGTGGCAGCTTGATGCACGGTGAAAGTCATGCAGAAAGCTCCTCTTGGAGCTTTCTGCATGACTTTCATCATGCATTAAACAGCCACCTGCCTAAAAGGGTCTAAATTCGTTTATAACGAAAATTCGAATAATCGAGATTTTACTTATATAGATCTGATTCATCAGTGAATTTCCGGATAATGAATAGGTTGAAATATCGATATATCGTTGGTCGATAGTCATAGGGCGATAGTAATCCCTTTGTTCACATTGCCATTGTAAAAATGCAGTTTTTCATGACGCCATTATTTCTTGCACATATATTCGTGCGGTAAAGGGTTACTTACTATTATAAATGAACGCAGTACAACTTCACTATTTGAATGTTAACCCTTCGCTTGCTATTCACGTCAATATATCTACCTGTAAATATTGAAGACCAAAATGAGACAGCTCCTACAGGAGCTGTCTCATCAGGGTCTGCACTATTTACAAGTTGATTGTGAAACCAGTGCTCTCCACAGCAATGATTGCACAGCGAACTACTTGTACACAGTGAATATATATGTTATTATACAACACGGCATGGGTAAAGGAGCAATGTATTTTAGAATTCAGCAAGAGAAGGGTTAATGATATGCTTTCAGAATCATCAGCAAATATTTCCTTGCACTATGTGGAGAAGTTGTAGTTTTGAGGAAACTACAAAACATAATGAATATACTCTTGAATCAATAATCATTTATTTCAATATATCGATCTATCATAGATATACTGTGATTAAACCTTTACTCCATTAATAAGACATTATGACTTCGTGAATACTGATAAGTTTGTTTATGTTTGTATGATGTCACATGAATACATGACTCTTTGGTCATGGCAGGAACTGTAAAATTAGGTCTATATGTTTTCTTATCTGAACGCATATCTACAAACACATGCGACTGCTAAATGCAGGAGATTTCCTGCATAACAATCATGTACTTTAAACCTGCATTAAGCAGTGAACTGAAGAACATTTTATAAATTAGGACTTGTAAAGTATATCATTGTATTCCATCGTAGCAACTTGTATGATATACTATACAGGATATATGTACAGTAAGCGGACAGTGTATAAACATACTTTATTATTGTCAGATTCTGCAGTAACATACTATTTTATCATGCAACGTCACCAAATACAAAACAAATGTATAGCGACTTCCTACTAGCATAATATTTTCCACACCGACGCTGTATTTAGTGAGGTATAGTGCATGTGTACTGACCCCACTGGAATGCAAGTTCAGTTATGCCAATAAAAGGGAAACAGAAGGACGAAAAGGCATAATTTAGAATAACAAGAGCACCGCTGTGCAGCAAAATACGCCCGTCGGCAAAGTCAGTGATAAGCCAATTTAATAGGAAATTGAATCTGTTACAATGTGAAACTATCATTGGCAACTGCCTAGTAGAGCTATATATATAATATAGACCTGTTGTAACCAAATTAAATACTTAGCTTCATCACCATACAGGGAAGACAGCTATTGATTTTGTGACAAGTCCAATGACTTTTCCTGCAGTAACCCCCCTTTTCATACATAGATTTTTAAAAGAAAATAGAAAATACACTGAACGTTTCCAGGTGTATATATATATATGCATTCTGTGTCTAGTTATGAAGACAGGCGACTGTTTAAAGCAGGTTGAAAGTAAAGCAGAATGCACTGTAAGGATCTATAAAATCCCATTAGCAAACAGAGCAGAGTCTGATTACATTTGTTCACCCCATAACAGACAAAAAAAACCATAACAATTCCACTTAAATATATTAAAAAAAGGGGAGATAATTTAGTAGTGGGTGGGGCAATGTTGGTGATTATCGAACTTGACCAAGTCATTTTGACTATATACATGCTGACTAAGTTTGATGAGGATTGGATTTTATTTGTTTGAGTTAGAGAGCGGACAAAAAACGAATTTTGTTTAAAATTTGTTAAAAAGTTAATAAAAAAGGGGAGATAATTCAGAAGTGTGCAGGGCGATGATGCTGATTATCGAACTTAGCCGAGTCATTTTGGCCATATACATGCTGACCAAGTTTGAAAAGGATCCGATTCAATTTGTTCGAGTTAGAGAGCGGACAAGAGAATTTTGTTAAAAATTTATTAAAAAAGGGGAGATAATTCAGAAGTGTGCAGGGCGATGTTGCTGATTATCGAACTTAGCCGAGTCATTTTGGCCATATACATGCTGACCAAGTTTGAAAAGGATCCGATTCAATTTGTTCGAGTTAGAGAGCGGACAAACAAAAGTTCACGGACGGACGGACGGACGGACAGACAGACAGACAGACAGACGGACGGACGGACGGACGGACAACGCCACGACATAATACGTCCCGTCTGAAGACGGGCGTATAAAAATCAAATTCAACACATTTGCTCACATTTGTCTCAACTAGTTGTCCTTACAAAAGGATTAAATCCAGTTTGTTTATGTTGTAATAAGTTGACGACGTCACTGTACGCCAATATGACGTGACGTATATAAGAATTACTATTTTGGCTCGTCAGAAAAGTAGTTAAATGCTCGCCAAGGCTCGCATTTAACAACTTTTCTAACTCACCAAAATACAGCTGAACTTCCAAACTACTAGCGTAATAATTCTTTTATTATGCAACACCAATAAAGAATGGAGAAAATGAAGAAAAAGAAAGTTTGCCCAAACGGTTCTGTCCTCCTGAATAAAAATACACGCCAGTACAATATACATGACGTCATATCGGCATGCAGTGACGTCGTCGATTTTTACAACATAAACAAACTTGATCTAATCCTTTGATATCGACGAAAAGTTGATACAAAGGTGAGCAAATGTGTTAAATTTGATGTTTATGTTAATTTATGCCTTTTCTTCCTTCTGTTTTCCTCCTATTGACTGAATTAAACGTGCATCCCAATGGGATCAGTACACATGCACTGTACCTCACAAAATACAGCGTCGATGTGGAAAATATTATGCTAGTAGGAAGTGTCTGTATAATATGAACTCGCATGTATTGTGTCATTCTGACAGGGTACGGAACCGCCTGAGCAAACTTTATTTTTCTTCATTTTCTCCATTTGTTCTAAGTGTTGCATGATAAATAAATTACTATGCTAGTAGTTTTGAAGTTCAGCTGTATTTTGGCTCGTCAGAAAGTAGCTAAAGGCTCGCCAAGGCTCGCATTTAACAACTTTTAGCGTGTATATAATTTATGCAATCCTCGTTTCAATTAAATAACATCCAAACTACGATCTACACGATTATTAAAAAATGTTACAATTTTGAATATGCAATCCAAGACAGTAGTTATATATAGCAATAGCCGTAAATTTCCGTGAAGCACCAAAGACGCGTCTATGTTTAGTAACGCAATGTATCTGAATAAAAGGAGTTAGACTATTGATGTTCTTTTTTGTTCAATTATTCAAACAGGTAGATCTATATAATTAATGGAATATTACACGAAGTGACGATATGAAAGGTTGTATCACATTCGTGGTTGTTTGTCCGTGGTATTCTCACTCGACGCTCTGCAGATCGTGAGAAAACTACGGCCAAACAACCACTCATGTGATACGACTCTTCATATCGTCACTTCGTAATATTCCCTATATGCATGTTGTCATTATTTCTTACTGTTACATGATAAAACGCACCCACGTTATATGTAATTCTTATAGGAGCTTGTTATCTGGGTCTGCTATGTTTGCAAAAAGGTATGAAAGATATCTCTGCGATGGAAAGGGATAATGCTTTGCCATATAAATTAACATTGATCAATTCCCTGATAGTGATGCCTTGGTGTAAAGGTCATTTTTTTATTCACTCTTTGAAACCATTGTGAAGGGACTGCACTTTTTGCTTATAACGTAATATAGATATGATTCTACAATTTTTGCCATGACATAAAACGCCTTTTTCCATGTGCTATTATATCAATAACACGTACAGTAAAACCTCTCTTAACCGGACGTTAAATTTAGTATAAGTATAGGTCTTAAGGACAGGTGACAGCTTAATGCAGGGCGGAAGTCATGCAGAGCTTTCTGCATGACTTTCACCCTGCATTAAGCAGTCACCTGCCTAAAATATCTAAATTCTTCTCTACAAGAATTCCGGTTAAGAGAGGTTTTACCGTAATTTAATTAATAGTTATGAGGTCATTATTTATAAAATGAATATTAATGGAGTAAAGGGTTAATAAACAATGGTCAATGCAAATTCACTGGTATGTATAAAAATATTACTATGATATAAAAATACAGTGATATATGGCAGATACACTGGCACCCAGAGTCGGACATGAAGTCGCATTCCTCAATCCCTATACACAACTTCAATATAGCTGATGCAGAGTTCCTTGGAAACCCGTTGTCAGTGGCAACCACGGTAAACACGTGCACAGTGTTAGTGTCAGTATAAATATCAGAGGTACTTGTGATCTGACCACTGGTACCATCTATAGCAAACAGACTGGTCTTCAATAAACTGTACTCTAGTTCCTGAGTGTCGGAGTCTTCGTCCATGGCTGTAACTTGTAATATATGTCCTCCTGAAATGAATATGAATTGGACTTAACACTTTCCCTTACGTAAGCGCACTTTAACGCATCTGCAAACAGAGTAGACCCAGATCAGACGACTCCTTTAGGAGCCATCTGGTCAGGGTCTGCTCTGTTTGCTTATGGTGTAATATAGATCTGATTCTACAGCTACTGTCTGAGGAAAAAATTCCTATGTTCATATGCCATTATAAAATATAATCCAATTAATATTCATGACGTCATAATTTCCTACATGAATATACAATAGGGAAAGGATTAACCCAGCCGTTCTAATGATAAACCGTTAGCGTTTGAATAGTCCTGTAAAAAACAATGACATCATGGATATATATGCAATCTGAAGTTTGGCTTATAATAGTGTACCAACTAAAGGGATTTAAGCCATGACTGTAACTATAGAACTAGATCTACATGTTTGTAATTTCATAAACAATGTTCAAAGCGGACTAAAGCCGTTGGTTATGATGCTCTTATCTGATCTGAGTCTGCTCTGTTTACAATGGCATTACTACGAGGTCCAGGGTGAATAGTGATATAAACAAACAGTACGGATCCAGACCAGAGATTTCCTGCAGGAATCATCGAACTAGAACCTATTTGGCTTTCCGAGGTTACATCGCAAAGGTAATTAGATTGATTGTTTTGTATGTGCTCGTGACTAATTGTCAAAATGGAATTATAAATTGATTAACACTTTCCTCCATAAATACAACTTTCTACGCCTTTGCAAACGGAGTAGACCCAGATCAGACGGCTTCTTTAGGAGCCGTCTAATCAGGGTCTGCTCCGTTTGCTAATGGACTTTGATAGATCTGATTCGCATACCATATTCCATTAAAACTACATGTATTTTGTCCATGTAAATTCAGTAGGTAATGAAATTTGTAATAGATATGGAACAGGGAAACAGGGAACAGGGAAAGGGTTAACCAAAGTTATAAAGTTATCACTTTAACCAATTCGCTGCCAAACTCTGTCGTCTGCTAACTTTGTCGTCTGCTACAAATTTTCATTCTTTTGATTTTCTTCATTTTTGTTTCAAACAAAAACATAGTAAACAGTAACAAACACTTTGGGTCCTGGGTCCAAACTGCATAGGTAATCATAGATCCGGCTTTTGCAGCGAAAGAGTTAACCAATTCCCTTCCAGGCTATTTTAGGACCATTGACCCTACCGCTATTTTTAGACCCAACTCTACTGAAAAGGAGCGTTTATTAGGAAAAATGAAAACTTTAGAACAGCGGTTTGAAAACAATTGTGATAGAGCACGGGTTCCTATAGAGCAATTGCTCTATGTACGACAGCGGTTTTCAAAAGTGATTTTTACAGAGGTGTCAAAAGGTGTCGATATGAAGTACTTGGTAAACCCTTTGAATGCAGAATACACATGCACTGGTATTTGCAAATCTGATCAGGATCTGCACTGCTGGCAGTTCCAAATCATCTACAGTAAAAAATCGATACTACGAAATTTTAGTAGTGAAGAATTGATGTCTTTGTAGGCAGGTGGCAGCTTAATGCAGAGTGAAAGTGATGCAGAAAGCTCCCATCTGTGCTAAATATCATAATGGTACGTATTTAAGTATTCGTAGTATCAATTTTAACTGTAGTAAGTTTAAGCATTTTTATACTCAGTGAGCTCTGAATGTTCAGCGTTGAATGTGTTAAATTGTCCAAAGTCTGACGTCACCGATTTTATTTTGAAAAAAAAATGCTTGAGCATTTTCTGCGTCAATCTAGACTATCACAAATTGCGTTTTACGATAAAAGTGTAAATGGTTGATCCAGAAAATATTCTTTCTTCTTGCATTAAACAACCGCCTGCTTTTAAAGACACTTACATTTCTGTTCGATTTACCTTTTACTTGTTCTATTTTTTTTCTCAAGTTCAATATTTATTGAATATGATGGACAAGTAGTTATAATGCAATATGGAAGGTGGAACATTGTAGCCATTTCAAGAACTAAAGAAACAAATCAAAATCCATTAACAAACAGAGCATACCCTGTCTGATCTGTGTCTACGCTGTTTGAAAATGTGTGAAAAGGCGTTTATAGTAAGGAAAAGGTTATAGGTATATAACGTTATTAGTAAATAGAGCAGGCCCTGGGCAAATGCCTATAGAAGTCGTTTGGTCTGAGTCTCCTCTGTTTGCAAATAATGGCATCATGAATAGTAACCCCTTCGCTGCCAATGCCGGATCTGTGATTACCTATGCAAACAGTTTGGATCCAGGACCCAAAGTGTTTGTTACTGTTTACTATGTTTTTGTTTGAAACAAAAATGAAGAAAATCAAAAGAATGAAACTTTATAGCAGACGACAAAGGTAGCAGACGATAAAGTTAGCAGACGACAGAGTTTGGCAGCGAAAGGGTTAACTACATGAATGATTACAATGGCACGTGACCACGTGAATATTAGGTCATGTCAAGACCTGTAGAAGCATATACATCTATACTACTCCATAAGAAAACACAGTAGACCCTGGTTACATGACTCCAACATGAGCCTTCTGATCTGAGTCTACTCTGTCTTGAGTTTTCATCAGATAAGACATTAAACCCTTTTCTTCAAGTAAACGCATTTTTACGCATTTCATTTGCAAATAGAGTAGACCCAGATCAGGCGGCTCCTGTAGGAGCCGACTGACCAGGACCTGCTCTGTTTGCTAAAGCAATTTGATAGATCTTTCCCTAGTGTGTTTTTTAAATGGCTACAATATTCCATCTTTCATGAATATTTGGCCATGGATATTCAGTAGGTATTGGAATTTGGAATAAACATAAAACAAGGAAAAGGCTAGCTATCGGCAGGAGATGATATTATTTTATGGGATTTACTTAATCCTTTACTCCATATTTTGTATGTAAGAAATATTTTATCATGGATATTAATCAGATACACTTTTAACATGTCATATTAACATTAGAAAGCAACTGTAGAATCATATTTATTATTCCATAAGCAGACAGAACAGACCCTGATTAGACGGCTCCTGTAGAAGCCTTCTGATCTAGGTCTTCTCTGTTTGCAGCGACGTGAAAGCGCATTTGCATGAAGGGAAGAGTTTACCGACTTATTTGTACATGTAGATATACAGTACCTTTTGACACGGGCCTCCAGATATGAGCCTTGTATTCTTCCTTCGTGAATATAGGGACATCATTTTCGTCTGTAATTGCAATAATCAATTGCTGTTTTGCTTTCAAACTGAAAAGGATGTTTATTATAATGGTATTTTAATAATAAACGTTTTGGCTATTATACAGAAACTGTTGAATCATATCTATATTATTCCACAACAAGACAGAGCAGACCTAGATCAGACAGCACTCAGCTCAGTTTGCAAATGCTTAAAGATGTATATCCGTCAGGTAAATGGTGAAAGGAGATAGAGGCAAGTTTTGCACTAAACCCCGGATACCCTCTTGGAGATCAATAATACTGTTATACAGTAAAGCCTCGCTAAAACTCAAATAAATATCACCATCAGTCCTATGACAAAAAACAAGCTTACTTAACCCTTTCCGTCACACATTTGAAAACAGAGTAGACCCAGATCATAGCCGGCTGATCAGGGTCTGCTCTTTTTGCTAATGGAATTTGAAAGATCTGTTTCTTTACTTTCTAAAATGGCTAAAAATTCCCATATTTCATATTTTATTATAATTGTTTTGTCCATGAATATTCAGTAGGTATTATAAATATATAACAGGGAAAGGGTTAAGCTGCCATTGCCTAAAACATTCTCAATTTTATGTAGCCTACTGACAGCATGTTATACCTTTGGTCTATAATGCTCATTGCCTCCACAAGTAAGTGATAAGCCATTACTTTCTCGTAATTAAAGGTCATGTTGGGCGTAGCGGTCACTCTACCAACTCGACTGACTCGAAATCCGAGACTCGAACTGCTGACCAGGGTAAAGGTCGCCTGTGTACTGCCTGTGACTAACTGATGGGCAAAGATTGTCGGTTGGCTATTCTCAGCTACTGTAACATGTCTCGCAGATGTAAATACTGAAATACATAGAGGATAATCATAGAGGATATAGAGGATAATACATAGAGGATAATCTTTTGAGTGATATTAAAAATACAGTTGAACTTCAATATCTCGAACTCGGATAACTCGAACATCGGGATAACTTGAATTAAAAAAGTCGGTCCTTCCAAAATCATTCCCAAATGTGCCACTACGCATAACTAGAAACACATGTGACAGCACAGTGCATGTCGAAAGTGATGATGAAAGCTCCTGCAGGAACTTTCGGCTTCACTTTGGGCCAGCATTAAGCTGTAAACTTTGGAAAGTGTTAAGATTAGAATACGAATGACCCGACCTCGGTTATCTTTTATATAATTTGCATGGACCCTTGAAGTTCGAGATATCGAAGTTCAACTCGAAGAGACTACTCTAAAGAATGGTCACAACATAGGGTTTGGTGGAGAAATGTCGATTTTAGTATTTGGGGACGCATCTTTATCTGTAGTTCTTGACTTATATAAAGAGATAATCAAACTTTCCAAAGGCAATTTTTAGAATCATGATGTTCTATTGCAGCTTTTCGTGAAAGGATTTCATTATAAGACAAACCTCAACATATCATCGATATATCTCCAAATACAAACTGGACACTCCTGTCTTTATTAACATTTTCAACAATTACTCCTTAATTTCTCCAACAAACCCTACACTGAGACCACTCCTTGGAATCCTCTTTTCGAGAAGATTCTAAAGAGTGGTCACAGTATAGGGTTTGGTGGAAAAATGACTAATTTTGTATTTGGGTATGCACCTTCATCAGTAGCTCTGTAAAACATGATCATGGAATACATACCAATGGCACATTGCGGCTCTGGGCTACTCCATTGTGTGTCATTTTGACAAACACTTGTATGGTGACCTATCAGTGCCATGTTATTCTTGCATGAAAATCGCGCTTCTGTACCAAATGAGTTATCGTCCCTACTAAAACGAATGATTGTGTGTGGTCGAGGGGACATTTGACGACAGCCCAATATGCATCTTGGAACACTGGAAGTCCACATCCCTGTTGCTGTGCAAATGCTTGTGTTGTTACCATGGATACTATAACCATTATTGCAAATAAATGTCACCACAGAACCTTCAAAGAATGCTCCTGTGTTTGTTGTCAGTTGTCCGTTTTCAGGTGGTAGGATTTCTGGACATTCTATAAAATGAGAAAATGGACTAGTTATGTGCCTTGCTTCTATTTGCTTCTACACTTTATCACACTTTGTTGTGATCCTTGCATTCGCTGAATCGTCAAACTTCAGGTAATTCCGCCATCGATTATCTGAAGTTCGACTGCTATTAAGGTAACATCATTCGGATAATGTATTCATATCCTGGGTCTATGCCGAGTTCGTTCTCAAGTTTTTGAGGCTCAAACCTGACCAATCAAAAGCTTGAGAACTCAAATATGACCAATCAAAATCGTCTATTTCTGATACGACTGATATGACAAACTATTTCACCTCCAAGAAATTTGAAGTGTTGTCAAGTATCCCAGAATGTCTGATTGTTATTAAACAACTCCGCGGATGACTTATCATCAAAGAATATCCAATCGTCAAGTACCCTTTCCTTATTGAATATTCATGTAGAAAATATATATCATGAATATTTATGAATATTATTTGTATTATTGTAATGGCTCACATGTATATAAGGACTTT
The DNA here is from genome assembly GCA_963576725.1 of Azorinus chamasolen. Taxonomy (NCBI): domain Eukaryota; kingdom Metazoa; phylum Mollusca; class Bivalvia; order Cardiida; family Solecurtidae; genus Azorinus; species Azorinus chamasolen. The sequence goes on from OY755250.1 coordinate 62,500,122, forward strand.
CGGTATCGGTAGAACTTGTAGACAGATCCATTATCATTTCATAAGTAAACAGAGCAGACCCTTGTCCGTGGGTCCTAAGAATTTGTGTGATCTGGGTCTACTCTGTTTGATAAGGCGTGAAAGGTTTTTTTTTATTTCTTGCAATAAAGCAAAGTATCATTCTGTCATCAGCTGATTCTTCAGAAGAGGTATTTGCGCATAGAGTGTGTCATATGTATATAGCATTAGCCATTAGTAAATCCTGGAGGTCACTCATCCAGCCAGTATGTAACTAAACTTTCTACATTTTCCTGCACATAACCCACAAGAGCTAGCTACTCGACAAGTTAAATGTTAACCTCATTCCCTCATACACTATTTCAAGATACAACACTTTTGGATAATTCTACTGAAAAAGAGCAATTACTTGGAAAAGGAAAATACTAGAGCTGTCTAGTTTGAAACTATTGTGATGAATAGAGCTCTTTTCGAGCAAATGCTCTATTCATCACAATGGTTTCAAGACGTGACTTATACAGAGGTGTCAAAAGGAGAAGTGTGGGTTAAATATGAGGGAATGGGGAAGGGGTGTTTTAACTGACAGTATACCGAAGGGCATTATTATTACAGATGTATCTTGTAAGTCATTACTCTTAGGGCCTACTACAAACCCTAATGTTTATATCTCGTTATTTTCTCAGTTCCAACTACATGTCGGTACAGACATAACAATAGGTACAACACCTTAAACGGTTGCCCTTTATCATAGCTGTACTCATATATGGGTCGAGAAACCCAGGGAGCTTTTGGATATTCAAAGAGAATGTGGTTTTTAACGCTAAAACATTATATATGTAAATGGGATGAGTGAACCTGATAGAAGCACATTTAACTCAGTTCCTCATAGGCTATGTTTAGTCCAAACCCCTTTGAATAAATCTACCGAAAAGGAGCAATTACTAAAAAAAATGGAAACTTTTAAAATTGTATAATTTTGAAACCACTGTGATAAACAGAGCATTTGCTCTATGTATCACAATGGGTTCAGAAAGTGACTTTTTACAGAGGCGTCAAAATGCGTCAATATCACGGAATGGGTATAATTGTGCCTTTCCAAACACAGTTAAACCAGATCAGATGTTTCCTATAGATACGGTCTGATCAGACTCAGCTTTGTTTGTTGTGGAATTATGTAGATCTGATCCTACAGCTTATGCAAAAGTCAAATACCATGTGTACATCTATCATTATAAAATATCTGCCAATAACTAATAATGATATCATTATTTCTTACAGGGCTATTCATCTGATAAGAGTTTAGAAAAACGAAGACAATTGTAAAGCATACTGGGACATTTAACATATTAATCCTTTCACTTTTCTAAATTACGTCTAAATTAAAACCTTTCCCTGTTCTGTATTTAGTCCAAATTTAACCCTTTCCCTGTTCTATATTTAGTCCCAAGTTAGCCCTTTCCCTGTTCCATATTTAGTTCAAATGTTACCCTTTCTCTGTTCTATATTTGTTCCTAATTTAATAATTTCCCTGTTCTGTATTTAATCCAGATTTTACCATTTCCCCGTTTTATATGTAGTCCAAATTTAATCATTTCCCTGTTCTATATTTAGTCCAAATATAACCATTTTCCCTGTTCTACATTAAGTCCTTTCCCTGTTCTACGCTTAGTCCAAATTAACCCTTTACCTGTTCTAAATTTAGTCCAAATTTCAATATCTACTAAATATTTATGGACAAAATAGTCATAATGATGGAACGTTGTAGCCATTTTAGAAACTAAAGAAACAGGTCTGCCAAATTATATTAGCAAACAGAGCAACCATCTCTCTAAAGGTATCTAAATTCTTCTGTACTGGAATTCCGGTTTTCAGCAGTTTTACTGACAAAAAAATGAGTAAAGGTCAGGGTTTACCTACGATATTTCCTTCACGGATGGCACATGTTTCACAACATTGATGACCATCTCTTTCTGAATTGCAAGCTACTTCGGAACAATTATCTCCCTTGTCACCATAATGACACAACGGAAGTGACGTCATCTGTCGACGATATTTATAGCACGTTTCACAACACTCTTGTCCATATTGGTAACACCTGTAGGAATCGCCTGTTGATCTGACAAGTTCATTGCAAGTCTTTCCTGTCCGTTTGATTACTCCTGGCTGGTCACCGAATGGACATGAACCTAGAACGCAAACTACAGTCAATGTCCCATAGCTGTAGATAGGAAATGGTCGGTAAATCACACTTCGCGGAGAAAATGATCTAGATCTAGTTATATAGGCCTACTTATAGTATACAAGGTTGACCTAAAAAATAAATGTATTACTAGATCATAAGAGTCTTACTTAATGAATCACATAATTAATTAACATTATAAAACTAAAACAAAAAAACAGATGGTTGATTAAGGCTTGGAAAATGATACAGAAGGCTCATAAAGAAGCTTTTTGTATCACATTTTAGATTTGTCCTTCATTTACTCTTTCCGTATTTATATAACGTATGTTCGCACATTTCAAAACAGAGCAGATACAAATATGCATGATGTCATTATTCCTTACATGAATATTAAACAGGGAAATGGTTAACCCTTTCGGCGCCAAATTTCTAATTGTCGTCTGCAATCCAAGTTTGTTAAATCATTTAGTAAAATAAGGAAATGAGATAAATAAATGCAAATTTCAAAGGAATAAAGCACATATATAGAACTAGAGATTGGGACAAATAGTGAAGTCCCTGATCAGACGCCGCCTTGAAAAGGCACTGTCGTGGTGGATTTACGCGACTGTGGCGGTGAAAGGGTTAAGCTATTTTAAACCCCCAGAATTAGTCTTCTTTTTCAATTCAATTCAATTCTCTTTTATTTCTCAGTTTGTATATACATACAAAAAACATGAGAACAGTCCCACAAATAGATATTAACATTAAACAAGATCAAGAGACACGTAATTAATAATAAAAGTAATGAAGATACATACATATACTAACACATGAATGAATAATTTATTATTGTTTTTGCTGAAGATATGCTGATGGAGTTGTTGACGATGATGGTAAAGATATGATTATTAAGTTGTTGTTGTTGTTGGTGATGATGATGAATGTTGGCACGAAGTAATAATTACTTCGTGTTGTTGTTGATGATGATGATTACAACAACATCAATAATAATAATAATAATAATAATAATAATAATAATAATAATAATAATAGTAATAATAATAGTGTAAGTAAAGTCTACTATGGTTCACATAGGCGGTTCTTCCGACTCGAGCCCTACACTTTCAGACCATATACAATATATATTATATATAGTCTAAGAGTATATTAAAACCCAAGTCGAGAGAACCACCGGTACAAGCCATTCTAGTGATTTGATAGAAGGGGGTAAATGTTATATACCAGCCCTTTTCCGACTGTAGTACAGTAGAGCATGCGTCCAGCGATCATAAGAGGACGGGGGATGCAAAATTATTTTAATATAATATATAGATCTATATAGATCTAGGTGGCAGCTTTTCAGTTCAGGATATATTTACACAGAGATGCCATCCCAAGTTCAACAAACAGATAAAACCTCATCCGTACATTCCTACCCCTCCTCCCTATAGTCGCCCGACGCAAGCTCAACTGTACTGTTGACAAACATAGCCATGTGCTTTAGAAAAGCGTGTTTTCCTGCGTGGATTAAAAACAGAGTCATGTGTTATTGTGCTTATGTGTGTGTGTGTGTATTCAAACTGGAATTTATAATGTGTTACTTGTTGAAGACGTGTGTAATGGGTTACCGTTAATGATAGCCTTTAAAAGGTACGTGAAGCATGCTTTTCTGTTTGTTTTTCATGCATGAGTTTCGGCCGAAGAGCCATTCGAACCCATACAAGCCTGACTTATAGTTGGAACTTGTTTATTGTATATTGTCCAATTTCGTAATGAGGCTTAGTATTTTTGACAGTTTGACTGGCTGACCAGAAAAATGAATAAATTTAGAGCAAGCTCTATTGTATTTGTTTTAGTGTGTTATTTTTCATGTGAAGAATTAAGGACAGAATAATCTATTTTAATAATAATTATACACGAAGACAGAGTCTCTCTGTCTGTCTCTCTCTCTCTCTCTCTCTCTCTCGCTCTCTCTCGCTCTCGCTCTGCTTGTCTGTCTATGACTCATATTCTTTCAATTAACCTCTCTATAAACACATGGGTGTTAGTACAGTGGGGAATACATTATCCTCTCTTAATAAAATTTACTGCAAGATTTTTATTTTCAATCAGTTTTGATCCTGAGTAGACATTGAGTGACCCACCTTCTGCTCAGGTTCAGGTCTGCGTAACATTTATGTTTTAAGAGAAAATAATTTCCCCGCTGTAATATATTTACATGCACCAGTGTAACCATCCCTCAAGTGAGTTTCTGCGAAAACGAAAAGAAACAGCTTGAAAGGTGGTAACATGGTTGTTTCCTATTTAATTATATACATACATATTTAATGCTATTAATTATTTACATGGAACCTTAGGTAAAGCTTTACCTTCTGTCTATTTACAATGACTAAAGCTTGATGCAGGCATTATGCAGAATGAAAGTTGAACAGAAGCCTCCCCAAGAGGCTTTCTGCATTACTTTCATTCCACCTAAGCCAGTCAAGCATTCTTTTGAATGGTCGCACAAACAATATTTTAACTGTACAATAATATATGCAAACACGTGCATATAGAGGTATGCATGTTTGTTTATCATTATATCAATTAGTGTTTGTTTTCAACGGTCAGCACCCAGCAATTTTAACTGAAATAAGTTTTGCTTTTTAACATGAACAAGTGTTTGCTTTCGTACCTGTGTATTCTGCGCATGACACAATGCAAGCAAAGCCCCATTCACGGGACTCCTCTGGAGTTTTCCTCCACCTGTAACGTGCTGGGCGTCTCAATATTAACCCTTGCCCTGTTCTATATTTAGTCCAAATTTCAATACCTACTGAATATTTATGGACAAAACAGTTATAATGAAATATGGAAGAAAGAGTAGTGCAGCCATTTTAGAAAGTAAAGAAACTGATCTATCAAATTGTAGGTGGCGGTGGTCTAGTGGTAACGCGCTTGACTGTCAGTCCGGAGGTCCGGGGTTCAAATCCCGGTCCCACCCGGAAATTTCAGGGACGCTTTTCCGTGTCTCCCACCCGCATATACTCTCCACCCAGGGGTTAAATGGGTACCTGTAAGGGTCACTCGCCGGTACTGCGGCTGCATGATTGCGCCATATGTTAGCAGTGCTCAATATTGTAGGCCAATGACTCAATGATCAAGGGAGTAAATGTACAGTCGGCTGAACGGTCATTCGGACTGAAAGTAGACTATAACTAGGTACTTTTTTTTTTAAATTCCATCAGCAAACGGAGCAGACCCTGATCAAACGGCAGATGCTTGTATGAAGGAAAGGGTTAGTAAAATGCTAATTTCCCCGATTAATATGGAAAACATTTCATTATCGTCCGTTTCATCAGGGTCTGCACTGTTTTTTTTTGTTACATTTTTCTTTAAAACAATCTCTGAGTTCATTCAAAACTTCTATATTGAATGGGTTTAGAAATCCCGATACAGACAAACTAACAAACAAACCATGAATACATTAACTGTGCCACTAAGACAATAATTTATATGATCACACTAGGAGTTCAATAACCCCTTGCTCCGTGACAAGTCATGATAGAAATATCATCACCATGAAAACATATATGAAATTTTAAAACGGCGCATCGCTACAGGAAATGCTGCACTGGTAAAAACTGTACATTTACAGACACTGATCAGAGGCCTCCAACAGGAGATGACTGGTCTGGATTAACTCTGTTTGCAAATGCACACAATTGCATATTTAAAGAGTTAACCCATTCCCTCATATTGACACTTTGATAACCCTGTAAAAGTTACGTTTTGAAACAATTCTGATAAATAGGGCGAATATCTATCTTTAACAATGGTATAAAACCTAAACAATTCTAGTAAATACTCCTTTTTTTCAGTAGATTTATTAAAAAAGGTTGGATATAAACATAGTTCATGAGTGAACTGCAGACTTATATTACTTCATAAAGAAAACGAATAGACACTAATCAAAGGACACCAACAGGAGGAGGTTGGTCAGGGTCTATTCTGTTTGCTTATGATATAATATAGACGTGATTCTACAGGTTCTGCTGCGGCCAAATATGCCTTTGGACATGTGCCATTAAACTAACAATCCAATATAATCCGAGCAATATTCATGATTTTATTATTTCTCTTATCAATATTCATTGAGTAAAGGGATGAAATATGGTTGGAGAGTTAGTTTGAATCATATTTAGGTGCAGAAATACCGAACTTTTTGCAAAAGTTATCATTGATCCGCCCAACAGTGTATGTATTTTATCAAATCTCACCATAACTTCCTGAAACTTTTTCCATATAAGTTCGTGTGCTGCACTTTCCAAGATTGCAGAAATGTGCTGAGCCGCATCTTAGTCCCTCCATCGACAGTGTCGGCACAATGCCGGATTTAAACGAATCAGAACACGGAACGCTTCGGCAAATATCGGAAAAGTTCCCGTTCAATTCGCTCTGAAACAGGCAAAATGAATACTTCGGCCAAAAATAATTACACAACTTTAATATTTCAGTGAAATACGACTGTCTTTGATGTAAAATGTAGTGAATAAGATATGTTTAAACACGTGTGCGCAGTAACGTAGCCAGCGACACACGTGAGTAACATCGATCTGAAAGGTGAAAACATCATGGACCGAAATTGAAGATTAAGGAATAGACTTTGATAATCGTTCTGTCATATAACCTTTAATCCATTCCCTCATATTGATGCATTTTAACGCCCTTTGAAACCATTGTGATAAATAGAGCAGTTGCTCCTACAGGAAGAAATGCTCTATTCATCACAATGATTTTAACACTACGCAATTATTAGCATGCCCTCGAACTACATTACATTTAGAGTCAGTTATGTTCCTGGTCTGGTTACATATGTTCACAAAATAAAACATTTGTAATAAAAGTCTATTGATGCATTTTGGTGCCTATGTCAAGGTCACTTATAGAAACGATTGTGAAAAATAGAGCATTTGCTCCATAGGTGCAAATTCTCTATTAATCACATTGTTTCAAAATACACAATGCTATTTTTTTCTTTTCTATTGTTAATGCTCCTTTTCGGTGGATTTGTTCAAAGATGTTGCGTCTAAAAAACGACTGTGAGGAAATCGGTTAAACAACGATGGACCACTTCATCCATTCAGCACTTTAGAATGTGAGGACCGTGAAGTGATCATTTACCCTTAACATAACAGATCCTTCACCGACAAGCATCTCACAGTAGTGATCAATGTCAAGCAGAGGTTCGACAGGCTGGTCAGTTCCATCCATCGCTTGATCAAAACTGGAAGTCCTTTGTATCAAGCAATTTTTGCCAATCGTGTCTAAATATTCCATATAGAAATCAAAGTAGAGTTGGGAACAGGGTGAAAATAACCATCGCCGATCAGAATCGCCTGAAAAGTAAGAAACAATGTTTCCACAACTTTTGCAAATGATATAGACCCATATCAGAAACTCTTGTAGTGATTGTTTGAGTTAATTAACGTCCTTTTCTGCTCACTATTGGCTAATTGGACGCCCCAGATAGAGGGGCGGATACAGAGAAAAGTTCAAAATAGATATAATGAAACAAGTACGATGGAACAATGTAGCCATTTAGAAACTAAAGAAACATATCTATTAAATTCCACTAGCAACAGAGCAGTCCCTGATTAGACGGCTCCATTAGGAGAACCTGATCAAACGGCTCCTATAGGGGCCGTCTGTTCTGGGTCTACTCTTTTTGCATGGTATAGAAAGGCATATTCAAGGAAAAAAGGACTAAGACAGACGGCAACATAATGATGGGACTTTCACCCTGCAAAAAGTAGTCACCCGCCTTAAAATACTAAACATTCAGGTTTAGAGGAGTTTTACTGTATCACAGAATGGTGCTTTTATATGGTTGACTACTATTGTACCCGAATAATTATTTTCAGATACAAATGTACTTGCTATTGTTTTCATCTGGAACTCTCGACGCCTTTGGCTTCATGATATACCCATCATCAATGTGACATGCCTCAGTCTTGTCACCAAGTTTTACTGTAACTGGCAAACCGTCATGTTTGGCACCTAAACTGAAACATAAAACAGCACACAGAGCTCCATATAAAATGCGTAAATTTAAACATTTCAAGAATAGTTCCTTATATCCTAAGCAAACAGAGCCGACCTTATTCAGACGGCTCCATTAGAACCCGTTTGGTATGTGTCTACTCTGTTTGCAAATGCGTGAAAAGGGTTTTTATATAAAGGAAATGTTCACAGAGTAGGCCCAGATCAGACAACTGATGCAAGACTTGTCTGATCAGGGTCTCTCATCTGTTTGATTTAGACATAATATTCTACAGTCTCTGTCAAAAATTACTGTGTTTACTCGCAGTTACAAATATTAGTATTTATCCAGTCACCAGGCTTCTCTAGTGACATAATAAAGGGGGTGCAAATAAACTTAGGTTTATTTGGTTACTTCCGGTAGTGGAAGGTTTATTAGGTTAGTAGATAAGCGTAATGATTCTATAACCATGGAACTATTTTAGTTTTCTGTAAACATTCATAAACATGTTGATGGAATAGATCTAACAGATCTATTTGGTCACCAGAAGAATTATTCAAATGAGAAAAAATAAAAATAATTGGCTACAGCTGGATTCGAACCCGCGCCTGATCCTACAAAAACTAATTCTAATCTCTCTAGAGACGTCGCCCTTACCGATTACGCCACTGAGGCCACATACAAAATATGATGTTGATTTATCACTTTTATTAATTTAATCCACCGCTGGTAAAACCCGTTTTTGATAAAATCAAACCTGGAAGCAAAGATTGACAGATAAATAGTAAATGTTTTCTTTTCACACTCATGATTATTTGATTGATAAACTCTTACAGGGGCGGTGATAGTCATAAACCTAAATATAGCCTGTTCAGTTCCATCGATTTCTGAGTGACGTTAGGTAGAATCTAAAAATAGAAACCGAGACTACGTAACTCGAATTTGACCAAAGAATATATAGATCATGTCTGTTTTAAATAACTTATCGACCCTCGATTCAAATCATCTTATTTTTCAAATTCAACCACGTTTCCCTTCTAGTAATACAAGTATCGAAACTATATTCCTCTGCGGTAGCTCATTAGATTTATTTACGTCTAAATGGAAGTGAAAAGGGAGGGATCCGTTGATCGAAAACTGCATTTTCAATGTAAATTATTTCAAGAGTGTTATTAGTCTATAAAAAAGACATTTAACTATATTGACTGGATAAATCGAATAATAGGTTAGTGTCGTAGATGGGACGCCTTTATCCGACTCGGAGAGAAAACAGTTGAGGCTCGGCAAGCCTCGCCTCAACGTTTTCTCCCCTCGTCGGATAAAGCGTCCCATCTACGGCACTAACCTATTATTCTCTATTTATCATGTCAAGAGTTGCAGACAAAGGTGCGTACCCAAAACTAAAATCTTCATTTCTCCACCAAAACCTATTATATGACCACTCTTTAGAATCGTCTATTTGGGACGATCCTAAAGAGTAGTCACATTATAGTGTTTAGTGGAGAAATTAAGAAGTTTGAAAATGTTTGTATTTTATACATCTTATCTGGACCTCTGATGTCATTAGTTCTTGCACGAATATTCAGTAGGTAACGTTTAAAGCTAAACCTTTACTCAATGAATAGTTGTCTATGTAAGAAATAATGGCATCATGAATATTAATTAGATTAATAGCTATAATAGCACATTGATATAGAAAGTGTGGTCAGAACTTAAGCTGTATAATCATACCTATAGTATATCACAGGCAAACAGAGCAGACCCTGATAAGACAGTTCTTAGGAGTCGTCTCATCTGTGTCTACTCTGTAAAGCGAAGAAAAGCACCGTTAATCACATTTACAATCCGAGGTACTACGATAATTACAATTACAACCTATGCGCCAGTTCATGGGAAGCAATCAGGCTCACGTAGGCCATGTTGCCGTGATCCTCGATGATGGAATGGCTCCTTTCAGTACACATACTCTGTAGGTGGGACAACCCCAACGTCTTTAAACTCCCTGCAACAGGAAACAAAATGTATGTCGTTAATTACCTCTTTGACAGATAAATTCAAAGATATACCAAATGACTTTCAAATACACACCCACTTTAATGAGTAGCATGTGCATTACAATATACGTAACCCCTTTAAAGCTGTAACTTTATGCCTTTAATACAGGTGGTGCCTAAATACAGCACGAAGGTAAGACAGAAAGCTCCTGTAGGGGTTTCCACATAAGTTTCAGCATACATAAGGCTAACATCTGTTATTAACATTTTCAAGTCCCCGTTTTACTGTACGTACGTATATGAACTACAGATTCTTCAAAATCCACAAGCTTGGACAATGCAGAAATACGAACGTGTTAATTGGTCCCTTTCTTCAATCCTTTCTTCAATTATTACCATTTTTATACATAATGTGACATTAGTTCAAATGCCGCGGTGTCATGATAATAAAACAGTAGTTTTCTGACATTGTGCTGTAAATCTCGGGTCGTTTCTTACTCAAAACGGTTTCGGTTTTGGTCATTTGAGTGTAGGTCAGTTTGGATACCAAACGTTAAACATAATAACTGATTAAAGGCAGACTTCATTCAAAATAAAAATGGGATTATGGATTATGGGTGTTTTGCTTTCAGTCATATCACACATTAAGTCATACTATTGATAACAAATAACGGCTTCTATAGGGTCTGCTCTGTTTGCTTATGAAATTATATAGATATGAGTCTATAGTTTCTACGATGGCAACAAGTTCCTGTGGCCAAGAGTCAAGATAAACATTAAGCTATGTCATCGTTTGTTACATGAATATCCATGGAGTAAAGGGTAAGGTAAACTAACAGAACAATCTAAAGTTTAAAATGGAAATCGACAGTCAATTAACAACATTATAAATCGACTGGGGCACACATATCGCTTTAACCCATTCCCGCATATAGACGCCTTTTGACACTTCTGTAAAAATCACTTTGTGAAACCATTGTGATAAATAGAGCAAATGCTCTATTTCTCACAATGGTTTCAAAACTACACAATTCTGAAAATTTCATTTTCTCTAGTTAATGCTCCTTTTTGGTAGATTTGTTCAAAGAGGTTAGATCTAAAAATAGCCTATGTGGGAATGGGTTAAACGGTGATTGCCGAGGGTGTCGATTGATTGACACACTTTTTGAGACTCAGTTCACCGCAGTAGTGTCGACCTTATTACTCGAGTTAGATGAGTTAGAGCCAGTCACTATCAAGATACAAAGTATAAGCGACAGAGAAATATCCTTAATATATAACATTAAGATATTATTAACGTATGATCAGGTCACACGTTTTATTATCAGCATGAGTGTAATCATGACCGTCCACAAAACTGCTCAATCGATCTTTCAAACTCGACTCTAAAAATAGTTTCAGTATTATTTCTGTTACTACGACTTCACAAAACGAGAGGAACCCCGACCTGAATATTCCAGTGTTAAATTTATTTTGAAAGGATTTTAGCCAAGAGAACCCGATTTACTACCGCCAGAGAAATAACACAGTTTCCAGCTTTTATTCCAATGTTAAGTAATACATGTATATTCAAATACTATATTCACTATATAAATAACAAACAAACTGACATAGCAAGATAAATGTCATAAAACATTCAAGATGTGAAAATTCGTGCAGTGCGATTGTTCGAATATTATCCATGGTCCGATGATAATTCGAGTTTCATGCACTAATTATTTACTTTTATAACATAGAAATATAGCTTTTGGTGACATAACCTTCATGAGCCAAGTCATTTGCTGTCAGTGCCATCACGTGATCACAGCTTGGCCACACCCCTTGTCTGCTCGACCAATCAACTAGTGCCTTCAGTGATATCTCAGAGACTACAGGTCCTGCAGATGTCGCTTGTGTGTAAAGCTGCGTCCAAGGAGACAAGTTTGGATCCTACAACAACACGAACAAACGAGAACATACACGGAGATGGCCATCTATTTACTTTAATTAGTCCAACTGAAAGTTCGAATTGAGATAGCAGTTTATTACTTTTTTCAAGCAAAGTAAACCCAGACAGATGTCCAGATAAGATGAGTAAATTTAAACATTTTCTCCACCACACCCTATACTGTGACCATTATTTAGAATCGTCTCGAATAAAGTGTGTTCACTGTTTAGGGTTTGGTGGAGAAATGATGAGTTCAGTATCCGGGTACGCACCTTTATCTGTAGCTCTGAACACAGACAACCCGAAGTGTTAGCATTTACACTATTAACCCTTCGCTTACTATTCACGTCAATATACCTTCCTGTAAATAGTGAAGACCCAGATGAGACAGCTCCTGTAGGGGCTGTCTCATCAGGGTCTGCACTATTTACAAGTTGATTGTGCAACCAGTGCACTCCGCAGCAGTGATTGCACAGCGAAATACTTGTACACAGTGAAGATATATGTAATTATACAACAGGGTATGGGTAAAGCAGGAGAAATGTATTTTAAAATTCAGCAAGAGAAGGGTTAACTCACTATTCGTCCGCTAATTGTAAGTTGCAAACAGCTCGGATCCTGATGAGACACTGAGTATTGTTTTGGGTCTACTCTCTTTGCAAAACCCACAATCATATGCTTAGAAGATTTATATGATAGTCATGCATTCCCGTTCCAAATACATATATGTTGTTCTTATCCTGTAACACGCTAAGCAAAGTTATCCTTCCTGTGTGTTCGTATCGTTACTTCTTTTCTTTAAAGGTTGAGAAGCCACTAAGACCGATAACTCAAATATACAGCCATCCAGATGCCAGTTCATTATTTCTGTCGTGTATAATGTCCGCATGGGTTCAATATGTATCATAAGGGTACAGTTTACATACCTGGGCGATATAGAGTCCAGCAAACAAGACATGTATTACGTAACCCGAGTCTTTGATTCCTCTAAATCGACTGTGGACACCGTTGATAACATGTCTGTAGTATTGTGTAATAGTTTCTAGAAGAGCATCCGAATGGGTGGCGTTGAGCCGCTCAAACCAGCTGAAAAAATATGGTTTAAACTGAAATGCATTCTGAAAACGCACACAGTTGCGTTCATTAAAATATAACGCCACAAATGCGTTGACTAATAGATAACGCCAACAATTGCGTTCAGTAATGTAAAATTTATGATAACTCCCCAAATGCGTTTAGTAAAGCAAAACGTCAACAATCGTTTCCAGTAATAGAAAGAAACCGCTAACAAATGTGTTCAGTAAAAGATCTGAGATGTTCTAACATAGATGTACATGCAGTCTGTCATTTCTCTAGTTGCGAACTGTCAACCCTTCTCTCGCTTTTCGCATCTTTACTCGCATTTGCAAACAGCTTCGATCCATATGAGACGCGGTGTAACAGGTAAACCAAAAACAATATAGATTAGTAAAGAGGGTACATATGAGACGCGATGTAACAGGTAAACCAAAAACAATATAGATTAGTAAAGAGGGTACATATGAGACGCGATGTAACAGGTAAACCAAAAACAATATAGATTAGTAAAGAGGGTACATATGAGACGCGGTGTAACAGGTAAACCACAAACAATATAGATTAGTAAAGAGGGTACATATGAGACGCGGTGTAACAGGTAAACCAAAAACAATATAGATTAAAAATAGGGTCTGTGTGGTTTTCTCTCTAAAGGTCATACCGGCAAAGGAATACTTGGCGATAAATGAAATCAATATCTGGCGAGCTCACTAAGAAATGCAGTTAAAATGTGATGATATACAGTAGAACCTGTCTTGAGCGGCCATTATTTTATTGAACACACGAGTCGTATAAAGAAGGAAGGTGGATGCTTTTAATACAGAAAGCTCCTATTAGGAGCTTTCTTTATTACCTTTTCCCTGACATAAGCTACCACCTGCCTTACTGGCCCATAATTATACTTCTTTTCTATGGCCGCTTAAGCCAGGTTCTACTGTATATAGAAAAAGACAATTGTCATCAAGAACTAATTTGGCCTGGGTTTGTGTTGACAGTTAACCTTTTACCTCAAAGGAATATCCTTTGGTGTCTTCGCAAACAGCGTAGACCAAGATCTTCGGTATACGTCTAATCAGGGTTTGATATGTTTGATTACAGGATATCGTATTTATGTGGATGAAGTCAGTAGATATAAAACAAACGGTCGTAGAAAACAATAGAAATAAATAAATTGTACCAGCTGATGGTTATCAATGTAGAAAAGTCATACGTTTTGTAGAGGTCGAAATCTAGGGCCAAACACAGCTCCACCTCGTATAGCTGGACCTGCCTTTTGCGTCGAGTTCGAAAGTTCCTTGGCAACTCTAGTATGCTCATGGCTGAAAGAAAACAATTCGAACTTAACCCTTTTCCTGGATAAACATGTATTAATACGGTTTTGTTTCAAACTGATGAGTAGATCTAGATCAGACAGCCCAAGTAGGAGTTGTTACATTCTGTTACTTGTGGAATGCTATGAATCTGATTGTATGTTTGTGCATTGGTCAAAATTGTCTGTGTCGTTAATTCTTATACGTGTATATTCATTTATTAACAGTTTCCCTCAAATTAACGCATTTACATACATTTGCAAACAGGGTAAACCCAGATTAGATGGCTCCTGTAGGAGCTGTCTGATCACGGTATGTTCTATTTGCTTATGAAAATATATAGATCCAAGTCTACAGCTTTTGTCACGTGAAAAATCTATCTAAATTTAGCTAATAAATATTCATGATGCTATTATTTCTTGCATGACTATTCAATAGCTAAAGGGTTAGATTAAGGACTCTTGTATCCAGCGTTCTTATTACACACGGTAGGGCGTCTTCTATACAGACCAGTTTACCGTTAACGATGATAATGTAAGAAATAATGACAATATCAATATTGATAATACGAATTACAGTAGAACATCTATGATACGAAGTTAAGAACACTTAAAAACTAATCATAACTGTCTTTATAAGCAGGTGGTTGCTTAATGCATACAATACATCATTATTATACTGCAAAGTAAAATCCTCACTTCTAATTGGTTAACTAGAAGTAAAATCCTCACTTCTAATTGATTAACTAGCCGTGTACATGAGTCCATGTACCCTGTGAGCTGACAGGGTACATAGAAATCCCCCATGGCAGGCCCCACATATTATGGTCAGAAACCAAAAGACCGCCTTCTCGACTCAGCTAAACAAAAGCAAAATTCATAGAAACCAAAAGACCGACCTCTCGACTCGACTGAACAATAGCAAAATTCATAGTAGACAACTATTGATACGTAAAGAAAACAATGTAGGAATGAATTAAAAAACACCATTGTTTGAAATGACCAATAAAACAGTTTTAAGAGGAGTTATTATATCGTCCAGCCATCTATAATAACACGAACGCCGATGAAATACAATACACACCACATCGGATACCTTCGGGTAGAAATAAATGTATTGAGACGCTTTTAGGGAAATTAGCGTGTTTAGTGATTCAACATGCCAAAATGGATTTATATAAATTATCCGAACTGTAAAACTTTGCAGTATAATAAATTCGTTATACAGTTCTTTCCCAGGGTACATGACGATTTATTCCCGGCCTAACGGCTCGGGCAACATGATTTTCCTCAGTCGGGAATAAATCGTCATGTACTCTGGGAAAGAACTGTATAACTAATATTGTTCATATACCATGGTACACGACAGTTGTCATTTTACCTTACCTTGACCTTACCTGATAAACAAAGTAGAACATAGTCCGTTGCCGTAAAATTATACCTGAGATTGTCTGTATATACATCTCTATATATTATTAGTTATACAGTTCTTTCCCAGGGTACATGACGATTTATTCCCGGCTGAGGAAAATCATGTTGCCCGAGCCGTTAGGCGAGGGTTACATGATTTTACCAGCCGGGAATAAATCGTCATGTACCCTGGGAAAGAACTGTATAACGAATTTATTATACTGCAAAGTTTTACAGTTCGGATAATTTATATAAATCCAGTTTGGCATGTTGAATCACTAAACAGGCTAATTCGCCCTTAAAATCCCCCAATACATGTATTTCTACCCGAAGGTATCCGAAAAGGTGTGTATTGTATTTCATCGGCGTTCGTGTTATTATAGATGGCTGGACGATATAATAACTCCTCTTAAAACTGTTTTATTGGTCATTTTAAACAATGGTGTTTTTTAATTCATTTCTGCATTGTTTTCTTTACGTATCAGTAGTTGTCTGTTATGAATTTTGCTATTGTTCAGTCGAGTCGAGAGGTCGGTCTTTTGGTTTCTGACCATAATATGTGGGGCCTGCCATGGGGAATTTTTATGTACCCTGTCAGCTCACAGGGTACATTGACTCATGTACACGGCTAGTTAACCAATCAGAAGTGAGGATTTTACTTTGCAGTATAATAATGTGAATTGTTCATATACTTCAATGCATGTACATGGTGGATTGTACATAGACCGCAGTTCATGGTGGATTGTACATATAATCATATACCCCAATACACGGCGGTTCCAGGTGAACTTGTACTGATTTCATTTCGACAGTTACAGTTGCGAAAGGTTGATCCGTGGACTATAACAACAAAGAGCTGAAGTGTTAATGAGCCACTGAATTCTTACTTGTTTGGTTAAAATGGTCAGTCGACGTCATTTCTTCTTTAAATAGTTGCTTCCTCACATAGTACGTAGATTCATTTCCCTGCAGTCGAGCCACGGTAAAGCAGTCCCCGTTGAAGTGGAAATATCCGTTCTAAAAATAGATTTTTGTCATATGTACATACGCAACAGCTCAGGAGTTAATTGTTAATAATGATGATTGTTTAACTATTTTCCTGTTCCGTATTCATGTAAGAAATAATTACATTTTGCGGTGTGCGGTGGTCTAGTGGTAACGCATTTGACTATCAGTCCGGAGGTCCGGGTTTCAAATCCTGGTCCCTCCCGGAAATTTCAGAGACGCTTTACTGTGTCTCCCACCCGTACCTCCTCTCCACCCAGGGGTTAAAATGGGTACCTGTGAGGTTCACTCGCCGGTACTGCGGCTGCATGATTGCGCCATATGTTAGCAGTACTCAATATTGCAGGTCAATGACTCAATGGCCAGGAGAGTAAATGTACAGTCGGCTGAGCGGTCATTCGGACTGAAAGTAGACTATAACTAGGTACTTTACTTTACTGTTTTTACATTACGAATATTCTATAATTGGTATTGGTAGCAAGTGTAGAGTCAGACCTAGATCTATTACAATTTCATAAGCAAACAGAGTAGACGTTGATCAGACGTCACCTACAGGATCTGAGTCTTCTCTATTTGCAAAGGCGTAATAATGCGTATTTATGGAGTAAGTGTTATTTTTAATGACTGACATTTCTGTGATATTTGTAAACGATGAAGACCCAGGTCTGTTGTCATTCTTACTTCCAATTATGTGTTTGTTAAGCAAGTGCCAAACAGCGAGTTTCAAATAGCTTCTATTGCTCTATGGTGGCATCCTCTTAAACCCACATATTGAGGAAAGAAGCTGGATGTTTGTGTTTTGCCATTTTTGCAGTAACCCAAATGCATTTTTTTTAAATTTGTAGTTTGAAACCATTGTGATAAATAGAGCATTTGCTCCAATATGAGCAAATGCTCTATTTATCACAATGGTTTCACAAAGTGACTTTTACAGAGTCGTCAAAAGTCGTCAATATAAGGGAATGGGTTAAGATCACCCTTTTGGTATTTTGACGTCATACTTAACCCGTTGTTCTAACCCGGAGATAAGGGAAGTTATGTGAGAAAACGGGTTAAGTAACAACAAAAACGTTCTGCCAACTAGCTGGACATCCAAAAGAGAGGGGAGCGGATACAGAAAAACCTGGGCGCGATATCCTAATCTTATCAACGACAGTTTCTCTGGTTATTTTAGATGTCCCGTGTAAAGCATCGGGCCTCGGTTTATAAAGTCACACCCGAAGGACAACGTTCTGTATTTGTTACTTTACTTCATAGCTAGCGACAAATATAAGGGCCTGGTCGAGTCTCCCGACCCTAACTTCTTACTTTCACAACCGGCGTTACAATAATTTCCGAGCCTTTTTTTTTATACAAGTCCTTTAGACCTGGAAATCCTATCAGTTACCCAATGTCTATGCATATCATACACAGTTCTTAGTGCAATACATGTAGATAGGTACTTCCTAATTCTGGATGTTTTTGTTTATTTGACGGAGAGTATCCCCTCTGCCAAGAACTAAAGGAATGCATGTCGATGGCTTTGACCCCATGCGCTGGTGTGCAGCGATTAAGATTAGCCGATATTATCTTCCTGATACCATCCCTCATCATGTCATCTCATCATTCATCGGCGCTATATGACCTATTCAGTGTCGCAGTGCCGTAAAACCCAACTCACTAACTCACCCACGCTTAATCCAATCGTATCCTTTAAACTGCAGCCAGCTCCCACATTTACAAGGCTGAGTTACAGATACCATTCTGCAGCATGTATGGCTCATTTTGCTATGCTTTGGCGAAAAAGACTGAACTGATTACCAAATTACTTCCACCGGACCAAGCTCTTTGGACGAGACTATAAACAGAGATTCGGTGTACCAGTGTTTTACACTCGGCATCTAATAGAGCCAGAGAAACACTGTTGATTAATAATTAAGAGAAAGGCATCGCGCCCGGGTTTCTCTGTATCCTTCCCCCTCTCTCGAGGGCGCCCATTTAGCCTATAGTGAGCAGAAATGGACGTTTTTATCAACAACAAAAACCCGCTATTTCATTTATCAGGGTGGGGGTATCATTATTATTTTTAATCTTTACTCCACAAATTCATGTAAAAAATCAAATTAGCTCTTATCATGATGACATTTTGACAAGATTTATTTGCATTGGCAAAATAATATCCATAAGCAAATAGAGCAGACCCTGATCAGACAGCTCCAATAGATGTCATCTGATCTGGGTATACTCTGTTTGCAAAGGCGTTAGTAGTAGGGTGCGAGGCGTTGGGGAGAATGCCTGCAGCCCTGCAGCCCTGCAGCCCCTGTCACGTGACCTATGACGTCACAATGGAAGGGTATACTATGACTGCCTAAGAACAATGCGCAGGGGGTCACGCTCATTGACCGTGACCTAACAATAGACTAGAACAATCCATAGAGGTCACGCTGACCATCCCGCATTCCTAAGACTAGAGCCTAATAGAGCCCTAGAACAATAGGGACGGAATCGTATGACACCGCCCAACAACAACCGAGGTCACCCCGACCATCCCACATTCCACCCTCGCTGGGTGCCATCCCGCATTCCACCTTTGCCGGGTACCATTTACTATAAAAACCTTTTAGGGCATTCGCAAACAGCGTAGACCCGGCGTTATAATCGGCTTTAGGATCGGTTTCACCTCCATATTCTATATATACCATTATAATAGCGATTTACAATTTCGGGACCCATTTTTATATAAAGAATATTCTTATTCTTTCGGTCAAAGGATTAGAACAATAGGTCAATTCAATTCGTTATAATAGCGCTACACCTTTTAGATATAAAATCGTATCAATGTGGGAATACCCGAGAGTATATCGACCTTCCAAGGTGTCGATGATCCGATACAATGCCAGTCCTTTCGACCGTTTTGAAAGACGACACTTTTTTACCAGTGGAAGGACAATGTTAAATTTAACAATGGGTTCTAGTTAACATCGGGACCCCTTATATCTTTTCCTTCTAAATGACGTCTATGCGGTGGATTTATATCATCAAACCCATAGCAAACTATCCATTCGTTTCTAACATATTTTGATTAAAATCGAAACAGTTTATAAAATGTTTACCGAATGACAAGTTTGTCTTTCAATACAATGTCTTACAAGCTTCACCGCCCACCGAAATACAAGACCCTTACGAATTACTCCGTAGGCGTCCAGCGTGAAAATGATAGATTAAATTTCTTCTGTTTCCCTTATTCAAGATATTCCATATCAATTCTTTTATATTTACTCCCAATCCCTTAATATTAATGAATTAACTCTCATTAGGGTGCGCCGAATAAGTCTGAACATGTCTAACGGGTGCGGTCATTCTTTTGTTTAAATATAATAGAGAATATTAAATTTATATACCCAGTAGCTGACACGTCATTTCTAGATCCGACTCGACAGTGTAAAGATCACGCTCGTTTATTAGTTTTTATTAAATGTTAATCCAAGTTTCATTCGAATCTACTCAGATAAATGTTGCGTCCTGCTCATGCAATTATTGAAGTCATTTAAATAAAGTGGCTTATGCAAAGACTATCGGAAAAGAATAAGCAGGAGTGATTTATTCGTTGCTAACTCAAGATTCTTTCGAATCTAATAAGTTAAAAGTTGCGTTCTTTCGTTTTAAAGAATCTGATTTTCGTAAGGAGTATCTGAATACAGGTAAGTGAATTTTATTTATTAAAGTTAAAATCTTTACTCCGTCGTTAACTCATTCTGGCTCATATTCATACAGACCATAGCCCAAACTGATATTTGCTATATCCTCTACAGCGTGGTCCACTTATCCTCGTGTCCTATTATAACTCTATAAGTACAGATCTTTCAGAGATAGTAGATAGAGATTCTAAAACCGGTTCGCCTATATGTATCAATAATAAATGATAACAACTTAGGCACGTTTTAGAACCTTTAACTTTTATCTGTAAACCGACTATACTCAGTTACAAGTCAATTAAATATAACGTATAATGGATGTTAAAGACCTTTGTCTTGCTATTTTATCTACCTTTAATTTATTGAGTTATAAAACGATAGGAGGATTGAGTGTTGTAACCACCATTGACTGTTGTGTGAAATCAACTCGTTTGCTTGGACTTTATTAAAGAAAACAAATAGAGACATTCTATTTACATCATATTCATTTCTCTTTATATAACAAAACATTTCAATCTATCAGAGTTCCTGCACTATTTCTGCAAGCTCCGATTTGATGATCGCAGCTTGCCTCGTCATTTCTTGGAGTTGGGTTTCGAATAGGTTTATCCTCCTAGTCAGCTTGGCCTAATTAAAAGAGAAGAGGGAGAAAACACAATTAGGGGAAGTTCTTCTCCGAACCTCAAACGCGTCACATTTCAATAAGAATAATACATAAATCTCCGAAACTAAAGTTAAAAAGATAATAATAATAGAAAAGATGGACTCACAATTCGCATAACAGCCGGGTGCCAGCTAATATCTCCTCCTGTCCTACCCCTCTCTTCACCATGACTTTCTTTGGATGTTCCCGCTCCCTTGAATAACACCCTCCTCACTTTAGACTGTAAGAAAAACAAATGAACTTCTGTATAACCCCTAACATTCTAGAAAACTTAGACCTTACAAACAATAAACAAGATTCAGTATTTTAGTATACTCTTCAGTCACAAATATTTATTCCGTAGATCCCGCTTTGTAAAATAAAACCCAGGCTGTAACTTTTTTTTGTTTTTGCATTGTTAGCTTCGCTTTTTCACTTTCAGAATAATAGTACTACAATCTCCCTCCACTAAGATAAAGTTTTATTAATGAAACTTACTTCGGGTTCGCCCTCAGTGGGACGGACTGAAGTCAAAGCTGGAGTCTCTTTCTCATGTGTCTGAAAAAGATAACCAAAAGAATCACATTAGATTTCTTTCTTATAAGGCTTAACATATCCTTTAATAAAGTTCTTCTAAAGATTTGCGCCTGATGATCTGTTGAAACGTATGTCGCGCATTCTTAGCGTATAAAAAATTAAAAGCCTAATCTTATCGCACGCATGCACACAGACAGACACGTAGATATATATATATTATAAAATAATAATATTATTAATAATAAGACTAGATGATATTAATAGGTCTAACAAAGAGAGCTGTAACATAACCTGAAAAGGGATATCTATTAAATTAGAACTAAGAGAAATTAGATGTGGTTCTAAACTACTTATTTCCAACACACATAAGCTCGCAAACTATCCTTTAATATAACCCAATAATGTAGGTACATTAAACTTGCATATTAATTAACCCACGTGGACCCACATTCCAATATATGACATCATGCGGTACCTGATCAGGGTCTGCTCTGTTTGCTAGTAGGAATTTCAATATGAAACAAAAACTCAAGACCAGACACCCTCAGATCTAACATAAACTAATCCAATATATAAGCATGGAAGAATTCACTGAGCGTAAATTATCAAGCATGGAATCGACCACTCGTATTGAGCGCCAAATTTCTTAAATTACTATGACACATATTAAAATATAATTAGCGATTTATCGTTAAATTATTTAGTATACAGGGTGATCCTACAATAGTTTTTTTCTACCCCATACTAAGCAAGTTAAGAAAAAGAAAAGAACTTACCGCAGACATGTTGTTGTTTGATGTTTGCTGGTGTGTTTTTTATCCTTCTTATAACTCCAAGTCACAGAGAACTATGGCAATCCAAGATTTGAAATTGATCGAAGCATTGGTCCCTAACTAGATTGGCATGGCAACCTTTGATAACAATATTTGTCCAGTTTTAGACTATTGTTTTAGGGTTAAAATGAAATACCCTCATATCAGAGATCTTTGACCTGGGTTGTTTGTTCTGTTTTGATAGTCAATTGATCCTGTTTTCAGATATGAGCTTCGAAGGGTGCTATACAACCGAAGATTTAGATCAAATCGATCAATTTGAGCGCGACTTTTTACAACTGGAAGAATTCCATAATCTGGGTAAGTTTCCATTCAAAATTTCCATTAGTCCTTTCCCTGATCTTTATTTATTCCAAACCTTTAATACTTACGCAATATTCATGGACAAAAATAGTTATTATTGAAGGTACAACATTGAAAACAATTGAGAAAGTATCGTAAAATATTTATTAAATTTCATTAAAAACAGTGCAGAACCTGATCAGACGATTCCTCTGATCTGGGTATTGTCTGTTTGCCGATACGTGGAAATACGTTCATTTAAGGCAACATGTTCAAGGGTGTCTACTAAGCCAAATTGAAATATTGGCTAATGTCATTCCGTTAGATCTACTATTTCTATTTTGATAGAGGCAGATCTGTCCACCGTCTCTTCTAATTTCAACGAAGACATCTCTTCACCTCTTCTACATTCTACACCCCTCAATGCCGCCAATGTATCTGCTGCAGTCAGTTTAGAAGATCAATCGAGCTCCCAAGGTAAATATAATTTGACATGGGTAAATATAATCTTAGTAGAAAGAGAGCTAAGAACAATGGTTTTCTACATATTGAAGGGGTATTTCCACCAAAATGCGTCAAAAAATAGATTGGAATAAAAATAGATCCATCGTTTAGATCTCGTGGAAACGATTCCGAAAATATATACTTTTATATATCTAGGTTCATCGGTTTTAGAGTTATCGACGTTTTAGTACGAAACCGTATTACATTATTTAAGGACATGCACCCTACACTTTTTTTTTAAGAGACAAACCATCAAATTTCGTCAAAAAATAGACCCGATTAAAAGTACTGTCATCGTTTAGATCCCGACGAGACGATTCTGAAAATATATACTTTCGTATATCTACGCGGAATAGTTTTCGAGATATACGATCTTTTAATTTCAAAATGGCGGTCATAAATGGCGTCCATAAAATGGCGGGAAAACTTAAAATCGACCTAGCTCCCTCATTTAAAGTCGGATCTAGTCGGGGTTTAATTTTTCTGAATCAGGGCCATATTCCGCGTCCTATTTGGTATGTCACGCGTGAGTAATTTCCTAGGTCACAACACTTAAAATCGCTCTATCTCGCTTATTCTTGGTTGGATTCACTCTGCTTTTATTTCTTTCGACTCATAACGATGTCCCGCTATGTCCTATACCCACCCGCGATTATCTATTTGAAATATATTTGATGTTTCGGGGTTCGGAACTACTTCTAATGGAGTTACCAACTTCAGAATGGCGTCATATTTATGGTTTCTGCTATAAAAGTGTGTATGAGCTTCTCTTATACTTTAGACGAACCGTGTTACCTGAGGGAGGATCATTACAATCAACTCGGGGCGTTACGTTGCCCAACCTGTAATCCCACTGACTGGTTAAATTGGTAGACTACCCAATTATGGAAGACGTCATCAAAGCTTTGTTGGAGGAAGGTGTGTCGGCCGACCAGTTTTACAGTTTCGCGATCGAGAATAATATTCAAGATCATTCCGAGATACGAGATGCCTTACAACAACTCATCATGCGGGAGACCAGATCCGCCGCACCTCGACCATGGACGTCGGCAGAGGCGGATGATCTGCTAGAGCTACTGAAATCTCCGGAGAAATCTATCAATCGACCTCCGCTGTAAGTTTT
This sequence comes from Azorinus chamasolen, assembly GCA_963576725.1. Lineage (NCBI taxonomy): Eukaryota > Metazoa > Mollusca > Bivalvia > Cardiida > Solecurtidae > Azorinus > Azorinus chamasolen. The sequence goes on from OY755250.1 coordinate 62,524,623, forward strand.
GTCATATATATATTATAATTATAGTTATTAATTATTATTATTATTATTATTATTTTATGTATTTATTTATTCATTTAGTTTTGTCTTTACTTTTGTTTTGGTTTGTTTTATCATTAGTACCGTTTTTATGTTCAACAGTTTCATTCCATTTCAGGAAAGAGATACAAACCGACGTCCAGAAATGTTCGAGGAGCTTCGCTTGCGACCAGTGCCCCAGGACTTTTACGCAAAAGAGAAATCTAGTGCAGCACGTCAATTCGGTCCACCAGAAACTAAGCTACGATTGTTCCAAATGTCACAAAACCTTTTCTAGACACACTAATCTCCGCCAGCACGAATCCATCTGCCAGGGCATGGTTACTTTTCCCTGCGACCAGTGTCCAGATATTTTAAAAACCGCTCGGGAACTCGAGTTTCATCGGAAAATTAAACATAAGAGCCAAAAGAGATCCGGGAAGCCCCCAAACGCCGCACCGCCAACCAAACGATACAGTCCTAAACCCGGGCCATCTTCCTACAGTTGTCGTCAATGCGAAGCCGAGTTTCGGCATCCGAATCAACTTCGACTCCACAATGCCAAAGAGCACCAAGGGGGTCGATCGACTCCAGATACCTATAACTGTCGCCGGTGTCCGGCCCAGTTTCGAGACAGGCAAGCTCTGCACGCCCATCACGTACGAGCTCATTATCAAGTCGGCGCGGGACTTCACCCAGATCCCTTTCAACGAGGTCAAGAACCCTGGGTCAATGATGATGGGTCCGTAGACGAAGGGCTTCGGGAGTGTTACGGGTCTAATCGCGCCCTTATATTAGAGCGGTACCGAGAAGGACCGGTAGAGTCCATCTATAATATTCCCATGTTCCCCGGTATGACCATCGAAGACATCGGTGAGGCCCTACAGGGCATCTACGACCGACAGCAGCATGCCTTCAAAGTTAATCTAAGTTTCGGGTTTATTATGCGTCACGTGGAGACGGGTAGATTTCGATATTTTCGGCCCTACGACAACGTCAACGCGTTCGACGTTCCTATCCTCGTAACCAGGAGACAAGATATCGCCAAAGTGTTGAAGACGATCAAAGAGCTCGATATTTTGGCGGAAATGGCTAAAAATAGACCCGATACGAAATGGCGATTGGTACTCTTAACCAACATTCGTGTCAAAGTGTATAATACCAATTTTTCGTTGGGCGCCGTAGACGACGAACCCTTACCTGAATATATTACGAGATGTAAGGCTCTAATTTCCTTAGATAAGGACCCCGTCACTAAACGGATCTATTCAGATAACTTATGTCTCTTCCGGTGTCTGTGCCTTCGACGATACGGATCCGTGGACAGGGTCAAAGTCCTAGACTTGTACGATCAGTGGGAAAAGGTGCATAACCGACAAGAATACGTAGATTTCTTCGGCGGTCGCACCGCCGTTCAGGTTACCCCTCCCACCGGATTTAATGGTATGCAATTGCGAGACCTCCCCGAATTCGAGCAGTGTTTCGAATTGAATGTACAAATGTACTCTTTGGAAGAAAATGGCGTCGTCCTTCAGGTCTTTAAATCCACGGAACGCTACGCGGAGACCATGTACGTCAACCAACACGAGAATCACTGCTCATACGTCACAGACTTTGCCACTTACGCGAAGAAATTTCAGTGCCAGCTTTGCGACCGAATGTTCGATGACCATTGGAATTTTAAACGACACGCCAAACTGTGTGATAAAACGACGCTGTTCGACTATCCCGGGGGATTTTACAAAGAGCGGCAGACCATTTTCGAACGTCTAGAAGAGTTCGGAATTCACGTACCCGAAGACGAGCGGACTTTCCCCTGGTTCGCCGTTTTCGACTTCGAATCCATGCTCCTGAAATTAGAAGGGGACGCCACGGAGAAACTGGAGTGGACCCAAAAGCACGTCCCTATCAGCGTGAGCGTCTGCTCCAACGTAACGGGTTATACCGAACCCGTGTGTATCGTGGACGCCGACATGGACTCCCTGCTTGGGCAAATGGTGCATTCTTTAACCCAGATGCAGGTAGCCGCTGCCGCTTGCGCCGAGGAAAAGTGGGGCCGGTACCTGGAAGCCATCAAAGAGGTAATTCGACAATCGAATGACGATGACGAGGAAGGGAGGGCGGAGAAAGAAAAGGCTGAGAAGATGTACGGTCAGTTGAAGGGCTATACGAACACATTGCCCGTGCTCGGCTTTAATAGGTAATTTACGCGCTAATTCGTATTCGTTTATTTCTTCATTCTTTCATTCATTGACTTCATTGAATTCTTTTCTTTTATTCAGTTCATTTCATATCATCTATTTCATTTCGTACCTTCAGCGCCAAGTACGACCTGAATCTGGTGAAACAGAAGCTGGCCAAGCATTTAAAAATGCACAAGCAAGAATACGGGTTTGTGGTCAAAAAATGCAACGCGTACGCTTGTATCACCACCGATTCCTTCAAATTCCTCGACATCAGTCACTTCTTGGCTCCCGGTACTTCCTACGCTAGGTTTCTAAAAGCCTACAGGGTCGAGGAGGCCAAAGGCTTCTTCCCCTACGAATGGCTTGATGACGTCACGAAATTGGACCACACCCAGTTACCATCCCACGATGCTTTCTACAGCGGACTAAAAGCAACCAACATTTCTCGTGACGATTACGGCTACTGTCAGAAAGTGTGGTCCGATCGGGGTATGACCACCTTTCGCGACTTTCTGATATGGTATAATAACCTGGATGTGGGACCTTTCGTGACAGCCGCTGAACGTCTTCAGGCCTTTTACTTCGAGAAAGGCGTAGACGTATTCAAGACGGCCATGTCCGTACCGGGTATCGCCAGACAGCTACTTTTCAAGTCCGCTCGAGAGAAATCTGCAGAGTTTTCTTTAGCAGACAAGAGCAATGCCGACCTTTACGACACCATCAAAGAAAATATCGTAGGAGGTCAGTATCTTTCGGGATTATACGTAAAAGTAGCGTAGGGTCTCTTTCCTCTATTTACAACTAACTCTAATGTTCGCTCACGATTTTAGGTCCGTCGATCATATTCACGCGCCATCACGAGGCCGGTAAGACCAAGATCAGGGGAGGTCGACCGTGCCAGAAGATCGTGGGTTACGATGCCAATGCCCTTTATTTATGGAGTATCGGCCAAGCCATGCCGGAGGGTATGTTCGTGAGACGGCGAGTCGAAAACCAGTTTAAGCCGGAACACCGAGATCACTTCATGCAAGCCTTCAACTGGCTCAACTACCTGAACCAATACGAAGGAACCCACATTCTCCACCAGAGAAACAACGGGAAGGAAGTGCGGTTCGGTAAATACCCCGTAGACGGTTACGATCCCGAGACTAATACCGTCTACGAATTTCAGGTAAAGTTTACGTTGAGTTTACGGTAATTTACTACCATATATAAAGTCTCGAGTAATACTTTATACTTTAAATTTATTCTTTATTATTATTAATTTATTTTATCTTTCTCTAGGGCTGCTATCATCACGGTCACGTCTGCGTCGTCACCAAAAACGTCACCAGCGAACACTGGCACGAGTCTAAAGACGCGTTGAGGGAAAAAACCGCCAAGAAAGTCGCGTACTTGCGCGGAGAGGGGCATACCGTGAAAGAAATGTGGGAGTGCGAATTCCGCGACTTTTGTAAAACCAACCCTAAAATTTACGGGATCCGGGATAAATGTCGCCCTACCTTTTCCCAAAAGAACAGGGGCGCCGTGACGGAAACCCAAATCTTAAACGGGGTCCGTTTCGGTCAACTGTTCGGTATGGTCGAGTGTGACATCGAAGTCCCGGAACAATGGGGTCCGGAATTCTCCCACATCTCGATGTCTCCCCGAGAATACTTCGAGGAAATGTGTCCCATCTTCTGCAATACGGAGGTGGTATTCGACGACATCGGGGAACATATGCAAGCCCACGCCTGGGAGTTTCAGCTGAGTGACAAACCTAGACGTCTGTTACTAGGGGGACTCAAAGCCAGTCAAATTCTTCTGGCTACCCCACTCCTGAAATGGTACTTAGAGCACGGCATGAAGGTCACCAAAATCTACCAGGTGATTGAATATAGGAAAATGGCCTGCTTCGAATCCTTCGTCCAGGACGTGAGCGACGCTAGGCGTGCCGGAGATGCTTCCAAAGACCTGGCCATAATCGCCGACACCATGAAATTGATCGGCAATAGCGGGTAAGTGTATTCGTAAATAACAACTCGTTCTTTATCGATCTATTTTCCTTCGGCTAGCTCTAACCCGTTACCTCCGATTTTCAGATACGGTTCTCTCATCATGGATAAGACCAAACACCGCAGCGTGGTTTACGTGGAGGGGGAAAATAAGGCGTGTTTCGAAGTCAATAAGCCTCAGTTCCGACAAACCACGTGTCTGGATGAAGAGGATCAGTATTACGAGGTCGAGGCTGCCAAAAAACGCATCAAGCTAGACCTCCCCGTGCAGCTCGGGTACTTTATACTGCAGTACGCCAAACTGAGGATGCTGCAGTTCTATTACGACTTCCTCGATACCTTCGTGGATCGCTCCGACTTTGAGTACTTGGAGATGGACACGGTACGTTTCTTTTTTTCACCCGTTTGAAAGTACTTGTAGCGCCATTTTAACTTTGATCGATTTCGATTTGAAGTCTATAGCATGCTGACTTATGGTTATTATTCCATTTCAGGACTCCGCCTATATGGCTTTATCGGCGTCGAGTCTCACGGAAGTCGTCAAACCCGAGAAATTGGCCGACTACCAGCGTGGACTCACGGGGTTATGCGATGACCAGTATAATCCCGTTGGAGACCGCTGGTTACCCAGGGAATGTTGCCCAAAGCACGCAAACTTCGATAAGAGGGTGCCCGGTCTTTTCAAGACCGAATACGAAGGAGACCAAATGATAGGGTTGTGCTCCAAGACGTATATCGTGAGTAAGACGGTCACTTCCAAAGCCTCGAGCGCTCTCATGACCGCCGCCCGTTTGATCAGAAAAGCCAGAAAACAACGTCCTAAGCGGCTACAACCTTCACCGAGGACCACCTTAGAGTGTAAATTTAGCTCCAAAGGTGTGTCTAAGCGCTTGATCAAGAACCCTCTCGATATCTTTAAAGGGGTTTTGCGTACGGGAAAACCAGCCTCGGGTCATAACAAAGGTTTCCGAGTGAGAAATAACGGAATTTATAGCTACCAACAGACCCGTTGCGGGTTTTCCTACTTTTATTGTAAGCGTCGCGTCCTTGAAGATGGTATTCATACCGTACCATTAGACATCGTTCTATGCCCAAAGAAAGGGCAAACGAAAGTAGAGAAGGTGAAAGACTTGATAGACGAACTATCGGAGGAAGAGCTCTTAAACCTCCTCCAGTAACTCCGGTCATGAAGTCTAACTGAAAATTGTGAAGAAATACGAGACCGCGACTTTATACCGCGAAATAGTTTTAGAAATGTGTTTAGGATTGGACGAGTGCACCGCTTAATTTTTTTTTTTTTTTTTTTTTTTTTTTTTTTTTTTTATAATTTATTTAATTTTATTTTATTTTGATTTGCTTTGTCTTTTTTTTGTTTTGTTTTGTTTGTTTTTTTTATTTATTTTTTTTTTATTTTTTATTTTTTTTTGTTTTGCTTTTAGTTTGTTTTTTGGTTTGCTTTGTTATTTATTTTTTTTTTAATTCTTGTCTGCTTTTGGTTTGTTTTTAGTTTGATTTTGTAGGTTTTTTTTTTTTTTTTTATTTTTAATAATTTTGTAAAACGATTGAATCTTATTTGAAATGCGTATTGTAAATAAAATTTCGAAACTTTGAAACGTCTATGTATTGATTTATTGGAAATCTAATCGTATCTAATATAGCGTCTTGTCAGACCTTTCTCATAACGTCGTATAAAAGGAGTCGATTTTAGGTCTTCTCCTCATTTCCAAAATGTTTCCCTTCCCCGAATGTACTTCGATTTCGGTGACTGGAGCTACGTGCAGTGGCAAGACCACCTGGTTATTTCGTCTCTTAAGACACAAAAACGAAATGTTTATCAACCCGCCGCAAAAAGTATTGTATTGCTACGGCATATACCAACCTTTGTTCGAAGTTATGGAACGAGATTTGCCCTTTATCACCTTTCATAACGGTTTACCTTCTGAAGAAGAATTAACCGATATAGCCGACGAAAACGTATGCAATCTAGTGGTTTTAGACGACTTGATGGAAAGTGTGACGTCATCGCCGGAAATGGAAAATTTATTCGTCAAAGGCATGCACCATCGCCACTTGAGTCTGTTATATCTCAATCAGAACCTGTATTGTAAAGGTAAACACAGCCGCACGATCAACTTGAATACGCACGTATTAGTCCTCATGAAAAATCCCAGAGACGTTTCTCAACTCCAGTGTTTAGGTCGCCAGGCTTTCCTAGGGAAAGGAGGTTTTCTCATGGACGCTTATAAAGACGCTACGTCCTTTCCTTACGGTTATCTCGTTTTGGATTTCTCCCCTTCCGGACAGGAGGAATATCGAGTAAGAACCAAGGTATTTCCGGGCGAAGATACTATTATTTATCGTCATAAATAAAAAGAAATTTCGGGGACCGATAGAACTCATACCTTGAGAAGCGCTCAACGCGTCAACATGCAGAAAATGGTATTGCTACCCTACGACCGATATCAACGACTCGTGTCGGCTAAACGCACGAACGAAACCTCTGACGAGACGAATCCTGGACGAGAAAATGAGTCTGAACCATTCACGCCACCGGTGGAAGTTGAGGAAACGGAAACAGAAGGCGCGGATTCCAAAGATATAGAGAGAGTGGTCTCATTATTTCCTAAAAGTTTGCAAAGTAGGGCAAGGTCGTTGTTGACGTACATTTCACCTCAGGTGACGTGGAACGAAAAGGGAGAAATAGAGATAGAAGGGGAAAAGATACCGAGCTCTAATATCGTGGATCTCGCGAAAGTACAGCTCAAAGATTACAAAGATCTTCATCCGATCGGACTCGATAAATTTTCGAATATATTGAAAGAGACCAACGTTCCTCTTAGTTTGTTAGCCAGATCCCGAAGAGTGCAGACGGGTCGTGGCACTATTCCACCACCTCCAGGCAGTCCGGTGAAAAGAAAAGGGAAAGATACTAGGAAAGTGAAATGGCTCCGGCTGTAAAGTACGAAGACTATCTGAAAAGCGTTTACTTCGACCCTAAGCACGCTGGCGCTTACGGCGGCGTGGATAAGTTGTTTCGAGCGGTAAGAAAAGAAGGTAAATTCGTGCTCAGCAGAAAGAAAATTCGCGATTGGCTTCTAAAACAAGAAGATTACGCCGTGCATCGAGAAGGAAGAGAAACATTTAAGCGTAGAAGAGTGGTGGTTCCTGAAGTAGATTATCAATGGGACGTGGACACGGCCAACATGGAATATTACAAGAAACAAAACGACGGTTACGCTTACTTCCTATTAGCCGTGGATATTTTATCCAAATTCGTGTGGACGGTGGCGTTGCGTGGAAGAACCGGGAAAGAAATGGTCAAAGCTTTAGAGAAAATCTTAAGTCAGGGGAGAAAACCGTCGCGTATAAGAAGCGACCCCGGGACGGAATTTGCCAATAAGGACGTCAAACTATCGTTAAAGAAAGAAGGAGTGGGATATTTTGTCACGCGCAACTTAGTCAAAGCTTCTTACGCCGAAAGGGCGATCAAATCGATAAAGGGACGACTCGTACGTTATATGACGCGTCACGAAACGCATAGGTGGGTAGACCATTTGGCTGATATTACGAACAGTTACAACAGTACGTATCATCGCTCCATTAAAAGAGCTCCGCAAAGCGTGAAACCCGAAGACTCGGCGGAGTTGTGGCAACTCCAGTACAATACTCTAGCGAAGCCCCCTCCCAAAAAGGCTTCACTTATAACCGAACGCTTTAAGTTTAAAGTAGGAGATTTGGTGCGAGTGTCTCATTCACGCAGAGTCTTTCAACGAGAATACGACGAACGCTGGACCAGAGAGCTGTTTGTCATCAACCGAAGGTTTATGACGGAATATATTCCGCAGTATAAGATAAAAGACTACGCGGGAGAGGAAATTTCCGGTACCTTCTATCAAAATCAACTGAAGAAAGCTTACGAGCAAGACTCCTACTTGATAGAGAAGGTGATACGGTCGACGAAACGTGGCGGGAAAAAGCGTTACCTAGTGCGCTGGAAAGGTTGGCCTTCGAAATACGACACGTGGATCAATGACGAGGATTTTAAAAGTTTAAGTTCTGATAAAACTGCGTCATAAGGTCTCCTCCCTTCGAAAGCCATGGTTCAGAAATATTTACCTCTGTTCGAAATACTAGCTCAGTCCACGGATAAACAGCGGGCAGTCCTGTTGCAGACTTTATCGGAACCCCAATTGAAAGCCGTACTAGAAGCTATATTTAACGTACTGAAAGGAACTTGTCCGGTTCGGAATCGAGATAAAGCTAGACTGCTTCAGTACAGAGGCATTATTCGACGTTTGGTAACCAAAGACGTCAGTCGACAGCAACAACAACGACTTTTGAAGAAACATCGAAATCTACTACCGATTATTTTGAATCCGGTAATAAGGTTTTTAAAACATGAACACTGATAGGTATATCTACGTCAAGAGCGACGAGAGCCACGAGTACTTTGACGATAATAGGACGTATAAATTCAAAGTACACTTACAGTTACCTCTATATTTCTACGGTAAATGGAAAGTGGCCCTAGTGCAATTTCACGCCACGGAAAAGGGAAAATCCAGCAGTAAAGCGGACGAGGGTCTTTACGTTTTCACGGACTTGTGCAAAGAGAGTATCGTATACGGAGAAGAACGGTCGCTTCTAAGGCGCCTGGAAAAAAGTGGAAGAACCGTTTTACGTCCCCGTCAAGAAACAAGAACTACGCGAATTCGAAATCTATATAAAGCGGGAACATGACAAGGATGCTACAGAGTTGATCAAACCAGTGTACCTAACGCTTCACTTCAAACAGTATCCTTTCTTTTAAGAATTATGAAACTTTACGTGCCCAATGCGCAAAAATGGCTAGACTTTTTCGAGAGCGTGAGTACCGGTCAAACTCAGTTGTCTCAGACTGGAAGGGGAAGGAGACCGCATGTCATTACTGTGGACCAATCAAAACCGCGTCCCGTAATAGCGGTCTTACCGGCCGAACAAACGGCGGCACAAGCCAAATCCGAACTGAAAAGAGAAGGTATAAATCCGAATGACGTAGCCAAAGCTTTTCAGTCTACCGTAGAACGGGGAAGGAAACGCAAGGCAAAAGTAGCAAAGAAAGAAAGTGGTAAAAGAACAAAGACAACGTCTATAGTCGGGTCCAAAGGGAAAGGTGCCTACAAAGATATTTTCGTCATCGAATAACATGTCCGTGTTTAACGAGGAAGCCTTTAAGGAGGGATTAGTATCGGAGCTGGCCTTGTTCGATTTGCCAGCGACTCAAACCAGTGTTTCGGATGTGTATTACGAAGAGATCCGACCATTATCTCAGGTGTCTTCAGAGGGGCCATTCGAATTTCGAATTAGCGGACAAAACTCCATGGATTACGTAGACTTGAAGAATTCGCAAATTTACGTCAAAGTCAAAGTGGTTAAAGGAGATGGAGGGGCACTAACGACGGAAAAAGTAGGACCGGCGAATTTGTTTCTACAAACTCTATTCAGCTCATCCGAGGTCACGCTACAAAACAAAACTAGCATTACCTGCAACTACAACCCATACCGAGCTTATATCCAAACGTTACTCAACAACGGACAGGATGCTCTTTCCAGTCAGATTGAAACTCAGGGTTGGCTCATGGACGACGCGGATTCTCCGGGAGTCACGGATCCCTCGGGAACCAATAACGGTCTGTTTAGCAGGTCTAATTGGATTAAAACGTCCAACACCTTAGATTTTCAGGGTCCTTTGTTTCACGATTTATTCTCCATGGACAGGTATCTCCTGAATCAAGTCGATGTTAAAATAAAGCTGTACAGAAGCGCCGACAACTTTTGTTTGCTAGCCGCAGATAACAACACGCAGTTTAAAGTCGACATCGAAGATATTTACTTCTTGGCCAAAAAAATCAGAGTGAACCCGGCGGTTATCTACGGACACTCTAAAATCTTAGAGAAGCAAAATGCCCTGTACCCCTATACTAAGGTGGAGTGTCGTTCTCAAAGTATCGCTACGGGGAGTACATCGTTCAACTGGGAAAACTTATTTCAAGGGAAAAAACCCGAGAAAGTGATTCTAGGTTTCGTTAAAAGCAAAGCGATAAACGGAGACTATACCACCAATCCGTTTAATTTCGAAAACTGCGAGATCAAACACATAGCCGTGTACGCTGACGGTCTTCCGGTCGGAGGTAACCCTCTCAAAATGGACTTTACGAAGGGCTCCACCGTCATGAGAGCTTACACCAATCTGTTACTGAGCGCGGGAATATGGCGACAGGACGAAGGCAACGGAATGGACAAAAACCACTTTATAAACGGTAGCACGCTGTTTGCCTTCCAGTTGGAACCCGACTTTTCCCATCACGGGGAGTTTATGTCTCTGATCAAGAACGGGAATGTCAGATTGGATGTACAGTTCAAGTCGGCTTTATCTGGTGAGTTTAGATTTGATTATCGATTAAACTATATTTTGGGGAAAAAAATTGATAGCCTTTCTCAAACTGCGCCTTACGACCTGGGAATAATTTTGTCCTTTTTTATTTCTTTTCAGAACCAATGAGCTGCGTTGTGTACAGCGAAGGACCGGGTTATTTCGAAATCAATCAAGAACGAGAAGTTTTACTACAATAAAATGTATCAGCCTCAGTTGGAATGTATGATCGATTGCGATCCGATATTACGGAATAAAGTGACGGGTGTCTACGCGGCGGATCAACTTCCAACGGGAGTTATCAAACATTCATACGGTTTCATCGCTAATACTCAAGGACATTTATTACCGGGAGAACATTGGTGCGCTTTTTATGACGATGGTTTAGGTCATATACTATTCTTTGACAGTTACGGAAGACTTCCCAGGGAAAATAGTGTTTTTTTTCAAAGATGGTTGAATAAAAAAGCAAAAACGGTCAGAATGTCGAGGACACAAATTCAAAGCGACGATTCTACCGTGTGCGGACTCTATTGTGTACTGTTTTTGCGTCAAGTACTCGCAGGGCATACGCTCGAAGAATTTGTAAACTTATTCGATTCGACCAATACTAAGGCCAATGACTCTTACGTTTCCCGTATGGTATCGCGGGCATATTCGGAGTGTCTGTCCGGTGAAAAGGGACAAACGTGTACATCCTTGTGTAAATATTGGTAGCGATATTTTGAGAAATTGTATATTGATATATATGATAATTAATAATTAAATTGTACGTGTGTGTGTGTGTATGGAAATAAAAGATAAAATGGTACGAATTGTTTGTTTTTGTTGTTTGTTTTTTTTTGTTTTTTTTTTTGTTTTTTTTTTTCTTTCTCGTTGAAAAGCTTTAGCCCGTTAAGCATCACCTAGGAAGATAATGAAATAATGTTGAAAATGCGAAAACAAAACGTAGATGCGTTTCATATATTTTATTAGAACAGCTTGGTATTAGGCAATTTTACAACATCGGTATAATCTAAGGCAAAGTAAAAGTCGTTTTTTAAGCGAATGAATTCGCTAGTGAGTCTATATATTTTGGATTTCGTCGTTAGCGTCTTCGTATCCGTCCTCTTAGTTTTCTTCCATGAAATGTTTCAAATAAGTTACGCTGAGGTGAGAGTGGCACAAATCCTCAAAAACGTCGAATGGCATTTTTAAACGTCTCCTTCCACTTTTTATAAATAACTGGATAGAATGTCTTTGTCGTTTTACGATGATAGAAAATCTGTCGTTCAATTGGCAAGTCACTTCCTTTCTCGAAAATTCTACGCTTTGAAACTCGTCGTAGGTTAACCGATAGTGAGAGATGTCTAGCTGTCTTTGCGTCATTTTAATGGACGCGAACCTTTTGAGTACTCCGACAGAAATGATAATAAATAAAAATGTTATAACACATATATTACCAGACATCACGTGACTAATAGTTACTGCGATATCAATTATAAGCGAAATAAATGTATATTTCTCAAGTTATTAAGGAGTACATTCCTCGCAGTTTGGGACGTCGTGGTTAGGATCGGAATAACATGGCACGATATTCCTCAATTCGGGAACAAAACTATCTAGGTTCATTAGTCCGTTTCTCAGCTCTTTATACTGAGGAAATGATAGCGATACCCCTCGTCTCGTGGCGCATATTTCGCTAGCGCCTTCGGGTAACCAGAATTTCCGAATATCCACGCACTTGAATCCAGTTTGAACAGTCACGTACCAATTCCCTCCGAGGTGTCTCCGATAGAAAGTGTCTTGGTTTTGCTCCATCTCCCTCACAGCTATATCTACGAACAGTAAAGTCATATGCAATTCGTTACACCGCTGTAGAGTCAAAGAGATACCGTCCTTGGTTGGAAACTTTTCGTTTATGAGCTTCCTCACGTGAATGTAGGTGTGTCCTTTGAACACGCTGTCGAAAAGGTAGACTCCTTTCCCGATCGGTTGAACGTAATGAGCGTCGATACCATCTTGAGAAATTGAGTCGGTTAGTTGGTTTCGGGAAGCCATGGTAATAATCTGGTCTGTATACTGGGTGTATGTTGAGAAGACTTTTCGGTGGAAAGCTTCTTGGGTTCTGGTCGATGTTTTGCCCTTGTTCGGGGTATAGGGCGAAGTCGGTTTCCTTCGGGGATGATATAATAGACACGACGTACCACGCTGTCGAATCTGACGGTTTTATCTGGCATACGTCTCTTTCCGCTGCTTTAGACGAAGTGAGGAGAGGTATGACAGCGCCCTATTTATGTAGCCAGCGTAGCCCACTTCTGATTGGATAACGTCACTTTCTAAAAATAAATATCCGGTCAGATATCGATATTAACCTAAAACGCTTAGGTGTTAACCCCCGATGACGTCAACAGAGTCACGTTCTTTTATAAATCTGTCTACGCATCTCTCTAAATGAGTTACGGCTTCCGCTACCTCAAAGTGCATTCGATGGTAAGCTATTAGGTAGTAGGCGACGTGATAATGACACAACAGCAATAATGTCAACATAGTGATCGGTCTACGGTTGTTCTATATGAGTGGTATTCTTCTCACTTGAAGCCGAAACCTCCGAATGAGGAGGGTGTGGTTTGTTTCACAAATAAATTGGAAGGTATGGATGACTGAAACCGAAATCCAGGGGTATGTTGTTTGGTCTCGAACGGCTGATGATTTGATTTAGCGACGTCGGACTGGTTGTCTTCCTGACCGCTACCGACCATTTTTACGAAACCGCAAGAAGGGGACATGCGTAGGTGTTCCTGAAACGGGTCGTCTTTCGGCTCCCACGCGTAGACGGATAAACCGCAACAAAAACACGAAACTTTATCAAATTGCCCCGTGTAAAAAAATCCATTTTTTGATAACTGGTACTTGTCGGGTTTTAGCTGATTTGGCCAGAATTTGAAAGTGGCCACCCGGTCGTGATAGAACATCAGATCTTTCCGTTTGGCTTGAACAGCGTCCGCTATATCCATCGCTTCCATTTTGATCGATATAATAATGATGTGTATAGAATAATTGCTGTATTACGCAGTGTGGGAAAGGGGTGGAGTCACGATATTTATACCATGGATACTCTTCCTAAAATAGATCGATGACGTCGTGGAAATTTTTTGATGTACCTAACACCTTGCATTCTATGGAATGTGGGTTGGCCAGCGTGGCCTCTATAGTTTTAGGTCACCCGCTGTTGTTAGGCAGTCATAGGATATCACCCCTATTGTTCTAGACTATTGTTACGTTACGGTCACTGAGCGTGACACCCTCCTTATTGTTCTTAGGCAGTCATAGGATACCCTCCTTATTGTGCTAGTCTATTGTTAAGTCACGGTCAATGAGCGTGACGCCCTGCGCATTGTTCTTAGGCAGTCATAGTATACCCTTCCATTGTGACGTCATAGGTCACGTGACAGGGGCTGCAGGGCTGCAGGCATTCTCCCCAACGCCTCGCACTATACTACTGGCGTTAAATGCGTTTAATTGGATTAAATGTATGACGTATTATGTGATGTTATCTATGACGTAAAGAGGTACAAAACAGATATACTCATGAATACTCACCACGGCTACTATTTGAAGTCTTGAAAAGCGTACACAAAATGACGAAGCGCCATCTACTTCCTGGTAAAATCTCATATCCTGAAATTACATTATAAAAGGGTGTTACCAGGACTTGCTAATCGCCATCTTTAAGGTGGCATATTGGATTTTCGTCGAAATTGGGAATCTCAGTTCAACTACACGAGCGTGACGGTTAGGAACTTATGAACAATATGGTTATAAAATCATGTTAAAGGGTGCAATCAGAGGTACAGATAAACATGCGTACCCAAAATATTTGCTCCCAGTGGATTCTTCCATGATTATATATTGGATTAGTCTATCTTTTATCTAAGGGATGTCTGGTCTAAATTTTCATTTTTGTTTTTATATTGAATTTCTTATCAGCAAACAGTGTAGACTCCGATCAGACGCCGCATTATGTGGCGTCTGATCAGAGTCTACACGGTTTGCCTACGTCCCATATATGGGATCGTGGGTCCAAATGGTTTAATTTCATTTCTGTCCCAAAGCCTATTCTGATACCACTCTTTAGAATCGTCTCATAGAGATAACCGTGGCGAGATCCAAGGGTCTAGAGAGGTACAACCTATTCAGAACTTGTTAGACTTGACCCAACCTGGTCAGACTTCAGATAATAATATACCACTGAATCTAGTCATACCACTGCATGCTGGTCAATACATGACAATCTGGTCAGGTATGCATCTGACAGTGGTACAACCTGTTAGCAAGGGAATGGTTTATCATGGCAAACAGTGTAGAATCATATCTTTATTGTTTCACAGGCAAACAGTGTAGAATCATATCTTTATTGTTTCACAGGCAAACAGCGCAGGTCGAGATCAGACGGCTCTTGTAGGGGCCGTTTAATATTGGTCTATCCGTTTACAAATGCGTGCAAATGCTAGAAACTGCGTGAAAATGCATTTATATTACTTAAAAGGGTTAAATATATAACTGCCAGGAGTAACTCCGAAAAGAATGGCGCAATTTACCAGATTACAAAACATATAAATTAGGAGTTACTCCGGAAATAATGGATCAATTTTTCAAATAACTGTACAGAGCTATAGATATAGCTGCGTACCCAAATATCAAAATCGTCATTTTGTCAACAATAGCTCCTTTATTTCTCAACCAAACCCACTACCATGACCAATGTTTAATTTTGTCTATTCGAGACGATTATTAAGAGTGATCACAGTACAGGATTTGTTGGAGAAATAAAGGAGCTATTGTTGACAACGTTTAATTTACGTTATCTTATCTGGGCCTCTGTAACATAACATAATTATAGTAGAGGAGTTCCGATTGATAAGTGTTTCTGGTTGGTGGAATATGGCCAGGGTAGAAACTTTAAAATCATATTTATATTATATCACCAGAAAATAAGAAGATCCTGATCAGGCGGATCCTACAGGAGCCGTCTGATCTAGGTCAACTCTGTTTACAAATGCGCCTCTGTGAGACAAAAGGTAAATTACATAATTACTTGGAATTCCAGGGTGTTCCGAAGAAATAGAGAAAATTATCAAGTGACATAACATATAGCCGAGGAGTTCCGAATGATATAGCAGACAGATGACATAAAATATAGCCAAGGAGTTCCGGATGATAATAAAGCCGATGATATAACAGATCTGAAATGTCTGTTGAGAATGTAACGAACTGTAGAATCTGGTCTTTATCGTTTCAGCAAACAGGACAGACACTGATCAAATGGCTCACACATTAGTGATGTCAATATGCATGGCTTATTGAATATTCATGGTGTAGGCTATTAAAGTGCTAATCAACTATGTACACATACAGTAAAACCTCTCTATATCGACCACTAAATTGTGTGTTTATTAGTTGGCATTTAGAGACTCCTACAGGGTCCGTCTGATCTGGGTCTGCTCTGTTTGCAAAGGTGATAAAAGGCGTTTATATGAGGGAAAATATTAAAAGAAAATATATCATCAAAACGAAATAGGAACATCTGATTATAGAACAAACACATTCGGCAGTTTCGGAGGACGAAATTTTAACAGACTAAATATGGCATTAGTGCGTACCTTATCAAGTTGGACATGCTTTGCCTCAGTGAAACTGTTATTAAGCATGAATACGGGTATTTTCCTATTGAGAATTCTCGTCCATTTAACTGTTGCATAGAAATGTACTGACTTGGATGATATTCTCAAGGTAAGTTGATTAGGCAATTCAGCTAAGTGTCCGTCACGTGATGGCTTTGTCACCTCGACACGTGCTGAAAGTGTAAAATACTCTACCATAAAATATCAGAAAATGTAAGATAATCTTTATTTTAGCGTTGAAGCTATTGTCTGACATAATCAGTTTATACAAG
Source organism: Azorinus chamasolen (assembly GCA_963576725.1). NCBI lineage: Eukaryota > Metazoa > Mollusca > Bivalvia > Cardiida > Solecurtidae > Azorinus > Azorinus chamasolen. The sequence goes on from OY755250.1 coordinate 62,541,165, forward strand.
TAACAATACAAACACATAACCTGTAAAAATAGAAACCTGTTAAAACAGAAAATCTGTAAAAAAAACATATAACATATAGTTTCATTAAATATCAAATAATTTATTACAATAAAAATGCACTGTGTCCATCTTATCACAGATAACTTAATGCAATTTGCAAATGAAATAACTTTATCGCCAAAGTTGCTTAATAACATGGCGCTATGACGGTCAAAGGGAAATAACTCATATTAGTCCCAAACCCAAACCTTGTCTGCATTTAACCTTTTACTCGATAAACACGTTATAAATTACACCAAAGACTAAGTCATATCTTTACTGCTTAACCCCTTCCTCTATGAATATTTATTTCATTAATAATGACGTCATAAGTATTAATTAGAATAATTTGTTATAACAGTTGATGGACACAGGAATTCTTGGCCATGGCAACACTGTAGGATCATTTCTATGTTATATCATAAGCAAAAAGAGCAGACCCTGATCAGACGGCTCCTATAGGAGCTGTCTGGTCTGGGTCTACTCAGTTTGCAAAGGCGAATAAAGGCGTATGCATGGAGTAAAGGGTTAAATTCGCCTTTCAGTGCCTTTGCAAACATAGCAGACCCAGATCAGATGGCTCTTGTAGAAGCCGTCTGATCTACCGGGTTACCCCAATCTACCGGGTTACTCGGTGTCTCTTTTGGAGCCAATCTACCGGGTTACTCGGTGCCTCTTGTGGAGCCACTCTACCGGGTTACCCGGTGTCTCTTTTGGAGCCACTCTACCGGGTTACTCGGTGTCTCTTTTGGAGCCACTCTACCGGGTTACCCGGTGCCTCTTGTGGAGCCACTCTACCGGGTTACCCGGTGTCTCTTGTGGAGCCACTCTACCGGGTTACTCGGTGTCTCTTTTGGAGCCACTCTACCGGGTTACTCGGTGCCTCTTGTGGAGCCACTCTACCGGGTTACTCGGTGCCTCTTGTGGAGCCACTCTACCGGGTTACCCGGTGTCTCTTTTGGAGCCACTCTACCGGGTTACTCGGTGTCTCTTTTGGAGCCACTCTACCGGGTTACTCGGTGCCTCTTGTGGATCCAATCTACCGGGTTACTCGGTGCCTCTTCTGGATCCAATCTGTTTGCAAAGGTGGAAACTGAATCGCTCATTGCATGCATGCACAATGGATTAATATGCGACGACCGGGTGTGACATCGGGTAGCTCAGCCTTTCATTAGGATCGAAACTGTTCGATAGTTGGGCTGTGTTTTTTTAAGAAAATGGTAGACGCTTAAATTAAGAATTTTCAAGAATAACTCCTTTATTTCTCCGCTAAACCCAATGTTGTGACCACTCTTTAGAATTGTCTCAAAGAGACGAGTGGTCACAACATAGGGTTTGGTGGAGAATTGACGATTTTGACACAATTATATATTGCTCTGATCTAGCAAACAGATGGTTGCTTAATGCAGAATGAAATCAATGCAGACAGCTCCTGGGGGCTTTCTGTATTGCTTTCAGTCTGCATTAAGCTACCATCTGTATTATGAAACACATTTTCTTCTTCTTCTTCTTCCTCTTCTTCTTCGTCTTTTTCTTCTTCTTCTTCTTTTTCTTCTTCTTCTTCTTCTTCTTCTTCTTCTTCTTCTTCTTCTTCGTCATTTCTTCTGCTTCATGTAATAGTTCAGTAGTCTTAACCGAGACTGCAAGTCTAACTAAAACTGTATTCCCAGCTGATTCACACTCAGTTTCTGTAAGTCTAACTAAAACTGTAAGTCTAACTAAAACTGTAAGCCTAAATAAAACTAAATCCTACCTGATTCTCGCTCAATTTCAGCACAACATAATGTAATTAATACGTATATCCACAATATATCACTCGCAACTTTTTGAAGAGTCCCTGTTCTGTACAGCATCCTTACAGTGTGACCAGATACCAGATGTGGTCAGTTGGTCAGTTAAGAAAACCAATCCATATATCCCTTCGGCCATTATCGGAAATGGTCGGTTATTTCCACATTGAAATAGTTTAGTATCTTATAGCGGTGATCTATATTTAATGCCAAATTGTGACATATTTTATCTGGATCAAGGCTGTTTGCACGGCTCAGTTGGCTATGGTCAAAGCTGTTTAAAAGACACATTTGGCTATGATCAAGCCTGTTTTCGACGCTACGTTGGCTATAATCAAGGCTGTTTACACGGCTCATTTGGCTATGATCAAACCTGTTTACCCGGCTCAGTTGGCTATGATCAAGGCTGTTTAAACGGCTCAGTTGGCTATGATCAAGCATGTTGGCTATGCTCAAAGCCGTTTACACGGCTCAGTTGGCTATGATCAAAATTGTTTGCACTGCTCAGTTGGCTATGATCAAGACTGTTTGCACAGCTCAGTTGGCCATGATCAAGGCTGTTTGCACGGCTCAGTTGGCTATGATCAAGGCTGTTTGCACGATTCAGTTGGCTATGATCAAGACTGCATAGCTCAGTTGGCTATGATCAATGCTGTTGGCACGGCTATGTTGACTATGATCAAGCCTGTTTGCACGACTTAAGATGGCTATGATCAATACTGTTTAAACGGCTCAGTTGGCTATGATCAAGCCGGTTTGCACGACTCAGTTGGCTATGATCAAGACTGCATAGCTCAGTTGGCTATGATCAAGGTTGTTTGCACGGCTTTGGTGACTATGATCAAGCCTGTTTGCACGACTTAAGTTGGTTATGATCAAGACTGTTTAAACGGCTCAATTGGCTATGATCAAGGGAGTTTGCACAGCTCAGTTAGCTATGCTTTTACAGCTACATGTACGTGCACGGTATTAACCCTTTGCCTGCTGTTCGCGACTAAATAGCCTTTGCAAACAGCTTGGACCCAGATCCGATTCCGAGTAACTCGACGTCTAATCCGGGTCAATGCTGTTCTGCACTCGGTCAATTGTTTCCAATTGTTTGGGTGATTTCGAACACTTGTAAAATGAACCAGACGAGAGTTTCAGCAAACGATACCATTTGCAGCAGGTGAGGGATATTTACTCACCTCTTAACATTAAGAGTCCCGGTTGAACTAACTTCCAACACTGATGGGGTATTGTATATAGTGTTTTATTGTATATATGTTTTGAAGGTATCATGGTAGATTGACCTGGTTAAATTTGTTCTCCCGTTAACCCTTTCGCTGCCAATGCCAGATCTGTGATTACCTATGCAAACAGTTTGGATCCAGATGAGACGCCGAGTAACTCGGCGTCTCATCAGGATCCAATCTGTTTGTTACTGTTACTATGGTTTGAAACAAAAATGAAGAAAATCAAAAGAATGAAAATGTGTAGCAGACGACAAGTTAGCAGACGACAGAGTTTGGCAGCGAAAGGGTTAAATAACGTCGTTATTACATGTTTTATTACATGTTTTATTACATGTATGATTACATGTATTATTACCTCTTTACGTCATACAAACGCAATTCCAAGCCCTTTGAAAACAGACTAGAGCTCCCAAGTGAGCCGTCTGATCAGGGTCAGCTCTGTTTGCTTAAGAAAGTATACTAGATCTGGATCTACAGATTCTACCAATACCAAAACACCATATGCACAAGCTCATGAATATTTGTGATGCCATTGTGTCCTATATAAATATTCAACAAGGAAAGGGCTGACTTAGCGTCACTTCAGAACTCGGCTTGTTTGTTTTTGAAACTAAAGAGAAGTAAAATTCAACAACGAAACTTAAAGCCGACTACAACTAACCATTTTACCCCAGTATCCATTAGACACCCATAAATGTAATTCATGATACTGTAACAACCGATACAAACACCTTGAATCAAGATCAAACGCCCAATTTGAAATTCAATTAGCAAACAGATCAGACCCTGATCCTATAGGAGCCGTCTGATCTGGGTCTACTCTGTTTACAAATGCGTGGAAACACGTTTATAAGGAAAGGGAACAAACATCAGCGTGTTCAGAAAATAGTTCAGATCCTGATCAGAGCGCTACTTCGTGAGCCCTCTGATCTGGGTCTACAATGTTTGTATATGTCCCATATCGGAAGTAAATGCGTTTAACCCTTCAGAAAGTGTGTGTGTGTGTGTGTGGTGGTGGTGGTGGTGGTGGTGGTGGTGGTGGTGGTGGTTAGGCGTGTGTGTGTGTGTGTGTGTGTGTGTGGGGGGGGGGGGGTTAATCATTCTGTACGTTAAAATGTGTTAGGCATGACACAAAAAGGGGTCTGTAAGACAGACGGTAGCTTAGCACAGGTCAAAAGTAATGCAGAAAGCTCCTATAGGAACTTCCTGCTCTACCTTTGCCCTTCATTATGAATAGAATAGAATACCTGTTTTTTTAAGAATCTTATGTTCTGCTAGGGTCAGGTTATACCGTATGTAGCGTCTTCCCTATGTGACCCCGTCAGTGATTAGCCTGTTGCAAATATGGTGTCTGCTTAAAATTTGATCTATTACAAAGCTGAACTTTCATGCTTTTGAGAAAACTGCCGAAACATTTCAAACACGGTTGGATCCTACCGAAATGCCGAGGCGTCCCGTGTCCCACATGTGTCTCATCTGTGACCAATCCTTATTCCATCCGTGTCCAATACGTGACCCATCCGTGTCCCATCCGCATCCCATCAGTGTTCCATCCGTGACCTATCAGTGTCCCATCCGTATCCTATCCGTGTCCCATCTATATCCCATCCTTACCCCGTCTTTGACCCATCCATGTCCCACATGTGTCCCATCCGTGTTCCACCTGTGTCCCATCCGTGTCCAATCTGTGACATCCGTGTCCTATCTGTGTCCAATCCGTGTCCCATTTGTGTCCCATTCAAGATGTTTGCAAATGACAGACAGGCGGCACTAACATAACAGAAGTATTGTTATATGTACATTTGTATGTGTGGAAAAGTAAGTTATGTTCATGTTGATTAACCGTTTCTCTGTTGTATGTTTATTTCAAACTGCAATTCCTATTGAATATTAATGGATAAAAAAGATATAATAAAATATGGCAGGTGGAACATTGTCGCCATTTTAGAAAGTGAAAACACATATTGTTCAAATTCCGTGAGTAAACAGAGCAGACCCAGATCAGACGGCTCCTATAGGAGCCGTCTGATATGGGTCTTCTCTGTTTGCAAAATGCGTGAAAACGCGTTTATATGAAGGAAATGGTTAAAGTATGGAGAACCTACATGGCCAAACAATTACCCATTTGTCGCTAAAGATTCGAATCACCACTAGAACCAATAATTGCTTCTGTGCCTAACCCAGTGATATTATCACTTTACTCCATGAATATTCATGTTAGAAATAACGACATCATGAATATTAACCCATAAGTCTAAAACGTAGAGAGGCGTAGAAAGGCGTATTTATAGAGTACACAGTTAACTGACTTTTATAATGACATATAAATACTGGAAGTGTTGACAAAGACAGCAACAGTTCAATCAGATATATGTTATATCATAAGCAAACAAAGCAGACCTTGACCATGCGGTTTCTACAGGAGCCCTCTGATCAGGCGGTTTCTACAGGAACCCTCTGGTCAGGCAGTTTCTACAGGAGCCCTCTGATCAGTTGGTTTCTACAGGAGCCCTCTAATCAGGTGGCTTCTACAGGAGCCCTCTGGTCAGGCAGTTTCTACAGGAGCCCTCTGATCAGGTGGTTTCTACAGGAGCCCTCTAATCAGGTGGCTTCTACAGGAGCCCTCTGGTCAGGCAGTTTCTACAGGAGCCCTCTGATCAGGTGGCTTCTACAGGAGCCCTTTGGTCAGGCGGTTTCTACAGGAGCCCTCTGATCAGGTGGCTTCTACAGGAGCCCTCTAATCAGGTGGCTACTACAGGAACCCTCTGGTCTGGCGGTTTCTACAGGAGCCCTCTGGTCAGGCGGTTTCTACAGGAGTCCTCTGGTCAGGCGGTTTCTACAGGAGCCCTCTGGTCAGGCGGTTTCTACAGGAGCCCTCTAATCAGGTGGCTTCTACAGGAGCCCTCTGGTCAGGCGGTTTCTACAGGAGCCCTCTAATCAGGTGGCTTCTACAGGAGCCCTCTGGTCAGGCGGTATCTACAGGAGCCCTCAGGTCTGGATCGTTTCTGTTGGAAGAGGCGTTAATGGCGTATCTGTGAAGTAAAGGCTTACATAGATTTGTACGTAATCCTTGCCTTCATGAATAGGTGTTTTCACGCATTTGCAAACAGAGTAGACCAAGATCACACGGCTCCTATAGGAGCCGTCTGATCAGGGTCTGCTCTGATTGCTAATGAAATTTGACAGATCTGTTTCTAAAATGGCTTCAACGTTTCACCTTCCATACTTCATTATAACTATTTTGTCCATTAATATTCGGTATGTATGGAAATTTGGAATAAGCATAGAACAGGGAAAGGGTTAACATTAAAAGAAAATGACGCATACAACGAAATGTTATAGTGTAAACTATTCCAATAACAAAAACTGTAGAATCATCATATCTATATCATAGCATATGCAAACAGGGTAGACCCTGTTCACACGATCAACCTGCATTAGGCCGCCACCTGTTTTAAAGACCGTCAGTAGTATTTATTTGAGTGCTCTGATAGGCGATGTTTTACAAGCCCCAGCACCACCCAACTACCAGTGACGGGAAGAGAAGACAGTTTAACCTTTTACTCCATAAAACGCCTTTCTATGCAAACAGAGCAGATCCTGATTAGACGACTCCTGTAGGAGCCGTCTGATCAGAATATGCTCTGTTTGCTCATGATATACTATATATGTGATTCTACAGTTTTTGCCATGGCCAGTTAATGAATATTAATAAAGTTATTATTTCTTAATATTTATGAATATTCATGGAATAAAGGGTTAACAGGCACGTGTAGTTTTGTTCTCTTCTTATCACGAACACGTTCGACGTATGCACAGGTACGTATATATATGTATATCTTTATTTGAGTCCCATCTGTGTACACAGCACATGAACAGAGACAACAACTTTACATGTATGTAATATACATATTCCCGAGGTATTAAATATTAATAAGGCCCAATTAACAAATATAGTAACACACCTAAACATCGCTAATTGAACACCTGAGAAAACTTGATTAGCTATGCAATCTAATTAACCAGAATACCGCGATCAAAAGACTGCATAATAACACCGACAGTGACTTGACGACAAATTGTACCTATTCCTATTCTGGCTTATCGTGACGTAAATGCCATTTGTAAAATAGATTGGATCCTTATACGACGCCGAGTAACTCGTCATCTAAACTGGATTCACGCTGGTTGACATTCTGTTAATAATGTCCATGTTCAATATTCGTGTAAGAAATATTAACATCATGAATATTTATCAACTACATTTTATGTGCATTTTAACACTTTCGATCCTTCTAACGTTTTTTGACGCCTCTGTTAGCCATGTTTTGAAGGCATTGTGATAAATGCAGCATTTGCTTCATAGGAGAAAATGCTCTATTTTTCACAATGGTCTATTCATCACAATGGTTTCAAAACTACATAATTCTAAAACTTTCCTATTCTCTAGTAAATGCTTATTTTCGGTAGATTTATTCAACGAGGTTAGCTCTAAAGTAGCCTAGGAGACAATGGGTTAGAGGATTTTTTTAAACAAAACTGTAGATTCAGATCTTTCTCATGTTAGAAACTAGCAGACCCTGATCAGACGGCTCATACAGGAACTGTCTTATCTGGGTCTACTGTTTGCAACTACGTAAAAGGACGTTTATGATAGGGAAAGAGTTAAAAGTGAACATAGCACCTAGGGTGATTTAGGAATAAAATATGGTAAATTAGTATTGACTTAGGATAAACAGGCGATATTTGGAACAGGAAAAAATATTCGTTACTGAATAAGGTTCAACCCCTTCTTTCATATAAAGGGAGATCCATGCCGTTGCAAACATGGTAGAAATGGACCAGACGAGTCTAAGATCTGTCATGTTTGTTTATGTACTTATATAAATCAGATTTCTAAAATTACTAAAAAAGACCATTGTTCATTGGTAAAGTTTAAGTTTGAAGAAGTCATGAATTCTATAAATACTTATAAGGAAAAGGGTTTACCCATGTATGACTAGAATGCCTAAACTGTCTGGTGCGTTTGCAAACAATTAATTAATGTTATCTTGCATTTAACCACCACCTGCAACTATTTATCTGTGCGATCACCGCTGTAAAACGTTTAGTTGAGTCTGAGTTCGTTCTCAAATCTGACCAATCAAAAGCTTGAGAACGAAACTCAGACTCAACTAAAAGCTTTATAAGCATAGACCCTGGTTACTGGTTACACAAAATAACTTCTAAATAGTGCAGACCGTACAGGAGCTGTCTCATCAGGGTCTTCACAGTTAAAAAATATTTACAATGTATTGAACAGCAAGAGAATGGTTAAGACATGACCAGAGAGGATATTGAAGGAGTCATCCAATCAGGGTCTGACCGGACCAAAGAGGATCTTGAAGGAGTCATCCAAATCAGGGTCTGACCGGACCAGAGAGGATCTTGAAGGAGTCATCCAATCAGGGTCTGACCGGACCAGAGAAGATCTTGAAGGAGTCATCCAAATCAGTGTCTACACAGTTTACTTCTCAAATCATTTAGCAAATGCCTTATTGGCAAAAGGAGAAAAACGCACACCTTCACAATACTGAAATTTTAAATGGACTATTCCAAAATCAAACAGGTCAAGCTTATGGTAAATATATAAAGAAAAGTAACAAACAGTGTAGATCCTTATTACAGGACTCCTGGTCTTTACAAGTTGCTACTATGTCAGGTGTTTTTTTAGTTTTAAAAAGTGTACCAAACTTAATTAGTCAGCTTTACAAACGCATGGTGAGTGGGGGGATGGGTGTTTAAACAGGGTACTTGGGATAGTTATAAATATTTAGGCAGTTAGAAAATTAATTAAACAATACTACATAGCCCATGGGATTACAAGCGAAGGAGTGACCAGCATGTACACAGTCCATACCAAAAGTTCTACATTGTCAGTGCCTTGTCAGCCCCGACGTCCATGGAATCTCGCGAGCATGCATCTACTTCTCTGATGTCTGTTTCGAAATCGAGCTAGTCTTGTTTTTATGATTACATGTATCCTTTCATATGCGGGAACCGGACAAACAGTGTAGATCCAGATCAAATAGCTCGGATTACCTCGACGTACATCTGGGTCCAGGTCAATGTTAAGGGTTTCTGCTACTTGTAGCTACCCGAATGTCGTGATATGACTGTTCAAAATACTGTTTTCTCTTCCATCGCAAATGTTAAGAAAATGCACCATACCAAACAGTATAGTCTCACATCAGACGCCGCTTTTTCTAGGCGGTGTCTGATCAGGGACTTCACTGCTTGTCACACCTTCTGGTTATATGTCTCTGGTTTGCTCGCTCAAAAATTTTAATCTCAAGTATCCATTTCGATGAAACAGATTAACAATATTAAGTTAAAGCGAATCTTCCCCCGGTCCATATTTGTTTTTTCCGTTCTTTATCTGTCTTATCTGATTACGGCAGCTCAAATTTTCACGGCTTTCTAACGTGTAGCAGGCGACAGGCGACATATTTTGCAGAGGACTGAATGTGACTATTCAAGCAATGCGTCCTGGATAAACAGTTATAAAACTTCTGAGTCTGAGAAGCTCAGAATCTGACCAATCAGATGCTTGAGAATGACCTCAGACCTTGGAAACTCTCATTTGAGAACAAAGGACAGACCAAAACATGTGTGCACGAGTTTTGAATAAGCATGTACAGTAATACCTCTACAAACCGGTCATTCATTATACATGTACATTAATACCTAAAACAACGGTAATTTATTATGCATGTACAATAATACCTTTACATACCGGTAAATTATTATACATGTACAGTAATACCTTTACATACCGGTAAATTATTATGCATGTACAGTAATACCTTTACATACCGGTAAATTATTATACATGTACAGTAATACCTTTACATACCGGTAAATTATTATACATGTACAGTAATACCTTTACATACCGGTAAATTATTATGCATGTACAGTAATACCTTTACATATCGGTAAATTATTATACATGTACAGTAATACCTTTACATACCGGTAAATTATTATGCATGTACAGTAATACCTTTACATACCGGTAAATTATTATACATGACCGGTAAATTATTATGCATGTACAGTAATACCTTTACATACCGGTAAATTATTATGCATGTACAGTAATACCTTTACATACCGGTAAATTATTATACATGTACAGTAATACCTTTACATACCGGTAAATTATTATACATGTACAGTAATACCTTTACATACCGGTAAATTATTATGCATGTACAGTAATACCTTTACATACCGGTAAATTATTATACATGTACAGTAATACCTTTACATACAGTTAATTTATTATACATGTACAGCAATACCTCTAAATTATACATGTAAGTAATACGTATAAATACCGGTCAATTAACCCTTTGCTTCTTGTATCAAATAGTTTAGCTGACGTTTTATAATGTAAGATCAAAAGTAAGTTTTTGCCTTGACAAAACAAGAATTAGACATATAGCGTGTCAATATCCAACAGAGCAGGTCCTGACAGGACCACTCCTATGGCAGCCGTCTAATCTGGGTCTGCTATGTTTGCTTATACGTGAAAATGCGTTATATATGAAGGACATGGCTAATAGCTAACGCACAAGTAATTTCCCTGTTGAATATTCATGTAAGAAATAATAAGTTCGCGAATATTAATAAGATGAATTGTTTTAATGTCATTATGAAAACAGGAACTTATGTCCATGACAGACAATGTAGAACCAGATCTATATTATTCCATAAGCAACAACAGGGCAGGTCTTAGCAGACATCTAATCTGGGTCTACTCTGTTTGCAATGGCGTCACAAGACGTATACATACAGTAGAACATGTCATAAGCGGTGATTCAATTAGTGAACATAGTAGTCTTAAAAAGCAAGTGGTTGCTTAATAAATGTAGAAAATTCTTATAACCGCATTTCTTTTGACATGCATTAAACAACCACCTCTCATCAGGGCCCGCACTGTTTGTCATGTTACACTTTCTTTAGAATAGTCCCTGAATATTCATCATTAGCTTGATCTGTTTGAATTTCTGAATAGTCCATTTGAAAATTCAGCGTTGTAAGGATTAACAGATCAACAAAAAATAACTTGTTAAAATATCGGAGATAAAGCAGACACCAGTTTTGCAGCTAAAATATTAAAAGTAAATTGGGTACAAAATTGCGTTTGAAAGACAATCGGACCAGCTTGAAGCAATTGGTGCAGAGCGTAGCTTTGAAAAGACTAGTTTGGGTTTCGTTTCATATCTCTATTGTCATATAAAACAATATTGAAATAGAAAAATGTGAGTGACGAGTGATTTAAACTACAGTAACTGTTGTATAGCTTGGATTTAAAATTGAAAGATGAAGATTTGTCGTTTAATATTCATTATATCATGTAAGTTGGGGTGTTTTCTTTTTGTGTCATGAACAACCGACCCTTATTCTGTGAAACGTGATCTAACTGGCTATTGCAAACAGATTGGATCTAACTGGCTATTGCAAACAGCTTAGACCTTACTGGCTATTGCAAACAGATTGGATCTAACTGGCTATTGCAAACAGCTTGGATCCACATGAGACGTCAATACTCAAGCTGTTTAATATTTGGTTAATAGTTTCTCAAAACATTTAACACTAATTGGATTAATTGAATATAATAGCACATGGACATAGAAATGTTGTCCATGGTAGAAACTGCAGAATGGGAGACTTGTCCTCTCTCTCTCTCTCTCTCTCTCTTTTTTTTTTCTCTCTCTCTCTCTCTCTCGCTCCCTCTCTCTCTTTTTCTGCCTCTCTCTGTATCTCTGTGTCTATGCCTGTATCTCTCTCTGTCTCTGTCTCTCTCAGTTTCACTATCTTTCTCTCTCCTTTTCTCTTTCTGTCTCTCCATCAATATCTCCCCCTCTCTCTGTCTTTGTCTCTTTCACTCTCTGTCTCTCTGTCTCTATGTATGTCTTTCTGTCTCTCTATATATACGCTTCTTTGTTTGTCTATTTATATGTCTGTCTCTCTGTCTCTGCTTGTGTGTATGTGTGTGTCTCTCTTTGTATCTCTGTCTGTCTCTGTATCTGTCTTTCTCTCTCTCTCTCACTTTTTCTCTCTGTCTGTATGTATGTCTCTGTCTGTCTCTTTCTCACCCCCTCTCTCTCTCTTTCCCTCTCCATCCTTGTACACATATTGCGCGTAGCTCCTATTATTCAGTGTACTATGTTCATTGTGTTAAATCTATTTTTGATGTGTGTGTTCGGTCGGGTGAGGGTTACTTTTCTCTGTTTACTTCTCACCTTTCTTACTAGTGTTTATCATTAACCGGGATTCTCAAACAGTTTGGATCTCAGTGAAGTATCGAGTAACCTAGCGTCTCATCCGGGGAAGAATCGTAAACAATGTAGAACCAGATTAGACACCATATCTGTCTGACCAAGATTTATTTCTTATTCATTATTTTTATTTCATATAAAAAAATGAAGAAAACAAACTTTGAAATTATAAGAACATATTATGGCAGTATCAAACAGTCCATACTCTAAGCGGTCTACAAATACAGTTAGACCCCGCTAAACCGAAATTCCAGTTGAGAGGAATTTAGATACTTTTAGGCAGATGACGTCTAACCCTTTCGCTGCCAACGCCGGCGTCTCATCAGGATCCAAACTGTTTGTTACTGTTACTATGTTTTTGAAACAAAAATGAAGAAAATAAAAACAAAAAGAAATTTTGTAGTAGACGACAAAGTTAGCAGGCGACAAAGTTTGGCAGCGAAAGGGTTAATGCAGGGTGATTGCATGATTTCAACCTAATTTAAGCTGTCTCCTGTCTCTAAAATTCAACGTCCGGTTTAGAGGGGTTTAATGTCATATAACCAATACAATTCTCCTAGTCTAAGACGCGACTCGTTTGTGTTTACACTGATTGCAGTCTAAGATGCGGTAGCTCGTCCGGGCTTACACTGTATGGGGTCTAAGACGATACGGCTTGTCCGGGCTTACACTGTCTGGGGTCTAAGACGATGCGGCTCGTCCGGGCTTACACTGTTTGGAGTCTAAGATGCGGTTGCTTGTCCGGGCTTACACAGTTTGGGGTCTAAGACGATGCGGCTTGCCCGGGCTTACACTGTTTGGGGTCTAAGACGATGCGGCCTGTCCGTGCTTACATTGTTTTAGGTCTAAGACGATACGGCTTGTCCGGACTTGCACTGTTTGGAGTCTAAGATGCGGTTGCTTGTCCGGGCTTACACTGTATGGGGTCTAAGACGATACGGCTTGTCCGGGCTTACACTGTTTGGGGTCTAAGACGATACGACTTGACCGGGCTTACACTGTATGGGGTCTAAGACGGTGCGGCTTGTCCGGGCTTACACTGTTTGGAGTCTAAGATGCGGTTGCTTGTCCGGGCTTACACTGTTTGGGGTCTAAGACGATGCGACTCGTCCGGGCTTACACTGTTTGGAGTCTAAGATGCGGTTGCTTGTCCGGGCTTACACTGTTTGGGGTCTAAGACGGTACGGCTTGTCTGGGCTTACACTGTTTGGGGTCTAAGATGCGGTTGCTTGTCCGGGCTTACACTGTATGGGGTCTAAGACGATACGGCTTGTCCGGGCTTACACTGTTTGGGGTCTAAGACGATACGGCTTGTCCGGGCTTACACTGTTTGGGGTCTAAGACGGTGCGGCTTGTCCGGGCTTACACTGTTTGGGGTCTAAGGCGATGCGGCTTGTCCGGGCTTACACTGTTTGGGGTCTAAGACGATGCGGTTTGTCCGGGCTTACACTGTTTGGAGTCTAAGACGGTGCGGCTTGTACGGGTTTACACAGTTTGGGGTCTAAGATGTGATGTCTTGTCTGGGTTTACACAATTTTTGGTCTAAGACGCGATGTCTTGTCCGGGTTTACACAGTGTAAAATGCAGGAAGGTCATTTTCCTCCAGAGAGAGGCTCATTTGTAGTAACCCCTTTAGGGTCAAGGGATTAATCCTTACAACTGTTACAGATAAGCTCTTGTGAATTTATAGATAAACCGTAATTGATTTATCGATAAATTCTAAATGATCATACACGTACGCACACACGAGCAAGCACACACAGATACGCACACACGGATGCATATACACACATGCACGCACTCCCCCATACACACGCACGTACACACACGTGCGCGCACACAAGCGCATACTCACTCATACACACCATTACATCGAGTAACTCAACCCGTCCCTCCATGAATATTCATGAATGTAAAACTGATGACGTCATGGGATTGTTTTGTCATAGCAGAGACTGTAGAATCATATCTATATTGTATCATAGGCAAACAGAGCAGACCCTGATCAGACGGCTCTAACTGTAGCTGTCTGATCTGTGTCTACTCTCTTTGTCAATGTGTAGAAATGCGTATTTATAGAGTAAAAGGTGAAACAATAGCATCTTAAAGTTTAACCCTTCGCTTGCTGAATTTTTAATTACATTTTTCCTTCTTTACCCATGCCCTGTTGTATAATTACATATATCTTCACTGTGTACAAGTATATCGCTGTGCAATCACTGCTGTGGAGTGCACTGGTTGCACAATCAACTTGTAAATAGTGCAGACCCTGATGAGACAGCTCCTTCAGGAGCATCTGGGTCTTCACTATCATCTGGGTCTTTACTATTTACAGGTAGGTATATTGACGTGAATAGCAAGCGAAGGGTTAATGTTTTCATATTATTGGCAATTTGTAGCCTTATCAATTTAGCAATGTGTACTAAATCAGAAGAGGAGGAGAAGGGGGCTTTCAAAATTGCTGATTATGTCACTAGGGTCCTGTAAGAAAGATTCATTTTCATGTTACAGTTGTCCAGATCACGTGTCCATGGCTGGTGGTTGGGACATGTGACTACACGACAATTTCGACAAACATGAATGAGTGCACGGGGAACGCGTCCGGCACGACCAATACTCGCTGGATGTTTCCCTATGGAACTCTATCCCAGCAGGCCACATTCTGTAGGTGAGTGTTTACCTCTGTCACGTGCAATCACGTGATGTGTATCAGAGTTCAGGTTCAGAGTATATTTTTAGCTCGTCTGTTTTCCGAAAAAAAAGTATGCACCTTTGTTGAAATAACAAAAAGTGTCTGTGATTTTGAAATAACACCCTTCTGGGCTCTCTTGTCCTTTGTGGCAAAGACATTTTCCATCAATGGTACGTCTTTTCATTTGCGACCGCTACTTTTGAACTTTGGCATATTTCTTAAAACTTTTAAACAAAACCTTTAACGTTAGCTATTGTTTTAAAACTATTCAAACCAATGTTATGAAACTTCACACACTAGTTCATTATCACAAGGGATACCATTTGACCAAGGGCCATTAATATGTAAGACTTGGTTTTATAAAAAATGATGCTCTTTACGGACTTAAAAAAATAAACAGGCTCCACAGACTAGCATTGACATCCGCATGCGGTGCTCTTGTTAGGCCTTGATTTAATCGCAAACGGATATTGAGCCATTTAGCTGATGAATATTCATGTAAGGAAGTATGGTATAATGAATATTCTAACGCAATCTGTCAATTTCCTGAAATCTGATTGGCTCATGTGACCAAATTTGCGGCATATAAAAAGTGTTTATGTCGCAAATTCAACCAATCGAAAACGGCCGGATAACACCATGTGCATGTAAAAATATCAATGCGTGTTGTTTATAAGCAATGATAAATCCGTATGCATACTTTGACATATAAATCTAGATCTATTCCAGTTTTTCTAGTTATTTTCCATTGTTTACTTTGTCACGACTTGAACGGTCTCTTATATGCACATGTGTCATGTGGAGAATTATTGAGGTACTCTAAGCGTTGGGATCTAGATTAGGCCTTATTTATTATATCGTTCAAACATAACGTTATAACGTGACGTCATTGTTACAAGCGACGTTTTCCCGTATGGCGCCAAAGACTAAGATGACGTTACTTTACCAAAATGTGTATTGGATGTATGTATTGAGCATGTTGAATAGCTATCGCACAATTATTCATGACTAATGAAATGTATATATATATAAAGTTTAAAACCAGGGTGAAAACACAGTTACTTTAAGAAATCTGAGAGAAACTGGTGCACTATTTCTTGCCTCATCACTCATTTAATCATCCGCGCCCAAAGGATATTACTTGAGTTAAAATCGGCTCTACCATTTGTCGTTTTTCGTGTTAAGATTGCGTTAGAATAGGGTTAATCCTACTGTAATTTGAAATTTGCGACGGTATATGAGGTTTTTAACGGTCTTAAATTATTTTAATGACTCCGCCTTCGGCGTCGCCATTAAAATAATTTGCGACCGTTAAAAACCTCATATACCGTCGCAAATTTCAAATTACAGTAGGGTTAACCCTATATTTATTAGCTGTATCAATCTTGGTTTAATCGCAAAAGAACCCTTTACTTGATGAATATTCATGTAAAAATAATCACACAATGAATATTTATTAGCTGAATGATTATTATGGCACACGGACACATATCTCTTGTTATATTCATTATGTAATAATTAAACATTTCCTCCATAATTACGCCTTTGCAAACAGGATAGACCAAGACCAGACGGCTCCTATCGGAACCGTCTGATCAGGGTCTGCTCTGTTTGCTTATGATACAATATAGACATGATTCACTGCAGTGTCTGAAATGACCTAAAATCCCGATGTCTATTTGATACAAATTAATAGCCACATGTGATGTCATTATTTTTACAATGACGTAAAGGATTAATACAAAAATTAAATGACATAAACAATGGGCAGATTCATGCATACATATTCATCGAGTCAAACGGCTAATTTATTTGTTTCAGTCAGCTGACCACGCTGGAGTCTTGCTTAAACAGTACTTTCTACAACTGCAGATCTGACACAAAGCTCCTCAAAATGTTTGACGTACGGGCACTTAACCTCGTGAACGCGTACAGCGCCCTCTGTAGCGATACTCTCATAGGTGGGTAAATCTAGATATCTACTGGGTTATCGGTCCTGTTAAACACTCCACGGACTTTTTACAAGATACAAGATACAAGAAGCTTTATTTTCAGTCGGGTTTACGACAAACAACATTAGCTATATCAGAAACTATTTGCCGACCATAGTAACATAAAATAATTCAACACTTGTACTCAATCAGCCTTTGAATATAAGATAAACTTTAGCATATTGAAAAAATAAATATAAGATATATATAGGTATATTTATAATCTCAAGTTTTAAATAAATATGTGTTGCCATTTATGGTTCTGAAAATATTCCTGTAAACCAATATTGTCTATAACATTATTAAAGGATTACTAGAACAAGGGAGGCAATGCTGACATAGTTAAAATGTGCATACAGCAGATTTGCCCCCCCCCCCCTTTGATTATACGTGTGTAAAAGGGGGAACAGTTGATTAATATTTTCTTCTTCTTCAATTTTGAAAGTTAGTTTTCCTTTAACCATTTAATCCAGAACCCGCGTGCACTGTTATTTCTAAACAATTTAGACCCGGGGCAGAGGGCACTGTTTGTCCCTCCAAATAATCTAACAAGTTCAATCTTTAATTCGACAGGATGTCTGGATCTTAACTGTGTTGCTTAGGTAATCGTGTATTCGCCGCTGTTGTGAAATATATTTTCTACATATTGAGGTCATTCAAGCATTTGAAAACATGTATATTTATTATTCTCGTTCATGAAAGAAATGAAATATCAGGGACTAATTTTCTTGACCAGCTTTACCGGTCTCATTCGGAAACCCTCAGTGATGACGGTAAACAGCACCAGTCTCGGTCGAATGTACAATTCCTCCATTAACAACTGACCTTTTCAATAATCTTGATAAATAATAACACGAAGAATATTTATTAGTTGGGTTTGTGACAATTCAAACATTTCAAGATCAATGTTTTTTTGTTTTAACTGTAGAATCAAATATATAGCATGTCATAACTAAACCCTTTCCCTCATATAAACGTGTTTTAACGCATTTACAAACATAGTAGACCCAGATCAGACGCTCCTAGAGGAGCCGTCTGATCAGGATCTGCTCTGTTTGCTAATAGAATTTTGATAGATCTGTTTCTTTACTTTCTAAAATGTCTACAATATTCCACCATCAGTATTTTTTATAACTAGTTTGTTAATGAATTTTTAATAGGTATTGAAATTTGGCCTAAATACAGAACAGGGAAAGGGTAAAGCAAACAGAACAAACCCTAGTCAGAGGATTCCTTTTTGCAAAGACGTGAAAAGACGCTTGTATAACGGAAAAGGGTTAAAATATGCCGGAATTAGAAACTAATTTTCAATTGCAACAATTTGTCGGCAAACATGTACGCTCTTAGAACGATTTGGTTGTCTGTACAATACAATATTAAGATATGTATTACGTCTATTTAAGATGTAAACTAACAGGATTACGACTCTTGCATCAAATCAAGATGTTCAGACCATAGTGATGATGTTTTTCGGAAACTATTATTTTTAATTCGATAGGATTAGTTTAGTAATATAATGCGTACGAATTATAGCTCTTAAATGTTGACGTCATACACGAAATTACTTCATTTATTTCACATCAGTATGCAATTCACCCCTGTTGAAAATGATACGTTCCACTATCCATACATACGGCGGCCATTTGCAAAGAAACAGCTGATCGAATTAGCTTGCAGAAAATGAATTTTCGTCATTTTCTTTCCTGATACTGCATGTCATTCAGGGATATTTAGCATAGGAGTTCCTGAAAAACGTTGCAATCAAATGAAGTAGAACTGAGGTCAGTCTAACTCGAAATAAAAAAAATCTCGATTCAAATTCCATCTAATATCTATCTAACTAACAAACACTTCACCCTCCTCTGTAAAATTAGAAATAAAATAAAGTGCTGTTGAACATGTATTATTTTGCTTAACCACTCCCTCATTTACACGTGATTTCACGCATTGCAAATGGAGTAGACCCATATCAGACAGCTCCTACAGGAGCCATACATCTGATCAAGGTCGAATATCTTCTCTATTCACTTGTGGAATTGTAAATCGACTCTAGTTTCTATCAATACCAAAATAATCCTGTTAGTATAAAAAGAATCAGCTAATAACTATTCAAAGTGTCATTATTTCTTACGTGAATATGCAACAGGGAAATGGATAATACAATTACCACATAAGAACAAGACAATCTGTTTAGAAGAAACGCGTCCTGGACGAGTACCTTCAGTACTTTGATTTCCGTTCTGTTTTTAGATTACTTTCGAACCATCATTGAACTAATAACCATAACGTTCCATTCGCCGTGGTCATTTAACGCAGCAGAACAATCCGATCACGGTTTGGTTAGAAAAAAACATAATTACACGAAGTATTAAAAAACAAATGACATTGTTTCTTCCTGTTTCGAAATTGTAAAGCATTTTTTTTATTACGAAGTGATCTCCGTGCGAAATTTTCGGTTCCGTTGAAATGACAATCTCCTAGCCGGCTTCAAGCCGATAATAAACTGAAACATTTATTTATACATCGTAATTTGTAGGATTTTTACTCTTGGGCCAAACTTTAAAAAGCAAATGTACGTTAGTTCTTAAAACTAGCTTTAAATCGGCATTAAATCAAAAATATGTTCCACAAACATTTGCAATCTCCTTACAGAGTTGTCGTTCTTTACTCTCACCGGGAGAGTGTCAATCGTAACTACTCGCCGTATTCCGTCAGAGTTCGGAATAGTCTTATTTCGATAGAAATAGCCGAGGTGTTCCGAGTGGGAGAGTGTAAGAGAGTGAAACACTTGTGGCAAGATTATTGCACCGGAAAATCGAAAGGATCGGCTATTAGTATCAATAACGTATTAATTTCTTAATGCATTACTACAAAAAATGCTTAGCACATTTTCATTGATCGCCGCATGAGCGGCGATCACTAATGGAATGTTCAAAAGTATTTACCCATGTAGGAGGGGTAGCGACAAGTTTTACAAGGTCTATTCAGCGTATATCGGTGAGGAGAACCAAATGAATTGGCTCATGAGAGCGTGGCAGAGAATAGTTTCTATCTGCATTATTGATGTAGTGAAATATGTGATGTAAAAACCTTCATACGATGTTTAAAAAGAAATTTATCAAATTTATTGATTAAATTATCATGAGAGTGATAAATGTTTTAATGAAGTTTTATTGTTTTATTTATTTTTATTTAAAAAAGTCGTCAATATAGTAGCATGATAACTTTATATACATCTTCAATTTCCCTTAAAGTATGTCTGGCCTGATAGCGTAGTGGTTACCACGGTCGCCTATCGTGCAGTCAGCCCTGGTTCGATTCTCACCGCTGACGAAACTTTTTTTTCTCTCTCTTTCCTTTCTATATTTTTTTAATGATAGTTAATGATAATTATCCATATTAAGTGTTTTTTCTTTCAACTTATACGTTATTTTTGGTAAAACAAATTTGTAGAAAAATTTAAAATAGTTCCTGTTGTAAGAAGAAATTCCTACACCTACTATACAAATAAACCTCTACTGTACATATAAACTTAGTTTTAAAAATGCTACCCCTTTATTACGTCACTAGCGGCTGTAGAAACGGGATAAAAAAATTATCCTCTTACGTTTTGGTATCGTCAATATGCCTCTGAACCAATCAATGACCGCCCTAGATATTTGTGTCAAGTTTCATGTGATACTTCCAACAATGCATATGCCATAATAGTTTTACCAGGTATTTACTTGTTACAGTTTGCAACAGAGTTCTTTATCAGCATGCCATAGTATATATAGGTCTTTGATTTATCCTCATTTTTTAGCTCACCAGAGCACGACGTGCTCATGCTGAGCTTTTAGGATCGTTGGATGTCCCTCGTCTGTTGTCCGTTGAGATACCACATCAAGTGGCTACAAATGTTATCAGATCTTACTGAAATTTTATCAGAATGTTTGTCCACATGCAATCTTGGTCAAGTTCAAATATGGATCATGTCGGGTTCGAAACTAGGCCACTACGTCATTACACTCTAGAGGCTACATATTTCGTTAAGTTTTTAATGAAATGTTGTATTTCAATTGTCTTAACAAAACAGTTCCTTATTAAAAACCTTCCTTGTACACAAATTTCCCGGCGATCCAATGCCTTGCATCAGTATTCGTCTTGTCACCTATGGTATGTTATTTATACTCTTAATCGATCAGTGTATGCAATCTGCATTGCCAAATCAAGTAAACTTTCATTTCCCCAACGTTACAGAAATGACTGCTCCTACCAAAAGGGGAAATATTCGTAATCCCATATAGTCGCCCCGCTTATGCGGGGTGGGGGGGCAATAAGTTATTTCAGCCGTGTTTATAACTGTAATTAACCTTTAACCTTTGTCAAGTTATTATTCGAGGGCGTGGCGCAAAACTCTGTGAAGGAGTTACAATAGTTTTGTACCAAACCCTCGAATTCCCCTGCTACACGTGACTAGCGTGGCATTTTGTAAACGGCTTTGATCCAGAACCACGTGACTCGCCGAGTAACTGTGGTGTCTCATAAGGATCCGCACTGTTCGCATTTTCACACATTTGCAAACAGAGTAGACCCAGATCCGACGACTACTTCTGAATATTCATGGTAAAATAGATGTGATGAAATGCGGAATGTGGACCATAGGAAACATTTTAGAAAGTAAGGATATAAATATATCAAATGTCATTTGCAAACAGAGTAGACCTAGATCAGACGGCTCCTATAGGATCTAGGTCTGATCTGTTTGCTTTTGACACTCGGCAAAGGCTTGATCGAATTGGAAGAAGTCACAATTGTACAAGATTCAACTTTTTCATAGTGTGGTGAGGGTATTGTTTGAATAAAATAAGGAAAATTATTGTTATGGTAAAAAGCAGAGATATGTAACAAAGTTTAATAATGTAAGCAAACAAAACAGAGTGCTGTAGGAGCTCGCTTTTCTGGCGCTACACGATCTGAAAAGAAGTCACATAAAGGCGGGATATGCGAGTAATTGGTTAACCCTTTCACTTACGATTTTTCTCGCCTTTGCAAACCTAGTAGACCCACGGTACCCTATTAGAGCCGTTAAATCAGGGTCTGCTCTGTTAGCTTATGGAATTATAATAGATCTGACTGAACAACTGTAACTAATATTAAACCATCCTGTGTACACATGCCATTATAAAAAATCAGCCAATACATATTATGATGTCATGATTTCTTATATGAATAATCAAGGGGGAAAGGGTTAAAATCAGCGTATTGGTGTTATGTTTGGGTGGGTGTACACGTACACTCTTTCCGTGTGAAGCATTGTAGTTATTGCTGTTAATAGTTGAGTCGAACTTAACCCTTTCGCTGCCAAACTCTGTCGTCTGCTAACTTTGTCGTCTGCTAACTTTGTCGTCTGCTACACATTTTCCTTCTTTTGATTTTCTTCATTTTTGTGTCAAAAACATAGTAACAGTAACAAACAGTTTGGATCCTGATGAGACGCCGAGTTACTCGCATAGGTAATCACAGATCCGGCATTGGCAGCGAAAGGGTTAAATATATCGAAGTTCTTTCCTTCCAAATTTAACAATGCAGATTTGTTCTAATGTGTATTACTATGCATATCTAAAAACCCATATGGCAGCTTAATGCAGGTCGAAAGTAATGCTGAACTCTACTACAGGAGTTTCAGAATTACTTTAGACCTGCATTAAGCTGTGAACTTGATAAATTAACACGTCCAATTGTCCATTTTGTCTTTTTACGATAATCAAATATACAGGTACTTGCTTTACATTTGTTCTCAGCTGAAGCCCAAGCCTGCTTGTCAGTCATCAGTCCCCTCAGCACGTATACAACAGCCGAGACGTCATTCGCCTCCAGCGTGACCGCACTTAATGATGCCACATCTAGCTTAGAAATATGCGGGTAAGTGATTTACGCTTGAATGGTAAATATCTAAAATATTTAAATATAAGTAGGAGACTAAGTGTTGCGTAGGGTCGGTGAATGCCGTAGGGAGAACATGAGTATGGCATAAAGAGAGAGAAAGTATCGCATAGAGAGGGAAAGTATCGCATAGAAAGGGCAAGTGTCGCATAGAGAGTAAGTGTCTCATAGAGAGGGTAAGTATCGCATAGAAAAGACAAATATCACATAAAGAGGGTATGTATCGCATACAGAGTGCAAGTATCTCACAAAGAGGGTAAATATCGCATCGAAAGGCACATATCATATAAAGAGGGTAAGTATCGTATAGGATGGAAGGTATTGCATAGAAAGGGCTAGAATCGCATAGAGAGGGTAAGTATCATATAGAGAGGTAGGTATCGCATGGTGAAAGTAAGTACCACACGGAGGGAATAAGTATCTTATAAAAAGGTACGTATCGAATAGAGAGGGTAAGTATTATAATTATAAAGAGGTAGGTATCACATGGAGAAAGTATGTTTCGCCCAAAGGGGATAATTATCGCATAAAACGGATACGTATCGCATAGAGAGGGTAAGGATCGCATAGAGAGGGTACGTATCACAGAAAGAGGGTAAGTATCACAGAAAGAGGGTAAGTATTGCTAAGTTTCGCATAGAAAGGGACAAGTATCATATAAAGAAAGGATAAATATCGCACAGAAACGGATAGTTTCGCATAGAGACGGAAAGTATCATATAGAAAGGGCTCTTTTTGCGTTGAAAGGGAACGTATCACAAAGACGGAGTAAGAACTGCACAGGGAGGGTATGTATCACAAACATAAGTATTGTAATTTAACTTCTATCAAAAGCAGTGCTACCTGAGTACGTTCAGCTCACAGTAACAGTCACATTTTATGCAAAGTTTTGGAAACTTTACGACCGAAATGTTGCGACTACTCACGCAATCCCTAAACTTTGCGAACAGTAACCTTATGTACTTGTTTTAACACCCCCCCCCCCCCACACACACACACACACGCACACACACTCACACACACAGAGACACCAGTATGTCTAGGGAGGCAATTCCGATTATCATTAAAACTCGTTCAGTACAGTGACCTCCCTTGTACGCTATGTGATTGTCACAAGGGTTTGGAGGTAAATCCGCAATGTGCGCGAGTCTTATTTATATTTGACCCATTAGTGGACTGTTTAATTATTTTCAGACTGGCAACCACGTTGAAATTTACGGCGTTTACGACACTACTGTCCACCACGTGCACGACATCGACACACCTTGCAGTGTGGGCGACATTTTACGACACTGTGCTAAATACCTACCTGTGTACATGTTCGTCCGCCATTCAGAGTCCTTGTTTCATTCTTTTGATAGCAGTAATGGTGGTCCATATCTGCAGATATTACTTCTAAACTTTTTAATCAGAAGTGGGGATGGGTAACTGCGAACTGAAACAGAAATACTAGAGGTCGAAATTCATATTTTATACACAGTGAAACCCCGCAAATGCGACCACCTAAAAGGGGTATAATTATGAGTGCTAGATGCAGGTGGTGGCTTAATGCAGGGCAAAAGTAATGCAGAAAGCTCCTAGAGGAGCTTTCTGCATTACTTTTGTCCTGCATTAAACAACCACCTGCTTATAAAGATACCCATGTTTATTCATTAAGTGGTCGCATTAGAGGGGTACCGCTGTACTTTGGAGAATACTTTATTCCAATAGGCATATGAAATGAAAGCAAATAGAGGAAAATACCTGTTCTTGTTAACACTCTACTCCATACAAAATTCAAACGTCATTTGCCAACAGAGTAAACTCATATCAGATAGCCTATGTATGAGCCGTCTAATCTGGATCTTCCTGGTTCGCTTATTTAATAATTTAGGCCAAAATCGGATTCTACGGCTTATGTCATGACCAACATTCCTGTCCCTTTAGAGTAGTAGGAGAAGGGTGCCAATACAAAAATACAATTTGAAGAATATCTATGACGTCATTATTATGAATATTCATGGAGTACAGGGTTAATACTTCATCACTGTTTGTTCATCGATCTACTGTTAGAAATAATGTAATCGGTACAGTGGGTTAATTTATTACAGTCATTGCGTTAATAGTTTTAATCCAGACTAGTAACTGTTTGAAACTGTCTTAAATTGTAGAAAACATGCAGAGATATGTTCATCACATGCTGATATCGTAAACTGTATATAGTTTGTCTATTAAACTGTTTCGTTTTGTTTTATTTCTGTGTTCATTTGTATTACATGCCTTTGCAATCAGAGTAGACCGCTATTTGACCGCTCCAGTAGGAGGTATTTGATCAGGGCCTGCTTTTGAAATTAGAATAGACCCGACTCTACAGTTTCTACCAGTACCAAAAACGTCCTGTTTACATGTGTCATTATATAATCAGGGAGCCAATAGTGCCTACCGTGCACTCCCCCCCCCCCCCCCCTCCCCCAGACTTTTTTTCATGGGTACCAAAATGTTCAGAAAAGTGTCCTGAATCAGAATCGCGAATGTACTCAAACTTAAATTCTTTTAGGCTATGTGTATTTTAACCGTTTCCATGGCAACCCCCGAGTTTTCGTAATGATGACATATACCAACAAATTTGCCCATATCACAGACATTGTGCTTGTATTTGGAACTTGTTTTGTTAAATTGCCTTATTTGCATACTCATGAATATTAATGAGATCATTAAAAAATAGTAAAAAAAGTATAGAAATAACGTAAACCTTTTCATTTTTGTATACTACAAATATCAAAAAATAACTTCAAATACAGTTAAACATAATGATGAAACCCCAGAAAACAAAATATCCAATCAATTTGAGGACCATAGCATTAATTTTAAGCACCATTTTCACCATTTCCATGGCAACACCCTAGTTTTCGTAATGATGGTCCGTACCTGCAAAATCGTCCATATCACAGCCAGTTTTTGTTCAAAACCTATAAAACTGGTACCAAATTGGAGAAAGGACATTGTGTTTTTATTTCCAGCTTGTGTTTTTAAATTAACTTATTTGCATACTCATGAATATTAATGAGAACATTGAAATAGTAATCCAGTATTTTTGAACACAGATTCATATTGCCGTTGTTGGTAACCCTTTCGGGTCAAAAATAAATCTCGTCTGCTACGATTTCGGTCCTCTTGTGACGTTTTCTCTATCCAAACTGTTAGCACAGGTTATCACGGACTCACCTTTGACACTGAAATGGTTAAAATGGAACAAGGACAAATGTCAACTTTGTAACTTTTGGCAGATACCACTCCCTTGAAACGACATTTACTGCACAATTCAGCAGTATGTCAGTCATTGCGTAAGTCAGATATATACAGATATTGGCCGACTTTAACCCATTCCCTCATATTGGCGACTTTTGACGACTCTGTAAAAGTGGCTTTGAGAAACCATTGCGACGAATAGAGCATTTGCTCCTATAGGAGCAAATGCTCTATTTATCACAATGGCTTCAAACTACGAAATTCTAAAAATTTCCCTTTTCGCTAGTTATTGCTCCTTTTCGGTGGACTTATTCAAAGAGGTTGGATCTAAAAATAGCCTATGAGGTAAAGAGTTAAAGCAGACAACCAAAACAGATGACAGTAAGCACATGGCTTGCAAAAGACATCTTCCTGAAATCATCATCATGATCACCCTGTCATGTCATCACTCATTGGCGCTTTATGACCTATTCAGTATCGCAGTGCCGTAAACCCAACTCAATCAATCGCAATAATTAAACACCAATTTAATCGACCTCTCATTTAATCCAAAATTATTTGCAAAATTAATGCAATCACCGGTTTGTCAATAGAATGTAGAATATTGATTAGGTATACCGTAGGTACGTATTGTCCTGTTTTATTAACCTGTCAAATTTGAATATTCCTACGTCACTGAAAGGATATATTTAGCTTGGGTAAACCTGTGTTTCAAACGTTTTTCACGAGATTCACAATAAATATACAGGTACTTGAATAAGCCAAGTAGGAAAGCTTTTATTAGCGGAAACAATCGATATCAACCGAAGCTATATATGGTGTGTTCAGCAAGCGTATAATTTGACAGGTTAATAAAACAGAACAATACCTCCGCTTACTAATATAACCATTCGCACACCTCAGTGAGTTTACTAAAATATGTCGCAGTGAGTTACAGTGTCAATGTTTATACATAGTCGGTGTATCTATTACATGTAGATACATGTATGCATGTGGCTAGATCAACCTGTAAGCGTAGTTCATTCATTAACTCCCTTAGCGACATGATAAAATGTTATGACCCTCAATTCCCTGACTAGACACTGTATCCCCTGTAGAATACTTACAGATTATGGGTTAGATCCAAAGCTGACACCGAATCCCCCGTAGAACACTTAAATGCTATGGGTTATATCAAAATGCGACATTGAATCCCTTGCCGCATACTAACCGTTATTTGCTAGATCCTGGTGAGACAATTAGTTCCCCGAAGCATGCTAAATGCTAAAGGTTATGGGTTAGCCTTGATGATAAATGGAACTCTCCTTTAGCATGCTAACTGTTATACGGTTAGATCCCGATGAGACACCAAGTCTCTTGAATTGTACTAAATACTATGGATTAGACCCTGATGAGACATAAACCCCCCCTGCAGCATACTAACGGTTACCGCCTAGATCCTGACGAGACACTCAATCCCCCGTGGCATACTAAACGTTATGGGTTAAACACTGATGAGACATTGAATACCTTGCAGCATACTAAAGGTTATGGGTTAGACACTGATGAGACATTGAATTGCTTGCAGCATACTAAAGGTTATGGGTTAAACACTGATGAGACATTGAATTGCTTGCAGCATACTAAAGGTTATGGGTTAAACACTGATGAGACATTGAATTGCTTGCAGCATACTAAAGGCTATGGGTTAAACACTGATGAGACATTGAATTGCTTGCAGCATACTAAAGGTTATGGGTTAAACACTGATGAGACATTGAATTGCTTGCAGCATACTAAAGGTTATGGGTTAAACACTGATGAGACATTGAATTGATTGCAGCATACTAAAGGTTATGGGTTAAACACTGATGAGACATTGAATTGCTTGCAGCATACTAAAGGTTATGGGTTAAACACTGATGAGACATTGAATTGCTTGCAGCATACTAAAGGCTATGGGTTAAACACTGATGAGACATTGAATTGCTTGCAGCATACTAAAGGTTACACTCATACGTCCATTGCATGACTTATCTTTCCCCTGTTGCATATTCATGTAAGAAATAAAGACATGATAAAAAATTATCAGCTGACTTTTTATAATGGCGTATGCACATAGGATTCTTTTGATAGTGGTAGAAATGTAAGCTAAGATATACATGTAGTATTATTGCATAAGCAAATATAGCAGACAATGGTCAGAGGGTTCCTAGAGAAACCCAATGACCCGGGTCTACACGGTTTGCAAATGTGTTAATTTGAAGGAAAGGGTAATGGTTAGCATGTTAGATCCTGGTAAGACCCTAATTTCTACTTAGCATATCAACCCTTTCGGCGCCGAATTTCGAATTGTCGTTTGCAATCCAAGTTTGTTAAATAATTCAGTAAAATAAGGAAATGGAATAAATAAATGCAAAGTTCAAAAGAATATAGCACATATATAGAAATAGAGATTGAGACAAATAGTGGAGTCCCTGATCAGACGCCGCCTTGAAAAGGCGGCGTCTGATCTGGGACTGCACTATTTGTCGTGGTGCATTTGTGCGATTGCGGCGGTGAAAGGGTAAAAGTTGACGCGTTGGTTACTATTTGGTTTGGATCCTCGTAGTAATATTTTCTGAACGTGAGAGAGTCTTCGGAAGCAAACCGAGAAAAGTGCAGACTCGGTTTAATTGAGTGGGAATTAACCCTTTCGCTGCCAATGCCAGATCTGTGATTACCAATGCAATCAGTTTGGATCCAGATGAGACGCCGAGTAACTCGGCATCTTATCAGGATCCAAACTGTTTGTTACTGTTACTATGTTTTTGAAACAAATATGAAGAAATTCAAAAGAATGAAATTTTGTAGCAGACGACAAAGTTAGCAGACGACAGAGTTTGGCAGCGAAAGGGTTAAGGCAGGTGCGGATCCAGGATTTCAGATTAGGTAGGGGGGTGTGGGGGTGAAGAAGTTTTTTTGGAAAGGGGGTATACTTTTATGTTTGATGACGTAAATAGTGTGTTTGTAATACATGTTGAAAAAGAGCTGTGTTAAAGGTAGGTGGCTGCTTAAAGCAAGATGAAAGTAAAAGTGAAAGTACTTTCACCTTGCTTTAAGCAGCCATCTGCTCTAAATACCAATTAATTAACACAATCTAGTGGTCGTTATAGAGAGGTTTTACTGTATATAGATCTACAATATTACTAAAAATGTTTTGGCAATTTTAGGTGGGGGCGGCTTTCGCCGATTCCGCCCCTCTAGATCCGCGCCTGAAAGATTACGAAAAGGTTACAAAGCACTGTTGCTGTAGCTGCAGGAATGGTATCAACTAATTCCAGGGTTACAAAATTTGGAAAAAAAAAATCGGTGATATTCGGTAATCATTAACTCTAAACAACGCATGCTTGTGAATATGCTAATCTGTTGAGGTGCAGTATTGTCCTGTTTTATTGACCTGTCTAATGTGAATATTCCTACGTCACTGAAAGGATATCTTTAGCTTGGGTAAACCTGTATTTCAAACGTTTTTCACGAGATTCACAATAAATGTACAAGTACTCGAATGAGCCAAGTAGGAAAGCTTTTATTAGAGGAAACAATCGATATCAACCGAAGCTATTTATGGTGTGTTCAGCAAGCGTATAATTATTTAAAGTTTGACAGGTTAATAAAACAGGACAATAGCTTAACTGTATATTGGTTTTATATACCTGATATTTTGATTGGTGGTTTATTCGTTGTACCTATCCTATGGTACACATAAGTATAATACCGAATCGTTAATCTATAGATAGGACAGGGTCGAATGATATTCAAATCATTCCGTGATGAGCATTTATAAATCAATGTAATTTACATTGAACAAGTGGTTGTGTAGTGCAAGAAAGAACGGAAAGGAAATAGAGATTCCATAGATTAGCGGAATAATATTGACGAAAGTAGGCGGACATTCGGGCAAATGAATAGGGTGAGTAGTGTTTCAGTAACTTCCCAGCAATAAACTCTGCATTTTCTTTTCGCATAGCTGTTTTTGTTTTCAAATAATATCCTGCTTTCAGAATTTATAGACATCACAAGGTCAGCTGTTAAGTGCTTTAGTGACGGCCGTAAACATTGGCCACGTATTTCATTTTCAGTGATGTGTTATTTTCTGATAATTTGAGTTCATGAATTTCAACACTTTCAGTAACTAAAGTTGACTATCGCTTTTTTATCTTCTACTGTCCTAATTTATCATGTCTAATGGAGGACTGGCAAATGCCGTCTGGAATGTGTTTGTCTAGGAATTTTGCCGTCTGCTGACATGTTATTCATATCTATAACCTGTTTGTGCAATATTCGTACGTTGTAAGTGTCAGACAGCTTACATCTTACTCGGTGTCTGATCTAGAGCCAAACTGTCTACATAGGTCTACATGATTTACGTTTCAGGCGTCTAAAGGATTTAACTTAAATACCTTACCCAAATGAAGCGCTCCTTCTTTATTTATATAAAATGTTCCGGTTCATAAACTGCGATAATGCCCGCTGGGACACTATATATGGAAGGGAATCGCCGCCAAAATAATTTTTAACAGACATGTTGCATGTTGTAGTGTCTTAACCCTTTCGCTGCCAAACTCTGTCGTCTGCTAACTTTGTCGTCTGCTACAACTGTTCATTCTTTTGTTTTTCGTCATTTTTTGTTTCAAAAACATAGTAACAGTAACAAACAGTTTGGATCCTGATGAGACGCCGAGTTACTCGGCGTCTCATCTGGATCTAAACTGTTTGCATATAGGTAATCACAGATCCGGCATTGGCAGCGAAAGGGTTAAATGCTAAGTTTACATCTGCAAACACGACAACGATTCATCTTTCAACAATCCATCATGCTAAAATGTAACACAACGGTCACATCAACGGTCTCGATTTTAATGTTACGTGTTATTTAAAAAAAAATGATCAAATGTAATCTTTGCAACTTTGCAATGCGACATGTTCTACTTTCGTACTTTAGCGGAGTCTGACATCGTTACAAATCACAATTTGTAAACTACACACTTTCATCGATCGCTATTTGTGGAGAACCAGTCACTGTGACGCCACAAACAAAATGGCGGCGTAGAAACAAGGAAGCTATTCTGCATAGCAACCTATGTGTGTATTGACTTAGAGCGTTCGCTACACATCATTTAACAACTGGGCCGGCCTTGCTCAGTTGTCTGTTATTGACAATCTGTGTAGGATTTTGAAGGGTAGATACAAGAAGAAGCTTAAATTAACGAATCTGCTTAATGTCACGGGTTTAAATAATTTAAGCTTTTAATTGTTTCATTTTCATAAGATCTAGATCTACTAATAGCGCAAATCTGCATCTATGACTATGTGTTGTAAAAAAAGCTTCCTAGGTACTTTATGTACATCACCGTAGCAGATCTAGATAATGTAGTTTAGAATAGATCTAGATCATATCAATATAAACTAGATCTATTCACAATCTTCTAGAATCTAAAATGTAAACAGACTCTAGATCTAAATCGTTGGGATCTAACTATGCTGAGCCATAGACCAGGATCTAGTTTTCTTCTATTTTTCGGAAAGACAACAAATCATAACTTTAGATAATTTGGAACATTGTTTGGTATTTCTGTCAGTGGCGTAGTTTCCTATTAGGTACGGACCTAAACTTTTTTCAGAAGTCGAAAAACAGGCAATAAAAATGACGACTAAGTAGGGTTAGGAGTGAACCTCTAATGCTGAATCGATGACAATATCAAGTTTTGAACTTTCTTAAGATAAACTATACGAAACAATTATAAATAAAACCTCGTAAATGTTTCTAGATCTTCTAATTTAGTTTATAGATGTTTAGCCTATGCTACCAGCCCGTTTCAGTCATAATCAATGAGCCAAAGAAAATCCCGTTTTGCAATTATCAACGTATTATATAAATATCACATCCTATGGAGAGTGACAGCACGTACTGTCAATCCCAGGTTGGTTATGTTCACCGAGGCGTTAGCCGAAATGTACATTACCATACCGAGGGTTGACAATACGTGTTGTCACTCTCCATAGCATGTGATATTTATTTTATTAAACCGAACAGCACAATCAAATTGAAAACACCCCATGACATAAAGAGGTTACTACTACATACGTATAACGAAACATATATAAAATTAAAGGTAGTCCACCAAGAAATAACCACATAATGTAATGCTAAAACTCTTTGACATAACTGAATAACAGTAGAAAGTCACATACAAGACGCAATCACAACCAACACATCAATAGACAGCATGCCACACACACCCACACACAACCAAACACACGCAAACACACGAGAAGAACACATAAAACACCAACAAATATACGAGCACCAGAGACAAACATGAACAAAACACAAGCACAAAGACACAAGACAAACAAAAGTAAGGGTGACAAAGAGAGAACCGCCTTGACACGGTGCAAAATAGTAAAATACCACTGGGGGTTTAAACCGGTTTACGGACGTCCTAACCTCACACTTATCTCAAAGTCACCCTAGCTAAACAAACATTGTAAATAAAGGTATCCCCGCCGGACTTCCCCACAACATAGAAGACAGTAATCACAGTACAAAATGTAAAACATACCATAACAACTGCGAAAGTCCGTCAAATATGTACTCAATGACTTTGCTGAAGACAGAGCAACTGCAGGGAAGCCGTTAAGGGCACGATCATGACAAAATATAGCATATAAGAACCATTCCTTGTTACAGCATGGTGGTTATGCAAATAAGGCAGCTAGGTCGTTCCATAGATAGGGCTTAAGCGACAAAACATGTACATGTATGTGTAGCAGATAAAATGATTTTTAAATACTTCACTGAATTTTTTACCATTTCACTATTCCCAAAATATTTCGATATTTTGTTTCATTCATTAACACTAACAGAAATATTTTTGACAATTTCCGATCCCTCTGCACATTTTATCATGTGGTATCAATTCAATGAATCTACACAGCGGACCAAAACGTTATGTCTTTATAAGGGATAATTAGCTTAACTTAGTTGTATCATGATTTTTAACGATATTTATGCATGCTATTTATAATAAGTATTATGGTATTATTAATGGGAAGCTCTCATTATAACCATTTGAGGAAAACTATAACTATTCGATTTCTTCTATGAAAACATGTAATGTTGACATGAAACTCGTGTTGAGGTCAGCAAGTCGAAAATTCGGCAAATGAAGTTAATATTTGGTTAAAGTTATAAGACACTATATGAAATAATAGTTTAGTATAATGTGACTGTTTCCTATATAATGTTTTTAGTAGTTAATGGTACGCTTTGAAATTGTTATGCTTCGTCTATAAACCTGGCAGTCACTGATTTGAGCTCTATTAAACCATTTTTCTTCCAAATAAATTTCGTCTCACAAGAATGGAGATGACCATTTGTTTCAGGTTTTGTTTAATCCAGTATATAGCTGGACGTTGTTACATTACTAGAATACTGTTAAAACCAGACCCCCCATACACACACACACAACACACACACACACACACACACACACGCACACACCAAAAACAATGTATAAAAAATAAAATCATATTATTCTTGATCCAAACTCTTTGTAATGGTTATTATAGATTCTCCTTTGGCGACAAGAGTTTCATACTTATACTTAAACATGAAAAGTCTATTTTGCATAATGGGTCTGCACTTTATAGTATTCAAACTAGAATTGTTTTTTTATACAAAACTGATGAAAGTCCCATAACTCTGCAGAAAATCCTCAAACCGGAAAAGGAGTACACTATGCACAACTGGGCATGGTGCTGATAAATCAATCCTATGAAGTTTCAGGAAAATCCGATAAAAGATTTTTGGGAAACCCTGCGGACAAAATTTTCAATGTAAAAATTTCAAAGTCCCGTAACTCTGCGAAAAATCGTAAAACCGGAACAGGAATAAGATATACACAGCTAGGCATTGTGCTAATCAAGCCTATGAAATAAAAATGAATATCAAATTAAAGGTTTTGGAGAAACCCTGCAGACAAAATGACCATGTCAAACTCAAAGTCCCATAACACTGCAGAAAATAGGAGACAATAACTCCAATATTAATGAAGTCAGAGTTGTGATACTTATACCTAATACTTCCTTCCATCATGTTCTTTCCATACATGAAATGTTATTCAAATAGCATCAGTAGAGCAGGATGTATTGGTCAGACAAAACATGTAACAAAGGGCAATAACTCCAAACGTATTGAAGCCAGAGTTATGGTCCTTATACATGACACTTCCTCTCATCATGCTCTGTCAATTCAAATGGATTAGCCATGTAGGAGTTATCGTCCGGACAAGAAAGTGTGAACAATTGACCTTGAATTTTGACCATGACCTTGAATTATAACCATGGCCTTTGAAGAATGTGCCTGAATTCTGCTGTCTGCGCATCGCCTTGTGATGGAGAACATTTGTGCCACAGCATTTTGAAATCCCTCCGAGGCTTTAAGAGATATGGAGCGGTCACGAAGGGTGTGGCTAAAACATTTGACTTGAATTGTGACATTGACTTTTGACACACGCCTGAATCGAACGCTCTGCATATCGTCTTGTCCATTTGAACATTTGTGCCAAAGCATTTTAAAATCCTTCCATATTTGTGAGAGATATGGAGCGGACACGAGTGTGACAGACAGACGAACAGACGGACGGACGGACGGACAACTCGACCAAAATCAATATGTCTCCCAATTACAAATGGGGAGACATAACAAGCATACTATTTATAGTACATATATCCATAGAACATATATAACCCTTTAACCCTTAACATGTTCTACATTTATTTCAAATTCCAATACCTACTTATTATTCATGGACAAAATAGTTATATTTAAAAATGGAAGTTGGAACATTTAAGCAATTTTAGAAACAAAAGAAATAGGTATATTAAATTCCATTAGCAAACAGACCATAAAAATGCAGTAGCCATCTGATCTGGATTTACTCTGTTTGCATATGGTATTCATATAAAGGAAATAGTAAGACCCATACCATCTACACAAATTCATCCTAGTCAAGATTTTGTAACCCATCCATTTGTGGAATTGTGATGGGGCATTGCAAAGAAAAAGATTCAGAGAAAAGGTTTGGGTATATTAATGATTGCTAGATAGAGAAGATTTGGAACCTTGCATAGATCACCCTTTGATGATCCGTTCACATTATGATATGCACTTTGTGCTATAGTGAACGGATCAGGATTAAACCAATTTTGTCATTTTATTTTATGTTGAAACTCTAATGAGTATCACTCATCTAATTATAACAAATAATATCCATTGTAAAATTTAATAACACTTAAAAAGTACTCTCTGTAATTTGTAATGAGTTTTAACAAGTCTAGTTTTACAACTGACTTCCTGTCGAAAACTACATGATGGAGTTTTACCAGATTATAGCAATGATTCATACCATGGGTAGTTGTGCTTAGATAATGACAGAGTTATATAATTTGATTTCAACTATCAGCACTGTTTCTCCAGAACTGTTCTATGGATTTCAACCAAACTTTACAGCAACATTTCATATGAAAATAATTTTGTTTTATCCATTGTATAATTTGTACTATATTTGACATAATGAATACAGTTATTGTTTAACAACATTTCCTCATTACAGAATACAATAAGAATATCATCAGATGGCCCAAGGCCAAACTAGAACTGTAAGCCAAAGGCTAACGAATACCCCCACCTGTCTGTTTGTCAGAACACCTATCATCAATCTGAACATATGTACATACAGAAACGTGAAGAGATTAAAAAACAATACATGCCCCAACCTAATTTATGTAATAAAAATGAAGAATAATTCAGAGAAACAAGACCCTTTCATGAGTTTTTTTTGTCAAATCCAAAGTTCTAAAGCTACTTACCTTTTCAGAAAAACATTAAGTTCAAGGACAATAACTCTGACAAAAATTATTCAACCAGACCCATATTTGAACTTAAGCTGTACTTCATCTAGATTTAGCTCAATGTCAAATATGAAGTTAATACCTCTAACCACTTCCAAAGAAAGACCGGAAAATTGACAATTTGCAAAAAAATTAAAGTTCAAGGGCCATAACTCTGTAAAACATTATTCAACCAGACTGAGATTGGGAATTAAGCTGTAATTAATCTAGAGTTAGCTTTATGCCAAATATAAAGTTAATATCTGCAACCAATTCCAAAAAAAGTCTGGAAAATCCCAAATTTGAAGAAAAAAAATAAAGTTCAAGGGCAATAACTCTAGAAAGGATTATTCAACCTCGCTGAGATTGTAATATAAGCTGTAACTTATCTAAATTTAGCTTTGTACTAAATATAGAGTTGATATCTCTAGTCACTTCCATAAAAAGTCAAGAAAACGGAAAACATTGATAGGGGACTAAAAAGGGGAGATAACTCCTGAAGTAGTGGTCCGATCATAATGGAAATATGCGGTGCAAAGGTTTATATGGTCATATGGCTATACATGAACTTTCAACAAAATTGAAGCAAATCTGTAGAAGAAGAAGGCCGGACAAAATTGTGTCCACGGACGGACAGACGGACGGACAACCTGATTCCAGTAGACCCCCCGCAATCTTCGTTGTGGGGGTATAATTATAATTACGGTACATTCTTTGTCAGAGGTTAGATGGACTTATTTAATGTTTATGCACACTGACAGGCAAAATACACAGACTGGATTACCATATGTAGTGGGGCATATATGTTGTATTAACATTTTCTCTTGTCCATGTAGTGTTGGTGTCTTAAATGAGAACAAAATGTTACAAGGAGCTTTTTCAGTACCTTATTTTGTTAAACTGTATTTGATGGCATACGTATATTCTGCTGAAATGTATAAACGTTATGGTTGCCATTGTAGCTTCATTTCCTTCTTATTTCAGGATGGCTGCTGGAAGACTGCACGATGAGTGCTACCTTAACTGGTTACGTGACAGTATGGCACTCCTGTTTCTAAAGGAAGGCATTGAAGACATAACTGACAAGAGGGTGGCAGACTTCCATAGGTTTATGCATGGAAAAGTATCTCAACATCCTTCCCAACAGCCAATCTCATCCTGCAGTATCTGCACTAATCAGCAGGTACAAAGACACAAGAACACATGGAGAGTTAGATGCCCCTCACAAGTATGTAATACGTGGATCAAAGAGATTCTGAAACAACATGCAGATGGAATAAACCCTAACATCGCATGCAACAACTTGCAGCCACATCTCTGGCCTACTCATGCCTGGGAAGTGGCTAAATGCTTCCTACCACAGGGTAACAAACATGTTAATGCTGCCAAGGATGCTGATGTTGCTGCTGTGTTGAAATTGATGAAATCTTGTACCTTCATGTACAAGTTCTTCCCAGATCGCAGCTTGGTGCAAGAGGTTAGATTACGTAGTGCAGTTTTTTTTAAACTTTACATACATTTCACCATTTCATCCTTTTATGGTACTTGTCAATAAGTAACATATACATGTGTATATAGTTTGTGAGGTTGTTTAATAGTGTATGGTAGCGATACTTTTGTCATCCTTTTACTTTACTACAGCTCTTACAGTAGGTGTTGAAAGTTGGCTATTAAATAAAGGGTTTAACAAGCGTAAGGTACATTGGAACAGTGAGATAACTCGACAGGTCTGAGTGGAGTTTTTTGCGTATACCAATAGTTTATATTGAAAATAATTTGGAAATCCGAAAGATAAATGTCCGTCCTACCTTCCAGGTCTTGGGCATACGACATGCTTTAATGCATTCATGTGATATGAACGTGAGTGACGTCCAATTACAAGATGATACAGGAAGGATGATCCAACTACTTAACAGTCTGGTCGACCTATCACCTGCAGAAACAAACACTGTTCAAACAACAATTGGAAACATAAACAAGGTAGACTGATGCATTTATTTTATAACTTTTAAAACTCCAATTACATTAAAGCTTGGTTTATGACTAAAATAGGATTTGAAGACCATCGCTGTATAAGTAACATGAATGTCAGTTATGGATTGTTTTGTGCTGTGTCCATCGTCGTGTGTCATCATGCAGTTTGCGTCACCCATTTTCAACAATTTACAATAAAAATATCATATCCAACACACCTAGTCCAGTTATTATACGAGTCGCCCCGTACTTCATTCTCAGTATTGGTATATACTTTCTGGTCCTTCGGGGTCATTAGTTTCCATGTTATTTGAAAATTGGATACCGCTTAAGTCGGTGCTCGGGGGCGTGGGTAGTGTTGCACTTTGAATTACTGCTCATGAACAGACTCAAAAACCGATGCTGCACTTTTCTCTTTTTGCATTTCTGCTTTTGCTTTCGAAGGATATCATACACAAAAATAGTCCACGTGCAATTTTCTTCAATTTCTGTTAAAAGAATATCGAAAGGAACAGTTAATGAGAATTTCAGAAATCACTCGGCCGATTTGAATGTTGTTTGGCAGACATGAGCCATAGGTGACCCTCTAAATTGTTTAAAAAACATTTTGATTTATAAAAAAAACTTTTGTCAAGGGTGAGACTTAAATGTTCCTTATATGGCTAAAACTATTTTCTGAAATCATATATGTAAGATTTCAGTATAATTTTGCAGAAATGATCTGAAGGCCAACTTCTTGACGGTATTGCAAAAATACAATTATTTTGATTCGTTACTACACCTAGCCACCAGGACACGGTTAGCCAATATTTTCAGTGCTGTTATATTTTCTGGTCCTTCGGGATCATAAGTTTTCATGTTATTTGTTTTGTTAATTGAATACTGCTTAAACCAGTGCTAGTGGGCGTGAGTAGTGTTGCACTTTTAATTACTACTCATGAACAGACTCAATAAAACCGAGTCTGCAATTTTCTCATTTTGCAGTTCTACTTTTGCTTTCGAATGATCACCTATTTTCAGAATAT
Source organism: Azorinus chamasolen (assembly GCA_963576725.1). Classification (NCBI taxonomy): domain Eukaryota; kingdom Metazoa; phylum Mollusca; class Bivalvia; order Cardiida; family Solecurtidae; genus Azorinus; species Azorinus chamasolen. Next base: position 62,580,308 of record OY755250.1, read on the forward strand.
ATTTCCCCTACATAGCCAAAGTGGCAGTTGCAAACCACTGAAACCACTCCACGTATTTCAAAAACAATTTGCATGTACGATTCGAAGGTTAGCCTCATTCAAAATTGTTCAAATCATTGTAAGCTATATAGTCCTTCTATATGTTAAAATTGACATCATCTCCTCTAAAACTACCTGGATAGTTATCATATGACCCAGAGAAAATTTAAAAAATCTGAAAGTAGGAGATCTGTCAAGAGCACATTTAACAATGCGAAAAGAAACACTTGCAGACTCGTTTTTATTGAGTATGTTTTGAGTCTCGGTTTTATTGAATCGGTGGCTGTATGTGTGGGTGTGTATGTGCATAAATTGCTATATAAATATTGCTTTCTGTCGGTGTTTTGGTGATGATGGCGTTTTGTACGTGGCTTTTCCTGCTTGACTTTACAACATTTTCATTTAGATAGGTGGATACAGTATGTTCAATTAAATGTTTTTTTGTTATACATGCACTTTACCACTGTATTTGCTGTCGCGGTTGTTGTAGATTAGTCGGAGAGGGGATACGTTTATTTACACTGTTTGTCTTTTAGGATGGGGATGGAATAAGGGTGAGGTTGGGCGCCCATAAACCGGTTTAAACCCCCGGTGACTTTTGTCACTGACCGTTCCAAGGCGGTACTTCCATCTTCCTCCTATTGAATGTTTGTTTTGTCTTTGTGCGTCTCTTGTTGTTTTTTCTACCCATGTACATTTGCTGTTTCCTTGTGTTGCTGTTCGGGCGAGTGTTTGTTCTGTATGTGGTATTTCCTGCATGACTCATTTTTGTACTATAATTATATATGACCATGAGAAGCTATTTAAAGTTATTAAAACAATTTATCTGACACCACTTGGCAAATATCAATGTAATTACGAAATGTTTATGCTTTGTAACCTTCTAAAAATTGTTAAAGCTGTTTTGATTCGTTAAAATCATGCCTGCCTGCCAGTAGGCTAATCGTCTTTACATACTTATGATGAAAACATTTATATAAAAATCTTCCAACTTTGCAGGTTTCAATAAGATTTTGCAGGAATGTTGCTTAGGTAATTCTACATACCATTGAGATGCCTGAAGACTGTTCCATACGTGACCCTTTACCATTGCTGTTGAGAGAAAACAGCACAACTTGTATTGTGAAAACCCAATTTGTATTTACAGTGTTAATATTCTGAATGAGATACTGACCGAACTTGTCCATTGATTTCTGTGAAATCGACAGTTGTCCGTATTTTTTTAAGGATTTAGCGTTATTCATTATATCATTAAAATTAGATGAATATTTATTTTAAAAAATGGAAAATAGACTGTGGGCATTATTTAATTATATGAATATGTCTACAACTTTCGGTGTTGATTGATGTATATGAACAATGGACGGAATGTAAATTTAAACATATGTCATGACGTTAATTTTCGACTTAACCCTTCGCTCGCCGAATTTTAAAATACATTTCTCCTTCTTTACCCATGCCCTGTTGTATAATATATATATATATATCTTCACTGTGTACTAGTATTTCGCTGTGTAATTACTGCTGTGGAGTGCACTGGTTGCAAAATCAACTTTAAACCCCCAGGCGGTACTCTCTTTGTCACCCTTCCTTTTGTTTGCCTTGCGTCTTTGTGCTTGTGGTTTGTTCATGTTGTGGAGCGTTTGTCCCTGGTTCTTGTGTGTCTTTTGGTGTTTTCTGTGTTCATTTCGTGTGTGTGTGTGTGTTTGTGTGCGTTTGGGTGTGTGGTTGTGTCATGCTGTCTATCGGTGTTTTGGTGGTGGTTGCGTCTTGCATGTGGCTTTGCCTGCTTGACTTTACTACTTTTCCAATTGTAAATAGTGCAGACCCTAATGAGACAGCTCATGCAGGAGCTGTCTCATCTGGGTCTTCACTATTTACAGGTAGATATATTGACGTGAATAGCAAGCGAAGGATTAAGGGTAAATATATATCTGTAAGAGAGTTTAATGTCAAGGACTTATCTCGGGTTCATATATTTCGTGTGTTTACGTAAATTTAAAAATTGCTGCCCACTAATTCAAATTGCTGCCTTCCTGCTTCATACATGTGATCTGAGGTAAAATGTAACCAAGCATCACCAAAATCAACTAGACACAAAATAATGCAAAACACATTCAACTGACATCGTCAGAAAGAAAAATGTAAATCTGTTCCTTCCCATCTTTGAGTAGGATTTATATAAATAGTGGCAAACTAGCTCTGATGCCAGAGTAGCTGATTTATTTTTTTTCACTAAATCTGTATCTCATGAAACACATAATGGAAATTGTGTACGATTTAGGTGGTCGATATTCTACACATAAAGGTGCGAAATATGTGTCAGGGATTTAATACATGTACATGAGAATTGAAACCAATTGCATTAAATAAAATGTGTGTCCAAGCTTCTCAATAAATATGGAAAAATAGTCAAAGAGGGAGAGCCACACACGAAATGACACCGCACCAAACACCATCTAACAAGAAACGGTAAAGCCACAAGACAAAACATAATAGGACGCATATCAAGACGAAACACATTAAACATTAAGCATATTAAACAACAAAATTGACCGTAGGCTGAAAGCAGGAGTGCCGCCGTTGAACGGCCAGCAGCCAAAAACAATAAAAAAGGGCTACTGGGGGACTTAAACCTTGTTTACGGGTACCCAACCTCGTCCTTATCCCACTTGCACCAAAGTCAAAATGTAAATAAAATTCCCCCTCCAGACAACACCACAACATGCATAACGATGTCTGCCAAAATGAAAATGATTTGAAAATAAACGCTATTAGAGGTAAACAAGCGACGTCATCATGTAAATGACGTCATAATTTAGAAGTACGGGAAAACTATTTGAAATACTTCTACACCGACATTTAATAAAAGATAAATCGCAAGAAGATACAATTACCAGTGGATATTAAGCATGCACAACTGTTTTGTTTGAAAAAGAATAAACTTGACATCGTAGGCATGTACTCGATGACCATTCAGGTCAGAGCAGCTGTTGAGTAGTCATTTGGGGTACGACAGAACTGGCAAAATACAAATATCTAATTTCCTCCCTCCGTAAACGGGTTTCAGAGGGAATCTTCATAGAGTATTAAGCCTTTTCCGTCGTCGCACAAGCAAAGAGGAAAGCATAATGACCAACTGTAAAGGGGTCGACCACCAAGCATGTAGTGTGCTGCAATATAGAGGGGTCATATCCCTTTTTAATGAATTGTTTTATACGTTTGACAAACAAAGTATCAAAACATGTGTGTCCAATAATTTTTCGAAGTTTGTAAATGACATCACCGTAAAACTCCGGATGTACTTGCATGTTTCATGCCTTGGATTAGATAAAATTCCATTTGAACCTCGGATTAATAGTTATTATCTGAAAGTGTGTGATCCTTCAAAAGCAAAAGTATCAATGCCAAACGAGAAAATTGCAGACTCGGTTTTATTGAGTCTATTCATGAGTAGTAATTAAAAGTGCAGCGCTACTCACGCCCCTAGCACCGGTTTAAGTAGTATTCAGTTTTCAAAACTTATACCATCAAAACTAATGATACCGAAGAACCAGAAAATATAACAACACTGAGAATGAAGTACGGGGCGATTTTTTACGGCCGCCACACAAACACTTTATACCTGCTGTTGTGAAGTTAACAACAAAATCTATATTTCAGCTCCGTTCCAAAGCGATGGATGTTACTCTTCATAAAGAAACTATTGTTCTTAGCTCGCGCATGCATGCTGTTGAGTCGGAGCTTGCAAGTCACATGGTCAAGTTCAGCGATTACGAATCCAAAACACACCAGGACCTCACTAAAACCTTCGAAGATCTACATGTTCTTGAAACTGATTACCTACAGACAAAGGCAGAAATAACTCAGGTATTGTAACAGTGTAATGGACTCATGATAATGCTCAGATAGAACTTGATTTTATTGTCGAAATTTCTAATACTGGTTTGGCACTTGTAGATCACATGGCACAAATATACCAAAATGAGATCTTTGCATCACCCTGTGTCAGTCGCCGTCCATCGTGTGTCGACAATCTTTAAAAAAATAAAAATCCTCACCAAATGTCACAGAGACGATCTGTATACGATACGTTATCAGATTTATATATATGGTTTCATTCCACCGCAAAATTAGTCGAACAAAAATGGATTTTAACTAATTATAGTTTGTTTAATCTATTCCGCTTTCAATGAATATTTAGCTGAGGTTTTATAATGTAAACCTTTTATAGAACTTTGACAAACTTGAGAACCGGTTGGCTTTGACAAAAACCTTTGAATCAGATCTATATCATGTCAAAAGCAATCTGAGCAGACGCTGATCCTGTATGAGCCGTTTTATCTGGTTGTACTCTGCAAATGACTTCAAATTGTGTTTATACGAAGGAAATGATTAAGCGACATCTAAACTGGATTCTATCTGGTGTCTGACCAAATGACAAAGAATTGTGTCCTCTGTTACAATTTTTATAATGGTATTATAAATTTATAATGGCGTGGCCGTCAATTTGTTCGTCCGTCCGTCAACATTTTGTGTTGTCCGTTGTTTTTTAGGAAAACCATTTGACGGATATTAATGAAACATCACACAAAGTCGACACTGGGTCGATTTGAGGTTCATTTGATTTGTCGTTTCGGAGTTATTACCCTTGCACTTAAAACACTTAATGTAAATATGAAGATGGCTGTAACTTTTTCATAATATTGACTTTAATTTGTTTAAATAATATTGACTAAAGGGATTTTATTTAATTATTTATTATATTGCGGGTTTTTGTATATTCTGAAAATGGGTGATCCCTTGAAAGCAAAAGTAGAAATGAAAAATAGAAAATTGCAGACTCGGTTTTATTGACTGTGTTCATGAGTAGTAATTATAAGTGCAACACTACTCACGCCTCCTAGCACCGGCTTAAGCAGTATTCAATTTTCAATAATAATAACATGAAAACTTATGATCCCAAAGGACCAGAAAATATAACACTGAGAATGAAGTACGGGGCGACTATTTACGGCCGCCACACAAGCATTTAACACCTGCTGTTGTGAAGTACATATGTCATATTATTTTACTATGGCCCTTAATATTTGTATATTCGTTGCTTTTTTCCTCAGTAAACTTTTGTTGTGTCTGTTGTTTCCAGGGAAAGGTATTAATAAAAAATATTAATGAACCTTCAACATATTATGCAACAAATTCTGAAACTGAGTTCATTCTTCCATTTGTTGTTACAGTCATAGTCCTTTGCAAAATGTATTAAATAAGAATATTAATGAACATTCAACATATTATGCAACAAATTCTGAAACTGAGTTCATTCTTCCATTTGTTGTTACAGAGTTATGGTCCTTTGTAAATATGAGGATGGTCGTATTTTTTTTATTTGACCCTTTCCCTCATATAAACGTTGTTGTAGATTAGTCGGAGAGGGGATACGTTTATTTACACTGTTTGTCTTTTAGGATGGGGATGGAATAAGGGTGAGGTTGGGCGCCCATAAACCGGTTTAAACCCCCGGTGACTTTTGTCACTGACCGTTCCAAGGCGGTACTTCCATCTTCCTCCTATTGAATGTTTGTTTTGTCTTTGTGCGTCTCTTGTTGTTTTTTCTACCCATGTACATTTGCTGTTTCCTTGTGTTGCTGTTCGGGCGAGTGTTTGTTCTGTATGTGGTATTTCCTGCATGACTCATTTTTGTACTTTTTGTATGCATTTACAAACAGATTAAACCCAGGTCAGACTGATCCTAAAGGAGCCTTTTGATCCGGGTCTGCTCTGTTTGCTAATCGAATTTGATAGATCTGTATGTTTACTTTCTGAAATGACAACGATATTCCATCTTCCCTATTCAAATATTACTATTTTGATCATGAATATTCAGTAGGTATTGAAATTCGGAATACACAGTAGACATGGAAAGGGTTAATAAGATATTCACCGTAATATGGATATTAAGATATTAAGCAAAAATTAGAAAGAGGTCAAATCTTATAAGGCATATTGAATCAGAGAAAGTTTACAAGTGAGCGTATCATGTACCGTACACGGTACTCTTGATTTCATTTTCTGTAATAAATTTCCTCAAACAGTCACAGTAACTAATAAACAGTTTTGATCCTGATGTGACACTGGGTTACTTGACGTCTCATTCGGATCCAAACAGTTCGTGATATCGTCACATTAGTAGCAAAGCAGTTAAATGAAATCTCTTAAAATCATCGAGTGATTCCCCCCAAATTTCACGAGTTATTTTCAGTAGACCCTTTATCAAAGTTATATATGTTTTCTGGTCCATTCCATTCCTGACATCAAATTGAAGCAGCCGTTTCCTTAAGCCTTTCCCTATTCTATAACCGTGTAAGAAATAATGACACAATGACTACTGATGAGGTGGGTTTTAAAGTAGCATATGTATACATACTGTTTGAATTGTAGAATCCCGATCATGCTTTTATAAGCAAACGGAGCAAACCCTGGTCAGACGGTTCCTGTAGGAACCAGCTTGTCGTGGTCTACGTTATGACATCTTTTCCTAAACCAGTGATTGAATTCCCATCAATTTTCACAGTTATTATCTGTTGGTGGCCTTCTAATACATTGTTTAACTCGTAACAGTCTTCTACATAAGTTGGTCACATGAGCTCAAAATATCTTTAAATGGACCTCGTAAGAACCATTTTTGTGACATTAAAATTTTGGTTACGATTGCCCAGTTGTTTTAGAGGAATAACGTATTGACGACGGTTGCCGGTTACAGCACTATCACAATAACACACCTTGAAGACATTTGCACAGTTGAGCTAAAGGAAAGAAAGCTCCATCAGATAACTCAGGAAAAAATGATAATTCGAAAATGACGTTGACATTAGAACCTGCCTGTGTTAACATATCATGAATAAATACAGAGGTCAGTAAGAACGTGGTTGCTTAATGCAGGACAAACATTCACTTTGTGGTTATATTTATTTACATTGTTAGTCTTAAAGGGCGCATATGATATAAGTGACACACTGTGTTAGGATAAACACGTCCTCTAACCATGAAATAAACCGCCGCGGTAACATTACCATAGACAATTTCAAAGCATTCAATGCATATTATGTACTTGCAGCTAAGAGAAATAAGGGACAGATTTGAGGAGTTTCTGCTGAAAAATGATCTGACTCAGGATATTGCCAAATTGTCGACAACGTTACAGGAACACGTTCAAAGGTTTGATCTCCTTGGTCAGAGGTTTGATGTCCACAAGCAGAGATTTGATCTACAGGATCAAAGATTGTTTGCACTGGAACAAAACGATGTTGCTAAATTGTCAACAACGTTACAGGAACACAGTGAGACGTTTGATCTTCACAGTCAGAGATTTGATCTACAGGATGAAAGATTGTCTGCACTGGAAAAAAACGAGAAGGTGAGCACATAACAATGGCTTATGAAATGGTTTAACTATTTTAATCAGATTATTTGAAATCAAGCCTGAAATAAATACATTCTGAAAGTAAGATATTCTTCAATGGCAAAAGCAGCAGTGACAGGAGGGAAAGTATAGGCTCGATTAGCTGAGTCTGTTCATGAGCAGGTATTTAAGCACAGTTCAAATAACATGAACTAAAGGCATTGAAATAGGTCAACCTTACTACTTATTATTGCGGATATACTCAGTTGAGTCCTTCAGCTATTGAACACTGGAGGATGTACTCCTGTATTATATTATACAGTGTCTTACTTGTCGCAGTATCCAAACATATTACACGTCTACAGAAGTGGGGGCTATATTGGGATCACATTGTTCGGATGTGCAGTCAAAAAGGAATTAACTATAAATGAAAAAAGTAGTAAAAGTCAATCAGGAGAAGCCACACACAAGACACCACCATCACCAACACATCGATTGAGCAAGTAATGCACAAACACACACATACAGAAACACACACGCACTAGAGATGGAATTTACAATAGGAACAACCGCACAAGTACCAAGACACCAGACAACACACAATTGAAAGGGTGAACACAGATACACACATACATACACACACGCAAACCATGAAACCATAAACAAACGCACAAGTACAAAGACAAAAAACAAAGATAATACGTATTTGCTTTGCCCGAGCCTGTTCGTTGCTATAAGATTGTAATAGTCGTAATTTAGTTATAACTCATAAACTTCTTTATGGGAGGTCCTTCGATTGCAAAAAGTAGAAATGCAAAAGAGAACATTGCAGACTAACTTTTATGAGTTCAGGTAATGAATATTCATAGTTATAATTGTTAACATGAAAATGCAACTGGTAGGTACCAACGACATTTAATTAAAGATGGATTTAAGTGTATCTACTGCGGTCAATCCACTCAATCTTATAATAAATATCATGTTAGGACATTTCAAAGGTGACCGCCAGGGCAAATTGGTTTTTCTGACTACTAGTGTGGTAGAAATTTTAACAATTATCTCCATTAAAAGACCGGTTTTAATATGGTTTTACTTGAAAATGTTGCTTAGGTAATCCTTTACCAACGTTGTCCAACTCATTTTGATTTGTTGAAACAGACAACTATCAGAGGCTGGCAACAATTCCTTATATGGCGATCGTGAAATTTTCAAAACATCATCTCGGAAATAACCTGCTGGATATAAATTATGCAGAAATATTCTTTAACTATGCCTTTACTTTTTATGTCCCCGCCCTCGGTTGAAAAGGAGGCATATTGTTTTTTGCCCTGTTTGTTGGTTTGGCTTGATTTTGTAGCCATTGCACATATATACTTTAAACTTGGCATGTACACGCGAAGTATTGAGGCGAACCTTTTTATGGATGACTTATCAAGGTCAAATATCAAGTCAAAGGTAAATAACGGGTCAAATTTAGATTGGGAATAGTTTTGTCGTTATTCAGCATATATGTACATTTACATCCTTCAAACGTTGCATACATGTGCTACCTATGGGTGCGAACGTTTTTAGAAGTGACTAATTAAGTTAAAAGTCATACATCAAGGTCAAAGGACAAATCGGGGTGCATAGTGTTTCGCAAACACATCGTTATTTACTTAATTGTTGATAAACATGCATTGCCATCATGTATGAGGCTAAATTTCTGCGTATGGTTCCAGGGAATACTTTTGTACAAATACTCTTTAGATGCTGCTAAAATTATTACAATTCCTAGATCACATTGCTGTCAGGTGGTGATCGTGATATCATATTAACAATTAGACCAACATCTTTATATACACAATAGACCTATTGTCTCTGGTGAGCGACATAGGGCCGCCATGACCCTCTTGTTCATATTTTCAGGAACATAATTGTTTTTATGCAAAGGGTATCATACATCCCCATCTACTTTATTTTAACCATTTACCTGATATATATGCATTTACAGAACATTTGACACCATAAATGTTTATTTATTTAATTTTTACACATGGATAATTTGGCCATTGCAGAAACTGTATCATCTTATCTATATAATTCCTAAAGCTGACACTGCTCTCTCTGATCTTTCTTCACTCTGTTTGCGAACATGTCAAAATGTATCTCTGTAAGATACAGTGTTAAGACTTAACGAGATAGATAACTCCATTACGTCCAGTGTTCAGGTCTCAGTGCCAGGATATTAGCATTCTGATTGGTTGATACTGATACTGCGACGTTGTACAGCTCAGTTGAGATTAGTCAACATGACATTCAGACAGAAGAAACATGTCGCGTTGCATAGTGGTGTCCCGATAATCGATTATAATCGAAAATCAGTCGAGCTCTGTCGCTATCCAAGCGCTCGAGCGCGACCATGACGTTTCGATTAATCGGATACTGAGAATCACGGAAATAGCCGAAGTTATGTGTAATCTTACGTTTTGCGCCGCATGTTCTTAAACTTGTTTTCGTGGTATTTCAGTACTAAACTTATACCACGATTCCTATATTTGCTATTAAATGAACAAGTAGAAAGAACTTATATTGTTTCGAACGTTATGGGAAGCTATGACTGTTTCAATTTCAAAATATTCAAGTACGAATCTACGGATCGGCTGTCTTTATAAACACTAATAAACATCATGGATGAACATGACGATCTCTGTCCATTTCCTGGTGGGGAGAAATCATCGATAGTTTGGAAATATTTCGGCTTTAGAAAGCTTGAATTTGACGGCCCACCCTCGAAGGAAAATCTAGATATGACGAAAGCCATCGGCAGGCTGTGCCGAAAGGAATATGCGTTTAAAGGTTTGTCAAGACGTGTGGTGCAATAAACTTTGTCACTGATTTTGATTCGAGATAGTTTTTCTTTCACTTCTTTCTTACCAGATTCAGGGGAGATTGAGATCACATTTACACCATTTGTGTTAAACCTTTTTCAGGAACACGGTGTCCGAGTCTCCCTTGAATCCATTTTTAAATAAAGATGTCAGGAGTAGGGACTCAGACACTCAGCCTAAAATCAATGTTTACCCATTTCAAATTGCAAATGGCGTACGAATGACGTCGAGTGTAACATTTAATTGTTCCATGTACCATGGATAATTATAGGCTTTATAGCTATCAGCCTATCAGAGAAGTTAACAACTTAACATCATATACAAAATTACGTCATTTATATTTTTCATATCAGTACGCACGATGATGCTATCTATGTAATTCATCCCTGTATAGTATACACACGTATAATGAGTATTCAAGTAAATACAACTACATGGGCAGATCTAAGCCGAAGGCGATATTAACTGAATTTCAGTCACGTAGATCTGTGTAATTTGAACTAGTAGAATGTTCTGCAATTTTTATTGAGCAGACTATGGTGTCATAAGTCTGATCTGACCTCGTTTTGTAATGTTTCATTTAGTTAGATGAAGTATTTAACCGGAATTTAACCCATTCCTTCATATAAACATGTTTTCACACATCTGCAAACAGAGTAGAGTCAGTAGACCCAGATCAATATACTCGATAGGAGCTGGCCGAGCTGCTCTGTTGGCTAATGACATTTGATAGATTAGTTTCTGAAATGGCTAGTTGGCTGCAATGTTCCACTATATTTTGAAATTCTTGTTCATGAATATTCAGTAGATATTGAAATTTGGAATAAACACAGAATAGGGAGAAGTGGTTAAATTAATGATATTTTACTTAGTGTTATACTGAAGTGTATAATACATAATTTCTGCATGTTTTTGTTTCAGGCAGCACCACAAATTTCAACTTTCATATTCAGCGTGATCATGCTGAAACTTGGGGTGTAACAAAGTCTGGCACTGCCAACAGTAGCGCTTCAACTCGACCTTTGGTCCAAACTAAGATTAATGAACAGTTCAGAAAACCCGTAGGCGTTGACTGCATCGAAACAGCGAGAGATTGACGATGCATAGATGAAACTGGTTTTTGGCAAGGTGTTGCAATTAAGCCTGAAGGATTGTCCATACTTCAGATACTTTGTTAGTCTCTTAAACAAAAAGTAAGCAATAGTACTAGTAAGCAAAATATTACTTAATACGTATCCCTCTACTCCATGAATATTCATGAAAGAAAGAAATTTCAAATAATGGCATGAATATTAATATTAATTAGCTGATTTTTATAATGACATTATTTAAGAAATCTGGATTGTTTTAGCAAGACAGAAACTGTAGAACTAGACAATTGTATATTATATCATCAACAGCTCCGATAGGAGTCATCTGATCTGGGTCTACTCTGTTTGGTGTGTTTGCAAACACATAAACATGCATATTTTTGGAATGAAGGGTTAAACTTAGTTGTTTGTTTGGCATTGTTTTGTATTTTCTGTAAGGTTTGTTGCTGCTCCAGTCAGAGTACTTTCCCTATATTATCACTTGATTTAGAAAATTAAGTCAATCACTCACAACTTACCTGTTTGTGAAAAAATAAGAAAGATAAGATTAATCTGAGCAGATTGTCTGGGCATTTATATATACAAGTTCACGCCAGTTTGCTATGGATTTTAACTCTTTCCCTGTTCTATATTGAATTGTTTATTCCAAATTTCAAATTCATAGAATCAACACCTACTGAATATTCATGGACAAAATAATGAAAATATTATTATATCAAATTATTAATTAATTATCATGATAATCTGAAGGTGGAACATTGCAGCACTTTTAGAAATAAAGAAACAGATCTATCAAATTCCATTATCAAACAGAGCAGACCCTGATCAGACAGCTCCTATAAGAGCCGTTTGATCTGGGTCCATGCTGTTTGCAAAGGAAATGATGAAGTGTATCTGATAGAATCTGAATCATTTATAACTAGGCATAGCTACCCCCATTCTATGCAAATTATGTATGTTTTATGTTTCAGATATGAAGTTCCAAGTCTGAAAACGCTGACATCTACAACTGACAAGAAAAAGAACCAAATGATAGTATAGGTTAAGAAAGATCTGAAAAATGTCCAGCATGTGGCCATGACCCATGATGGCTGGACTAGCCTCAACACGGAAAGCTACAGTACCATTACTGGGCATTTCATTAGTGGAGACTGGAGATTACGAAGTGTTGTCCTTGAAACGAAAAAGACAGAAGGTAGTCACTCGGGTGAAAACATCAAACAAAATCTGATGTCAACAAAGTCACAATGGGACCTTCTTACTCCAATAGGGGTTACAGACAACGCAGCAAAGGAGCGTAAGGCCTTTGACCTCCTCGGGTGGATTAGATTTGGCTGTTACGGACATAGGATCAATATAGTGGTCAAAAATGCATTGGCATTACCGGACGTTTCAAAGATAATTGCCAAAGGGCGTAAATTAATGACATGTTTTCACCAGAGTTCAAGTGCAAATGATTTGCTTATGGTGAAGCAGCAGGCCCTTCTCCCTGCAGACATCACAAGTCACAAACTTATAATGGATGTCGCCACCAGGTGGAACAGCACCTACAGTATGTTGGAGAGGTTGGTGGAGCCAACTATCCCATTGATGGCCGTATTCAATGACCCTACCTTCAGTAAATCTGCAGCTGCCACCATTAAAAACTATCTGTACAATCTCGAACAAACTTTAGTTGAGAATCTTGTTCAGCTATTGGCACCTTTTGCAAATGCCACCAACAGTGTGTGTGCAGATGAGTATCCAACTTTGCACAAGATTATCCCTCTTGTCATAAAACTTTCAAAATGTGTATAGGTGAAGAGGAGGATCCTAGTACAATCAAACATGTAAAAAAACAGAATGAAGCAAGAACTTGACGCTCGAATCAAAGACAGAGAATTGGCTATACTGACTTGTATGCTGAACCCTTCCACAAAAAAATTCTAGAGTTTCTGTCTACAGAAGAAAAGTTGGATGAACAAGCGCTGCTCCTTAGAGAGGCTGTTGATATAGCAAACATGCCAAACATAATTATCAAAAAAGAATCAGGAACACAAGATTGCCAGGATGTTGAGCCACAGCCATTACCGCCTTTGCCTGAACGTCCTGCAAATCTTGCTCCTGTGTCCGAATTAGCTGACTCGACACGTTTGCCTGCTATTCCCACCAATGTAACGCGTGTAATGCTTGATTAAACATCCTCTTCTAAGCTAGATGAACCTGGACCGTCACCAACCAAAACGTCTTGTCATGTTGGTGATATTTATGAGTGGCTTCAAGATATTGAATGCGTAGGGGAGAGTAAGCAGTCTGTAGGTGACATGATTGAACAGGAGATGAAGAGATACCTTGGGGCAGCTCAGACAGATACTGGACTACCAATGCTTGAGTGGTGGAAAAAGAATGATTTCTTGTATCCACGACTGAGTGTCGTGGCGAAAAAGTACCTCAGCATTCCCGCATCATCAGTGCCATCAGAGCGAGTATTTAGCCTTGCAGGTCATCTTGTAAACAAAAACCGTGCGCACCTCAGTCCTTCAAATGTTGACACATTCATTTCCCTATATAAGAACATGGAAGCATATTGGAATTGACTTTGATGAATAGAAATATGGCTGGCTAGATAAACAAACATTTTCTCAGTGACAGTTGAAGTTTGTGTAAATGAATGAGTGTATTCCCGTTAAGACATTTGTTTTTGTGGTAGATTTACTATATTTTAGAATGAGTGAATTAACAATTCTAAGTTTGAAACAATTTCAGATAGAAAATGTTTGTTCTGATATTATGGTTTTCTTTGAATAATCATGTTCTTTTATATAAGTCAAAGTTCAAAGAAAAGCTTCTTCACTCTGACATAGCCTGTTGTTAAAAGCACTGGCTGGCGACTGGTTGGAACAATGGTTTTGAGGTTTTCACAACTTTTCAGTGAACACATTTCCATAACTCCTTCAGCCCCCCATGAGAGTAAGTGAGAAAACAGTATAGATCAAGATGGGATGGTTCATAATAGTCATCTCATCAGGATCTATGCTGTTTGACACTCAGCTTACAAAGATTACATATTTGTATTAAATGAGCTCTCCCATTCTCATTATGCAGAATTTTATGACTGTTTATATCTTGGGTGAATGATTAAGAATTTAAGATTCTTTATTTCCATATTACAGGATCAGTGTTCAATAAAGAAGTTATTTTATGAAACTACTCAACTAGTCTTACCTGTCTTAGTCAAATGAATGTTTTTTGTTTTACTCAAAGTTTGCTGGGTTGTGAACTTTTTAAAAACAAAATTGGATGCATTTTTGTTACTATGTGTGCTTCTTTCTTTCCTAATACATGTATTTCTCTGATTATGGCAAGTGAGATTAACAGTATTTGGGTTGACATGTATAAGCGGTATTTGAGTAAGATATGACATATTTGCCAAGTGTATAAATATGCCAGATCTTACTTTCTTACTGCTTATACATGTCAACCCAAATACTGTGGCACAAGGATGGTTATTCACTAATTAGTAATTCTTCACACTGAACCAAGTGAGAACTAAGTGAGCCAGTGCGTAATGGACTTACATGTGCTTCCAGGCTTCTCTGTTTATCAGTGTTTGGTGGAATTGGTAAGGCCACCTACCTTGGTAGCACCGAAATCATTAAATCAGGTAGAAACAAGTTCAAACAACAGTTAAAAGTCACTTTTGTTTTATTTGCAACTTCCACAATAACATTAGAACAAGACAAAGTAATTGATATTCAAACTCTTCAATTCTTTTTCAATTTTCTCAAAACGTTTCTGTATTACTTAGTGTATGATAGTACACTTGTTACACAGTAACCGATTCCGATTATAATCGAAGTTAGTCGGTTGGCATGAACCGATAATCGGTTATGAAAATCCAGCCGATTTCCACCACTAGGGCTGCACATTGCACTTTATATTCCAGGTCAAAAACGACACTACTGCTGGTAGAGAGTTTGGCAGCTGGGAGGAGCAGTGTAATGGTATGTATAGTAATGATCTAGGTGATTAGGTGTTGCCAGGTAAGTTGTAATGCTTGGTACAGCCAGGTAAAGCTGTCCCTGTGTCTTTCTCAAAACAGGATTCTAAATAAGATGCAGTCATTTGAATTTTTACGGGACAGGAAGTGTGTCTTAAAGCTGTGTGCTATGCGTCTTCCACATGTTTATACATATAGTATTTTTGAACACCTATCTGAAATTATGCACCTGCAATAAAGATTTTGATTTGATTCTTTATTGATGAATTATGTCCCTTTTCTTTATTTTAATTAAAATAATTGTCCGGAGCTTTTCTCTGTCATACCTCAACAAAACTTCTTTTTTTTAATTTGCAGTATTGTTGAACACAATCTGAAGTTGTGCACCTAAAGGTTTTGATTTGTCGATTAGTGCATGTATGAAATATTTCCTTTTTCGTACTTTAATAAATGATAAATGCCAAGTGTAACTAATCTGATACATAAAGACCCAATAAATGTCAAGTTCATAATTAACCTTGTACCTAAAGCAGTACATCTGTGCAGACATAGAAAGAGACTCTGGTATGGGATGTAGATATGTGGCAGTCCATTCTCGTATTAGGTCAACATCAGATTTATTTATATAACCCCCTCTCTGTGTCAACTGTACTACTGGGGGTATTAATCACATTTCGTGATAGTTCTAGCTGCTATTGTAATCATGTTACTTGCACAATGTTGAATTAATTAAATATGTCCATCTATCAATTACAGAAGTAGTGTAAATGTTCTGGAAGTAGGAGATCCGTCGAGGCAGCAATGTGAAAAGAGAGAATAATTGCAGACTCGGTTTGATTGAGTCTTTTCTAGAGCAGTAACTAACATTGCAACACTTCTTATGCCTTTTATAACCGGCTTCATCAGTAGTCAATTTTCAGAACTAATAACATCTAAACTAATCCAGAATGACCAGAAAATAAATCAACACTGAGAATAAAGTACGGGGTGACTGTTTACAGGCGCCACACAAGCACTTGACACCTACTGCTGTGAAGTACATGCATTCTGGAAGTAGAAGATCCTTCAAAAGCAAAAACAGCAATGCGCATAGAGTAAATTACACACTGTTTATTGAGTCAAATGAACTTAAAATAAAATTTAAGTTTTTCCAACATATATTCCTATGCCACTGACTGGATTTTAACCAGTTGTCAGAGAAATGTTTTGTAGGTGACCCTCTGTAAGAATTTTACAAATCATATCGGTCCGTTGCATAAGTCGGTCATTGTCACTAAAACAGAATTTTAAAACACCCTTTACTGCTTGAATGTAAGAAATAATGGCACTATGCTGAATGAGATTTATTGTTATAATAGAGCATGCAAACATAATTCATTGGCCATGACAGAAACTTTAGATTCATATCTGTATTATAGCATAAGCAAAAAGAACTAACACTAACCCTATGCTATGGCAGCCGTCTAATCTGGTACTCTATTTACAATGGCGTATATATGGGGTATATATGGAGTAAAGGGTTAAACAACATCTGGATAAATCGTAGTTATGAAGTAACAGGTTCAATTAAATCTTAATTGTTGAATGGTTGAATGGTTTTCGACTAAACATATACATAACATATGGAAAAGTAGTTAAGTCAAGCAGGCAAAGCCACATACAAGACGCAACTACCACCAAAACACCAATAGACAGCATGACACACACGCATACATACACACACACAACCACGCACCAAAACGCACACTCACACACAAGATGAACACAGAAAACACCAACAGACACACAACAGCTAGAGACAAACACTCCATACATGAACAAAATCACAAGCACAAAGACGCAAGGCAAACAAAAGGAAAGAAAGGGTGACAAAGAGAGTACCGCCTTGGCACGGTCAGTAGCAAAAACACCACTGGGGGTTTAAACCAGTTTACGGACGGCCTAACCTCACACTTCTCTCAAAGTCACCCTAGCTTTACAAATAGTGTAAATAAAGGTATCCCCGCCGGACTTACCCACAACATAGACGACGGTGAACACAGGACAACATGTAAAACATAGCATAATAACTGTGACAATCCGTCAAATATGTACTCAATGACTTTGCTCAAGTCAGAGCACCTGTATGTAAGCCGTGAAGGGCACGACAGGGAAAAAGTAATACATGAGTCTGTTAAGCTCATCCCGTATCTGAGTTTAAGAGTATACCATCATAGAGTACTACCCTCGGTCCGTCATCGCGCAAGCAAAGAGGGAAGCGTAGCTACCGACTGTAAAAGGGTCGGTAACAAAACATGCAGTGCGTTGCAATCAATATAACGGGATCATAACCTTTCTTCTTAAATGTTTTAATGCGTTTTATAAACAAATCATGAAAATGGATATGACCCCGAATTTTTCTAAGTTTGTAGATAACATACCCATAAAAGTCCGGTTGAGAAATGCCTTCTTGCAGTAACGTCCGTAGATTGCAAATATATTTATTAATGAGTGGTAAATTTCGATAATAAAATTTATAAAAAGGTTTTCCGAAGTTTGTGATATCTGTAACCTTGCTAAAGAAGTACTTCATTCTCAGTGTTGTTATACCTTCTGGTCCTTCGAGATCATGAATTTTAGTACTTCTTGTTTTGAAAATTGAATACCGCTTAAGCCGGTGCTAGGGGGCGTGAGCAGGGTTGCACTTTCAATTACTGTTCATGAACAGACTTAATAAAACCGAGTCTGCAATTTTCTCTTTTTGTGTTGCAATTTTTGCTCTCGGGGGATCACCTCCCTTCAGAATTTATCAGTTATAACTAAATTACGACTGTTAAAATCTTCAAGCAAAGAACAGGCTCGGGCAAACCGAATACGTTGAGAAATATAAACCCCATAAGATGTAGAACGGGCACATCTGCATCTAGAAAAGGATAATTAAAACATATAAAATTAAAATCTTCTCTTTTATCGTATATTTTGGACGAAACTATTTTCTCTTTTTGTGTTGCAATTTTTGCTTTCGGGGGATCACCTCCCTTCAGAATTTATAATTTGTAATTGAAAGATACAAATCTAAAAATGAAGCTTAATGTCAGATTGATTCGCTTTGTTTAAAGACAGATGTTTTGGGTAAATTGAAGAAATCAGTTTCAAAATAAGGATTATCTAAATTCAAAATATCGTCTAAATACCTAGAAGAGTTTTATTAAAAGCATTAACAATATCGGTCTGTGTATCGGGTTTTAAGCTAAGCATAAAATCCCTCTCATAGCAACACAAAAACAAATCTGCAACAAGAGGGGCACAATTTGTACCCATGGGTATACCAACAACTTGACGATATATGGTACCCCCATAACGCACAAATATATTATCTTAAAGAAAGGTAAGAGATCTACAAACATCAAGGCAAGTCCACATTGTGTAATGTTCAACTTCTAAATTCGAAAAGAATGAACGTTGAACATTGCAAGCAATGAATGTTTTGTTTTCTCTAGCAAAGGTTTTTTCTATTAATTTAATCAGTTTATCCTTTATAAGATGGTGAGGTAGAGTAGTATAGAGTGTAGAGAAATCATAAGAGCTCAGTGAAGAAATGTTATACTGTTCGTTTTCAAGTTTCGCAAAAACATCATTTGAATTTTTTATTGACCAAAAAACATTAATACCAGAATGTTCATATATTTTATCACAGTAACGCTTTACATGTTCTTTGATCGTAGTAAGACAGGGCGTCAAAAGTTTAGATATTGTAGTGGTGCAACAGCTAGAGTTGGCAATAAAACGCGACTTATAAGGGTGTTATGTAGTTTCGGAATCCAGTACAAAGTAGAAAGTTTATGTTGCTTTATGTTAAGACCAGACTTAAATCTATTGCCCATTTTTACCTGTTCCGAGACTATATCTTTTTCAAGTGTTTGAACTGTTATATAAGTTTTTGAATCAGTTAGCTCCTTCTTTAAAACATCAACATAATACTATCTTCAAATAATGATTACATTATTTGATGACTTGTCAGCAGGAACAAGAACATAATTTGAATGAAAATTAGAAATGTTTTTCTTCAAATAGCGAAATGTAACTCTAGGTCGAGGTGGTGAAAGCTGGTAATTTGATTTGTAAAAAGTAATACGCGTATCAATAATATCAAAAATACATTTCTTCCAATCCGAAAGGGCATTAACATCAGCAAGTTCTCGTCGACACCATTTGATGCAGAATTTTGGAATAGCTTCCGCAATATGAGTTCGACAAGCGTCAAAATCAATAAGGGAAGTTAATCTATATTTAGGTCCTTTAGTTAGGAGGGTCCTGAGACGTTTATCCTTAATGATATCAAAATTACCAGTAATGACATGACCAACTGGTTTATAGCAAAAGCTAGAAATGCTACAATCTCAAGAAATAGGGGTATTGGCATCAATATTTAAGTCCGAGACAATTTTATTGTAGTTAAAAATAGCATTCCTAATAGGTTTATTATATTTATAACAGATGATAGGTGATTCAGAGTTGATGAAATATTTGGGAATAGTATCGATTACATTCTTATCACGAAATATACTTTGAGTATCAATAAAATCGATACCTTTATTTAGGAATTGAAGTTTCAGAAAATGTCTTTTATGTTCAGATTCTTCATCAATACGATGACGAAGAACATGCTGTGTGTAACTTTGTATAAGTGAGGCAGTATTAAAACTCGTCCCCTCAATTTGAAATTCTAAAAATACACCAGATTTCAACATCATTATGCAGGAGTAATTTATAGGTTATCGTCTATCAGAATTGTTCAAATCAAGTTGATTGGTTGAACAACATGACCGCTAGGGGTGTATATAATTTTCCCCATACACTAAACGACATTTATAAGTACTCACCCTATATCCATATTCAATGCGGATCGTGGGTAAAGAGAAAATGACTACTCTGCATTTAAATACAATGCATGTTTATTCGAATTTCAATAAAAAAAACAAAGAAAACAAAATAAATAAACAAAGTATCATGAATAAGCCTTAACCTTATTTCTTTAGAAGAAATATAATATTCGGCGGAAAAATAAAACTCCTGACCCCGGGGTTATAAAAACGTTTTTTGAGTCCAGATTCAGACAAATACTGTTATTTGGAAATCCGATTGTATAGAATCTGATTAAACATGAATTTATTACAAACATTGTAGACTCAAATCAGAGATTTCCTACAGGAGCCCTCTGATTTTGGTCTACACTTAAGGAATATATAGAATAATATGTATTTTCGTTATAATTATAATGTATGATGATTATGTAAACAAATATTGGCAATAAAATATGATTAAACTAGAATATACAATGTATAGAATATTTTTTGTTTTCGTGGAGGTATGAAAACAGCAAATCACAGCTCACCAAAAGCAATGAAAACAAAGAATATTAAATTATGATTTGCTAAAGCCACACATTTGAGTTCTAAATTTGAGTCTGGCTCTGAGTCTGGACTCAAAAAAACGTCAAGGCCAGTAGTGCCATAGGGACGAATCAGTGTTCTATAATGATGGATACAACTTCATGAAATTTAGTATGCGATATGTCTACCATGTGCCCTAAATCACAGCCCTGCATCCGGGTCGCATGTTGTTAGGTTTTCCAACTGTTTAAAACAATACTCTGTTAGCTAAAACCGATTAAAAGATGGCTTCCAACCAACGCGCATGTGCCACTAGAGCATCTTATCTGATTTCGACACTCCGTCCGAATAACCGCCAGTAACAGCACAAGGGAAAATCCAACTCAGTCAGCCGATAATATGCCAATTTTTGATATTAATTACATATTGCTATGGTGTTTCAGCTGAAAACGGCTATATTGTGCAAATTCAAAACCTGAGTACTTATAAAATTTTAATGTCGTCTAGTGTATATACATGTAGCTATGATGGAATTTCAAAACAATTCTCTGAAAGAAATGTTCATATTTCGAAATATTTATGCAGGAATTGTCTTTAATGATCCTTTACCGAAAATGTGCAAATGAATTTGATTCGTAAAAAAACAAATGTAAACGATTGCCTGAAACCACTGGTGAGATTTCAATATTATTTTGCCAGAATGGTACTTAGGTGTCTCTCTCCGAATATTGCTCGAATCATTTTGATGCATGACCGCCAGGGATTGGGTTACTTATGTCTCCCCCAGAATACTGGCCCTCCTATTTTTTCTGCATTACATTTGCTCTGCATTAAGACTCCTGTGTTCAGTAAATGAATATTTCAGTCCGCTTATGACAGGTTCGGGTCTAATGTAGAGCAAAATGTATCTTGAATTGGTGAGCTAACCTGACAATAGCCTTACTTATCTATATTGGGTCTGATGGACTGAACTTCTGACCTTCCATCTACTTTCAGATTTGCAGGCCGTACTCTTGCAGCACTACAATGACACTTGCCTGTTTGTACAGAATCCAGTAGAAAACACGGATATAGGACTGGAGTACATATATGTTGAGCCAGCAGTTCGGATCTTACGACAGAGTAAAGGGCGAGATGGATTAAAAAATGTCCAAGACAGTGTAGAACGGTTGTCCTGCAGGAAGATATTTTACACAGATAACTACAGGGCGAGACAAATATACATCACTGGAGAAGCTGGGTTAGGCAAGAGTATGCTGTGTAAGCATCTAGTGGAACTGTGGTGTGAGGCACATGGTGATTGTGTGTACGTTGAGTCTGACAAAAGTGAAAGTGAGTCTGACGAAAGTGTTCAGACTGAAAGTGACTCAGGCGAGGAATACGATGACGCGAGTGAAAATGAAACTTACTTTGGCGAGGAAGGCCTTCCAATTTACCTGTGTTTATCTCAAAAAGAAAAGAAAAGAAAAGCACGGAAAAAGACAAAGGAAAAGAGAAAAGTCAGAAGGGAGGAAAACAAACAGATATTGTCTCAGTTTAAGTTTTTATTTTATATAACATTGAGAGACGCTCTGTCGGAATATAAAATATCAGACATGATCCAGTCTCAAATATTACAACATTATGATAACATTAAACATGTACAGGTCTCTGATGCACTACAAAAAGAAATTTGCCTTGTCATTGTTGATGGTCTTGATGAATGGGTGTGTCCAAAAGGTAGACCTGTTCCCCATTTTGTAAATCCTGGGATCCCAGGCAGGGTCGAATTGAATAAACACAATGTGTTCTTGACCACAACCAGGCCGTGGAAATTTGATGTACTGGAGTTGAAAGACTCAGAAGTTGACAAACATGCTGAGCTATGTGGACTAGATAAACTATCTGCTTCACAACTCTGTTCTAAAATTATTAAATTACTGAATAAGAGCAAATCTCAAAGGAAAAAGAAAAAAGAATTCTTGAAGACACTTAAACAGAAAGGTCTTAGTCACTTCAAGACTATACCTGTCATTCTTATCCAGCTTATTTGTCTGTGGTTTGATGATCAAGAGCTTTGTAAATCTCAATTGCAGCTATACTGTGCTATGTTGAATTTGCTGTTGAAAAAAGCCCAGAAAAAACTGACTGGACAAACCGCAATCACTCCAGGGAGTGAACCGTCAGAAAAGTCCCTACACAAATGTTTTATGAGCCACCCATATTGTCAAAATCATCAGCAACTGATACACTGCTTGTCTACAATTGCATTTGAGGCATTACTTGACAAAACTAAAGAAAACCAGTTAGTGTTTGACAGTTCACAAATGGTAATTTATGGTTTAGATGAAGATTCCATCAACATGTGCTTAAAATATGGGATTCTATCACAAAGTAAAATGTTTGACAAGTGTGCTGTAAGTGAGAAAAAACTGTCATTTTTGCACAAAAAGTTCCAAGAATTTCTTGCGTCTGTGTACATAGCCAACAGCAATGATGCACAGGATGTTGCCAAACGTGTGGTAGATTTCTGTAGAACATTAAAAGGTTGTTTAGAAATGTCTCAGGTCTGGGTGTTTATGTCTGGGATGAGTCCTGACATAACGACACAGTTGTTGAAACACTTCACTAATGTTATCAATGCTGACAAAAGGATACAGAACTACAGACAGAGTTTATGTGACTGGTATAAAGATCGTTTGATACGAGACATACAGACATTTGTGGCTGACTGTGTAATTGAAGGTCGAATTAATAACCACACGTACGATAACATCGGTTTAGAGGACTTATATATTGACAAACACAATTTCAGCCATGTAGAACGATTGTTCCCCGGCAACGTAGCGTCATGTATAAAGTCCATATACATAAACACTCATGACATGACAGTTGACCAGCTAGCACATATAACTAGTCTCTTACTACAGAGCCAGGCAGTGCAAAAACTGCACCTGGATGACCTCGGGTCACGTATTACCAGAGAGACACTGACAATAGTCTTACAAAACTGCTGTAGCCAGTTGACTCGCTTAGACTTGTACAGTCATGTGACACTAACATACAATGAAGTGACTTCAATATGTCACAGTAGCAGCAAGTGTTTAATGGCACTTAGATTGCGTGGTGTTAGACTGACTCATGTAGATAAAGTAAAGCTATTAAACGAGTTATCACAGTCAGCCACCATTAAACAGTTAGACTTGGAGTTATACTGTACAGACGCTGGCTACCTCGAGTGTAGACCTCGTATAGACATGTCTACCATGACACAGTTACAGACACTTTGGCTGTGGTTCATGTGTGTAGATAATCTACCTACCGTCTCCCAATGTGTGGAGCGGGTTGTCTTGTTCCATGTTACATTACCAGTGACGACTCTGTGTGAGTTTGCACGGAGGATTTCACAGTCAAAATGTCACGTAAAGGTAGAACTATACTTGGTAACAGTAAGAGAGGAAAGTGAAGACCGAGTAGACCTGGAAAAATTCCTCCGCGGTTGTCTCGGTCTGACAGTGACATACTACCAGTATGACGATAGTTCCAACAAGTGGGACATAGACTTCCACACGAACAGACAATAAAGTAAAATATTTGGTCAAACACACAGCTTGTCACCTTTCATTTTGCTGTGCAGAACCTTTCCTGTTTGATGAGAAAAGTTTCAACTCGAGCTTAAGAAAACTGTTATTTTTTATCTCTCAGCTGTCTTTCATCGTATTTCCAACAATTGAAAGATATTTAACCATTTAACCCTTTCTGTGCCAAATTTCTAATCGTAGTCTGCAATCCAAGTTTGTTAAATCATTCTGTAAAATTAAATGAGATGAATAAATGCAAATTTCAAAGGGATAAACCGCAGATAAAGAAATGGAGATTGAGACAAAAAGTGAAGTCCCTGATTAGATGCCGCCTTGAAACGTGGCGTTTGATCTTGGACTGCACTTTTTCTTGTGGTGCATTTATGCAACATTGGCAGTGAAAGTGTTAAACAGTCAACTATCAGTGTTTTTAATTAGAAAGTGCATGTCTAATAAAACAAGTTTCATATCAACATTTAGACAAAGTTTGTTTTTCATCTCTCAGCCGCCATCAGTTTTTGTCTTTTAAACCATTTAGAATTAATCAAACACAAAACTATGAGTACTTTTATTCTAACTTGGACAGCTTGTTTACAGTTGTTATGCTATGTTTTACATATTGTCATGTGTTTACCGTCTTCTATGTTGTGGGAAGGTCCGGCGGGGATACCTTTATTTATACTATTTGTTAAGCTAGGGTGACTTTGAGATAAGTGTTGCTCCCTTGGTTTTATCTGTCGAACTGCCCTTGAGAACATGGGTGGTCTATTCCTATAGGGAATTCGCTGTGAACTCCGTGTAGGTCTTACGACAGTCCCTGGTGCCCCTTGTGTGGTCTAGGCTCCTTCCATCTGGTCGGCTTGGTCCTCGCCACATGGAGAACCTCCAGGAAGAGTTCGCAGTGAACTCTCACTTAAGGTTGTATCATTATGACCTTCAGTTGAGGATCTATCAGGGATAATTCGCAGTGAACTCTCACTATAAGTCAGATTCTCGTATAATAGCCCAGGGATACAGGTCCTGTCAGCTAATATTCTGACAAATTAGTCTTGGTTGTAATGATCTGCAGAACTTCTGAATTGGTCACGCTCACGGTTAACCCATAACGGAATGAACTCGGGTGTGTAAGGTTCCAATTTATTGTGGTGAGGTGCCTTGGTACGTTTGTTGTCTCGAGCTTCATACACGACTAGACCATATACTTCCGTCAAAACATACGGCCCGACTCGAATGCTTTGTAGCTTAGGGCATTTTCCTTTTTTCCTGGCATCGTTTTAAGACATAACTAAGTGACCTGTGTGATATTGCCTTTCTACCACAGTTATGTCGTGTAGTTTCTTCTGATGTGCTTGAGCTGGTCTGACATGTTCCCTTGCCAAATACTGTATGGTATGCACGTCTTTCTCCATCGCATTTATGTAATCTGCTGTCAAGTTGTTTGATTCCCGAAGAGTATCTGCGTAAAACATCTTGTGGCTGGTACACTTCCCGCCCACGTATCAGCCTGTTTTGTGTGAACTTGATTGCAATTTGTGGGTGCTTCTGTAAGCTACAAGTAGCAGAAGCAGATTATCATTCCAGTGGTTTTGACCTTCAAGGTAACACCTCATCTGTAACAGCGTCCTGTTAAATCTCTCTACCTGACCATTTGAAGTAGGGTAGAAAGGTGTCGTCTTTGTCCGGGCTATTTGAACTACTATAAAGATTACCCTCTTTTGACAGCTGAAGCCCATTAGCAGATGATGGCTGCTAAACTTGTTAGAAAGGTGACGAGAATTAAAAAAAACTTGAGTGACAGATAGGTCAATTGCAAGATCAGATATATAACTTATCTGCAAATCCGCTGAAACTCGGGTCCGAAGATGAGTCTTTTCTTGATACTGCTGAAATTCCACTCCTCGGTCAGCTGCAGTCTGCACCAATGGTTGCTTCACAATGCAACAACACTTCAGCAATATTTACGAAAATGACGAAAACCTCCCACTTCTGACACCACAGCTGCGAGAGCGATATCTTTGTGATATAATAACAGTCTGAGATGAGTGTTTCTTAGTTTTATTTAGTGAAATAACGCTCCACTCAGAATAAACAACCAAGCGGAACGCCAAAGAAAAACAACACCAACATGACGTCATAGTATTCGCTTGCTTATAAGTAAAATGTAAATAAAGAGAGGTGTTTAACAGGTATTTGTCACATTATTCACCAATTAATTGAATCTATTAAATTAGGTTTTTAAAACGTTATTTTACGATGTTTGTTTTATAAAAAAAAATTGGGGGGGGGGGGGGGGGGAACAAGCTTTTTATCGTTTTAATAAGACGCAATTAAATATAATTAATAACACGAATGCAAGATTCTATTCATAACATTCTGTAGTGGCGAGTTTGCTACTGACAGTGCCAAGGCGGTACTCTCTTTGTCACCCTTACTTTTGTTTGTCTTGTGTCTTTGTGCTTGTGCTTGTGCTTTTGTTCATGTTTGGAATGTTTGTCTCTAGTTCTTGTGTGTTTGTTGGTATTTACTGTGTTCATCTCCCGTGTGTGCGTGTGTTTGGGTATGTGGTTGTGTGTATGTATGTGTGACATGTTGTCTATCCATGTTTTGGTTGTGGTTGCGTCTTGTATGTGGCTTTGCCTGTTTGAATTTACTACCTTTTCATCAATAACAAACGCATGAGTTTTGCAGCCAATTTTTCAAGAGTAATGTGAATTGTTGTAAAATGTCCTTACATATAGTAATGATCAATGAAAGTTGTTATTAGGTTCATTGAGTGAATGGAATAAAGTAGGTCCAAATTTCCCAACTTGTTATTGACTTACTGTCATATGAACCAGGATCTAATTTAGATTAATCTGATACTCAATTTAATTATGACGGTTTATGATAAAAATCATTTAGAAACACATCAAAATAAATTTTGAGTTACAGTTTCAACATACAAACACGTCACATAATGACGTTATTGTACACAACACCAGTGTCTGTGTAAAGTGTGCCATTTGCTCAAAGTTTAGATTAAGACTCACATATAATTCGCCTATTCGTCGCTGTCACTATCAATGGAATTCAAAACGCGGCTTCGATTTGGTGGATTAAGTCCTTCATTAATTAGTGTTGAATACACATGGACACAGAAAATTCCACCATGTAAACAACTTGATTCAAATTCGGTGAAAAAGTTTATTGAAATGAACAGAAGATTCAGTACGAACTACTGCATAAAACTGTGTTGAAACAAGAGGAAGAATTTCGCGATAAACTGTTTTGGAGTAAATATATTGGAGCTAAATATTTAGATATAATATAGACCATGTGCTTCTTATTTAGAACTCTAATAAACGATATTTAGGAATATTCTTCAGCGTACATGTATAGTACAGTAAAAGAATAAATAGCAATTTTAGTAAAGAAGACTTTTTAGGCAGCTGAACCATTTCCACAATGAACATTTTATTTATAATACAATATGTTAAATAGAATAGTTAGCTTAGACAAACACTGTAGATTTAGATCTATACAATTCCAAAAGCAAACAGAGCAGAACCTGGTCAAAGAACTCATATAGAAGGTGTCTGTCAGAGACCACTCTGTTTGCAAAGGCGTTACTATGAGGGAAAGGGTCACTGACGGTACTTCCTGCAATGTGAATTTAATGCAGAAAGCTCATTCTGACTTTCTACATGACTTGTGTCCAGCATTAGCCCATTTGCGCCCAGTGAATTCTTCCATGTTTACATATTGGAATAGTCCATTTTTAGCTCACCAGAGCACAAAGTGGTCAGGGTGAGCTTTTGTGATCACCCATTGTCCGTCGTCCGTCGACGTGCCCCTTGCGTCGTTCGTCGTTTGTCATTCGTGGTCCGTCGTCAACAATTTGAACCTTTCAAAATAGTCTCCTCTGAATCTACAGGGTTCTCAACTTTGGCTCATAGCATCATACTCAGGTCCTCTACAAAATCATATAAATTATGCCCTTGGGTCAAAATTGGTCCCGCCCAGGGGGTGCCTTGTTTTCTATAGAAATGTATAGTAAAACTTTGAAAATCTTCAAATTATGCCCCTCAGGCCTGGGGTCAAATTTGGCCCGCCCCAGGGATTTCAGTTTTCAATAGATTTTTAACATATAAGGAAAACTTTGACAATCTTCTCCTCTGAAACTGGAAGCTTCTCTGCTTTCATATTTGGCACGTAGCATCATGTTCAGGTCCTGTACAAAAGTATATAAATTATGCCCCTGGGGTCGAAATTGACCCCGCCCCAGGGTTAGCCAGTTTGCAATAGAAACGTATAGTGAAAACTTTGAAAATATATTCCTGGAAGGTTCTCAGCGTTCATATAAGGCACATATCATCATGTTCAGGTCCTCTACAAACGTTATATAAATTATGCCCCATGGGGTCATAATTGGCCCCGCCCCAGGGGTGGTCAGTTTTCAATAGAAAAATAGTTAAAACTTTAAAAATCTTCTCCTCTGAAACCAGAAGGCTCTCAGCTTTCATATTTGCCGCATAGCATCATGTTCAAGTCTTCTACAAAAGTTATGTAAATTATGCTCCTGGGGTCAAAACTGGCCCCGCCCCAGGGGTGGTCAGTTTTTAATAGAAACATAAAGTCAAAACTTTGAAAATCTTCTCCTCTGAAACTGGAAGATTCTCAGCTTTCATATTTGGCACATAACATCATGTTCAGTTCCTCTACAAAAGTTGTATAAATTGTGCCCCTGTGGTCAAAATTGACCCTGTCCAAGGGTCGGACAGTTTTTTATAGAAACATATAGTGAAAATCTTCTCCTCTGAGTGTTTGGTGAGCGATGTCAGGGTCACTTTGGCCCTCTTGTTTATCTAAGGGATGCCTGGTCTATATTTTCAGTTTTGTTTTGTTTTATATTGAAATTCCTTACAGCAAACAGTGCAGAACCGTCACCTGTCTTAAGGATCAATAATGACACGCATTTGAGTGTTCGAATAATCGAGTTGTTACTTGTTTCAGTGTTCTAATTATCGGTAGTGCACAGTAAATATTGCATATGGAAAAACTGTATCTCCGGGATGATAGAAACATTATATCAGTTTATCGCAAACTGTCATATTTTCTGGTCCTTCGGGATCATTAGTTTTGATGATATTAAATTTGAAAATTGAATACTGCTTGAGCCGGTGCTAGGGGCGTGAGTAGTATTGCACTTTTAATTACTAATCATGAACAGACTCAAAAAAACTGATTCTGCAATTTTCTCTTTTTGCATTTTTATTTTTGCTTTCGAATGATCACTAATTTTCAGAATATATGTCACAAATATAGGAGTTAAGAAAATAGTACTTTTAAGTACTCATATCATAAACTTACTTTAAATGAAAAAGTGGTAAAGTCATGCAGGAAAAGCCACATACAAGACGCAACCATCACCAAAAACATCGATAGAAAATAAGTGACACACACGCACGCACGCGCACATGCACATAAAGAGATGAACATTAGTACAAGGTTGTTGTAGATTAGTCGGAGAGGGGGTACGTTTATTTACACTGTTTGTCTTTTAAGGTGGGGATGGAATAAGTGTTAGGTTGGGCGCACCTAAACAGGCGGTACTTCCATCTTCCCCCTATTGTTTGTTTGTTGTGTCTGTGCGTCTCTTTGTGTCTTTTATATACATGTAAATTTGCTGTTTGTGGTGCTGTTTGGGCGGTTGTGTATTTTGTATGTGATGTTTCCTGCATGACTCATACATGCACTTTCAAACATCAAACGCTCAAGTACAAAGACACAAAGCAAACGCTCAAGTACAAAGACAAAAGACAAATAAAAAAGTAAGGGTAACAAAGAGAGTACACTGTCAAAATCACCTCTGAGGGGTTTAAACCGGTCTAACCTTACACTTATCGCAAAGTCGCCCTAGTTAAACAGTGTAAATAAAGGCACCACCGCCGGACTTTCCAACAACATGAGTTCTTCATTAGTATAATTTCGAAGAATCGGGGTTTTATTGTATCTTAAAGACAGGTAATAATACAATAAAACCCCGATTCTTCGATTTATTACAGACTATTTTCATTACATATGAGATTTATTACGGATGATACTTATATAACAAGCAGTATGTTTTACAGACGTGTATTAAGTAAAAACGGTCAATATAAAGAAGATCATTGATGAAGATGGCCGGAAAACTCCCTTCAGAATCAATACACCAGGTAAAGACTGGTTGAATGCATTTTTAAGCGACATCCATACGAACAACATTGCAATTGGGTAAGGAACGTGCAATTATTTCCCCAGAAAAAGTCCAAAAATGGTTGACAGATTTGGAAAATTTTGTCAAAACTGAAGTTAAGGATTTATGAATTCTTAATGACCCTTCCCGTATATATAATGCGGATTTTCACTGTGCCCAAGAGGAAGTCAGGTGATAGGGTACAGGGATGCACCCGTTGTTTATAACTTCACAAACAGTGATAAAACGCAACTTACTTAAATGGCATCAATGAGTGCATCAGGGCATTTCATTCCCCCAATGATTGTGTACCCAGGGAAA
Source organism: Azorinus chamasolen (assembly GCA_963576725.1). NCBI lineage: Eukaryota > Metazoa > Mollusca > Bivalvia > Cardiida > Solecurtidae > Azorinus > Azorinus chamasolen. The sequence goes on from OY755250.1 coordinate 62,611,153, forward strand.
AGATTTAGATATAACCCCCTCGAAGGTTTCGAAGAAGCTGTTCAGGGAAGAAATGGTAATGGAAGGATGGATTCTCAGCTTTTCTGTGACTGGCTGACACCTGTTTCCATACCTGCTGTTAATGCGCAGTAGGTCAAACGACCACTTATCATTTTAGTTAATGGTCACAGTACACACATAACACTCCAAGCATCAGACATCTGCCTTCACAATGGAATAGGCCTGTACTGCTTACAGGAGTATGCCTCCCATGTAATGCCACCGCCGTTGGACCTATGTTTGTTTAGTACCTTAAAAGAGACATGGAGACTATGTGTTCTTGACTGGCAGGTGGAAAACATAGGCCAGATTGTGACCAAGCGCAACTTTGCTCCAATCTTCAAAAAAAACTTGGATCAAGAGCACCTCAATAGATATGGCTGTGAAAGGGTTTAGTGACGCATGTTTATTTCCATTAGATCCAGAGGTTGTTGCAAAGTCTATCAAACTCGAGCCTAGCAAAGTATTTCAACAAACTAGCATCCCCAGTCCCACTACTTCACCTGTCGCATCCCACCCAGGAAGCAGTGTGCATATAGAAATAGCCACAGTGGGCTCAGCTAGTCTGGATCAGCAAACAGGGGATACAAAAAACCAGTCTGAAACTATTTGCCCTGAAAAGAGCAACTCTAACCTACAGACAACTGGCAGTCCCTTGTTCTCCTGCGAAGTGTCTCGGGGTCTATCCAATGTCCAAGAGGCTAGTGGATCACAGACATCACACAGTTCATCACAGATGCAGCCATCAATATCACCACCAGCTCGAGCTTCTCCATTTTTTAAACATCTTCCTATGCCAACTGTTCCTCCAATATCTATTAAGACAAAGAGGAAAATGGCGGTGCTTACAGGAAGTTTCTTTTGGAAAAGCAAAGGAGGAGGAACTTGAAAAACAAGCTCGAAAGGATGAACGAGAAAGAAAAGAGTGTAAAAGGCAGGAAGATGTACTTCAAAACAAAGAGAGAAAGACTGGTCAAGAGAAGGAAGCAAGAAGCCGAACAAAGAACGAAAAAGGTTTTACAGCAACTCAACGCTTTAAAAGAAAATATTGCATATGATTTAGACGACGCCATTGAAACACGAGCAGGCAAATGTTACGAGTGCATGAAGGAGTATGATAATGACTTCATTCAATGTGAAAAGTATGTGCGTCGGTTTTACGTTAATTGTATACAGGATGAGCTAGACGGCATGTTTCCCTTTGAAAAATAAGTTACGCTGTTTGTTTGAATGGAGGTTTTAATTTGTCATACATGTTAGCAATGTGCATATATTGATTGATTGCAGTGTATTTGAATATTTCACTGATTGCAGTTTGATTAACAAGAGGGCCAGTAAACTCCCGCTAATGCGACCACCTAAAAGAGATATAATTCTGGGTGCTAGATGCAGGTGGTAGCTTAATGCAGGACAAAAGTTACTTTTGCCCTTCATTAAGCAACCACCTGCTTATAAATACATCCATGTTTATTCATTAAGTGGTCGCATTAGAGGGGTTTCACTGTATATGTTTCTATATAAAACAAGAGGCCCATTTTTCAGCAGACAACATTTTTAACACATGACAGAAACTCAGTGTTAACTCCATCACTGCTAGGCATGACTTGACTGAAATTAGCACACAGTTTGGATTCTGATTTGACGCATATGTAACTTCATATGTGGTTTGTACAAGAGAGTTAATTGTAAGATTGATATGTATTAAAAACAGTGTGAACAAAAATAACATTTCTGAAGCGGACAGCATTACAGTACTGCTAGAGTACTAGAGTGCTAGAGAACACTTGAACCTTGACATCTCTAATAATAACATAACTTGAGTGTTCTCGCTAAGGGGAAACCTTTATATTGCAGAAGTCTATTTTAAAGTATAACCCACAGGACAGGGTCAATTTTAACCTCAGAACTATGATATTAACAAAACTCATAAAGGTATACTAAGTAAATCTATACACTAAAATTAATATCTAAGATCTGGGACATGTAGGTTTTGACATGAAGATTTTTAATGAACATGATGCTATGTGCCAAATATGAAAAGTGAGAACAGGCCAGTTTCAGAGGAGAAGATTTTCAAAGTTTTCACTATGTTTCTATTGAAAACTTGACAACCCCGTGGCGGGACCGATTTTGACTCCAGGGGCATAATTTATATAACTTTTATAGAGGACCTATAGGTGATGTTATGTGCCAAAGATGAAAGCTGAGAACCCTGTATATTCAGAGGAGAATATTTTTAAAAGTTCAATTTGTTAACGACGGACGACGAACGATGCACGACGGACATCAGGCGACCACAAAAGCTCACCCTGAGCACTTTGTGCTCTGGTGAGCTAAAACAAACTTCATGAAATGTGTGTTTCTGTTCAAAACTGGTATTTTTCAAAAAGTTATTAATGTCCGGTAATAGCCTCACGTGTGTCTGGTAATACAAAAACACTGGCGGTAATGCACTCACTACCCCTATGTCGGAAGTTAAGTAGTTTATGCTTTAACCATGTTATGAAACTGATATGTAGAGCCGCATTATGCTTGAAAAGGTGTATACATGCCACCAAGGCTAGAAAACTATTGGTGTCGTCAATACACTCGGACCCGCCAAGGTTTATGTCTTAACCCTTTCCCTCATAAAAACGTGTTTTCACGCATTTGCAAACAGAGTAGACCCAGATCAGGCGGCTCCTAGAGGAGCCGTCTGATCAGGGTCTACTCTGTTTGCTTATAGAATTTGAAAGATCTGTGTCTTTACTTTCTAAAATGTCTACAATGTTCCGACTTCCATGTTTCATTATTACTATTTTGTCCATTAATATTCAGCAGGTATTCCAATTTGAAATAGATATAGAACAGGGAATGGGTTAAGCGTCTGGTCATACCCGCACCTGCTCTATTACACATGATTACTTATCGCTTACCTATATTTGTGAATAGCAGTTTCTTTTTTTTCTGTAGACAATGTTTTTTATTATCCATACACCAAGGGATCGGTGCAAAACTATTGTAACTCCTTCACTTTGTGAAGGAGTTACAATAGTTTGCACCAAGCCCTCGATATGTACATTAGAACATGTCTTATCCCTTTCCCTGATGAAATAATGACGTCATGAATATTAATAAGATTATTTTGTATAATGGCATGACATTTTGGCTCAGACAGAAGGTGTAGAATCAGATCTATATTATACCATAAGCAAACAGAGCAGACCCTGATATAGAAGTATATTGCATCATAAATCAACAGAGCAGACCCTGGTCAGACGACTCCTACGGTAGATATCTGATCTGGATCTATTCTGTTTGCAATTACATATAAGTGTAGTGTAAATGATTAACAGGAGTAGCTGCATTACTTTTGGTCTGCATTAACCCATTTGTGCCCAGTGGATTATTCCATGCTAATTATATATTGGATTAGTCCATTTTTTATCTAAGGGATGCCTGGTCTATATTTTCAGTTTCGTTTTATTTTATATTGAAAGTCCTGTCATCAAACAGTGTAGACTCTGATCAGACGCCGCATTAGATCAGAGTCTGCACTGTTTGCCTATATCCCATATATGGGATCGTGGGCACAAATGGGTTAAGCTTACGGGCCCATTATTAAAGCTTTGTTGATGTTAGCTTTTACTGAATATGTACGTGTCTACATAGAGATCTATGCAAACATGTTGCAATAAGAGTTGCATGTGTAGTTTAACCGTTTATGTAACCATTTCCCCAATGAACATGTATTCATGAGATGGTCACCTCATAAATATTCATTAACTCAATTTCTATAAGGTAAATATTGGAAGTGAAGTTTACGCTTAGACAAAATATAGACGGTCATGTCTGTATGATTAAATAAGAGATTACAGCAGTGACCTCAGTCAGACAACTTTTAAAGGAGCAGCATGACTTGGGTCTACTCTGTTTGCAAATGCGAGAAAAAAGCTTTTTAAATGATGGAAAGTGTTAAAAGAAACACATTTTAACCCCTTCCCTTTGCCATTGGTGAACATACTGGACTGTTGTCGCTACTTTTCATATGGCCCTCGTATAGATCTATATTATATTTGTTAATTATTTCTGACATGAATATTCATCATGTATTGGGTTAAAACTTATAAGCATCGCACCGTTTACATTGTAAATATTTCATACAAACACAGTGTGGAAAACAGAGAAAACGATAGGGCAAATGAGTGATAACTGGTTTCATTTGCCTATAAGTCATATTTTATCATTCAACGTCACGAAATACAGTCACTTCCTACTAGCATAATATTTTCCACGTCGACGCTGTATTTTGTGAGGTATAGTGCTTGTGTACTGAACCCACTGGAATGCAAGTTTTGTTCAGCCAATAGGAGGAAAACAGAAGGAGGAAAAAGGCATTATTAAACATTTATAAACATCAAATTAGCATATTTGCTCACCTTTGTCTCAAATATGTGTCCATATAAAAGGATTAAATCAAGTTTGTTTATGTTGTAAAAGTCGATGACGTCACTGCATGCCAACATGACGTCACGTAATACGTACTTGCATGTATTTTCAGTTAGGGGACGACACCGCTTTGGCAATCTTTCTTTTTCTTCATTTTCTCCTTTTTTCTTGGGGTTGCATGATAAAAGAATTACTATGCTAGTAGTTTGGAAGTTCAGCTGTATTTTGACTCGTCAGAAAAATAGTTAAATGCTCGCCAAGGCTCGCATTTAACAACTTTTCTAACTCACCAAAATACAGCTGAACTTCCAAACTACTAGCATAGTAATTCTTATGTACTGTCCATTTCAATTTACTTTGTCACTGGATTTGAATCGAGATTTTCTTTTCATTTCTTACCGGATCGAGATCAAATTTAAACCACTTGTGTCATCGTTTTTCAGGAACTCTGTGCCTGAGTTTCCATTGAATCCATCTTTAAATAAAGATTTCATGCATAAAAACAATGTTTTCCTATTGTAAACATGTTCATTTCAAATTGCAAATGGCGGACGATTGACGTCGAGTGGAACATTCGAATTTAACTAAGGGTAATTATAGCTCTTAAAAGATGACGTCATACACTAAATTACGTCATTTATTTCACAGTACCCCAGAGACCTTCCTACCTTGCCGTGGTTCTGGGGCTTAATTGTCACAGGGGATGTTTTTGTTTATTTGACGGAGATTATCCCCTCTGCCAAGAACTAAAAGGAAGGCAGGTCGGTGGTTTTGATCCCATGCACTGCTTTGCAGCGCATGAGATTAGCCGAAATCATCTTCCTGGTGTCATCCCTCATTATCATGTCATCTCATCATTCATCGGCGCTATATGAACTATTTTGTGTCGCAGTGCCGTAAAACCCAACTCACTTACCTATTTCACAGTATGCAATTCACCCCTGTTGAAAAATGATACGCTCCACAATCCATACATACGGCGGCCATTTGCAAAGAAACAGCTGATCGAATAAGCATATATATATGTAGAAAATGCAATTTCGGCATTTTATTCCTTGTTACTGCATGATATTGAGGGATATTAAGCATGGGAGTTCCTGAAAAACGATGCGATCAAATGAAGTATATCTAAGGTCAATCTGACTCGAAATGAAAAAAATATCGACTAAAATTCAGTGACAAAGTAAATTGAAATGGAGGAACACGTCTTGTATAGCGGACCCACTTTTTTACCGCTAAATATAACACAATTATGTTAGTTGTGGTAAATAAACGATGATGTAACTAATGACGTCAGAATATTTGCAAATGGAAGGATGTTGTTATTCGGGGAGGGGGGCTATCGCCCCCGAACCCCCTGCTTTATTAACGTCTTCCATACAGAAAACCAAAGCCAGTTATAGAAATGATATGATGAAATATTTCCCCGCTTGAAATCCGTTTATTCAACAATTTATAATCGCCATTTTTTGTACAAAAGTCGCCGCAGTGAACCGTGGTAAACACAAAGCAATGAAACAAAACGGCGTCGCGTTTTACTTCCCCATCAACACTATTGGCTCAAAAAGGCACGCGCTGTGCTTTGTTATGATTCGTGATTTCCGGGGTCCGCTATACTAGATTCTTCCCGAAATGGACAGTAGACCTGTGTTAATTTATCCCTATGTCTCATGAATATTCCTTAGTCTTAATCAATTCCATTTTCACAAATGTTGACAAAGAATGCGTTGGCTTTGTCAGAAACTGTAGAATCAGATTTATATAATTATTTGAGTAAACAATTCCTGAAGGGGACGTCTGATCTTGGTCAGCGTCGTTTGCGAAGATATGGAAAGGCGTTTCTTTGAGGTAAAGTGGTTACACTGTGTTGATCTACTTTTGTAACAATGTAATAGAATTACCATCTCAAAACTTTGTGTATACACGATTGACCATTCTAAATCTAAGTAGTTCTGCTTAAGGATGCGTTAAATATTATTACACGGGCCGCAGAGTGATATTGACCCGGCACCGTGATATTGACCCGGCACTGTGATATTGGACCGAGCTCTTTAGCCCGAGGGACTATATCAAGGTAAGGGCCACTCTGCAGCCCAAGTCACAAGTGTAATAACCTGTTTCTTACATTTGTAAAATATTGGCGAAATTTTCAGAAGATCAGATAGAGCAGACACTATTTTTCAGCATGAAAACGGTTTTAAAAACTCAAATTAGGGAATGGCGGTATGTTCTGACGTCATTTGGATGGCGTCAAAATGACGGTTTTACACTATTCGAAAATTGGGTGTTGGGACTAGTGGCTAGACAGCATTTTGCCGGTATGTGTACTGTGCATGTGCATAAATCTGAATCGAATCGGGCGAGCATTGTCTTTGTAAAAGCGAGGGTTTGGACAATGGGGCTAATTGGTATGTGTAAGGGCACTTCTACAGCATTGGGGCATATATATCGGTTATTGGTCCATCACTATGTCCGTATTGGCCCACTCAGGCAATATTACTTAATTTTCCAACTGATATTGGACCATTGTTACTATTTATAATAACAAATTTAATAGAACAGAACAGAACAGATATTTTATTGGCATAAACATGAATTGTCCATTGCCATGGTACATATAAACATAAATATAAATGGCGGAATGTACAAACACTTGAAATGAAAGTTATTGAGAAAAGTATAAACAGCTTTTAAATAACTAGGAGATGGTAATAACCAGGACTACAGTTTAATCTTTTTCCCAGATCTGATCTGGGGGACATATTGTTTTTGCCCTGTCTGTCTGTTTGTCTGTTTGTCCTTTTGTCTGTTTGTTTGTCAGCAACTTTAACATTGGTCATAACCTTTGAGCCAGTACAGATAGAAACTTGATATTTGGCATGCGTATATATGTATCTCATAAAGCCGCACATTTTGAGGGATGAAATATCAAGGTGAAGGTCATCCTTCAAGGTCAGAGGTCAAATATATGGGTCAAATCACCGACTTTAACGTTGGCCATAACTTTTGGACTAGTAGAGATAGAGACTTGATATTTGGCATGCTTGTGTATCTCATGAAGCTGCACATTTTGAGAGGTGACTTGTCATGGTCAAGGTCATCCTTAAGGGTCAAAGGTCAAAGTGTCTGTTTCTTTGTCTGTAACTTTAACATTGGTCATAACTTTTGAGCCAGTACAGATAGAGACTTTTGAGGGGTGACATGTCAAGGTCAAGGTCATCCTTCTAGGTCAGAGGTATAATATATGGGTCAAATCACTGACTTTAACATTGGCCATAACTTTTGAACCAGTACAGATAGAGACTTGATATGTGGCATGCTTGTGTACATGTATCTCATGAAGCTGCACAGTTTGAGGGGTGACATGTCAATGTCATCCTTCAGGGTCAAAGGTCACCAGCATCAAATTGGCCATAACTTTTGAACTATAGAGATAGAGTCTTGATATTTGGTATGCATGTGTATCTCATGAAGCTGCATATTCTGAGGGGCAACATGTCAAGGTGAAGGTCATCTTTTAGGGTCAAGGGTCACCGACTTTAACAATTGATCATAACTTTTGAACCTGTAGATACATACTTGATATTTGGTATGCATGTGTATCTCATGAAGCTGCACATTTTGGGGGTGACATATCAAGGTCAAGGTCATCTTTCAGGGTCAAAGGTCATCGACTTTAACATTGGGCGTAACCTTTGAACCAGTAGAGATACTCACTTGATAGTTGGTATACATACGTTTCTCATTTGGCTGCACATTTTGAGGAGTGACATGTCAAGGTCATCTTTGAAGGTCAAATGTCCCCAACATTAACATTGGCCATAACGTTTGAACCAGTAGATATACAGCCTTGATACTGGTATGCATGTGTATCTCATGAAGCCGCACAGTTTGAGGGGTGACATGTCAAGGTCAAGGTCATCCTTCATGGTCAAAGGTCACCAACTTTAACATTGGCCATAACGTTTGAACCAGTAGATATACAGACTTGATATTTGGTATGCATGTGTACCCCATGAAGCTGCACAGTTTGAGGGGTGACATGTCATGATCAAGGTCATCCTTCAGGGTCAAATATCATATCGAGGGGGCATGGTGTTTCACAAACATATATTGTTTAAACGTACGGCTCACTCAATCTGGTTGGTGTTGCTAATATATATTATAAACTATAAACGCCCATTTTCGAAACTTGTAAAACCGCCATTTTGACGTCATCTAAATGACGTCAAAATAGTGCCATGCATTCCCTCAATTTAGTTCTTAAAACTGATCTGCTGAAATTTTCGCCAATGTTTTACAAATGTAATAAACAGGCTATTACACGGGTGACTAGGGTTGCAGAGTGGTATGGACCCTTGTATTGGCCCAATATTAAAGGTGATGCATATCACTATGCGGCCCTAGTCACCCGTGTAATAGCCTCTATATATTATAAATGGTTCTATATTTGGCAATATACAATACATTACCATCTCAAAAGGCTTCCGTCTGTTCAGAGTCTGTTCTGTTTGCTTATTGAATTATGTAGATAGATCTGATTCTACAGTTTTTGCATAATTTTAAATTATGCCAACAATTCCCGTTTGAAATGTTCACATAAAAATAAATGGAAAAGTAGTAAAGTCAAGCAGGCAAAGCCACATGCAAGACGCAACCACCACCAAAACACCGATAGACAGCATCACACACACACACACAAACACACACACACACAACCACACACCCAAACGCACACACACACACACACACGAAATGAACACAGAAAACACCAAAAGACACACAAGAACCAGGGACAAACGTTCCACAACATGAACAAACCACAAGCACAAAGACGCAAGGCAAACAAAAGGAAGGGTGACAAAGAGAGTACCGCCTTGGCACGGTCAGCAGCAAAAACACCACTGGGGGTTTAAACCGGTTTACGGACGTCCTAACTTCACACTTCTCTCAGAGTCACCCTAGCTTTACAAATATTGTAAATAAAGGTTTTCCCGCTGGACTTACCCACAACATAGACGACGGTGAACACAGGACAACATGTAAAACATAGCATAATAACTGTGACAATCCGTCAAATATGTACTCAATGACTTTGCTGAAGTCAGAGCACCTGCAGGTAAACCGTTAAGGGCACGACAGGGAAAAAGTAATACATGAGTCTGGTAAGCTCCTCCTGTATCCAAGTTTAAGAGTATACCATCATAGAGTACTACCCTCGGCCTGTCATCGCGCAAGCAAAGAGGGAAGCGTAGCTACCGACTGTAAAAGGGTCGATAACCAAACATGCAGTGTGTTGCAATATAATAGGATCATAACCTTTCTTTTTAAATGTTTTAATGCGTTTTATAAACAAATCATGAAAATGGATATGACCCCGAATTTTCCTAAGTTTGTAGATAACATCCCCGTAAAATACTGGTTGAGAAATGCCTTGTCGCAGTAACGTCCGTAGATTGCAATTATATTTACTAATGAGAGGTAAATTTCGATAATAAAATTTAGAAAAGGTTTTCCGAAGTTTGTGATATCTGTAACCTTGCTTAAGAAGTTTATCAGTTATAACTAAATTACGTCTGTTAAAATCTTCAAGCAAAGAACAGGCTCGGGCAAACCTAATAAGTTGAGAAATATAAACCCCATAAGATGTAGAACGTGGCACATCCCCATCTAGAAAAGGATAATTAACAATTTTAAAATTAAAATCTTCTCTTTTATCGTATACTTTGGACGAAACTTTATCATTTGTAATTGAAAGATTCAAATCTAAAAATGAAGCATTAATGTCAGATTGAGTAGCTTTGTTTAAAGACAGTTCTTTTGGGTAGATTGAAGAAACCATAGTATCAAAATAAGGATTATCTAAATTCAAAATATCGTCTAAATACCTTGAAGTTTTATTAAAAGCATTAACAATATCGGTCTGTGTATCAGGTTTTAAGCTAAGCATAAAATCCCTCTCGTAGCAATACAAAAACAAATCTGCAACAAGAGGGGCACAATTTGTACCCATGGGTATACCAACAACTTGACGATATATGGTATCCCCATAACGCACAAATATATTATCTAAAAGAAAGGTAAGAGATCTACAAACATCAAGTCAAGTCCACATTGTGTAATGTTCAACTTCTGAATTCGAAAAGAATGAACGTTGAACATTACAAGCAATGAACATTTTGTTTACTCTGGCAAGGTTTTTTCTATTAATTTAATAAGTTTATCCTTTATAAGATGGTGAGGTAGAGTAGTATAGAGTGTAGAGAAATCATAAGAGCTCAGTAAAGAAATGTTATATTGTGCATTTTCAAGTTTTGTTAAAACATCATTTGAATTTTTTATGGACCAAAAAACATTAATACCAGAATTTTCATATATTTTATCACAGTAGCGTTTAACATGTTCTTTGATCGTAGTAAGACAGGACGTCAAAAGTATAGATAATTTATATTTTTAGTAGTGGTACAACAGCTAGAGTTGGCAATAAAACGCGACTTATAAGGGTTTTTATGTAGTTTCGGAATCCAGTACAAAGTAGAGAGTTTATGTTGTTTTATGTTAGGACCAGACTTAAAATTATTGCACATTTTTACATGTTCCGAGACTATATCTTTTTCAGGTGTTTGAACTGTTATATAAGTTTTTGAATCAGTTAGCTCCTTCTTTAAAACATCAACATAATACAATCTTCAAATAATGATTACATTGTTTGATGCCTTGTCAGCAGGAACAAGAACATAATCTGAATGAAAATTAGAAATGTTTTTCTTCAAGTAGCGAAATGTAACTCTAGGTCGAGGTGGTAAAAGATGGTAATTTGATTTGTAAAAAGTTATTCGCATATCAATAATATCGAAAATACATTTCTTCCAATCCGAAAGGGCATTAACATCAGCATGTTCTCGTCGACACCATTTGATGCAGAATTCTTGAATAAAGTTAATAAATACTCATGCACTTTGTAGATCTATTGTATTGTATTGTATTGTATTGTATTGTATTGTATTGTATTGTATTGTATTGTATTGTATTGTATTGTATTGTATTGTATTGTTTTGCATTGCATTGCATTGCATTGTATTGTATTGTATTGCATTAATTGCATTGTATTGTATTGTACTTTATTGCACTATACTGTATTGTATTGTATTGCGTTGTGTTGCTTTGTATTGCATTGCATTGTTTTGCATTGCATTGCATTGCCTATGTTTAAGCATTGTGAAGTTGCAATGCAACATTGCATTGCATTGTATTGTATTGTATTGTATTGTATTGTATTGCATTGTATTGTATTGTATTGTATTGTAATGTATTGTAATGTAATGTAATGTATACAGTATACGTATATTTCACACTATATAGATAATTAGATATATTTCGTTTCTGAAGTAGCTTTGATTACTTTTATTTTTCAACCTTTCTGGCCAAAATTCTGTTTATGATTTCAATTCGATGTCTTGTTTGAATCTCTGTAATGTGATTTGTCCCAAACAACCACGGTTATTTCTTATTAAAAAAAAAGAGATATAATATGATTCGATTTCCGTTTGTTATATTGTATTCCATTTCGCGAGTTATAGCTAATTTCGCTTTCAGTCAAAGTCGTTGCAGAACTCTTCAATTTAGAGATTCAATCCATGATGGAAGGAAAAACACATCGTCTGAGTTTAGGTGTCGGCCCGGTGAGATTTTGCTTCCGGGTCATTGTATCCTTGCAAATAGTTCTTTGAAAAAATGAATATGCTTGATTTGACATGTCTGTTGGTTCCTGTGAGGAGATTAGGCTGTATTTTTGGTTGAAAATGAATTATTTCTGATCTTGACAAGACATTGACAGTGTTTATTTCTTTCCATTTCAGAACTTTTTCCCCATTCGGATGGATATTAAAGAGGTAGTGCTTGGGTCGGCCATGTTGTTTTGGTAGTGTGTTTTTGGACAGTGTTTTTATTCAACAGAGGATAGCGGAAAAAGTAGACGGTGATTGTATAATCAAACTATGCTTAAACAAAGGGGAAATGTTCATATATGAGCACAGTATGCTTCATTAGACTCAAATCTTGTTGTGGTCTAGGCTGCAGAGCACGAAAGTGAGCCATTTTTACATAGATTATATAGGGCGAAATCTGACCGGGCCGACACCTATATGAAATTTTTTAAGTTCCACAGTTTTACTCGGATCCCTTAGAAATTTTATATGCAAGTTTCATTTGACCATATAAATCAGTGTGTAAAGTAATTTTGATGAGGCTTGTCAAATTTTGATTTTATTCAAATTTTAAAAAATTGACAGTTAATGTTGTCTGCTAAAAGTCCTGTAGAGTTATTTCCCCTTACCTGCAGCTACCTTTTCCCTCAAATGGCATCTGCTTATTTGTACGAGGCTGTCTAAACAAGGCTGAGTTGATTTTATGCACATAATTTAGAATTTAAATTTATTTTTGACAGTTTTAAATTTCATTTTTTTAAATTTTAAATTATTAAATTTCAAGATATGCTTGATTTCTTTTGTTATAATAATGAAATTATTATTGTAGGGTTGTGAAAAAAAGTTGCAGACAAAAAGTGATCTAGCTTATAATGTGACCAATGTGTATTATAGACCTATTTCACAAATAAGTATGGATATGGTCAGTTCAATTACAGGAAACTGAGAGGCACAGACCCTCAAGGTACCGGACTCGAACCGCTCACCAAGTTACTCACCAAGTTTCTCTGTTTGCAAGGGCCATGGGGTTTGACAAGGGTCAGAACTGTTAGTAACACATTTATATTGCAACAAGCTCTGAATAAAGGAAAAGCATTTCAATTTTTGAAGATTGTAGAATAAATAGTTGAAGAAAGTTTTTTTCTTCTTTAAGGTGTAATGGATGTTTCGACTCGGAGGGAAGCGTGTCTGTCGACTGCTCCCTGGCCGTCCGATTGAGTAGTCGGGTGCGAAGAAATAGAGTATTTGGTAAAAATTTGATTTTAACTTTTAAGAAAATTGTTTTATTTAGTCTGTTTTCAACTCAGGGGTGGGGAGGGGGTGGGTGGGGGTGGGGGTACTTTAAAAATTGTTTATAGACCCGGTTTTGGTCTGACATAAGACCTCAACAGACATTCTGCTGTGATTTTTTTTTGTAATTTTCTTGATTATTTACCTTTTTTATGTAAATTTGTCTATAATTTTGAATTTAAATTGCTTCTTGATCAGTTCCAATCAACTGTGCCCTGTACCTGAAAGGTTAATTTTGCTATAATTTGGAAGTGACCTATCCTACTGTCAAGTTTTTTACTCTGAAACAATGAGACTTTGGCTTTTCAAGCGGTTATGTCGATACTGAAGTCTGGCCCTGCATGGTAAACCGATGGCTTTTCTTGAAAGTCAGTATCTTTCGGTACTCGATGTAGCATTTTGACTGTTTTTTAAATCAGACGCAAGACATTCATTGGCTTTCGGTGACATTTTTTGACCAGTCGTACTTTGCGCCTTTTCTCAACAGACAATCGCAGGGATTTTTTCATCTGTGGTGTATTTGGAGCCTGGACTCCAGCTAAAATTTATATGAAATGCTTTAAGACTATTCAGTTGGACCTCCAAATTGAAATTGAGGGCTGCAGAGGGACCAGTAAGACAGATTGCAAAAAATATTATTCCCTGGGGAGCCTTTAATGTGCTGATTGCCTTACATTTTTTTACCTTTGCATCTGGAAGGACTTAGCTCTGTCTGTTGGATAAACAATACAGGAAATATGTTCTGAAGGACTTTCTGGCCATGGACACAACATAGAAGCCTGTGTTTTGCATTATTTACTCAAAATGAGTGTTTACTTTGAAAGTAGAACCTCAAAAAATAGGAATTTTACTGAATTTTTAAATTTGAAAATTGAAATTTTAAAGTAGTTTTTAATTTTAAACATTAATTTCTGGCTTGAAAGCATGTAACAGCTATATATACAAGTAGGTCAAATTGTAATAGACACTATGTTGCTTATTTTATCAAAATCCACAGAAAACTTTTAAAGTAATTGATGTTTGAGTAGAGTGGGTAAGGGCCGCAAATTGCCACTGTTCGACATAGCCAATGTACATTGCCCCGAACTATATTTGAAATGCCGGCACTTCCTCAAATTGCATTCGCGGCATGTGTCTTACACTTTTTGACAGTCGCATCGTCTTAGATTTCAAGAAAAAATACATTTTTTAAGGATCCGCTAAAATTTCGAACATTTTTATGAAATTTTTTAAGTTCCACAGTTTTACTCGGATCCCTTAGAAATTTTATATGCAAGTTTCATTTGACCATATAAATCAGTGTGTAAAGTAATTTTGATGAGGCTTGTCAAATTTTGATTTTATTCAAATTTTAAAAAATTGACAGTTAATGTTGTCTGCTAAAAGTCCTGTAGAGTTATTTCCCCTTACCTGCAGCTACCTTTTCCCTCAAATGGCATCTGCTTATTTGTACGAGGCTGTCTAAACAAGGCTGAGTTGATTTTATGCACATAATTTAGAATTTAAATTTATTTTTGACAGTTTTAAATTTCATTTTTTTAAATTTTAAATTATTAAATTTCAAGATATGCTTGATTTCTTTTGTTATAATAATGAAATTATTATTGTAGGGTTGTGAAAAAAAGTTGCAGACAAAAAGTGATCTAGCTTATAATGTGACCAATGTGTATTATAGACCTATTTCACAAATAAGTATGGATATGGTCAGTTCAATTACAGGAAACTGAGAGGCACAGACCCTCAAGGTACCGGACTCGAACCGCTCACCAAGTTACTCACCAAGTTTCTCTGTTTGCAAGGGCCATGGGGTTTGACAAGGGTCAGAACTGTTAGTAACACATTTATATTGCAACAAGCTCTGAATAAAGGAAAAGCATTTCAATTTTTGAAGATTGTAGAATAAATAGTTGAAGAAAGTTTTTTTCTTCTTTAAGGTGTAATGGATGTTTCGACTCGGAGGGAAGCGTGTCTGTCGACTGCTCCCTGGCCGTCCGATTGAGTAGTCGGGTGCGAAGAAATAGAGTATTTGGTAAAAATTTGATTTTAACTTTTAAGAAAATTGTTTTATTTAGTCTGTTTTCAACTCAGGGGTGGGGAGGGGGTGGGTGGGGGTGGGGGTACTTTAAAAATTGTTTATAGACCCGGTTTTGGTCTGACATAAGACCTCAACAGACATTCTGCTGTGATTTTTTTTTGTAATTTTCTTGATTATTTACCTTTTTTATGTAAATTTGTCTATAATTTTGAATTTAAATTGCTTCTTGATCAGTTCCAATCAACTGTGCCCTGTACCTGAAAGGTTAATTTTGCTATAATTTGGAAGTGACCTATCCTACTGTCAAGTTTTTTACTCTGAAACAATGAGACTTTGGCTTTTCAAGCGGTTATGTCGATACTGAAGTCTGGCCCTGCATGGTAAACCGATGGCTTTTCTTGAAAGTCAGTATCTTTCGGTACTCGATGTAGCATTTTGACTGTTTTTTAAATCAGACGCAAGACATTCATTGGCTTTCGGTGACATTTTTTGACCAGTCGTACTTTGCGCCTTTTCTCAACAGACAATCGCAGGGAATTTTTCATCTGTGGTGTATTTGGAGCCTGGACTCCAGCTAAAATTTATATGAAATGCTTTAAGACTATTCAGTTGGACCTCCAAATTGAAATTGAGGGCTGCAGAGGGACCAGTAAGACAGATTGCAAAAAATATTATTCCCTGGGGAGCCTTTAATGTGCTGATTGCCTTACATTTTTTTACCTTTGCATCTGGAAGGACTTAGCTCTGTCTGTTGGATAAACAATACAGGAAATATGTTCTGAAGGACTTTCTGGCCATGGACACAACATAGAAGCCTGTGTTTTGCATTATTTACTCAAAATGAGTGTTTACTTTGAAAGTAGAACCTCAAAAAATAGGAATTTTACTGAATTTTTAAATTTGAAAATTGAAATTTTAAAGTAGTTTTTAATTTTAAACATTAATTTCTGGCTTGAAAGCATGTAACAGCTATATATACAAGTAGGTCAAATTGTAATAGACACTATGTTGCTTATTTTATCAAAATCCACAGAAAACTTTTAAAGTAATTGATGTTTGAGTAGAGTGGGTAAGGGCCGCAAATTGCCACTGTTCGACATAGCCAATGTACATTGCCCCGAACTATATTTGAAATGCCGGCACTTCCTCAAATTGCATTCGCGGCATGTGTCTTACACTTTTTGACAGTCGCATCGTCTTAGATTTCAAGAAAAAATACATTTTTTAAGGATCCGCTAAAATTTCGAACATTTTTAGGTGTCGGCCCGGTGAGATTTTGCTTCCGGGTCATTGTATCCTTGCAAATAGTTCTTTGAAAAAATGAATATGCTTGATTTGACATGTCTGTTGGTTCCTGTGAGGAGATTAGGCTGTATTTTTGGTTGAAAATGAATTATTTCTGATCTTGACAAGACATTGACAGTGTTTATTTCTTTCCATTTCAGAACTTTTTCCCCATTCGGATGGATATTAAAGAGGTAGTGCTTGGGTCGGCCATGTTGTTTTGGTAGTGTGTTTTTGGACAGTGTTTTTATTCAACAGAGGATAGCGGAAAAAGTAGACGGTGATTGTATAATCAAACTATGCTTAAACAAAGGGGAAATGTTCATATATGAGCACAGTATGCTTCATTAGACTCAAATCTTGTTGTGGTCTAGGCTGCAGAGCACGAAAGTGAGCCATTTTTACATAGATTATATAGGGCGAAATCTGACCGGGCCGACACCTTTACACGTATTTTGAAGATTTTTTTAAAGAATATGTGTTTACGTAGTTGAGATGCAAATTTAGGAAAAAAGAGATATAGAGAAGTATATAACCGTTGAATGTTTTATTTATTTGCTAAAGTATGGTATCATTACAGAGCTCCAGATAAACTAAACCATTTTCAAGAATAACTTCTTTATCGGTGTCGGCCCGGTCAGATTTCGCCCTATATAATCTATGCAAACATGGCAGACTAGACCACAACAAGATTTTAGTGTAATGGTGCACATTGTGCTCAACTGTGAAGAATTCCCTATGTTTAAGCATATTTTGAATATATAATCACTGTCTAGATTTTTCACCTCTGGCTCTGCTGGTTAACAGCACTGTCCAAAAACACACTACCAAAGCAACATGGCCAACTGAATGGGGAAAAAGTCCTGAAATGGAAAGAAATATAGATAATATACACTGTCAATGTCTTGTAATTATCACAAATAATTAATTTTCAACAACAAATACTGGCAAAACACCATACAGGCGTCAGCAGACGACATATCATGTATAATGTCAAATATAGCATACTGATTCTTTCAAGGAACTATTTGCGAGGCTACAATGACCCGGAAGCAAAATGTCACTGGTCCAACACCTATCGGTACCCTTCTTTATTTGGTTGCTGGTGAATTCGCCTTATGACCAACTCGCCCAGGGCCGTCTCGCTAGCATTTTGGGTGCTGAAATTCGGCCCCATTCGGATGATTCCCCTCATCCCAGGATATATCTTTTTCCCCTATTTTGGGCTAAAATTCCCCTTAAAGTGTTGAAACCATAATCCAAAAATATTACAGAATGCATGCGTCTCACGGTGTATTTTTGACCATTATTGCTGCTCTGTAGTATTGAGCGAGTAGCCGATGATTTTCGAGTGAACAGGGAATCAACTGTCATATGCATTGTCCTCCCAGACCGAAGGGAAGTAACTGCTGCTACCTTTAAATGCAATACACATGGACTGGTGCACAACATGTTTTAAAATTTCGATGAGCATTCCGCGTTGGCATAGACTCAACTTTGTTACTAAATATAGAATCTAGCCAGCTTCTATATATCTATCTATCTTCCAGTTCAATTCCAGTTCACCGGCGTCCGGTGTCCGGCGTCCGGCGTCCGTCGTCCGGCCACATTTTCAAACGACATCTCCTCTGAAACTACTGACCAGATTTTAACCAAATTTTGTCAGAAGCATCAGTGGTTAGGGGAAAGAAATATTGTTCACATTATGACCCCCGGGCCAAAAATGGCCACGCCCTAGGGCTTATCAGTTTGTCATAGGAAAATCTTTAAAAATCTTCTTCTCTGAAACTGTAAGGCCTAGACTTTTTATATTTGGCATGTAGCATGATCTTATGGTCCTCTACAAAGATTGTTCAAATTATGACCCCCAGGCCAAAAATGGCCCCGCCCAAGGGCTTATCAGTTTTTCATAGGAAAATCTTTAAAAATCTTCTTCTCTGAAACTGTAAGGCCTAGACCTTTAATATTTGGTATGTAGCATGATCTAATGGTCCTCTACAAAGATTGTTCAAATTATGACCCCCCCCCCCCGGGCCAAAAATGGCCCCACCCTAGGGCTTATCAGTTTTTCATAGGAAAATCTTTAAAAATCTTCTTCTCTGAAACTGTAAGGCCTAGACTTTTGATATTTGCAATGTAGCATGATCTTATGGTCCTCTACAAAGATTGTTCAAATTATGACCCACGGGCCAAAAATGAACCCGCCCAAGGGCTTATCAGTTTTTCATAGGAAAATCTTTAAAAATCTTCTTCTCTGAAACTGTAAGGCCTAGACCTTTGATATTTGGTATGTAGCATGATCTAATGGTCCTCTACAAAGATTGTTCAAATTATGACCCCCGGGCCAAAAATGGCCCCGCCCAAGGGCTTATCAGTTTGTCATAGGAAAATCTTTAAAAATCTTCTTCTCTGAAACTGTAAGGCCTAGACCTTTGATATTTGGCATGTAGCATGGTCTAATGGTCCTCTACAAAGATTTTTCAAATTATGACCCTGGACCGAAAATGGCCCCGCCCAAGGGCTTATCAGTTTTTCATAGGAAAATCTTTAAAAATCTTTTTGTCTGAAACTGTTAGGCCTATACCTTTGATATTTGGAATGTAGCATGATGTAATGGTTCTCTACAAAGATTGTTCAAATTATGACCCCTGGGCCCACCCAAGGGCTTATCAGTTTTTCATAGGAAAATCTTTAAAAATCTTCTGAAACTGTAAGGCATAGACCTTTGATGTTTGGTATGTAACATGATCTTATGGTCCTATACAAATATGTAGCTTGACTTGTGGTCCTCTGCCAAGAATGTTCGACTTACGACCCTGGCCTCTTGTCAAAACTTGGCCCTGCCTTGGGGCTTATCAGTTTTTCATGGGAAAAATATGAAATATTATTTTTCTCTGAAACCATTAGGCTTAGACCTTTAATTAATGGCATACTGCTTTGCCTTGTGGTTCTCTACCAATGTTGTACAAAAGATGACTTCTTGGTCAAAAATGGCCCGCCCCTTGGGTTATCTCAGGTGAGCGCTTCAGGGCCTCATGGCCCTCTTGTTTAATCCTGTAATAAAATTTCAAACAACAATTTATACTTTTTTATGGTGTAACTGTTTAAACAATGTAATTTGATTAACATTTCTATAAATCAAGTCAACTTATTCTGCCATTGAAATGAGTCTAAAAATTATCTACGGACAGGACATAAAAAGGTCAAAGATGAATTTTGGCTAGAGTATACTATAAAAGGGCAGTATTGGTTTTTATGAACTTTATACTCTATGTACTGTTTGAAAAAACTGTCAACAATAAAGCTTAAAACTTGACTTCATACCTTGAAGACAACATATTACTGCAAAATGAAAAGCATAACATTTCATATGTGATATGTTATTATCAATAGCATGTACATATCCTTTTATTTATTACGAGCACTGAGTTAGTGTTTATTTACATGTATTGAATTATTTGATCATTTATTCTATAGATCGAAAATAATCTGGTATAAACGATTTATGTTTGAAAATGAAACAGTTCAACTCTATATTGTCTACAGACAAGACGTTTAATGCCTATAGTTTATTTGATGCAACATAACTCATTTGAGTCCTGTATACTTTTATGAATGGTAGTTTTCAATAAAGTTATGTAAACATAATTATACATTTTTGAAATAGTGTTGGGAAACATAACTCAGTATAGTAACTAGAAAATGAAATATTTAGTACATGTATGCATTACAGTTTGATAATTAATTTAACCGCATGCATTAAACCTGCATGTATAAATAGGAACCTAATATGTGAGGAACTGTTTGAGTTATTGTGTTGCATCAAAAGTGTTGATGGACAGACAGAAAATGTGATTCCTATAGGGCTGTTGCATTGGGTTCGGTTTTACGGCACCGCGAAACATTCCTAAAATGGAGCCTGGACTATAAAGTTCTGTTTGCAAACAGTTTAGACCTTTACCAGACAGTTTTTGAAGGAACTGTACAAGGTACTCAACCAGAAATGGTGTTAAAGCCACCTGATGCTTGCCTTTTAATGGTTATTTCTAAAAGTTGTCATATCGAACCAAAAACAATCAATTTTATCAAACTTAACTGCATCAATGTCAGAAGCAAGCTGCAACCACATACCATTTTTCAGCAACTTAGAAAGATCATTTAAATGAAAGGTAAGTCTTAATCTAGTGATTTAGGGAGAAAAAACTGTCCAAAACATAACAAATGCTAAAGTTTAAAATTACTTCACATCCTATTTGACCTAAATGACCTTGACCTTTGTCTGACATTACCAAAGTTGTACTGTACTCAAGGACTTCTTGAGTTGAGCACAAATTCCCAATCTAAAGTCTCTACCATGCCATTTAGTTTCATTTACTATTTCAAAGATATGGTCAAGTTTAATTTCAGCCTATTTTACCTCTAAATGACCTTGCCCTTTTCCTGAAATGATCCAAATTTTACTGAGCTTAAGTTGAGTACACATGCTAAATATGAAGTCTATTAAAATAAATCTTGACAACAACCTCTTCAAAAACCTTGAACCTGGATATTTGTGACCCCAAAACACTCAGTCCAAAACATGTCGAAAATGAAATAAAATTAAAATCATAAGTTTTAACTTTATAACATCGATGTCTGACCACAAATGAATCTGGAAACACAATTTCAGCATCCTAGCACAATTATTATTTAAGCTTTATAGCAACTCAACTCAACTCTAGCAACCCGTCCAAATTTTTAACCTTTTTTATTTTTGGCCCAAAATATTAAGTCTTTTGTATGGTGTCTGAACTGGAGTTTATGAACAGCCTGCTCTTTCTATTCACTTATCTTCAAGTTTCTGTCTGTTTTTTCTTTCTGCTCAGCCCATAATTTCCTATTAGCATATTAGCAGCTTGCTGCTTTTTTGTACTTTGATTGTTTTTCTCTGGATCGCTCGGTGATCTTTCTCTTTGACATTTCATTGTACGATACTGTGTGAATTTTGCTGTTTTTAATTTAATCCTCTATTTTCTGATTGTTAAGTCACTCTTCAGTATCATTTTCTTTTGAATTGTCAGGAGATGTGTTTTGTTTTCTCAATTTTGCCATTTTAGTTAATTATGCCCGCAAATAGTCCTTTAGATATAGCATAAATTGCATGCTTGAAAATGTCCTGTCCGTAGATAATGCCTTCACATTAATTTAATCATTATTTAATATAAAACAAAAACTTTTATCTGATTTTCAATTCAGAATAGATGGATTATTGATTTAAAGTAGGAGATAATGACCAACAACCATACATGTTACAAATTGACAAAGATAATCAGTCTAAATCAGAGTACTTGTATATGATGTTTCATATCAAACAAAAGCAAATATGACCACCTTCAATAACACAGATCATCATAATCATTGTTTGAATATAACCTTAGTTATTAGGTCAATCATTCTGAGACAGCAATATCATATTAAACTGTATTTAAAAAGTTTAGAGCAAATAATATGACTGATCTACGGACAAGACAGTTTCTACGGACAGGACATTTTGATACTTCTGATTATGCCACTTCCCGTTAGAGTCTCAAAAATCTGTAACTTATCCATGTATTTGTACAGTAGCTACCCACGTTACAGTGAGGTGATTACATGTTGGCTGCTATTTACCTATCATAGAATAAAAGGCTATCTACGGACAAGACAGGTTTTTGGTTACATTGTACGTCCATTCTTTGTAAGGTTGTATTTGATATATCATGGTATCAGTATATAAATACATGGTTTCATAATTTTAAAGTATGTTTTTCCTAATAAATGGCATAAATAACAGAACAATAGAGGCATCTGCCTATCTATTATGAAAGTTCATATGTTGATTTAAATAAAAATTAAAAAAGCATAACGAAGTAGTGTTTTTAGTCTTTTGCTAATATCTTCGTGTGTAGATGTCACAGACTCATGTAATAAACAGCAAAATAAAGGTTATGAAATTCCACATGTAATCAAAATGATCTATAAACTGTAAGAACACACAGCATTTACCATCTACATGCAAAATAACCCATTTTTCAAATGTTACAGCATAACGCTGATTTTTGACCATTTTTTGAGCACCTTATAGAGGGCTGTGAAAATGTCTTTAGCAGGAATGACACAATTCTTTTTTGACAAGTTCAGGTAACCCCTTTGCTTCATTCTGAAATCAATTACAGGCAACAATAACTATTATCTTTTGAAAAGGTGCTGCATAACATAGGCATGGTATAAAAATTGCATCTGATCTTGACCAAGGCGATATCTAGTCACTTCTATTGCAAAATCTGAGGTCCTAAAATGGCTAAGATGTTCCACCTTCTATATTTCATTATAAATATTTGTTCATGAATATTCAGAAGATACTGCAGGCATGTCCCTCTGAATTTAGAATTCGGGGTCCTAGGACCCCCTACTTTTTCAAATTGAGAGTCTCATGGATATTTTGAGAATCCGATGTATTTTAAAATTGATTATGGAATTGTGCAAAATAGGGGTAAACAGCAAATAGGGGTAGATAGATAGATTTATTTCAATATTGTGCAAGTAACATGGTTACAATAGCAATACACTGAAAAAAAAGCAATGCATACATATAAACATCATGAAATAATTAATGAAACATGTCGGTAAACAGCAAATAGGGATAAACAGGGGTAAACAGCAAATAGGGATAAACAGGGGTAAACAGCAAATAGGGATAAACAGCAAATAGGGGTAAACAGCAAATATTACATAATTAACACTTAAACCCTTTCCCTGTTTCTAAATTGCAATACATGTACCTACTAAATATTCATGGATAAATTAGTTATAATGGAATTGAAACACTGTAGCCATTTTAGAAACTAAAGAAACAGATCTATCAAATTCCATTAGCAAACAGAGCAGACCCTGACAATGGTCACATCATCTATGGTTTCTGATCCTTGAGACGAATCTAAAGGGTGGTCATAACATAGAATTCCTGCTGCTTGAGAGGATTCTAAAGAGTGGTCACAACATAGAATGAAGAAATAAGATGCTATTCTTGGAAATGTTTTAATTTATGTGTCAAATGTGGACCCCTGTGTGTGCCCTTTGTTGATTAAAACTGGCATTATTTACATCATGAAGACTAGCACATTAATTTCTTTATTGATATTTGTAATATTTGGAACTGATTTTCTAAAGATCTCTTGAATTTTTTATGTGAGGTAGGTAGGTCAGTAGTTCTACCTATATAGATGTATTCTAAAAGTGTGCAAAACATTGCTATTTAACCCTTTCTTCCATAGGCTATTTTAAGACCCAGCCTCTTTGGTTTAATCTACTTAAAAGGAGTGTTAACAATAGAAAAGGAAAATTTTAGACATTTGTTTTTTTGAAACCATTGTGGTAAATAGAGCATATGCTCATATAGATCAAATGCTTTATTTATCACAATTGTTTCCAGATGTGACTATTACAGAGGCGTAGAAAGGCGTATTTATGGAGGAAAGGGTTAATTTGTTGCACGCATAGAAAAAAACTACTTTTTATAATGTCAGCATATTGATTTTTTTTATAATTTCATAAATTATGAACACAGGAAATTTTAGCCATGGCAGAAATTGTAGAATGATATCTTTATTATTTCAATAGCAAATGGAGCCCACCCTGATGATGTACATGTACAGGAGCCATCTGATCTGGATCCACTGTATTTGCAAAGGGGAATAAAGGTTTGGAGTAAAGGGTTAAATATAAACATTGACTAGAAATTTTTTTAATATCATTAAAAGTTGTTCTTTACGGAAATAAAGCAGTTTTACAGCCTTTTTCTCACATACCTTCCCTTATCTCCGAGTTAGAACAACGGGTTAAGATTCCCTTATCTGTAACACGTGTAAGATCACTTTAGAACGTATATATGATGTCATACATCAGATATGACGTCAAACCATGGAAACCGATGTTTACATGTCATTTAAACGGCGAAAATACACTTATTTGTTATGTGAGAAAAAGAATCTAATGCTTGTTGTCTTTTAAGATCACTTGTTCCTAAACTCACCAAGAAAAAGTAATTAAGCTCGCCAAGGCTCGCTTAATGACATTTTCTAAGGCTCGTTTAGGAACATGTGATCTTAAAAGACAACTCACAACAGATCCTCTATATCTCATCTGATAGACAGACGTCTGTGCAAACAGAGTAGATCATATCAGATGGCTGATCATATTCATTTTTCAAATAATTATGATGTCATTATTATACCCCCCTTTTGAAAAAATGGGGGTATATTGCTTTGCACATGTCGGTCGGTCTGTCGGTCGGTAGGTCGGTCGGTCGGTCGGTCGGTAGATCGATGGTTTCCGAACGATAACTAATAAACGACTTGGTCTAGAATCTTCAAACTTGCTGTGGTGGTTGGTCATGACAAGTAGATGAACCCTATTGTTTTTGAGGTCACTAGGTCAAAGGTCAAGGTCACCATGACCTAAAATGGTAAAATAGTTTCCGATCAATAACTGCTCAAGGGTTTGGCTTGGGATCTTCAAACTTGCTGTGGTGGTTGGTCATGACCACTAGATGACCCCTATTTATTTTGAGGTCACCAGGTCAAAGGTCAAGGTCACCATGACTGTAACTAGTTAAATGGTTTCCGATCAATAACTGCTCAAGGATTTAGCTTAGAATCTTCAAACTTGCTGTGGTAGTTGGTCATGACCACTGGATGACCCCTATTGTTTTTGAGGTCACTAGGTCAAAGGTCAAGGTCACCATGACCTTAACTGGCAAAATGGTTTCTGATCAATAACTGCTCAAGGGTTTGACTTAGGATCTTCAAATTTGCTTAGGTGGTTGTCATGACAACTAGATGAGACCTATTGTTTTTTTAGGTCACTAGGTCAAAGGTCAAGGTCACCATGACCTTAACTGGTGAAATGGTTTGCGATCAATAACTGCTCAAGGGTTTGGCTTAGGATCTTCAAATTAGCTGTGGTAGTTGGTCATGACAACTAGATGACCCCTATGGTTTTTGAGGTCACTAGGTCAAAGGTCAAGGTCACCAGGACCTTAACTTGTAAAATGGTTTCTGATCAATAACTGCTCAAGGGTTTGGCTTAGGATCTTCAAATTTGCTTAGGTGGTTGGTCATGACAACTAGATGAGCCCTGTCATTTTTTAGATCACTAGGTCAAAGGTCAAGGTCACCATGACCCTAACTGATGAAATAGTTTCCGATCAATAACTGCTCAAGGGTTTGGCTTAGGATCTTCAAACTTGCTGTGGTGGTTGGTCATGACCAATAGATAACCCCTATTGTTTTTGAGGTCACTAGGTCAAAGGTCAAGGTCACCATGATCTTAACTGGTGAAATGGTTTCCAATCAATAACTGCTCAAGGGTTTGGCTTAGGATCTTCCAACTTGCTGTGGTGGTTGGTCATGACAACTAGATGATCCCTATTGATTTTGAGGTCACTAGGTCAAAGGTCAAGGTCATCATGACCTTAACTGATGAAATGGTTTCCAATTAATAACTGCTCAATGGTTTGATTCGGGATCTTCAAACTTGCTGTGGTAGTTGGTCGTGACCACTAGATGACCCCTATAGTTGTTGAGGTCAAAGGTCAAAGTTACCATGACCTTAACTTGTGAAATGTTTTCAGATCAATAAATGATCAGTGGTTTGGCTTAGGATTTTCAAAGTTGCTGTGGTGATTAGTCATGACTGCTAGATGACTTCTATAGTTGAGGTCACTAGATCAAAGGTCAGGGGGTCTGGGGGGTATACATGTTTTACAAACATCTCTTGTTTTATCATAATTATGATGTCATTATTTTATCATAACTATGATGTCATTATTTTATCATAACTATGATGTCATTATTTTTTACATGAATATTCATCAGGTAAATGGGTACAAAATGATAAAATAATGATTATACAGTAAACCCCTGCTAATGCGGCCACCTAAAAGAAGTATGATTCCAGGTGCTAGATGTAGGTTGCAGCTTAACCCTTCTCTTGCTGAGTTTTAAAATACATTTCTCCTTCTTTACACATGCCCTGTTGTATAATTACATATATCTTCACTGTTTACAAGTATTTCGCTGTGTAATCACTGCTGTGGAGTGCACTGGTTGCACAATCAACTTGTAAATAGTGCAGACCCTGGGTCTTCACTATTTACAGGTAGGTATATTGACGCGAATAGCAAGCGAAGGTAATGCAGGACAAAAGTAGAGGAGCTTTCTGTCCTGCATTGAGCAACCACCTGCTTATAAAGACAGCAATGTTTATTCATTAAGCGGGTCGCATTAGAGGGCTGCTACTGTATGTGGTTGTTATGGCACATGTACACAGGATTCTTCGTTGTTAGTAGAAATTGTAGACTCAGATCTATAGTATTACATAAGCAAACCGAACATCAAGATCTAGACTGACTTTAACCCTTACCCTCATATAAAAATGTTTTTACACATTTGCAAACAGTAGACCCAGATCAGATGGCTCCTGTAGGAACGTTCTGATCAGGGTCTGCTCTTTTCGCTACAGAAATTTGATAGATCTGCTCCTTTACTTTCTAAAACGGCTACAACATTCCACCTTACAGTTTCCATTATAACTCTTTTGTCCATGAATATTCATTAGGCATTAAATTTGAAATAAAGACAGTTCTAACAGGAAAAATGTTAATCCTTTCCTTAGTGAACATTTCCTTAATACATATCCATTAGCTTGAGTGTTATGATGTAAAAATTTGGAAGGCTTAGACAAAAATTATAGGACCAGATATATAATTATGCCTCCCCAGATATTTATATGTTTCCGTGAGAGTTGTCTGTCTGTCTGTTGTCCGTCTGTCCGTCACACTTTTTGTCCGGACGATAACTTCAATATGCCTGATGCCAGTTGATTGAAACTTCATATATGGAAAGAGCATAATGAGAGGAAATGTCATGCACAAGGTCCATAACTCTGGCTTCACTAATATAGGAGTTATTGCCCCTTGTAAAAAAAATCACACTTTTTGGTCCGGACGATAACTCCTATATGACTCATGGCATTGGATTGAAACTCTATATATGGAAAGAGCATAATGAGAGGAATTGTCATGCACAAGGTCCATAACTCTGGCTTCAGTAATATAGGAACTATTGCCCCTTGTAAAAAAATTCACACTTTTTGGTCCGGATGATAACTCCTATATGACTCATGCTATTGGATTGAAACTTCATATATGAAAAGATCATGACGAGAGGAAGTGTCATGCACAAGGTCCATAACTCTGGCTTCACTAATATTGGAGTTATTGCCCTTTGTAAAAAAAAAATACAATTTTTTATCAGGACGATAACTCCTATATGGCACATGCCATTGGAGTGAAACTTCATACATGGAAAGATCATAATAAGAGAAAGTGTCATGCATAAGATCCTTAACTTGGGCTTTAATAAATTTAGAGTTATTGTCCCTTGTACATTTGTTTAACGGTTTCTTGTCCAGACGTGAACTCCTACATGGCTCTTGCCATTGGAGTGAAACTTCATACATGGAGAGAGCATGATGAGAGAAAGTGTCATGAACAAGGGCCATAACTCTTGCTTCAATACTTATTTTCGATCAATAACTCCTGTTCCACTGATGCTATTGGAATGACATTTTATTTATGGAAAGGGCATGATGAAAGTAAGTGTCATGCACAAGGGCCATAACTCTGGTATCAATATTTTTGGAGTTATTAGCTGTTATCATTTTGTTTGGAAATTGCATAATGAGGGGAAGTATCATTCATCAGGTCCATAACATTTTTAGTGATTTCCCTTTACATATTGTTTTATTAGAGGGGAGACATCCGTTTTTGTGACAAAAACCTCTAGTTCCATACTTAAAGCAAACAGTAGTTCCTGATCAGACAGTTCCTATAGAAGCTGTCTGATCGTGGTCTGCTCTATTTGCAAAGGCATGAAAAATGTTATTATGAGACAAAGTCATGTGTTCAAATATTTGTGTGTATTTGTGCATATAATAAATTAACCTTTTCCCTGTTGAATATTCATGTGAAACCATGACATCATGAATTTTAATTTGCTCATTCTTTTTAGCTCGCCAGAGCACAACGTGCTCAGGGTGAGCTTTTGTGATTGCCTTTTGCCCATCGTGCTGTGTGCGTCGTCTGTTGATCATCGTCCCGCGTCAACAATTTGAACCTTTAAAAATCTTCTCCTCTGAATCTACAGGGTTCTCAGCTTTCATCTATTGCACATAGCATCATCTTGAGGTACTTTACAAAAGTTATATAAATTATGCCCCCGGGGTCAAAATTGGCCCCGCCTCAGGGGTGCCTTGTTTTTAGCTCACCAGAGCACAAAGTGCTCAGGGTGAGCTTTTGTGATAGCCTGATGTCTGTCGTCCATCGGCGTGCGTCGTGCGTCCTGTGTCGTGCGTCGTGCGTCGTTCGTCGTCAACAATTTGAACCTTTAAACTTCTTCTCCTCTGAATCTACAGGGTTCTCAGCTTTCATCTTTGGCACATAGCATCACCTATAGGTCCTTTACAAAAGTTATATAAATTATGTCCCTGGAGTCAAAATTGGCCCCGCCACAGTCCCAGGGGTGGCCAGTTTTCTCTAGCTGACTGTTGTTTTCTGTACAAGTACATGTAGCAGAATGCTTGGCTCACTTATGTTAGGCATGGGGAAAACTTCAAAAATCTTCTTGTCAAAAACTATAAGTCACAGAGCTTAGATATTTGGTGTATAGATTTACTTAGTATACCTTATTGACATTGTTTAATATCATAGTTCTGAGGTTAAAATTGGCCCTGCCCTGTTGGTTATACTTTAAAATAGATTTTTACACTCTAAAGGTTCCTCTGAACTAGAAGGACTGTAAACACTCCCCATCTGTGTTATGCAATCACTTGAGAGGGCAAGTTCCTGGTCAAACCTCTATGAAGTTGTCTGCTTCAGAATTAGTGTCTGTTTGTTCACATTGTTTTTAACCCATTCCCTCATAGGCTATATTCAGATCCTGCCTCTTGGAAAATTTCAGAATTGTGTAGATTTGAAACCATTGTGATAAATAGAGCATTTACTCATATGGAGCAAATGCTCTATTTATCACAATGGTTTCATAAAGTGACTATTATACCTCTTTGAATAAATCTACTGATAAGGAGCATTAATTAGAGAAAAGGAAAATTTCAAAATTGTGTTGATTTGAAACCATTGTGATAAATAGAGCATTTGCTCCTATGGAGCAAATGCTCTATTTATCACAAAGGCTTTTTTCAGATCCTACCTCTTTGAATAAATCTACTGATAAAGAGCATTAATTATAGAAAAGGAAAATTTCAGAATTGTGTAGATTTGAAACTATTGTAATAAATAGAACATTTACTCCTATGGAGCTTTTGCTCTATTTATCACAATGGTTAGCAAATGCTCTATTTATCACAAAGGCTTTTTTCAGATCCTACCTCTTTGAATAAATCTACTGATAAGGAGCATTAATTAGAGAAAAGGACAATTTCAGAATTGTGTAGATTTCAAACCATTGTGATAAATAGAACATTTCCTCCATAGGAGTAAATTAACTCATATACAAACCACATATAAAGTTACATACCGGTAAGCGTCAGATCAGAATCCATACTGTGTGCTAATTTAGGTCAAGTCGTGCTAAGCAGTGATAGGGTTGTCATCTGTTAGAAATGTTGTCTGCTTATTCAAAGAGGTAAATCCGAGTCTACTCTGTTTGCAAATGCGTGAAAACATGTTTATATGAGGGAAAGGGTTAATTAGAGAATAGGACAATTTCAGAATTGTGTAGATTTGAAACCATTGTGATAAATAGTGCATTTACTCCTATGGAGCAAATGCTCTATTTATCACAAAGGCAAATGCTCTATTTATCACAATGGTTTCATAAAGTGACTATTATACCTCTTTGAATAAATCTACTGATAAGGAGCATTAATTAGAGAAAAAGAAAATTTCAGAATTGTGTAGATTTGAAACCATTGTGATAAATAGAACATTTACTCCTATGGAGCAAATGCTCTATTTATCACAAAGGCTTTTTTCAGATCCTACCTCTTTGAATAAATCTACTGATAAAGAGCATTAATTATAGAAAAGGAAAATTTCAGAATTGTGTAGATTTGAAACCATTGTGATAAATGAGTTCTTATATATTCACCCTTAGCCTGATCAGCAGAGTAGAAATTGTGTTTAGACAAATAACACACACTCATTTAAGATTGAGAAAACTGTGGATAGTTCTCATTATGCAGAACACTCTTAAAGCTTTTTTTCATACCTATGCCCTGTATTAAGCTACCAGATATCAATATAGAGCATATCTGTTGTGAATTTCAGCTTAACTCTTTGCATGCTGGGTAATTTTGTCATCTGCTTAATTGTTGTCTGCAGCAAATTCATAAGTTATCCTAACTACACACTTTCTTTCTAAGTTTTTCAGAAGTTCAGTCTCATTGACAAACAGTTTGGATATCAGATCAGGCCCTACATTAGATTGGCCCTGATCTGGATCCAATATGTTTGCATAGGTCATTAGTGGTGGGAGAATCCCACTACACACGTTCTTTCTAAGTTTCTCAGAAGTTCAGTCTCATTTACAAACAATTTGGATATCAGATCAGGTCCCACATTATGTGGGGCCTGATCTGGATCCAAACTGTTTGCATAGGTCATTAGTGGTGGGAGAATCCGCCTCTAGCATCCAAAGAATTAATACAAGTTCCAGTGGTCTATGCTCTATCCATTCTTTCACTACATTCTTTCAGCATCATGTTCAGGTCCTCTACAAAAGATATATAAATTGTGTCCCTGGGGTCAAAATTGGCACCACCCTTGGGGTGTTAAGTTTTCAATAGAAACATATAGTGAAAACTTTGAAAATCTTCTCCTCTGATTGTCTGGTGACCGATGTCAGGGCCATTCTGGCCCTCTTGTCTATAGAAACATATAGTAAAACTTTGAAAATCTTCTCAGCTTATATATTTGGGACATTGCATCATGTTCAGGTCCTCTATCTCTACCTTTTGTTTGCCTTACGTCTTTGTGCTTGTGATTTTGTTTATGTGTGGAGTATTTGTCTCTAGTTCTTGTGTGTCTGTTGATGTTTTCTGTGTTTATCTCGTGTGTGAGTGTGCGTTTGGGTGTGTGGTTGTGTATGTGTGTGTCATGCTGTCTATCGGTGTTTTGGTGGTGGTTGTGTCTTGTATGTGGCTTTGCCTGCTTGACTTTACTACTTTTCCATTTATATAAATTATGCCTCTTGGGTCAAAATTGGCCCGCCCTAGGTGTGGCTAGTTTTCAATAGAAACATATAGCAAAAACTTTTAAAATCTTCTCCTCTGAATCTGGAATGTTCTCAGCTTTCATATTTGGCACATAGCATCATGTTCAGGACTTCTACCAAAGTTATATAAATTATGTCCCTTGGGTCAAAATTGGCCCCGCCCTAGGTGTGGCCAGTTTTCAATAGAAACATATAGTGAAAATTTGAAAATCTTTTCCTCTGAATCTGGAAGGTTCTCAGCTTTCATATTTGGGTCATAGCATCATGTTCAGGTCCTTTACCATAGTTATATAAATTATTCCCCTTGGGTCAAAATTGGCCCCGCCCTAGGTGTGGCCAGTTTTCAATAGAAACATATACAAATGTAGTGAAAACTTTGAAAATCCTCTGTAAAAATGGCTCATTAGGCAGGGGTGGCGAAATCAAATTTTGGGTGACTTGTCCGTTTTTGTCCTTGTCCGTATGATGAATTAATAACAAAAACCTATAAATTTCACTTGTCCGTATGATGAATTAATAACAAAAACCTATAAATTTCACTTGTCCGTATGATGAATTAATAACAAAAAACCTATAAATTTCACTTGTCCGTAATAGCTTTGGGACCACATGGACAATATGAACAATTGATTCCGCCATCCCTGATACACGGGAAACAATCATGCACAGTTTGCCAATTGATTCCACCACCCCTGATTAGGGGAAACAATCATGCACAGTTTGCCAATTGATTCCGCCACCCCTTTTACACGGGAAACAATCATGCACAGTTTGCCAATTGATTCCACCACCCCTGATTAGGGGAAACAATCATGCACAGTTTGCCAATTGATTCCGCCACCCCTGATTAGGGGAAACAATCATGCACAGTTTGCCAATTGGGGAAGAAAAAACCTGAGGTAAACCCATTTTTAGCTCACCTGAGCCAAAGGCTCAGGATGAGCTATTGTGACCGCGATGTGTCCGTCGTCTGGCGTCTGTTGTCCATTGTCCGGCCTCCGGCCACATTTTCAAACATCTCCTCTGAAACTGCTGACCCGATTTTAATGAAATTTTGTCAGAAGCATCAGTGGCTAGGGGGAAGGAAACTTTGTTCACATTATGACCCACGGACCAAAAATGGCCCCGCCCAAGGGCTTATCAGTTTTTCATAGGAAAAATCTTTAAAAATCTTCTCTTAAACTGTAAGGCCTAGACCTTCGATATTTGGTATGTAGTATGATCTTATGGTCCTCTACAAAGATTGTTCAAATTATGACCCCCGGGTAAAAAATGGCCCCGCCCAAGGACTTATCAGTTTTTCATAGGAAAGTCTTTAAAAATCTTTTTCTCTGAAACTGTAGGGCTTAGACCTTTCATATTTTGTATGTAGCATGATTTTATGGTCCTCTACAAAGACTGTTCAAATTATGACTCCGGGCGAAAAATTGGCCCTGCCCAAGGACTTATCAGTTATTCATAGGAAATTCTTTAAAAATCTTCTTCTCTGAAACTGTAAGGCCTAGACCTTTGATATTTTGTATGAAGCATGATCTTATGGTCCTCTACAAAGATTGTTCAAATTATGACCCCGGGTCAAAAATGGCCCCGCCGAAGGGCTTATCAGTTTTTCATAGAAAAATCTTTAAAAATCGTCTTCTAATTGTAAGGCATAGACCTTTGATAGTTTGTATGTAGCATGATGTAATGGTCCTGTACAAAGATTGTTCAAATTATGACACAAACAACCTCCCCACCCCCCCCCCCCTTCTTCTTCTCTGAAACTGTAAGGCCTAGACCTTTGATATTTTGTATGAAGCATGATCTTAAAAAGCCCCGCCCAAGGGCTTATCAGTTTTTCATAGAAAAATCTTTAAAAATCGTCTTCTCTGAAATTGTAAGGCCTAGACCTTTGATAGTTTGTATGTAGCATGATGTAATGGTCCTCTACAAAGATTGCTCAAATTATGACACAAACAACCTCCCTACCCCCTATCCCCCCCATCCCCCCCCCCCCCAATCCCCCGGGCCAAAAATGTCTCCGCTCAATGGCTTATCAGTTTTTCATAGGAAAATCTTTAAAAATCGTCTTCTCTGAAACTGTAAGGCTTAGACCTTTGATATCTGTTATGTAGCATGGTCTTATGGTCCTTTACTAAGGTTGTTCAAATTATGACCACGGGCCAAAAATTGCCCAGCCCATTGGCTTATCAGTTTTTCATAGGAAAATCTTTAAAAATCTTCTTCTCTGAAACTGTAGGGCCTAGACCTTTGATATTTGGTATGCAGCATGATCTTATGATCCTCTACAAAGTTTGTTCAAATTATGACCCCCGGACCAAAAATGGCCACGCCCAAGGGCTTATCAGTTTTTTATAGGAAAATCTTTAAAAATCTACTGAAACTATAGGGCCTAGACCTTTTATGTTTGGTATGTAACATTATCTAATGGTCCTCTACAAATATGTAGCTGTGGCTTGTGGTCCTCTGCCTAGAATGTTCAACTTACTACCCTGACCACTGGGCGAAACTTGGGCCTCAGGGCTTATCAGTATTTCATGGGAAAAATATAAAATATTATTTTTCTCTGAAACCTTTAATTAATGGCATACTGCTTTGCCTTGTGGTTCTCTTCCAAGGTTGTACAAATGATTTCTTGTGGACGAAAATGGCCCCACCCCTGGGGTTAACTCAGGTGAGCGCTTCAGGGCATCATGGTCCTTTTGTTAGGGGAAAACTTCATGATTTTAAAGAAAATCGGGGGTATCTGTTATATAGAGAAAAAAGCCTCCTCTAAAACTGGAAGGTTCTCAGTTTTCATATTTGGCACATAACATCATGTTCAGGTCCTCTACCAAAGTTATATAAATCATGCCCATTGGGTTAAATTGGCCCCGCCCTAGGTGTGGCCCTGTTTTCAATAGAAACATATACTGAAAACTTTGAAAATCTTCTCCTCTGAAACTGGGAGGTTCTCAGCTTTCATATTTGGGTCATAGCATCATGTTCAGGTCCTCTACAAAAGATTTATAAATTATGCCCCTGGAGTGAAAATTGGCCCGCCTCAGGAGTGGCCAGTTTTCTATACAAACATACAGGTATACCGAAAACTTTGAAAATCTTCTCCTCTGATTGTCTGGTGAGCAATATCAGGGCCACCATGGCCCTCTTGTTAAATGCATATGTACACATAAATTTAAGTATTGGCAGTAACTGTTATCAATCCTATTATGATTACACTCGCAAACAGAGCAGACCCTGATCAGACGGCTCCTACATGAACCATCTGATCTGGGTCTACCCTGTTTTCACAGGCACTTATATAAGGGAATGTGTTAAAATAAGGCATATTATTATTATACCACATTTGTATAGCGCTCTTTTCACACATGATATGTGCGTTCAAAAGCGCTTCACATGAATAATTTTCATGTACAAAACTGGGTACATGTATATATAATGCTTACAGAATATTTAAAACAAATCGAGGGCTTGGTGGAAAACTATTCTAACTCCTTCACTTTAGTGAAGGAGTTAGAATAGTTTTGCACCAAGCCCTCGAAATGAAATTTAAGATAGAGATATTGATAAAAAATATTAAAAATGGAATTAATTTAAGAATCATAGAACAAAAATAAAATCAAAATCATCCTTTTCTGTACGCTTTTATGTCCGTAAATCATAGGAAATAGACTCATAGATGGTTTATGTTCTGTTTTTATTTTCAGGCAAATAATGCTTTATTTGTATAAAGCGATAAGCAGTTTTTTTGTGAAATGAAGTAACTGGACAAAGGAAGCAACAAAACCACAGGAACATCTTATGTACAAATGAGAACTAGAGAAATTATACAGGTGACAATAGATACATCCAAAAGCTCTTTCAATTCAGGAATTCACATTCTGAGAACGTACTACCAATTGAACAGTGGGAGATAACTCTGAGTTTCACATGGGTTTTTTTTCTATCGGATGCTGATTTGACATTGTGTGTGCTGAGATGCAAATATGGAGAATTCATAACCCAGTTATAGTCTCATAATGTTCTGTCAACACCGTTTTATTAACCCTTCCCTGTTCAATATTTATTGAACATTTTCTTTACCTCCTGAATATTCATGAGTAGAATCATTTAAATTGAACGTGGACAAGGGATTCAGTCAATTTGGCAGAAACAGACCTACATGTATACAATGTTTTAAGCAAACAGAGCAGAGTCTTATCAGATGGCTCTTTTAGAATCAATCTGATCTGGGTCTACTCCATTTGCATAGATGTGAAAGGGGGTTTATTTGACGGAAAGGATTAAGTCAAGCAAGATGCATGCAAACAAGGTCATTTACAGTTGTGGTATTTGTGAAAAGTCATTTGAGACAAGAAACTGTTTAGTGATACACATGATGATACATAAAGCTGAGAAACGTTTCAAGTGTGATGTGTGTACGGAAGCATTTAGTTCAAAAAGTGATCTTGTCGATCATAAGATGATGCACATAAGTAAGAAATGTTTCAAATGTGATCATTGTGGAAGGTCATATGTTGACAAAGGGAGATTAATTCAACATATTATGAAACATACAGGAGACAGGCATTATAAGTGTGATTTGTGTCCCAAATCATACCATCGTAAGTCAGTTTTAGCCAATCACATAGCTGTACATAGAGATGAACCTCAATACAAGTGTTGTGTGTGTGAAAAGTCTTTTTATTATAGAAGCTCTTTAGTTTCTCATATGGGCATACATACAGGAGGCCGTTACCAATGTAGTGTCTGTTGCAAATCATTTACACAAAATGAACCTTTAATAACACACATGAAAACACATACAGGTGAAATGCATTACAGGTGTGAAATGTGTATGAAGTCGTTTGTTTTAAAACGTGATCTACTCCAACATGTCAAGGTTCACAAAGGCAAAAAAATGTACAAGTGCAAAGTGTGTGGAAAGTCATTTGATCATATTTCCAGCTATACAATGCACAAGAAAGTTCACCCGTCTATATGTGTAATTTGTGGAAAGTCTTTTGCTACAAGGTATAGTTTAGTCATACACATGAGCGTACATACAGGGGACAAGCTTTACAACTGTGGTGTGTGTGACAAGTCATTTTCTCAAAGACAAAGTTTAGTCATACACATGAGGGTGCATACAGGGGACAGACTTTACAAGTGTGGTGTGTGTGACAAATCATTCACTCGAAGACAGATTTTAGTTAGACACATGATGACACACAGAGGTGTGAAACCTTACACATGTAAACAATGTGGAAAGTCATTCGCTTGTAGTACAAGTCTGAGAGCACACATGTTTGTCCACACACATGAGAAACCTTACATGTGTGAAATTTGTGGACGTGTATTTAAGGCGAAAGCTTATTTAATCGCTCACTTGAAGAGACATTCTGTAAATAAACCGTTAAACAGGGAATGTGCAAAATCATAAACCCTTTCCGTGTTGAACATTCATGTAAGAAATAATGACATCATGAAAATGTATTAGTTAAAATTTTATAACAGCATATATACACAGGGTTTTTGGTTTTTGCGGGAACTTTAAAATTTCATAAGCAAACAGAGCAGACCCTGATCAGTTGGATCCAAGTGATATGGGTCTACTCTATTTGCAAATGGGTGAAAAGACGCTTTTATGAAAGAAAACCAAATGGGTTAGTTAAAATTTTATTTTCCGTAAAGTATTTGAAGTTAACTCTTCGGTAGTCATTGGCAAATATAAATATAAAAATAAAAACTGAAGTCAGATGTATTATAAGTTCATAAGTAATCAGAGACAGGAGCTGTCTGATCTGCAGGAAGCGGACAGACCTGAAAAAGTCATGGAAAATCAACATTTCTAGGAAAATAATGGAAAAATATATAGATTTTGAAATTAGGCAATTTATCATGGAAATTTCATAGAAGTTCCAGAAATTTTGATAAAATATCTTTGAAATATTAAACTTGCTGAATTTTTAGGTACAAGTGATTTGTTTACATCGACACCGGTTTCAGATTATTATGACACCAGTTATGCTTTTTGTTTCATGGACAATTGAAATTTATCATGGAAATATCATGAAATAATCATGGAATTTTAGTGCTGGTAGTCTGTACGCACCCTTGATCTGAGTCCACTCTGTTTGTAAAGGTTGTATAGGGAAAGGAGTTAACTCTTTGCATGCTAAGTAATTTTTCGTCTACAACAATTGTCGTCTGCTTCAATTCTTAAGATAAAATTTCTCTCATTTCTTTGCAAAAATGTGGTCAAAGTGACAAACAGTTTGGATCCTGATGAGACGCTGCATTATGCGGCGTCTCATCTGCATCCAAACTGTTTGCATAGGTAATCACAGTTCGCCGCTAGCGTGCAAAGAATTAAACCAAATAGCTGTTTATTGCATTGCAAATGTTAAATAGAAACTCGTTCTACAAATGTTATGTAATAACTCGTTCTACATTAACTCTTTCCTCCAGAAATACGCCTTTCTACGCCTCTGTAAAAGTTACTTGATAAAACCATTGTGATAGATAGAGCATTTGCTCCTTTAGGAGCAAAATTAATGCTCTATTTATCACAATGGTTTCAAACTACAAAATTCTCAAAAAAAAATTATTTTCTCTAGTTAATGCACCTTTTCGGTAGATTTATTCAAAGTGGTTGGATCTTTGATAGTTCATGTGTGTATTTGTGCATATAATAAATTTATTATAACAGATTGGTTTAACTGTAGTTTTTCTCAGCCTGTTAATCTTTTGTTTACTTCTAACGTAGAGACGAGCAATAGGCGCCTATGGAGCCATGTCCACACTAAACTTAATTCCATTTCAACATAGTTTAACCCTTTCCTTCATTATTATCACAATTTCATTCATTTGCAAACAGAGTAGACCCAGATCAGACGGCTGCTATAGGTGCCGTCTGATCAGGGTCTGCTCAATTTGTTTATCTGTTTCTTTTGTTAGCTCACCAGAGCACAAAGTGCTCAGGGTGAGCTTTTGTGACCGCCTGCTGTCCGTCGTAGTTCTTCTGTCGTCTGTAAACAATTTGAACTTTGAAAAATCTTCTCCTCTGAATCTACAGGGTTCTCAGCTTTCATATTTGGTACAAAACATCATCTGTAGGGCCCATTACAAAAAATATAGAAATTATGTCCCTGGGATCAAAATTGGCCCCGCTCCAGGGGTGGCCAGTTTTCAACACGGCACCGTTACAATGAATTATGAACCTCGACAGAAAAAAATGTATGAACACTAGGTCTATATATCTAGTGTTCATACATTTTTATGCCCCCAAAGCTAGGCTTTAGCGGCATATAGTGATCGCACCGTGTGTGGGTGTGTGTACCTATTGTCCGGACTATATTTCCTTTGTCACATCAGCTACGGATACCAAATTTGGTGTGTGAGTTCATCTTGGGATGGCAAAGTGTCGCGTACCATTTCCAGGTCACTGTGACATTGACCTTGACCTTGACCTTGACCTTTGACCTCGATTTTGAAAAAAGCTTATACCTTACCAGCTACAAAAAGCTTGTCCGGAGTATATCTCCTATACCTTACCAGCTAAGGATTCCAAATTTGGTGTATGAGTTCATCTTGGGATGGAGGAGTGTCGCGTACCATTTTCAGATCACTGTGACCTTGACCTTGACCTTTGACCGATTTTACAAACAGCTTGTCCTGAGCATATCTCCTTTACCTTACCAGCTACAGATTCCAAATTTGGTGTGTGAGTTCATCTTGGGATGGCGGAGTGTCGCGTACCATTTTCAGGTCACTGTGACCTTGACATTGACATTTGACCTCGATTTTAAAAAAACCTTATACCTTACCAGCTGAAAAAAGCTTGTCCGGAGTAAATCTCCTATACCTTACCAGCTAAGGATTCCAAATTTGGTGTGTGAGTTCATATTGGGATGGAGGAGTGTTGCGTACCATTTTCAGATCACTGTGACCTTGACCTTTGACCAATTTTACAAAAAGCTTGTCCAGAGTATATCTCCTATACCTTACCAGATACGGATTCCAAATTTGGTGTGTGAGATCACCTTGAGATGGCGGAGTGTCGTGTACCATGAAACTTGGTCAGAATGATTGTCCAAATGAAATTTCGGACTAGTTTGAAAGTGGGTTATATGCAGTCAAAAACTAGGTCACAAGGTCAAATAGTAGAAAAACTTTGTGAACACTCTAGAGTTCACATATGTGGCTGAATCTTAACGAAACTGTTTTGATAAAGTGTCTGACGAGATTGAAAGTGATTCACGTGGAGTCAAAAACGAGGTCACTAGGTCAAACAGTAGAAAACCCTTGTGAACACTAGCGTTCCCATTTTTTTGTCCAATCTTCATGAAACTTGGTCAGAATGGTTGTCTCGGACATGATCGAAAATTAGGCATTATGGGTTATAAACGAGGTCACTAGGTCAAATATTAGTAAAACATTGTGAACACTCTAGAGGTCACATTTTTAGTCAAATCTTCATGAAAATTGGTCAGAATGACTGTCCTGATAAAAATCTTCAACGAGGGGTTTAATTGGGGTCAGAAAATAGGTCACTGTGTCATATCTTGGAAAAATCTTGTTTACATTCCAGCGGCCACATTTTTAGCCCAATCTTCCTCAAATTTGCTCAAAATGTTTGTCTTAGTGATATCAAGGTTGGGTTTGATCGTGAGTGAGGTTGGAAAAAAAGTAGGTCACTAGGTCAAATCTTAAAAAAATCCTGTTTACACTCCAGCGGCCACATTTTTAGCCCAATTTTCCTCAAACTTGCTCAGAATGTTTGCCTTGGTGATATCAATGTTGAGTTTGATCATGGGTGGGGTTTGATCAAAAAGTAGGTCACTAGGTCAAATCTTAGACAAATCACTCTAGAGGGCACATATTTAGCCCAATCGTCATTAGTCAGAATGATTGTCTTAATAAAATCAATATTCTAAATCTTTGAAAATACTGTTCTCCAGAAACACTTGCTCATGATACACTATTAACATTGTTCAAATATTGTCCCTTAGGTCAATATTGGCCCCACCCAGGGGCTACCCGGCTATAATCTTAAAAGTTAAATCTATGGTAATCCGGTGAGGGTGACATAATTTTATAAGCTAACAGAGCAAACCCTGATCAGACAGATCATGTAGGCTCTGATCTGGATCTACTTTGTTTGCAGATGCGTTAATATGAAGGAAAAGGTTAAGCTCATGTTTAAATTCTTCACTCTAAATTGGACACTAAGCTGGCCAGTGTCACAAGTGACGTCATGATTCAAGGGATATTATACAGTACCCAAATGTCAAAAGGCATGTAACACAGTAGAATAAAAACTCATATTAAGTCAAAATTCTAGATAAAAATGGTAAGACTTTTTCACATTTTGATTAACTGTATTCTATCAGAATTTGGCGAAAACCAGTTGACTTGGCCTTTAACCCTTTTCCCACAACTTTAACCCTTATCCCGCTACCTTAACCCTTATCCCACGACTTTAACCCTTATCCCACACCTTTAACCCTTATCCCACAACTTTAACCCTTATCCTACATATTTAACCCTTATCCTACATATTTAACCCATGTCCCACAACTTAAACCCTTATACCACAACCTTAACACTTATACCACAACCTTAACCCTTTTCCCGCTACCTTAACCCTTATCACACAACCTTAACCCTTTTCCCACTACCGTAACCCTTATCCCATAACTATAAACCTTTTCCCACACATTTAACCCTTATCCCACACCTTTAACCCTTATCCCACACCTTAACCCTTATTTCACAACTTTAACCCTTTTCCCACAACTTTAATCCTTATCCCACAACTTTAACCCTTATCCCACAACTTTAACCCTTATCCCACAACCTTAACCCTTATCCCACAACTTTAACCCTTATCCCGCTACCTTAACCCTTATCCCACAACTTTAACCCTTATTCCACAACTTTAACCCTTTTCCAACAACTTTAACCCTTGTCCAACAACCTTAACCCTTATCCCACAACTATAACTCTTATCCCAAAACTTTAACCCTTATTTCGCTACCTTAATTCTTATCCCGCTACTACCTTAACTCTTATCCCGCTACCGTAACCCTTATTCCGCTATCTTAACCCTTATCCCGCTACCTTGACCCTTATCCCGTTACATTTACTGTTATCCCGCTACCATAGCCCTTATCCCACTACCTTGACCCAGATCCCGCTATCTTAGTCCTTATATAGTTACTTTAACTTTAATCCTTATCCAGTCACGTTAACAATTAGTCCACTACCACAACCCTTACCCTGCTTCCTTAACCATTATCCCACTACCTTAGCTCTTATCCTGCTACCTTAACCCTTATCACGCTACCTTAACCCTTACCACGCTACCTTAACCCTTATCCCACTACCTTATCCCGCTACCTTAACCCTTATCCCACTACCTTATCCTGCTACCTTAACCCTTATCACGCTACCTTAACCCTTATCCCACTACCTTATCCCACTACCTTAACCCTTATCCCGCTACCTTAACCCTTATCCCGCTACCTTAACCCTTATCCCGCTACCTTAACCCTTATCCCGCTACCTTAACTCTTATCCCGCTACCTTAACGCTTATCCCGCTACCTTAACCCTTATCCCGCTACCTTAACTCTTATCACGCTACCTTAATCCTTATCCCGCAACATTAACTCTTATCCTGCTACCTTAACTCTTATTCTGGTATGTACTGCTTGACTTGCACTTGCAAACCGCTTGAAACAGGCTGTTTGACTTCTCAAAAAATTTGATCGAATCGGAATCGGTCTGATTTGCATCAGCTCCAGATTTGAGCCGACGTTATATTTTCCCAGCAGGTTCTGAATTAATACTC
The DNA here is from genome assembly GCA_963576725.1 of Azorinus chamasolen. Classification (NCBI taxonomy): domain Eukaryota; kingdom Metazoa; phylum Mollusca; class Bivalvia; order Cardiida; family Solecurtidae; genus Azorinus; species Azorinus chamasolen. The sequence continues at coordinate 62,654,082 of OY755250.1, forward strand.
GTAACCATTTCCCTGTGTTAACACACATTAAAGAAGGCCCGAGGAAACAGAGCTGTCAAATTCCATAAGAAAACAGAGCAGACCCTGATCAGACGGCGGGGTTATTATATGGATTAATAGTCTTAACCCTTTCCATGTTCTATATTTATTCCAAATTTCAATACCTTCTGAATTTTCATGTGATCTGGGTCTTCTCTGTTAATCCCGAATCAAAAGACACCTGAGGGAGCCCATTCATTAACCCTTTCGCTGCCAAACTCTGTCGTCTGCTAACTTTGTCGTCTGCTACAAATTTTCATTTTTATTTTCTTTATTTTTGTTTCAAAAACATAGTAACAGTAACAAACAGTTTGGATCCAGATGAGACGCCGAGTTACTCGGCGTCTCATCTGGATCCAAACTGTTTGCATAGGTAATCACAGATCCGGCATTGGCAGCGAAAGGGTTAAGATCTACACTGCAGGTGCAGACCCAGGATTTCAGACTGGGGGTGGGTGTAGAAGGGGTTTTTTTGGAGGGGGGGGGGGCGGTTGTTGTAGATTTTTATGTTTGATGACATAAATTAATAGTGCGTTTGTAATACATGTTAAAAAAGAGCTGTGTTAAAGGGCAGGTGGCTGCTTAAAGCAAGGTGAAAGTAAAACTGTTTTACTTTCACCTTGCTTTAAGCAGCCACCTGCTCTAAATACCAACTAATTAACACAATTTAGTGGTCGTTATAGATAGGTTTTACTGTATATAGATCTAAAATATTACTAAAAAATTGTTTTGGCAATTTTAGTGGGAAAGGGGGGGGGGGGGGGGGGGTAGTGCGTACGCCGGCTCCGCCCCACTAAATCTGCGCCTGCACTGTATGTCATAAAAATGCCTGTTCAATACTCCTGTAAGAAATAATGACAACATGACTCTATCTTAGCTGAATGCTTATAATGTTAACTTTTCAAGGGATTTGTTTTGCTTTGACAAAAACTGTAGAGATCAGTAAACCGAGCAGACCCTATTCAGGTGGCTCCTATGAGCGCAGTCTGGTCCGAGTCTGCTCTGTTTACAAATGCGTGAAGAGGCATTATATAAGGGAAATGATTAATCCATTACCTCATAGGCTATTTTAAGATACAACATGTAAAGAAGGAGAAATGTATTTTAAAATTCAGCAAGCGAAGGGTTAAGTTAATATCCATGCAGTAATAACATCAACCTTAAGTTAATATCCATGAAGGAAAGGCTTCGAATACATGTACTAAGTGTGTCTTTGCTGGTATTTACAAATAGTTAGGATTCAAATGAGAGGAACATTAACCCTTCTCTTGCTGAATTTTAAAATACATGTCTCCTTCTTTATCCATGCCCTGTTGTATAATTACATATATCTTCACTGTGTACACGTATTTCGCTGTGCAATCACTACTGTGGAGTGCAATGATTGCACAATCAACTTGTAAATAGTGCAGACCCTGATGAGACAGCTCCTGCAGGAGCTGTCTCATTAGGGTCTTCACTATTTACATGTAGGTATATTGACCCGATTAGCAAGCGAAGGGTTAACTTGACATCATACCATGATCTTATCTGTTCGACACCCGCTCAATAGTTCCTCAAAAGGTTGATCCAATCAGAAGTCAGTTCAAAGTTCTCTAAAACAGAGACAGTTTCGCAGACTTTGTTTGTTTTAGCATGAGAAGGGGTAACCCTAACAATGATAAATTTTCAAACTGACTATTCCAAAATTCAAATTGGTCAAGCCTATGGTGATTATTTAGGAATTTTTCTAAAGAAAAGTGTAACATGACAAACGGTGCAGACCCTGATGAGAGGGCTCCTCTAGGAGCTCCTCTAGGAGCCCTCTCATCTGGGTCTATACTGTTTGCAAAGGAAATTGGTGACTCGTACCCGGCACTGTAAGGGTTAAGAATGGTTTGGCTGTATTTAGCATTGAAGGTTTGACTGAGGCACCGCTTTGTGTTACTTGTAGACCATAGTATGCCACAGAGCAAGAAACGAACCACACACTGGCTCTGTTCTGCTTTGAATTTAACACTTTGACGTCAAACTGGGAATTTTCACCGTCACTTGAAACTTTCCATATGCAGCCAGGGAATCGCTGCGGCGGTTTATCTTTATTGTTTCGTTCAATTAATGCTCTCTGTATCTAATAATCCCCACTGCAAACATTCAGGTTGCATATCGAAGACGCCGTTGGTGGAACTGCAAGTCAGTGCAAGGGCAAGTTCGAGAGGTAACCGGCGTCACATAGATAGGTCTCTCGTGTCATAATAACACATTTGCTATCATATAAGACACATTCGTACAAACTGGCGTGTGCATCTTTCATATTAATTGAAGCCAGCGGAACGCATGCTGTTTAAAACCATTGGCATTGATTATTATAGAAAACAGTACATACCCAGATCAGAGGGATAATTCAGGGACTTTCTGATATGGGTCTACAGAGTTTACATGTGTCCCATTCATGTGATCACGTGATAAAATGGTTTAGGCCATTTCAGTTGTAAAGTATCCCTACATTCGTCTTGTCGTTTGAAAAAAATGTTATAGCCCCATAAATGGACGCTATCTCTTACACGGAGTCTATAACCAGGGTATACAGGTCTCGCTTACATGGAGTCTATAACCAGGGTCTACACGCCCTCTCATACACGGAGCCTATAACCAGGATCTACACGCCCTCTCATACTCGGAGCCTATAACCAGGGTCTACACGCCCTCTCATACATGGAGTTATAACCAGGGTCTACACGGTCTCACTTACATGGAGTCTATAATCAGGGTATACACGGTCTCCCTTACATGTAGTTATAATCAGGGTCTACACGCCCTCTCATACACGGAGCCTATAACCAGGGTCTGCACGCCCTCTCATACATGGAGTCTATAACCAGGGTCTACACGGTCTCACTTACATGGAATCTATAATCAGGGTCTACACGGTATTACTTACATAATGCGGCGTCTCATCATGATCTAAACTGTTTGTCATCTTGATTATATTTTTGCAAAGAAATTAGAGAAAGTTATTTTAAGAATTGAAGCAGACGACAAATGTTGCAGACAAAAAATTACTTAGCGCGTAAAGAGTTTAAATCATGAACTGGATGCACTAATATTTACACACAGTGTAGCCCCAGATCAGCTTAGAAGGCTTCTCTGATCAGGGTCTGAACTGTTCGTCATTCAAACTCCAGTCACAAAGTATACCCTTGCTTACATAATGAACTCTTCTCTAACATTGATGGGAGTATCCCAATCTGGCAATGCAGCCTTTGCACGCTAAGTAATTTGTCGTCTGCTTCAATTCTTAAAACAAACTTCCTCTCATATTTTGCAAAAACAATATGGTCAATATGACAAACATAATAATAATGCCACTATAAAATATCATCTAAATATACCAAAAATATACATGTATATTCATTAATTCATTATTTCTAACGTGAATTTTCATCAAGTAAAATTAAATATAAATATGTATGAACGTCTGCGTTGTAACATTACTGGTCTACAGTATAACTCTTTGCATGCTAGCGGTGAAACTGTGATTACCTATGCATCCAGTTTGGATCCAGATGAGACGCCGCATAATGCGGCGTCTCATCAGGATCCAAACTGTTTGTCACTTTGACCATATTTTTTAAAAGAAATGAGAGAAAAATTATCCTTAGAATTGAAGCAGACGACACTTGTTACAGACGAAAAATTACTTAGCATGCAAAGAGATAACCTGTCTTAACCCTTTCCCTGTTCTATGTTTATTCCATAGTTCAAAACTTTCTGAACATTCATGGACAAAATGGTTATAATGAAATTTGGAAGGTGGAATATTGTAGCTATTTTAGAAAGTAAAGAAACAAATCTTTCAAATTCAATTAGCAAACAGAGTAGACCCTGATCAGACGGCTCCTATAGAAGCCGTCTGATCTGGGTCTACTTTGTTTGCGGATGCGTGAAAACATATTTATATGAGGCAAATCGTTAAGTGGCAATCCAAAGAGATGTCTAAGGGTCAGTAAGGCAGGTGGTAGCTTAATTCAGCCACAAGTAATGCAGAAAGCTCCGTATAACTTGCATTAAGCGACGACATGTTTTTAACCCTTCGCTTGCTGAATTTTAAAATACATTTCTCCTTCTTTACCCATGCCCTGTTGTATAATTACATATATCTTCACTGTGTACAAGTATTTCGCTGTGCAATCACTGCTGTGGGGTGCACTGGTTGCACAATCAACTTGTAAATAGTGCAGACCCTGATGAGACAGCTCCTGCATGAGCTGTCTCACCTGGGTCTTCACTATTTATAGGTAGGTATATTGACGCGAATAGCAAGCGAAGGATTAAGACTTCTTTTTGCAATGGTTTGAATGTCGCTTAGAACAAATTTTACTGTACTTTGTTTGCAAATACAGTTGAAATTCGATATCTCGAACTCGTATGAACTATCAAAATTAGTTCGAGATAACAGGAGTTCGAGTTATCGGATTTGTAATCTGGACAATTAATGCAGGTTTAAAGTAATGCTGCAAGCTCCTATAGGACCGAAGGACCGAACCTTTAGTTCGAGTTATCCGAGTTCTAGATACCGAAGTGTAACATGGTGAAAAGGTTGGGTCTCGACTGGGACTCGAACCCAGGGATTTTAGATTAACATGCAAACACTCTACCGACTGAGCTACCAAGCCACACAGTCTACAGCCTATCAACTGTTTCACCACAATCTCTACCCGTCTACACACAACCCCTCTACACAAGAATTCGTCCCGAATTCTTACTCAAAGAACACTCCACGAGTTTCTTATTATTACATTTTTTTCATATAAATCACCCTGCGGATTATTTACGTTGGGCGCCAAATGTAACATGGTGAAAAAGTTGTGACTCGACTGGGACTCGAACCCAGGTCGTTGGTTTACCATGCCAGCACTCAACCTTCTGAGCTACCGAGCCACACAGTCTACAGCCTACCAACTGTTTCACCACAATCTCTACCCGGCTACACGAGTTCAACTGTAGAAGGGAAATTTAACTTAAAAGGGTTAAAACAAGGCGCGGATTTAGAGGGGCGGAGCCGGCGTACGCCCCCACCCCTAAAATTGCCCAAACAATTTTTTTAGTAATATTTTAGATCTAGATCCACTAAAAATCAATAAAACAATGATTCAATCTGGACTATTTAGTTGTGTCATCAAACATAAAAACCCCAAGCCCCCCCCCCCCCCCCCCCAAAAAAAAAAACCAATTTCTAACAACCCCCCCCCCCTTCCCCAATCTGAAATCCTGGATCCGCACCTGAAAACGGACTGGATGTACAATCAATGTAGACTCAGACCCTCGAATCAGTGTATGCACTGTGTGCTTCGCATTTTACCCCCCTCCCCCCCCCCCCCCCAAAAAAAATATATATCACTGCTACAGGAATGCTTGCAGAAAGCCATCCAACATGCAAGTTAGACTCGTGCAAAATACAGTAAACCCTCTAAAGTGACCGCCAAATATATAGGTAAATAATTGTCTTAACCCTTTCCTCCATAAATACGCATTTCTACGCATTTGTAATAACCACTTCTTGAAACCGTTGTGATAAACAATGGTTTCAAACTACAAAATTCTAAATTTTCACTTTCTCTTGTAAATGCTCCTTTTGGGTAGATTCGTTCAAAGAATTTGGGTCTAAACATAGCCTATGGAGGAAAGGGTTAAAGGTAGGTAGATTGTAGTACAGGCCGAAAGTTATAGCGGAAGCTCCCGTGTCTTTACCGGGGTACACAGCAAGTTGTATAATCAAGGGAGATAACCACTGATGTCTTAAGCTCGCGCACTGTAATGAGTGACTGTGAGCAACATGAACAGAAACTACTGGATCAAATCTGTAATATTTCATAAGTAAATGGGGCAAACACTGGTCAGACAGCTCCTAGAAGGTCAGGTCCGTATTGTGTCATAAACAGAACAGACTCTGATTAGACAGCTCCTAGAGAACCAGATCTGTATTGTATAAGTAAACGGAGCAGACCCCGGTCATGCCATTCCTAGAGGAGAGTTCGGATCCTGATGAAACGCCCTGTTTTTACAAAGTTACTATGTATTCCAGGCGCGGAATAGAGGGGACGGAGCCGGCGTACGCCCCCCCCCCCCCCCCCCACACACACAAATGCCCTAACAAACTTTTTTTGAGTATTTTTTTTAGATCTAGATCTACTAAAATCAATAAAACAATGATTTTATCTGAGTTTTTGTATTTCCCTCAGCCAATTACGCTCTTTCAATATGTACTTACAATCACACTGTTTAGTTATGTCATCAAACATAAAAATATACGCCCCCGCCCCCCTCAAAAATAAAAAGTATACCCCCCCCAATCAGAAATCCTGGACCCGCACCTGTATTCCAACGTTTAACTCAAGCGATCCAATATACAATCAGTCTTCACCCAGAGGATGAACCCTCTGATCAGGATCAAGACTGTTTGCTGACCCCGTGGACGTGAATGTTTAAGGCCAGTCTATTGTTTGTTGACAATGACAAATGGACGGGTTCCGAAATCTCATTTGGACGAGCTCACAGTAGATAATATGAGAATTTAACTTCCCCTCATATAAAAACCTTTTCACGCATTAGCAAACAGAGTAGACCCATATACTATAGGATCCCTCTGATCAGTATCTGCTTTGTTTGCTGTTGGAATTTGATAGATCTGTTTCTCTAGTTTCTAAAATGGCCACAATGTTGAACCTTCCATTTTTCATTATAACCATGAATATTCACTAGGTATTGCGTCTGTTACGAATGTGTATATGAATCCAGAACAATGTGTCTGTTACGAATGTGTATAATCCAGAACACTGTCTGTTACGAATGTGTATATGAATCCAGAACACAGTGTCTGTTACGAATGTGTATATTAATCCAGAACATGGTGTCTGTTACGAATGTGTATATGAATCCAGAACACTGTCTGTTACGAATGTGTATAATCCAGAACACTCTATGTTACGAATGTGTATATGAATCCAGAACAATGTGTCTGTTACGAATGTGTATATAAATACAGAACACTGTGTCTGTTACGAATGTGTATAACCCAGAACACTGTGTCTGTTACGAATGTGTATATGAATCCAGAACACTGTGTCTGTTGCGAATGTGGATATGCAAAACAAGTTGAGCACTATACTGAGATTAAACTTATACTAGGACCAGCTTATATATAATTCAGCATTTGAAACATTAATAAAGAGGCGTCGAAGTGTGACAACATAGTTGAAACAGTTTGGTTCTAGATGAGTAAACTCGACATCTTGTCAGCATCCAAACTGAGTGCACAGGTAATCACATTTTTGCCGTATCACTGCAGAGTTGGTGACATCAAACTGGATTAAATGATTTAGATAAATATTTACTGATTGAACGGAGGTAAGCAAGACCAGGGCTATTTGTCTGATAAGGGTAAACCTTTTGCTAACTATACATAAATATGATGTACAGTAAAACTCCTCTAATGCGACCGCCAAAAAGAGGCATAACTCACAGTGGCAAATATAGGAGCTTTCTGCATAACTTTCATCCTGCATTAAGCAACCACCTGCTTATGAAGACAGTCATGTTTGTTCATTAAGTAGTCGCATTAGATGGGTTTTACTGTATACTTAATCTCCGCTTTGTTCCATTTTTACACTTACATCAGATGTTTTCAGATGCTTGAGAAACTAGATGTATGTATATGTATAATTAGTTCAAACAGCTTGGATCCTGATGAGTTATCGAGTTACTCGGCGTCTGATCTGGATCCAAACTGTTTGCAAACGCGAGTAAGGTCGCGCTTAGCAGGCAAAGGTAACTTACGAGTTTATTAAAAGCGTGGGCGTTGTCATTGACAACTACACAGCCTACGATATGTCGTCATGCTAGGGAAACTGTCGTCTGCTTCATGCAATGCATAATCCGACTCGTCTGATTTCTAGCCTACTGGTATAAAAACCCGGTATCTGATCTGGATCCAAGCTGTTTGCAAATGTCAGACAAATGATGATCGGTAGAATGACGTTTATCCATTCAAAACTGAGTAACTTTCGTCTGCAAAAAAAAAATGTCGTCTGCTACAATTCTAATAGTACAAATGTATATTTTTCTGTTCTAGGAGCGAAACAGTTATGATCCCCATGAGACGTCAAGTTAATCAGCATCTCATCTGGATCTTCATAAAGGTCATCCATCCAACATTAATTAGGCAATGGTATTGAATGGGTTGGGCATTATCAAGCCCAACGCAATTTGACTATCATTTTCAAACACCTTGAATGCAGATGACACGCCGAGCAACTCGGCATCTCATCTGGATCTACGCTGTTTGATTGGCCTTGAATTATAAGAAGTAAGAAGAGGGTTCGGTGGACCAAAGTCTGCGCAGACAATAATTTGTCAGCATATTAATCCTTTCGCTGCCAGACTCTGTCGTCTGCTAACTTTGTCGTCTGCTACTAATTTTCATTCTTTTGATTTTCTTCATTTTTGTTTAAAAAACATAGTAACAGTAACAAACAGTTTGGATCCTGATGAGACGCCGAGTTACTCGGCGTCTCATCTGGATCCAAACTGTTTGCGTAGGTAATCACAGATCCGGCATTGGCAACGAAAGGGGTAACGCACTGTACTCTACTGGCGACGTTCTGATAACATTTACAAACAGTTTGGATCCTGATGAGACGCCGAGTTACTCGGCGTCTCATCAGGATCCAAGCTGTTCGACACCCGATCAGTATTGACCTTGAAGAAAACGAAGGTCAGTAGAGGGTTCGGTGGCTAGAAGGTAGAGTAGGCATTAATTATCAGCGTATACAAGGTTAGTATAGATGTCCCACCTTCCATAAACATACACGTCAAACCGCAATGTGCATAGACTGTATGTGTATGGATGGTATGTGAAGTCAGCCCGTATAAGACGTTGTATCTATTAGGCGTTGTATATAACTCGTGTTTTGTGTGGATGTGAGCACTATTCAGGTATTTTTTATCAGTCGGTATTAGACAGACGTGAACTTGTGTTTTGAGAGTAATATTCGGGTAAAATCAGTCTGTATTAGACACTGTTTTGACGTGAACTTGTGTTTTGAGAGTAATATTCGGGTAAAATCAGTCTGTATTAGACACTGTTTTGACGTGAACTTGTGTTTTGAGAGTAATATTCGGGTAAAATCAGTCTGTATTAGACACTGTTTTGACTTGAACTTGTGTTTTGTGTGGTTGTGAGTACTACTCGGGTAAGATCAATTTAAACTTATGCTGAAAGTATAAACTCTGCTAAGACCCTTGTCTGTTGTAACAGACAAGGGTCTTGGCAGACATATATCCGATATGCTCAATTTTTTCCCAAAGTGTGAACAGCTTTGGATCCTAACTGGACGCCCCATTATTCTATGTTGCATCGTTCGCCTTATGTGATTACTTTTGCAAACAGTTTGGATCCTGCTGAGACGCCGAGTTACTCGGCATCTCATCAGGATCCAAACTGTTTGTTACTGTGGTATTTTTTACAAAGAAAATTAAATAAAGTGTGTTTGTTACCATGTGCAAAGTTATAAACTCTTTAGCATGTCATTGCGACATCCAGTTCTTATTTCACTGGTTTCTCTGTTTTGTGTTATTTGTATTTGAGTGTAAATCAACATTTCGAACAGATTGCAACCAGGTCCGTTGACGAGGTTGTGTTGGTCTTATCTAGATCCAATATGTTTCAAGTGTTAGTCAATACTGAAATAAGGCCTACTAGAGCGTAAGAAGTTAACATAACACATTCCCTCAAATTGACGCCTCTGTAAAAGTCACTTTTTTTAAACCATTGTGATAAATGGAGCATTGCTCTATAGGAGCGAATGCTTTATTTATCACAGGGTTTAAAACCCATTTATTCTATGTTTTTCTTTTTTCTAGTAAATGCTCCTTTTCAGTAGATTTATTCAGATAGGTTCGGTCTAAAGCCGCCTATGAGGGAATGAATTAACCCTTATACTGAAATAAGGCCTACTAGAGCGTAAGAAGTTCACAAAACACATTCACTGATATTGACGCATCTGTAAAAGTCACTTTTTGAAACCATTGTGATAAATTAATAGAGCATTTGCTCTATGAGAGCAATGCACTATTTATTACAGGGGTTTCAAAACCATTTATTCTAATTTCCCCTTTTTCTAGTAAATGCTCCTTTTCAGTAGATTTTTTTCAGATAGGTTCGGTCTACAGCCGCCTATGACGTAATGAATTAACCCTTATCCAGCGGTAATGCTAATCTCAGTTTAATTACATACGTTCTATTCGTTCAAAACATCGACGGAGTAACCAGCAGCTTGGATTTACATTAGACGTCTAATATCCAGTATCTAATCTGGATCCAACCTGTTCGCAAACGTCAGTCGAGTCACGCTTGGTAGTCAATGGATTAGCCCATTTGTTCCCACGATCCCATATATGGAACGTAGGCAAACAGTGTAGACTCTGATCAGACGCCGCATAATGCGGCGTCTGATCAGAGTCTACACTGTTTGCTGATACGAATTTCAATATAAAACAAAACGAAATTGAAAATTTAGGCCAGGTACCCCTTAGATTAAAAATTCACTACTCCAATATATAAACATGGAAGAATCCACTGGGAGCAAATGGGTTAAGGTAGGATGGCATGCTCAAGTGATTTCATTTAAGGCATAGCATTCCTTTCGAACCCCTTCCATAACAAACGTTTAAATAAGTTTTATTGAAAAGTGTGTGTCCTTGTTTCTGAGTTAGGCGACCTATTACTCGTTCGCTGTAATTGTCGCACCTGTAATCACATATGCAAACAATTTGGTCCAGATGAGATGAAAAAAAATGATGAAAACAGAAAAATATAGCAAACGACAAACTTTGGCAGCGAAAGAGAAAAGTGAAGTACGTTTCTGGGTCATTAAACAACACAGCGTAACCCTTTTTAAAAGAAATATTGACATCATAAGCATTTATTGGCTGCTTATCACATAAACCAAGGATATGAGATATTGTTCATCACATAAACACGGATAACAGATAATGTTCATCACATAAACACAATTAAGAGAAAATGTCTATCACATAAACCACAAATAATAGATGTGTATCATATAAACACAATAAGGGAAACTGTTCATCACAAATGCTCTATTTATCACAATGGTTTAAATAGTACACACTTATAAAAAAATCCTTTTCTCTAGTAAATTGGTAGATTTGTTCAAAGAAGTTAGGAATAAGAAATATCCTATGAAAGAATGGTTTAAGAGAGATGGCAGCTTGATGCAGACTGGAATTCTTGTATACATAAAGCTCCCAAGGGAGCCTTAAAACTGCGTGCCCTTGATTCTTGATGAAGTAACCATCAGCAAAACAAAATGTAAAGTCTTTGCATAAAGTCCGGTTTAGAGAGGGTTTACTACAAGTCGTTTTAATTGCAATTCCGGTTAACCCATTCCCTCATAGTCTATTTTTAGATCCAATCTCTTTGAATAAATCTACCGAAAAGGAGCGTTAACTAGAGAAAAGGAAACTTTCAGAATTTTGTAGTTTGAAACCATTGTGTGTGATAAATAGAGCATTTTCTCATGTAGGAGCAAATGCTCTATTTATCACAATGATTTCACAAAGTGACGTTTACAGAGTCGTCAAAAGTCGTCACTATGAGGGAAAGGGTTAAGAAGGGTTTTATTACAATTCCGGTTAAGGGTTTTTTATTACAATTACGGTTTAGGTTTTTACTACAATTCCGGGTTAGAAGGGTTTTGCTGCAATTCCGGTTAAGATGGGTTGTTTATTACAATTACGGATTAGGACGTTTTACTACAATTCGGTTAAGAAGATTTTGCTGCAATTCCGGTTAAGATGGGTTTATTATTACAATTACGGTTTAGGAAGTTTTTTACTACAATTCGGTTTAAAAGGTTTTTACTGCAATTCCGGTTAAGAGGGGTTTTATTACAATTACGATTTAGAATGATTTTAATGCGATTCCGGTTGGGAATGCTTTAATAATATACATATACTATTGATTATAACGAGTGACGATGTAGACTCTGATCTGTATGTATAATGTCTCATTTTACGTGCCACTATGCGTTTTATCTTTTAGATCGCCATGTCATGCGACGACCAAGATGACGTCACAGAAACTTTGAAAAGTTTATTTCACAAGTATGACGAGAACCAGTCTGGGTGTCTAGGCCAGGAGGAGCTGAAACAACTCCTCGAGAATGACTTTGGTATGAGTGAAGACGACATCTATACGTTTTCCCTTCTACTGGACAAAGACGGCAGCGCAACATTGACTTTTGACGAGTTCTCCAGAGTGGTACACGAGAGCGGTGCCATCGACAAAGCGAACGAATGTCGTGCTGGTGTGATTAGAAATGCAGTGGAGCTATTTAAACAGTACGATACAGATTCGAGCCATGCTCTGTGCAAGGATGAGTTTCAGAAATTGTACCTTGAAATAGGAGGTCAACACAATTATATAGGATCTGCCATGGATAAAGTGGATTTTGATACAAACGGAAGGATCTCGTTTAATGAGTTTCTCAAATGGCTGAATTGGATTCCCATGGAGATACTCGATAAATAACTGTTAAATGTTTATTTGCTTCCATACCCCCAAAATATACTGTATTTACTTTAACCCATTCCCTCATATTGACGACTTTTGACGACTCTGTAGAACCCACTTTGTGAAACCATTGTGATAAATAGAGCATTTGCTCCTATAGGAGCAAATGCTCTTTTTATCGCAATGGTTTCAAACTACAAACTTCTCAACTTTTCCTTTTCTCTTGTTAATGCTCCTTTTCGGTAGATTTATTCAATGCTCTTTTTATCGCAATGGTTTCAAACTACAAACTTCTCAACTTTTCCTTTTCTCTTGTTAATGCTCCTTTTCGGTAGATTTATTCAATGCTCTTTTTATCGCAATGGTTTCAAACTACAAACTTCTCAAATTTTCCTTTTCTCTTGTTAATGCTCCTTTTCGGTAGATTTATTCAAAGAGGTTGTATCTAAGATAGCCTATGAGGTAATGGGTTAACACTTTGCTCGGTATATATACGCCTTTTTACGGGTCTGTTCTGTTTGCTAATGACCCAATCTGGATCTGAGTCTACAGTTTCTGTATTAATCAACCAATCTCGTGTTTATATGCCGATATAGAAAATCACATAATTAATATTCAAATGTTTATTTCTTACATGAATATTCATGAAGTTCGCAAAAGTAGTAGTGGCATTAAAAAGGACATTTCATAAGTAAATGAAAACACGATGACAAACAATACAATCGAGTACCAGACGATGTTTCTAGGCTTGTCTGATCAGGGACGTCCATGTTTGTCTCAACCGTTAGTTCTATGTGTTTTTTTACATGTATCTCAAATTCTTATTTTAACGAAACTAAAATGGGTTACAGACGACAATTAGAAAATGGCAACAAGAAATTAATTATTTCGCTGCCAATGTCGCATCTGTGATTACCTGTGCAAACGGTTTGGATCCAGATTAATGAACAAACATGGCTGTCTTCATAAGCAGGTGGTTGCTTTCTGCATAACTTTCATCCTGCATTAAGCTACCACCTGCATTCGCCACTGTGAGTTATTTGGCGGTCGCATTAGAGAAGTTTTACTGTATTTGCTACAGTGCTCCCTCTCTACAACGACACCCTTTGGGATACGAAGTTTGTATGTGTTGTTCAGAGGGAGTTGTTATATGGAGGGAAAATCAAACATTATTTTGTTTGCAGATCCCTAGATACTAAAACCGCTATGCCTCCATCAAACCCCATGTTGTGACCACTCTTTAGAATCGTCACAGAGTGACGATTCTAAAGAATGGTCACAACATAGGGTTTGATGGAGGCATAAAGAAAATACGATGGAAAAAAGTTGTTTCTGGAGCCTTGTTGATTCGGAAACAGTGACATGCGTTGTTGTAAGGAGGGAATCGTTATTGAGAGGGACGTTGTAGGGAGGGAGCACTGTACAGTATTAATGTTCTTGATAGAAAATGGGAGAAAATTAAAGAAAAACATGTAGCAGACGACACATTTTGCAGACGACAATATTTGGGGCCAAAAGAGTTAACTTTAATGTGATAATAGATGCCGTTGATAATGTATAATATATACAATAGTACATGTAACATATTCTATTCTATTTATAATCTATACAATAGTACATGTAACATATTCTAATCTATTTATGACAGTTTGATCCTATTTACGTGTTAAAATTTGTCAAATAAAGTTGGTTTGCATCTGTAAACATGAATTACGTATTGAAACCATTTTGACATTTTTTCCATATTTTGATACCGCTGCTCTGTAAAAAGAAGAAGCAGAGATTCATAATTTCTCCTCCATTTACCCTTTAACCCTTTCGCTGCCAATGCCGGATCTGTGATTACATATGCAAACAGTTTGGATCCAGATGAGACACCGAGTAACTCGGCGTCTCATCAGGATCCAAACTGTTTGTTACTGTTACTATGTTTTTGAAACAAAAATGAAGAAAATCAAAAGAATGAAAATTTGTAGCAGACGACAAAGTTAGCAGACGACAGAGTTTGGCAGCGAAAGGGTTAATCCTGTCTACGTCTTTGTAGACTAGACCCAGATATATAGGGGCCGTCTGGTCAGTTTCTGCCCTTTGTGCTTATGGAATAATATAGATCTGAGTCTACATGCTCTGCTCTGGCAATAATTTCAAGTGTTTATGTGTCATTAAAGATTAATCTAATTAATATTCACGATTTTATCATTTCTGACTTGAATATTCATGGAGTAAAAGGTTAAACCTCCCATATTATGTATGGTAAGCCTGTTCAAAACGATTTTCAGAATTCATTCAGTTTTCATGTGGAAGTTGTTTTTTGTTTTTTTTGTAAAAGAAATATATGCTAGTGAAAAACCTTTGATATTGATTGGAATAACACAGACCCTGTTCAGAGGGTACTTTAACCCATTCCCTCATATTGACGACTTTTGATGACTCTGTAAAAGTCACTTTGTGGGGCCATTGCGATAAATAGGGCATTTGCTCCTATAGGAGCCGTCTGATCAGGGTCTGCTCTGTTTGCTAATGGAATTTGATAGATATGGGATTTATTCTTTCTAAAATGGCTACAATGTTCCACCTTCCATATTCATTTTTAACTATTTTGTTTATGAATATTCAGTAGGTACTGAACTTTGGAATAAACATAGAACAGGGAAGGGGTTAATACACTCTCGAAAGACAGTGATCTCTAGCCTCACCAGTCATTGATACACTATCTGAAACCACTTATTGGCATTGTCATTGAGCTTTCCACATGCCTTTTATCCTACATTAAGCAGCCACCTGCCTTAAAGTATCTATATTCTTCTCTAGGCCTACTAGAATTCCAGTTTAGAGAGGTTATACTGTATCCATTCATATAAACTAAAGACTTGCATGTCGTGTCAAAAACGATTTACTTGCATCCATTGATAGAATCTAAAGACTTGTATTCCTGTATGTAGATCTACTGGATGTTACCACCGTCCGACCAAACCGCCCAATCAGCCCATGACGGAGAGCGTCGTCTTCCGAAGTATGTAAGGGGCTCGATTCTCGGCCGAAACATACAAACCTCGTTAAAAGGGAAATAGCAACTCACTTTATGACGCAAACAGTTTGAATCCAGATGGCAGTTACTTGGCGTCTCGTCTGGATCAAGTCTATTACAATATTTGCAATATGTTACATATATAGTTGAACTTAGATATCTCGAACTCGGATAACTCGAACTTCGGGATAACTCAAACTACAAGTTCAGTCCTTCCAAAACTTACAATACAGAGTTTCTCTAAAATATAAAACTAGACATATCTGGAAACACGTGTGACAGCTTAATGCAGGTCTAAAGTAATGCTGAAAGCTCCTACAGGAGCTTTCAGCATTACTTTAGACCTGCATTAAGCTCAAAACGTAAGAAATTGTCCAGACCAGAAATCGGATAAGTCGAACCTCTGTTATCTCGACTAATTTGTATGGTCCCTTGAAGTTCGAGATATCGAAGTTCGACTGTACAACAGAACCTGTGTTAAGCATCCATCAAATATAGTCTAATGACGGGTCTGTAAGGCCGGTTAAGCATCCACCAAATATAGTCTAATGACGGGTCTGTAAGGCCGGTTAAGCATCCACCAAATATAGTCTAATGACGGGTCTGTAAGGCCGGTGGCAAGTAATGCATAAAGCTATGAGGCTCCTATAGAAACTCTATGCATTACTTTTTGTCCTGTATTAAACAACAACCTGCGTCCCATCAATGTGTCGCTTAACCCTTTCCCTCATAGGCTATTTTAGATCCAACCGCTTTGAATAAATCTACCGAAAAGGAGCATTAACTAGAGACAATATTTTTTTAGAATTTTGTAGTTTGAAACCATTCTGATTAATAGAGCATTTGCTCAGAGAGAGAGAGAGAGGGGGGGAGAGAGAGACAGAGAGAGAGAGAGAGAGATAGACAGAGAGACAGAGAGAGAGGTGCCCAGAAATGGGGTTGGGCAAATAGTTCTTCCAACTTAGATAAAGTCACTCCCCTACAGTGAATGGAGTAGTAAAATGACAGTCACGCAAATATACACATATAAATTCAAAGGATTAGAGTGAGAGAGAGTGAGTGAGTGAGGGAAAGATAGAAAACTTGAGTGAAATTGAGAGAGAGAGAGAGAAAATAGAGACACAGAGAGACAGAGAGAGACATACAGAGGGACAGAGAGGAGAGAGAGGGCGAGAGAGACAGACAGAGAGAGAGACACACACAGAGGGAGAGAGACACAGAGAGAGACAGACCGAGTGAGAGAGAGAGACAGAGAGAGGTGCTAATAATATTCATGCATCATGAATATTTATTAATTGAATTGTTTAACTTATAAAAAAAATGCAGGGGACTTTTAACCTTGATGGTCTTTCATGTGAAACGCCACCCAGATCTTTATCATGCCATAAACAAAGAGAGCAGACCCAGGTCAGACGGTTTTTACAAGAGCTGTCGGATATGGTTCTACTATGTTTTTGAAGGCATCTTGTCGAGCTCTCCGGTGGTGACAAAACCGGAAATCTACGATAATATCCGAGCTGTTGTTCATAAAGCCGAATTAAGTCGAAAATTGCCGAGTGCGGTCGAAAATGCAGTGTAAAGTGGGTGACACACAGGACAAACATCCTTGACAAGAGATGTAAATTTCACTCAATACACGCTCTGAATACTTCCGGTATTGATTGTAGTGAAACAGAGCTTCTGTCCATCAAGTACTCTAGCTTCTGTCCATCAAGTACTCTAGCTGAGGTTAGCAACAGGAACATACGAATAGTTGAGGTAAGGTTCATTTTTAAATGGTTTCGCTATGCAGATTCTTTATTGAATTCCGATAGTCAAAATCGTCACCATTAGCTTGTAAAACGCGATCTAGTCGGCATTAGCAAACAGCTTGGATCCTGATGAAATGCCGAGTACTCGGTGTCTTATCAGGATCTAAACTGTTTGATAATCTGTCATAAGTTTCTCAAAAGCTTAAACGAATCAAAAAGTAAAACTTGTAGCAAATCAATGATTAAGCAGGTTTATACAGCAGGCTAAAGTTTAACATAGTATGAGATATTTGCTTTCAACACACTAGATACCTGTGTATTGGTTATACAGGTAAACACCAGTGAGGGCTGGCCGACTGGTGTGACACATTCAGACAAATTACATGCTGCTTGTTTTTTTTTTGTTTTTTTTTATAGTTTCATTACAACCTCTTTATCTCTCTGACGCTCGGCTTTCTGAATTTCTCCGGGTCTCTATATCTTTATTCTTTTTTCTCCTCCTCTCTCTCTCTCTCTCTCTCTCTCTCTCTCTCTCTCTCTCTCTCTCGCACGCGCGCGCGCGCTTTCTCTCAGACTTGCTAGATGTGACTTTCTTCTTCAGATCGCCTACTTGTCTCTTCCTATTTTTCTTTATGTGTCTTTCTATCCCCTATCATTCTATTTCTCCTGTCTTCTAATCTCTTACTTTTATTGTGTGTCTCTGAAGGTGTCTGTCCCTCTCTGTATGAAATAGATACGCAACACGAATAATGGAATAGAAAATTACTTGCATCCCCATAAACTAATATGTGAAGTAAAACCTCTCTAAACCGGACGATAAAGTTAGTACCAATACGGGTCTTTAATACAGGTAGCCGATGAATGCAAGCTGAAAGCCATGCACGACTCTCATTAACTCTTAGCCTGCTTAATAAAAATGATGTCAGCTCAAAACTCGGACCTGCTACAGCAGCTGCTGACTGTCGGTTCGATTAAGCTTTTGAGCAACTATTGACCGAGCAGTGATGAAATAACACCAAACCAGATTGGTATATAACTTATGTTATCACATATGAAGAGGTTAATAATTTTGTGTACAGTAAAACTACTCTAAACTGGAATACAAATAAGGAAGAATCCAGATGCTTTTAAGCAGATGGTTGCTTAATACAGAATGAAAGACATGCAGAAAGCTGCTCTAGGAGTTTTCTGCATGACTTTCACCCATCATTAAGCTTGGCCACCTATCTCCAAGACCGATATTTATACTAAATTAAGCGTCCGGTTTATATTGTTTTTACTGTATTATACAGTAAGACTCCAGATATATAGGGTGGCTCGCATTGTTAACATGCCATTACTTATTGACAGGAATTTATAAATAATCACTTCATTATATTCACATTATACAATCTTAACGTGCAGTCATATGGTCTGTTATGTGCCTGAAACTACCAACTACATGGAGTATAAATGAGTATAACGAAGAGATATTCAAAATTGAAATTGTATACAAAGACTCCGATGAGATGCGTAAGATATATTAAGTTTAAACAACAATTCATTTATTTCTCCACCGAGCTACCGCAAGTTAGCTGGAGGACTTCCTCACGTGACAATTCGAATTGTCCAGACCGGGATTCGAACCTCGCGATGAGAGACGAATCCTTATTTATAGCCCTGCGTAAGATATGCTTTTGTAATTTAACATAGTCTGTTTTTGCTCTGTTTTTGCTGGTGCCTCGTATACTGCTGATGATCACGTATATGGAATTAGTGATGCAGTCACTTGTACATCAATGACTTTTTCACACATAAAATTACGGAACTCCGTTTGGGACACCGTTCTCTCCAAATCGCGGTTCATTTGGTCGAGACAACAAGTGAACGAGATCTCGACGGTGATAACGTGAACTTTTAAAATCGTGAAGTTGATATTACGATACCACGATGATGATACTACGAGAGTACGCTGCTGATAGCACGAGACTACATTACTGAAATTGGGGCAGCGCGACCACAATGGTGAAAACGCGAGACTTTAAGACCATGATACTGAAAAACGCGAAACATCGATACCATAATACTGAAAACCTTAGACACCCAGAAAACCTTAGACACCCAGACCACAAAATACTGTAAGACATCCACATCATGATATTGAAATCTCAAAACATCGATA
Source organism: Azorinus chamasolen (assembly GCA_963576725.1). Taxonomy (NCBI): domain Eukaryota; kingdom Metazoa; phylum Mollusca; class Bivalvia; order Cardiida; family Solecurtidae; genus Azorinus; species Azorinus chamasolen. The sequence continues at coordinate 62,673,635 of OY755250.1, forward strand.
CTGAAAATGCGAGTCACTGAGACCAGGATACTGAAAACGTGAGATATCAAGACTTCTGTACTGAAAATCCGAGATATCAAGACTGCAAAACGGATGATATGCTCGCGTTATCACTCTCGTTGTACAAGTGTCGTACTCCTGTCGTATATTCATTATGGTATCGTTCTATCAACTCCAGCAGCTGTCTGACATAGGCCTACTTTTTGTGCGAAGTCGAAAAAGGGGCCGGATATCGGGTAGAAACTGATTGAACAAGATATACTCTCTTTGCTTATGTTACGTTACAGAATTGATTCTCTGTTGTTCACCATGGCAACAAGTGGAATCTTACATTAACTCTTTATTCCGTTAATACGCATGTCTATGTCTTTGCAAGCAGAGTCCACCCATATCAGGGTATGCTCCATTTGCTTATGAATAGCACATCGGTTGATATATCACTCACGATATTATTTTGTGTCTATTTCAGCTTACAAAATGTCTTACTTCGACCCGGACGCTCCAGACATCGTGTTAAAAAGTTTATTTTCTAAATACGATGCGGACAACAGCGGACAACTTGGAACAACAGAGTTGAGACAACTATTTGTAGAAGATCTAGGTTTAAAAGAAGATGAATCCCAGACATACTGTCTTCTACTTGATAAAGATGGCAGCGGTCACGTGTCCACGGAGGAACTAATCAAATGGCTTCGTAGTGGTGATAAACTGTCACACGTGACCGATGCGTCACGTTTCTCCTTGGTAAAAAGCGCTGTAGAGATGTTTAATAAATATGACATTGACAGAAGTCAAGCGCTTACAAGAGATGAGTTTGTGAAATTACACACCGAAATAGGTGGGAACCCTGAACACGTCGATTCCGCCTTGAGTGCTTTGGATAAAGACGGCAATGGGAAAATATCATTCCCGGAGTTTATGAAATGGCTAAATTGGATACCAATGGACGGATTTTGATGGTATTTGCCGAACACTCTGGAACTTTTCCAGTGACATTGTCTAGAAATGGCTATAAAGCGACCACCATATAAAGGCCACAGTGCCAACGTAGCGGAAAATTTGTTTGACCGAGTTAACTATATGTTCCATGTGGAATTTGCCAACAGAGTAGAGCCTGGTCAGACGGCTCCTGTAAGAGCCGTCTTATCAGGGTATACTCTGTTTGCTCAAAGGATGTCTTAAATCTGATTCTTTACTACCTGGTATGACTATGTATTGACTTGTGTTATTAACAATAAGCCTATAGCCTAATTAACCGACCCATTACGTCTTTCTACATCTTTGCAAACAGAGTAGACGCATACCAGACGATTCTTGAAGGAGCCATCTAGCCAGGGTCTGTCTTGTTTGCTAATGATATAATATAAGTATGATTCTACAGTATCTACCATGGAAAGATAATATGTGTCCATTTAGTATGATAAAAGATAATCTAATTTATATTCATGCTGTGATTATTTCATACATATATTTATGGAGTAAATGGTTAAATACTGTTCGTAGTCCTAGCTGGAGTCTATCATAAATGTCCATCAGAGCTGCAGATAGGGATGCGTCATTTCTCCACCAAACCCTATACTGTGACCAATTTTTAGAATCGTCTCTTCGAGTGGTCACAGTAGGGTTTGGTGAAGAAATAAAGGAGCTACTCTTGGAAAATTCAAATTTAAGCATCTTGATGAATAAAGACAACTAATAATAAAACCGCTAACCCTGAATGCCGAATTTTCAGTGTGGGATATGCCATCACTGTTTAACGCCTTGTCCCATAATCATAATCAGAAAGCCGTCTGAGCAGGGTATGTTCTGTTTGCTTTTGGAATAATAGAGATATGATTCTACAGTTTCTGTCAAGAACCAAAACTCCCCGTGTGTATGTGCTATAATTAAAATTCAACTAATAGATAATCATGTTATTTTTTTCTTATACATGTATAAATATGCAACAAGGAAAGGGTAGGGTAAACCACACATTATGAAAGTCATAAACTTGCTGATGATTTTGAATGGCAAACAATGAAGACCTTTATCCTTGGTTTCCTCTAGGAGTCATATGGACTGGGTCTTCACTGTAATCAAATAACATTGCATGCGTATCACAGGTTTTAACCCTTCGCTTGCTATTCACGTCAATATACCTACCTGTAAATAGTGAAGACTCAGATGAGACAGCTCCTGCAGGAGCTGTCTCATCAGGGTCTGCACTATTTACAAGTTGATTGTGCAACCAGTGCACTCCACAGCAGTGATTGCACAGCGAAGTAATTGTACACAGTGAAGATATATGTAATTATACAACAGGGCATGGGTAAAGAAGGAGAAGTGTATTTTAGAATTCAGCAAGAGAAGGGTTGTGTTTACCTTATACCTGAGATTGTATACTGGTAAAAAAAGACGTTGGAATATATATGTGTATCCGTGACAGGCACTGTTGCATATGATTTATATGAGTTCATATTGGTCTTTTTTCATTTGTAAACAGAGCAGACTTCTCAATATATGAAATTATCATACAATATTCGCGTGGGAGTGCTGAAACAGAGTGCCGTAAATCGCGGAAATGCACTAGTGCATTTTTGTGCAAATGAGCAGTTGGAATCCGGCTGTACTACAATGTAGCAATGGCGGGAACTGCTGTGAGATAAGTGTGATTCACTTTTTATGACACTTCTTAGGGTTGTGTGATAAAAAGATTCTTACATTCGTGTTCATTGCGAATAGTTTTCATGAAACTCGTCTACAATACTGAATGTTACACTCTCTAAAGCTCGTGTCATATTATTATAGTAAACTCGTTTCATAAAAACAATTTGTAATGAACACTCATGTAAGTTACTTTGTATGTTGAATTGAAACGAAGTTCAAATATAGTATGTCTCATCAACTTCCAACTGCCATATCAGTAACCCAAAATGCACTACAGTTAAACTTCTCTATAACGACCACTAAATTGTGTTAATTAGTTGGTATTTAGAGCAGGTGGCTGCTTAAAGCAACGTGAAAGTAAAACAGAATAGGAGCGTTTTTACTTTCACCTTGCTTTAAGCAGCCACCTGCCTTTAACACAAAATAATTGATGTATAGAATAATCTATAGGAGCCGTCTGATCAAGATCTCCTCTGTTTGCTCATGGAATTCGTAGGATCTGTTCCTCTTCTCTCTAAAATGGCTACAGTTTTCCACGTTCCATATTTCATTATAACTATTATGTCAATGAACAATCCGATGTAAATGAGATGTGGATCCGGCAACCTTTTCTCCTGTCTCGGCGCAATATAACCTATAAAGTGTTGCGGTGCCGTAAAAACCCAACCCAATAAATCCATGAATATTCAGTAGGTATTGAAAATTTGAATAAACGTAAAACAGGGAAGGGGTTAACGGGTAGGCATGATTCTAAGCAAGAAACTTCTACAAAAGCAAACGAGCCTCTAAGTGAGACAGTAATACTATTAAACAGCTGTATGCTCCTAACGGACTCTAGATACAGTATCGCCCGCCTTTAGCATGTATCAAATTCAATTAACAAACAGAGCAGACTCTGATCAGACGGCTCCTATAGGAGCCGTCTGATCTGGGTCTACTCAGTTTGTAATTGTGTGAAAACACGTTTATAGGGAGGAAATGATTAAAACACTTGACTGAAGTAATACAGCAGCGTCTTGCTAAAGGGACCACGTGGTGGTTTATTAGCACAGAGGACAGCCAAAGCAGGTGATTGCTCAATGCAGGTCAAAGGGGAATCAAAAAGCTCCTACTAAGAGTTTGCTTATCATTTGTGTCCTATATCATATTAAGCAACCAGTTGAGTTTTTTTTAAAAAATCAGAGTTTTGAGTGGTCTGAATCGAAATGATCGAGACATTACTGTACTATGTGAATCAAAACGTATAGTTCATTAGTAAACCTTCTCCCGTGTTAAACCTTCGTAAACCTTCTCCCGTATTAAACCTTCGTAAACCTTCTCCCGTATTAACCCTTAGTAAACCTTCTCCCGTATTAAACCTTAGTACACCTTCTCCCGTATTAAACCTTAGTAAACCTTCTCCCGTGTTAGACCTTCGTAAACCTTCTCCCGTATTAAACCTTCGTAAACCTTCTCCCGTATTAACCCTTAGTAAACCTTCTCCCGTATTAAACCTTAGTACACCTTCTCCCGTATTAACCCTTCGTAAACCTTCTCCCGTATTAACCCTTCGTAAACCTTCTCCCGTATTAACCCTTCGTAAACCTTCTCCCGTATTAACCCTTAGTAAACCTTCTCCCGTATTAACCCTTAGTAAACCTTCTCCCGTATTAACCCTTAGTAAACCTTCTCCCGTATTAACCCTTAGTAAACATTCTCCCGTATTAAACCTTAGTAAACCTTCTCCCGTATTAAACCTTAGTAAACATTCTCCCGTATTAAACCTTAGTAAACATTCCCCCGTATTAAACCTTCACCCCACGAATATTCATGTAGGAAATAATGACATCATTAATATTAAATAGATTATTGCTTTATCAGTGGCATATGTAACCGTGACATTTCGATTCAGACAGATCCTGTAGAATCAGATCTTTATTATATCATAAGCAACAAGTGTAGACCCAGGTATAGATCTAATATGTGTGTAAGGGCGTGAAAAGGCGTTTATATGAGAGAAGGGGTTAACACGAGAGAAAACTGGCAAAATGATTGGAAGTTCGTAGAGTGTCTTCGCGAGGCTTTCAAAACCTGCTTAACCCTTTCCCTCATATAAACGTGTTTTCACACATTTGCAAACAGAGTAGGAACCGTCTGATCAGGGTCTGCTCTGTTCGCTTGTGAAATTAAAATAGACCGGACTCTACAGTTTCCGCAACTTACTAACTACAGTTAAACCCCGCTAATGCGACCACCTAACAGAGGTATAATTATGGGTGTTAGATGCAGGCAGTAGCTTAATGCAGGACAAAAGTAATGCAGAAAGCTCCCTTTCTGTATTACTTTTGTCCTGCATTAAGCAACCGCCTGCTTATAACGACACCCATGTTTATTAATTAAGTGGTCGCATTAGAGGGGTTCTACTGTACATGTATTGCATGCATATATGCAATTATCATAATTCAGCTAATAGATATTCAAGGTCTCATTACGCCTTACATGAATATTCAGCAGAAAAAATGGTTAACCCTTTACTCCATGAATATTCACGTGATCTCATGAATATTAATTAGATTCTTTGTTTTTCAAAGGCACATTAACACAGGAATGTTTGACCATGGCAGAAACCTTAGAATCATATTTATATAACTTCATAAGCAAATAGAGCAGACCCTGATCAGACGGCTCCTATAGGAGCCGTCTGATCTGGGTCTACTCTGTTTGCAAAAGGCGTAGAAAGGCGTGTGTACATGTATGGAGTAAAGGGTTGTGCCAGTTCTGAAATCAAGTCAGATTGCCCGAGTTATAAGCATGTTCGAGTGGTTTGTTAATATAAAATGTGCTAAAGAATGAATCACCATGAGTGCACACAGTAGACTGGTTCATTAGTAGCCATTTGAGAAACGCGCTTTACGAGACGAAATCATAGACTGTTATTAATCTGCACTATAGAATGTTATTTTTGACAGGAACCATATGCGAGTCAACGGTAGATTGGTTCTCAAGATTTGAGGAGGATAAGGCCACGATTGTCTGAAGATTGGTGGTTGGAATATGATTGTCTCTGCCTTGTTTTGACTATCTCAGAAGGGTGGCACTAACGTTTTTCCTTCAATCAACATTTGTTATAAATTAACTGCCGAACTGTCGCGTCAGAGTAGTTCAAGCGCTTATTGTTGTTTTATTACAGCGTCAAGCGTCTGGTTGATCTTTTGTGATGTTGATGTTTTGAGTAATTAATACTAGTTGGCAGATTACAGACGAATCGCAAAAGAAACTCATAGATCTCTGTGCACTGACGAGTTTCGACGCTGTTTATGACTCCTTGTGGCCAAGAGATCCTTTGTTGAGACGAAACGCGTAGCCATCACGTCCAAGGCTCAGCATCCACATCCCGTTTTACCACTCAGAATGATGAGTAAGTTTCGCTGGCAGAAAGTGTTGTCCACGTTTGTCCTCACAATAGCGTTTTCCTTCAATGTTGATGTTTTCAAATGGACTATTCCAAAATCCAATAAGGTCAAGCTTACCGTGAACCTTCAGATATATTTTTCAAGAAGAGCGTAACATGACAAACAGTGCATACACTTATGATTGGACTTCCCTATGATTCCTCACATCTGGGTATACACTGTTTGCAAAGGGCATTAGTTACTCGGGACCCGAACTGAAAGAGTTAATCCATTACTCCATGATTATTCATATAAGAACTGTAACAACAGCATTAGTATTAATGTCAGATGAACATAGAAATTGTAATCAACGGCATTTAGCAAACATTTGCAAACAGAATAGACCCAGATCATAGTAGGACCCGTTTGATAAAGATCTGCTCTGTTTGCAAATGTGCGGAAAGGCGTTTACATTTGGGAAAGGGTTTATACAACTAGCGTGTAAACGCAGCTTGCAGGCTGTGGCGCGTAACTCTAAATTTCGAATTCAACGTTCTTCATTGAATAATGTCATAGATAGGTAGACCACCATTAACATGAATGATGCCATACTGAATATTAACCCTTCGCTTGCTGACTTTTAAAATACATTTCTTCTTCTTTACCCATGTCCCGTTGTATAATTACATATATCTTCACTGTATACAATTATTTCTCCGTGCAATCACTGCTGTGGAGTACACTGGTTGCACAATCAATTTGTAAATAGTGCAGACCCTGATGAGACAGCTCCTGGGTCTTCACTATTTACAGGTAGGTATACTGACGTGAATAGCAATCGAAGAGTTAATTAGATAATCTGTTCTAATAACACATGGGACACATGAATGTTTGACCATGACATACACTGTGGAAACATATCTATATTGTATCATAAGTAAACACAGCAGATCCTGATCAGACGGCTACTTACATGAGCCATCTTATCTGTGTCGCATTAGATGCGTAGAATGGCGTATTTTATTGAGTAAATGGTTAAATGACGTCACACATAATATAAAAATGAAACCTGATTTGAACCTTTTATCTTATCAACATCTATGCTTGAATTATTTTTATGCTGTAAAGTGTTCAAGGCAAGTTTTAACTGTGACAAAAACCAGGATGATTTCTATATAATTCCATAAGCAAGCATATCTTATTTCACAAGCAAACAGAGCAGACCCTGATCAGACGGCTCCTACAGAATCTGGGTCTTCTCTGTTTGCAAATGCCTAAACAACATTTACAAGAGGTCAAAGGTTAGGTTACCACGTACTGGGTAGATATGATAATCTTGAAAAGCACGTGACTGCTTGTTTCAGCGCGAATGTAACGCAGAATGTTCGGCAATGCAGAATTTGTATTCATTTATTTCGTCCTGTTCCGTCTTATAATTCAGGTCTTGTTAAGATGTCGATACCCCGTTTATTATCCCCTGCATGGCGAGTAAAGGTTGTGGAACCACTTCTCTCTACACATTATATATACATTTATTGATACAGCTACTACCTGTCTTAAATACAAATCACATGGCCATATTACACTTGGACAAAGTCCATATAGATTACGAAAAGAAAACAAAGAGAAACTAATTTCGAAGGAGGTATGGTTCTTGTACACGACACTTTAACTGCTTATGACTAAGACGCGCATCAAATTATCCTGTAGTCCGTCTCTGCAATAGTTATCGTTCGGACAAAATCGGATACAGTAAAACCATCTAAACCGAAATTCTAATATAGAAAAAATTTAGATACCTTTTGACAGGTGGCTGCTTAATGCAGGGTGAAAGTCAGGCAGAAAGCTCCTACAAGAGCTTTTTTGCATGGCTTCCACCCTGCATTAGAATGCCGCCTGTCTGTAGGACCGATATATAAAAAAAAATATACAGTAGAACCCCTATAATGCGACCACTAAATGAATAGACATGGCTGTCTTTATAAGCAGGTGTTTGCTTAATGCATGACAAAAGTAATGCAGAAAGCTCCTAGAGGAGCTTTCTGCATTACTTTTGTCCTGCATTAAGCTACCACCTGTATCTAGCACCCAGAATTATACCTCTTTTAGGTGTTCGCATTAGAGAGGATTTACTGTATAACATTTAACGTCCGGTATAGAGGGGTTTTACTGTACATGCAAGGACATACACTCAAAGGCTACTGCACCTACTCTGTCAAGCAGACCACCAACGGACTAGACAAAAATTAGATTTCTTTTCCAGTTATCGGCCAATACAGACGTGTAGCCCTGGAACAATAGTCGTTTGTCATCTGTGACACCAGTTCTTCAACTGAAGCAGAATACAGTCTGAATACTGACAATAGACCTATCAAAGTCCCTGACTTATTACAACAAACCTTGGCGTAAGCGATCACTCAACATAGTTCTGAGTCTATGTATTTAACCCTTCCCGTCAAACACTTTTTCACACATTAGCAGACAGAGTGGATTCAGATCAGACAGTTCCCTTTTACTTATGGCTGATTTTGGTTGAATCACAAGGCACTTGTGGATGATTTTGGTTGAAGCAGAAGACACCTATGGTTGTAGAGAGGACACATGTTTGAAGTACAAGATACGTATTGTTATATTTGATAGAAGCACAAGACACTTGTAATTGAATTTGGTTGAAGCACGAGACATTTATGGTTGCATTTTGGTTGAAACGTAAGCCACTTATGATTGCATTTGGTTGAAACACAAGACACTTATGGTGGGGTTTGATTGAAGCACAAGACACTTGTGGTTGAGTTTGGTTGAGGCACAAGACACGTATGGTTGCATTTGGTTGAAGCATAAGACACTTATGGTTATAGTGACAGCATATGTTCGAAGCACAAGCCACTTATGGTTGGGTTTGATTAAAGCACTCTACACGTGTGGTTGAGTTTGGTTGAGGCACAAGACATTTATGGTTGAAGTTATATGAAGGAAAACTATGTTATGTGATCGTTTGACCCTGTCTGCCAAATAAACTTCAATCAGAAGTAAAACAAAGCAACTCCTATCGGAGTCGTGCAATCTGGGTCTACTCTGTTTGCAGATGCGCGAAAAGGCCTTTATATGTGGGTTACTGATATTCGACACCGACGAAAGGTTTTACAACTTCGTCGACAGAACATGTCTTCATCTGGATTTTCTTTTAACCCTTTCACCGCCAAAGTCGCAAAAATGCACCACAACAAATAGTGCAGTCCCAGATCATATGCCGCCTTTTCAAGGCGGCGTCTGATCAGGGACTTCACTATTTGTATCAATCTCTATTTCTAGATATGTGCTTTATTCCTTTGAAATTTGCATTTATTTATCTCATTTCCTTATTGTACCGAATGTCATTTTTTTTTTATTGCAGACGACAATTAGAAATTTGGCGCCGAAAGGGTTAAAATGTATCCAGAGTACCAGACACTGTGGATCCAGACGAGACACCGGGTTACTGTTCACCGCATCTGGATCTAAACTGGTTGCACAACGTTCATCGCGAATGTATCCATAACGTGTAAAAGATTAATCAAAACAGTAAACCAGTCTAATGTGACCACCAGCAAGAGCTACAAATTTCCCTTTTTGTTCCAATCATTATTGTCATTCTCTTCCTTTCGTTTTCATTTTTCTTTTATTTCCCGATACAACAGATATTTTAAGCATGCATTATATTTTGAAACGTTTATGATTTTCATGTGTCGCTAATGATTATCTGTGAAGTATTACATAAGAGCTTGGGAATTTAATAAGCTCCCGGAATTTAACCCTTCGCTTGCTATTCACGTCAATATACCTACCTGTAAATAGTGAAGACCCAGATGAGACAGCTCCTGCAGGAGCTGTCTCATCAGGGTCTGCACTAGTTACACGTTGATTGTGCAACCAGTGCACTCCACAGCAGTGATTGCATAGCGAAATACTTGTAAACAGTGAAGATATATGTAACAAGAAATATCTTTTAAAAAGATATTCAGCGGCATTCAATTATTGGCACAATGTACAAATCAATCTCTGCAATATTTATTTCAATATTTGGAGATTCTACTAGTACAGAGAACTAGATCTATGAAGGGTACATGTTATTATACTAGCAGAGAAGCATGCAATGAAAATGAATTGGAGTAGAAGAAGCATTTATTGAAATATTTCAAGTTGCTTTTATAGGAAATAACTTTTAAAATGTACGATGTCAAAGTAATGTTTTAAAACTATCTCAAGTTAGTTTTTTAGTTTACCTTTTGTAAATGTACATGAAAGCGCTTATATCTGTATTGATATGAAGATCAGAAATTGAATGCACTTTAAAGCATAAAGTTTTTGTTTGTGCAGAGTCTGTAATTCCATAAAGAACTGTATTTATTTAGCCTAGATCAACGCTTTAATCGACTTGTGTGCATCATCATTAATGACATCATTAACTGAATCTACATGTATTTTTAAAACAATATAACCTACTCTATGAGCCCAAGCCCCATGTGATAGAGCCATAGAAATAGCCTTCAGTAAGTAGCTTTATATCAAAGAGAGCCAACAACCAGAGTCTCAGTGCTTTGGTCGGGGATAGTAATTAATACTATTAATACCACTACTCTAATATACTAAACAACCCGTCTTCTTTATTTCCTATAGCACTGCCTGTGAATTATGGTGGTTTCGGCAAACTACCTGTTCGTCAAAGTGGACTTATGATCAAATGTTGTATTAATTGATAGCAAAACGATAGTAAAGGTTTGAAAGTTTAATAGAGGTTTCGACAAACTGGTAATATTGCTCAGCAACCATTACCATGAGGTGATAAATATCAGTACATCAGTACTTTGATTTTATGGGAATTTCCAGGTCTTAAAATCTATTTTAAGAACAGAACTTTCGACAGTCGACAGTCTTCGGTCCCATGCTAAATATCTGCGTAAATAATTACTTTCTGTACTATATGGCGTTTTGACTGAACTCTAAGAAGATTATAGAACATGTCTGTGTAACATGGTGCCTTACATGTGTTGTGATTATGTTAATTATTGCATTGAATTCAATTTGGGAGGCTGAAGCAGCTAATTATCATAAAACATGGTGTTTGAAATAACTGCAATATCGTAATAATTACCCCAGGAAAATCGACAAGTTAGTAGACTGTATATTAGAATTTTACATAGTTTCGGAATGTGTAGAGGCATATAAAAAGGTTGTATGCCAGTCAAGGTATCCCCTTAAGAAAATACAGTTTACTACTAGGTCATATGCAAATTACAATGTAACAGTTTCTCATTGGTGGAAAACTAGAACAAAAGTGAAAATAGACAGCTAGCCGCTGAATTATAGAGCAGGGCATGGGTAAAGAAGGATACATTTATTTGAATAATCCAATATATAAGCATGGAAGAACCCACTGGGTTGATATCAATTACATGAAATTATATATACAGTAAACCCCCTCTAATGCGACCAGCAAAAAGGGGCATAATTCACAGTGGCCAAGGCAGGTGGTAGCTTAATGTAGGACTAAAGCTATGCAGAGCTTTCTGTATATTTTTCATCCTGCATTAAGCAACCACCTGCTTATAAAGACGGCAATGTTTATTCATTAAGTTGTCGCATTCGAGGGGTTCTACTGTACATAAACATGGGAATTTTGGATATAATATATAGACTCAGAGCTATATAATCCCATAAGCAAACAGAGCAGACTCTAATCAGATGGTGCATATAGGCACCGTCTGATCTTGGTCTACTCTGCTTACAAAGGTGTTAAAGTGTGTAGTTATGGGATACATTGTTAAGAAACCAACTGATCGCGTAGGAAAAGTTCTACTGTACATAAAAGAGTGTGTTTTTCAAGGGAGGCAACTCTCGAATTCACAGACCTGTCCTTCCATACATCAGTTAACGCTGCTCATTGTCGTATTAATGGTCCGTTGATATTTAATTAGTCTAATCGTAACTCATTCCTTCGTATAAACGCTTTTCATGCTTTTGCAAACAGAGAAGACCCAAATCAGATGGCTCGGTTTATGACTCCATGTAGATCTGATTCTGCGCGTTTGGTCAAAGCTAACATTTTACAATTATAAAAAATCAGCTAATAACTTTTTATGATGCCATTAGCTCTATTACTTATAACTAACAGAACAGCAACTTTAAATAGTCTCAAATTGAAACAGGCTACATTTCCGGTTGAAGCACAGCACGCTTGCGGTTGAAGCAGACGACACTCGGTTGAAGCAGTCGACAATTGGTTGAGGCACACGACACTTGGTTGAGGCAGACGACACTTGGTTGAGGCACACGACACTTGGTTGAGGCAGACGACACTTGGTTGAGGCAGCCGACACTTGGTTGAAGCAGCCGACACTTGGTTGAAGCAGCCGACATTTGGCTGAGGCAGACGACACTTGGTTGGAGCAGACGACACTTGGTTGAAGCAGCCGACACTTGGTTGAGGCAGACGACACTTGATTGAGGCAGACGACACTTGGTTGAGGCAGACGACACTTATGAGTGAAACATATGACACTTATTGTTGAAGTAGACCTTACTCGTGGTTGTATTTGGTTGAAGAACAAAATGCTAAACATTGAATTACACGACAGCTATGGTTGAAGCAACAGACACTTTTGTGTGACAGCCATAAGCAAACGACACATGGTTGTAGCATGTGGCCTGTGTGATTATATTTTGGTTGATGAAGAAGGGGCTTGAGGTTGAATTACACGACAGCTTTGGTTGAAGCAGACGACACTTATGGTTGTATTTAACCCTTTCCCTGTTCTGTGTTCATTCCAAATTTCAATACCTACTGAATATTCATAGATAAAAAGATTATAATGAAATATGGAAAATGGAAAGTTGTAGTCATTTTAGAAAGAAAAGACACAGATCTTTAAACTTCCATTAGCAAAAAGAGTAGACCCTGATCAGACGGCTCCTCTAGGAGCCGTCTGATCTGGGTCTACTCTGTTTGCAAATGCGTGAAAACACGTTTATATGAGGGAAAGGGTTAAATAAAGTAGAAGACGCTTAAGGTTGAAGCAGACGACACTTATGTTTGAAGCAGACGACACTTATGGTTGAACCAGATGACATTTCGACTGCCAACCATAAGCGGACGACATTTATGGTTGAAGTAAACGATACTTATGGTTGATGGAGGCGCCAATCTTTCCATAATGAGTCATGAATACTTGTCATTCGATTTGATTATTCGGTCTTTGTGCGCTAATTTAATTTCTGTCTGAACATATTTTCGACTACCACGTTTCTTCACATTTCGCTGTAAAGATGCAGTGAAGTCTTACTTCAGTCTGGATCCTGATAAAACACCGGTTCCCGAGGTCTGAGATAATTCTCAAGTATCTGATTGGTCAGATTCTGAGCGAGCTCAGAATCTGACCAATCAGATAATTGAGAATGATCTCAGACTCCGAAGTTTTATAACCTTGGACCTAGGTTACTCACTTGGCGTCTCAGCTGAGTGCCACAGGCTGTATCGCTTTGGTATCCAGGCAGACGATACTAAAACATGAATCATGAAAACTGTTTCATTCGATTTGATTAAGCCAATTATTTATAGTAACCTGACTCGCCAGGCTAATTGACAAATGCTTATTGTTTTACAATACAGTTTTATTTTTCTCCGGTTATTACATTTGACTTCATACTTATTTATAATTGCTCTCTGCTTTTCCATATTTTATTTTGTCAATATGATTTATTTATTTTGTTTATTCTATTTATTTTTCATTTTTATTTTATTTCTATATATTTTTTATTTTTATTTATATTTTAAAATACTTTTAGTTATTAATCAAATGTTATTTACAAACTCCATGCAAATTGAGAAAGCATTCATCAATTTGCATGACGGACCTGGTTGCCAAAAATAATCGAATTAATCAAATGGAATGAAACAGTTTTCATAAATCATGATTCGGATCAATTAGCACGGAATTTGTTAATAACATTGGTTAACTAGAATAAAGCCTTCATTAAAATACAAAAGTTATAATGAAATGTGGAAGGCGGAACATTGTAGCCATTTTGGAAGCAAAAAACCAGATCTATCAAACTCCATTAGCAAACAGAGCAGACCCTGAGCAGATCCTCTAGGAGCCGTCTGATCGGAGTCTACTCTGTTTGCAAATGCGTGAAAGGCGTTTATACGAGGGAAAGGGTTCTTATTAATTCTGTAATTATTCCTGACATGAATATTCATACAGTAAAACCTCTCTTAAATGGCCATTAAATTTAGTATGAATATCGGTCTTGGAGACAGGTGGCAGCTTAATGCAGGGTGGAAGTCATGCAGAAAACTCCTAGATGAACTTTCTGCATGACTTTCACTCTGCATTAAGCAGCCACCTGCCTAAAAGTATCTAAATTCTTATCTACTAGAATTCCGGTTAATAGAGGTTATACTATACCTCCATATCAACGTCGTTTAACCCTTCTTGTGCTGATATTTTATCATACATATCACATTAGTGAGATGTACATTGAATAAGTAGTGTTCATTAAGACTATCATGACATTTCAACAGTCGAACCTGTCTTAAGCGGACATAAAAAAGAGGTCTAATTAGTGGTTTGTAATACATGTGATAGCTTAATGCATGTCGAAAATAATGCAAAAAAGCTCCTATATGAGCTTTATGTATTACTATTGCCCTGTATTAAGCAAGCACCTGTTTTTAAGACTACCATGTTAAATAAATGATTGATCGCTTAAGACAGGTTCTGTTGTAATATGAAAGAAACAAAACAAACAAGCTATTTGTCATATTATTTTCTGTTAAAGGGACTTCAACATATGTTAAACACTTTCAACAAAACGTTTTGAAAAGTACTAGATCTACTTTAAATTAAAATAAAAACCAGGTCATAATTACCGTGAATATCCAGGGAGATATTTAAAGAAAAAACCTATAAAATGACAAACAGTGCAGACCCTGATGATGGGGACCTTTCTAGGAGCTCTCTCATCTCACGTTTTTAAAGAAACGGAAGAAAAATGTAATTTTAGTATTGAAGCAGACACAGGCAGCAGACATATATTTGTTTGTATTGAATAAGACAATAAGTTTTAGAGAGACAGCAGTCACTGTTAGTGTTTAACTTCAGCCTGCTATGGGCGGATGAGTAAATACCTTTGCAAACAGTTTGGATCCAGATGAGACGCCGAGTAACTCGGCGTCTCATCAGGATCCAAACTGTTTGACACTCTGATTGCATTTTGGTAGACACATTGATCATAGCTTGAATTTTGAAAATGTAGTAGGTGAACAAGTCTGTAAAATAATTTGCTCAGCAGTCTGACGGTTAAGCAGACGATAATCCAGTTTTGTAGACGACAAATACTTACCGTATTCAAGCAGACAGGATTTGCTGATGGCAGTTTCTTGGAGTTTGTTTTAACCTTTAGCCTGCTGAGCAAATCATTTTTACAGAATGTTTCACCCACCACATTTTCAAAATAAAATTCAAGTTATAATCAAATTGTCTACCGAAATGCAATCAGGATGTCTGGATCCACATTGTTTGCATAGGTATTCACTCATCCGCCCATAGCAGGCTAAAGGTTAATGATCTTAAATATATTTCCCTCATATGAATACCTTTCCATTCCTCTGCAAACAGGATAGACCTAGATCAGATGATTCTTGTGTAAGCTGTCTGACCAGGTACTGCTCGGTTTGCTTATGAAGTTATACTATACAGATCACGTGATGCTATTGAGCCAAACATTCCCTTGATAATTTTACATTATAAACTGAAGTGATCAACTCATGCATTAATGTTCATAAGCCATAGTGTTAATAGCACTCTTTTCTTTACTTATTTTAATTAATAATTAAGCTTTTACTTCACGAATATTCATGTAAGATAAACATCATGTACGTTCATTTAATTTAAACAGCACATGGACACATGGGCAATTAGCCATGGCAAAAACTGCAGAATTAAAGTTTTATCATTGCATAAGCAAACAGAGTAGAACCTCGGTACCTCTACATTAGTCGTCTAATCTGGATCCACTCTGCATATTGCGTTAAGAAGCGTCTCTATAGATTAAACAAAAGGCATTACCTAGAATACTTTGACGGTTTCATCTCCAAATAAGTTTCGTCTTCCCACCTTATCGTCTGCCTAAGTTTCTAAAACATGCAAAATCCGTCAAACTGTTTTGATCCTGATGAGACGCCTAATTACGCGATGTCTGATCTGGACCCAAATCTTAATTACTCGATGATCTGGGCCCAATTTTTGTAAAGGTTTTGGCCTGTACGTCTTCTAGACGGCGGCGCTGTTTGTAAATATCATATTATATCTGTTGCAGCATGAGATCTAACGAGTTCATGCGAATGTCACTTCTAATAAAAACTGAGAGACAAAGTGGGCAAAAACCCTTCAGACAGAGATCATTCGCAGACCAGTGAACAGCGCTACTGTCCTACTAATGGGTTTAATTTCGCCAGATTTTCGTTTGTTTACCAATTCCGCCTCTCTGATACCATCACTGAGCGCGACATCGCGGAGACGTGATCATCTATTATTTATAGTTTGATTCTGTATCGTGTAAGTGGTTTTTCTCATCCCGAGAAGCTCCGGCGTCCATCGGATGCGCCATGGGAGGAAACGGAAGTAAATGAAAATTACAGTCCCGCAGAAATTATTTATCGTCTGCGGCGGGCGAAAAAAAATGAGCACGCGCAAGATGTTAGAATATTAGGCGACAGAGGAAGTGTTTTTCTTGCGGATGAAAAGACTTAACCCTTTCAATGCAGAAATGTGTGTATTTGTATTTGAAGCTAGTGTAGACCAAGACCAGAGGACCCCAAGAGGAGCCCTCTGATCAGGGTCTGCACTTATTGTCATTCAAAATCCTTTAGCAAACGTATACATTTCATACTGAATGAACTCGATAGTTAAAAGGAGATGGATCATGCCACTTTATACTGAAGCAATCAAAGGATAAAAGTACATATTGCCAATTGTTTCATTCCATTAACTGGGTTGTCTACCAAATCCCAGTGCAATTTCGCTATACAGTAAACTACTTCGACAGAGCTCCAGATAAGATGCGTAAATTAAACCATTTTCAAGAATAACTTCATTTCTCTGCCAACCCCTATGTAGTAGTCACAACACAGGATTGAGTGGAGAAATGAATATTTAAGTATTTGAGTATGCATGTGTATCTGTACATAGATCTGCTCAATGCCAGTCTTTAATCATTAACTCCACGGATATTCATGTAAGAAATAATGACGTCATGGGTATCTATATTACATGTACTATATCAACACAGGTGTGTTTCGTGATGTCAGTACAGTCAGGTCTATATTATGTCAATAGCAGATAGAGTAGACCCTGATCAGATGGATAAAGGGGCCGACTAATTTCGGTCTACCCTGTTTGCAAAGGCGTTAAAATCTCCTTTCTGAAGAAAATGGTAAAGACTGGTACCAGGTTAAATCAGAGCGTCAGTCAAAAGACTGGTACCAGGTTAAACCAGAGCGTCAGTCAGAAATTCCTTCTGCATAAAAAATGTTTACAAACAAGTTCGGTTGGGAGGGGCGTGGTTACTATACTCTTAGTAAAGAGTTTGTTTTTCATACCAGGTAGAGGATTAGAGTGAAGTTCAGTGAATACTAAATAACATTCAGTGGTATTTGACAGAGTGTGGTGGATTTACGAATGCTGAGCTATAATAGCCGTCTGATCAGGGTCTGCTCTCTTTGCTAATGAAATAATATAGCCTAGACATGATTCTACAATTTCTACCTGAGAGAAAATATCCTGTGTACATACATGTATATCAACATAAAATTTCGGCCAATAATGTAATAATTCATTACATAAACTTAAACAGCGTAAGGATTAACCCTTTGGATGCTGAATCTTCATCCACTTCTTTACTTTGTTCTTCTTCTTTGTCGTCTGTTTGCCCGTCTGTTGTCTTTTCGCCCATACGTCTGTTTGCCCGTCCATTTGCTTGTCCGACCATCCGTCCGCTTGTTTGCCCGTTCCTTCTCCCATCCGTCTGTTTGGCCGTTCGCCTGTCCGACTATTGTCTGTTCATCCGTTCGGTTGTTGGATCATACGTTCGACTGTCCGTCTTTGGACTATTCACCAGTCTGTCTGCACGCTCGTAAGTCTGTTGTCTGTTGACACGTCCAGTTCTTTGCATATTCATTCGATCGTTTGTCTGTTGTCTATTCATCCATCCGTCTGCACGTTCGCATGTCTTTTATCTGTTCCCCTGTCCAGCTGTTCTGTAAATAAAAACTTCTAGTATTACAGGACATCAGCAAACTATTACAGGACATCAGCAAACTATTACAGGACATCAGCAAACTGTTACAGGACATTAGCAAACTGTTACAGGACATTAGCAAACTGTTATAGGACATTAGCAAACTATTAAAGCAAACTATTACAGGACATTAGCAAACTATTACAGGACATCAGCAAACTATTACAGGACATTAGCAATCTGTTACAGGACATCATAAAACTGTTACAGGACATTAGCAAACTATTACACAAACTATTACAGGACATTAGCAAACTATTACAGGACATTAGCAAACTATTACAGGACATTAGCAAACTATTACAGGACATCAGCAAACTATTACACAAACTATTACAGGACATCAGCAAACTAGTACAGGACATCAGCAAACTGTTACAGGACATTAGCAAACTATTACACAAACTATTACAGGACATCAGCAAACTATTACAGGACATTAGCAAACTGTTACAGGTCATCAGCAAACTGTTACAGGACATTAGCAAACTATTAAAGCAAACTATTACAGGACATTAGCAAACTATTACAGGACATCAGCAAACTGTTACAGGACATTAGCAAACTATTACAGGACATTAGCAAACTATTACGGAACGTTTGCTAGCAAACTATTACAGGACATCAGCAAACTATTACACAAACTATTACAGGACATTAGCAAACTAGTACAGGACATCAGCAAACTATTACAGGACATTAGCAAACTATTACTGTGCATAGGCCCAGTTAAGATGTGTGAATTAAAACATTTTCAAGAATAACTCCATTATTTCTCCAACAAACCCTATACTTTGACCCATTCTTTAGAATCATCTTTAACCCTTTCCCTCATATATGGAAATGGTTAAGAGACGATTCTAAAGAGTGGTCACAGTATATACAGGAGTTGGTAGAGAAATGACGATTTTAGTATTTGGGTATGCACCTTTATCTGTAGCTCTATTACAGCATAGAAACAGATGACGGTACGTACTCAAATACTAAAATCACCGAACACTATGGTGTGGCCACTCTTAAGAATCGTCTCCTCGAGGTGATTCTAAAGAGTGGTCACAACATAGGGTCTGGTGGAGAGACAAAGACGTTATTCTTAAAAATGTTTTAAATTTACGCATCTTACATGGGCATCTGATTACATGATATTGGCAGGCGATGTTTCAGTATGAGCAAAGCGACACTTTTACACGAACCCAGCGAACAAAATGTATCTGAAGACAAAATGTCGAGGCCATTAGAATGCCGAAGCAATTAGAATGTCGGGGCAATTAGAATGTCGGGGCAATTAGAATGTCGGGGGCAATTAGAATGTCGGGGCAATTAGAATGCCGAAGCAATTAGAATGTCGGGGCAATTAGAATGTCGGGGCAATTAGAATGTCGGGGCAATTAGAATGTCGGGGAAATTAGAATGTCGGGGCAATTAGAATGCCGAAGCAATTAGAATGTCGGGGCAATTAGAATGTCGGGGCAATTAGAAACAAGTAGGTAATGTCCGCCTTACATATGACCGAATTAGTTTTGACAGAGACGCCGAAAAATGAGTCAACCCTATCTAAAGCAACTACACAGTAAATCAACATGGAGGTTTGTGAAATATAGTTGTTTAACCCTTTCCCTGCCAACTTTTGTCGTCTGCAAACTTTGTCGTCTGCTACAACTTTCATTTTTTCTTCATTTTTGTTTCATAAAATATAGTAACAGTAAAAAACAGTTTGGGTCCAGATGAGACGCCGAGTTAATCGGCGTCTCATCTGGATCCAAACTGTTTGCATAGGTAATCACAGATGCGACATTGACAGCGAAAGAGTTAACCCATTCCCTCATATTGACGCCTTTTGACGCCTCTGTAAAACCATTGGGATACATACATGTAGAGCATTTGTCCCATAGGAGCTAATGCTTTATTTATCACAGTGGTTTCAAAACTGCACAATTCTAAAATTTTCATTTTCTCTAGTAAATGCTCCTTTTCGATAGATTCACTCAAAGAGTCTGGGTCTAAAATTAGCCTATTGGGGAATCGGCTAACCCTTTCCCTGTTGAATATTCATGTAAGAAATGATGACGTCATGGATATCTATTAGCTCAACTTTTATAATGTGAACTTTTCAATGATTGTTTTTGCCTTGACAAAAACTGAAGAATCATATCTATATAACATCAAAAGCAGGAGCCGTCTGATCTGGGTCTTCTCTTTTTGCAAATGTGTTAAAGGGCATTTACAAGGTATATATTAGGGGAATGGTTAACCCATTACTTCTTAGGTAAATGTCCTCGGAGTGAAAGGTTAAAACAGGACACGTTCTCAAATCATATGGTTTGTTAGAATTTGAGCTGGATGTAGTCAATGGGCCATTTCTCCATACATAAGTCTGTTTACACATTTGCAAACAGGTAGACCATCAGGAGCCATCAGGGACTGGTCTGTTTGTTAAAGAATTGACATAGATAACGTGCAGACCATTCTACAGTTTCTGCAGTTACCAAACTAACTTGTTTAACCCATTCCCTCATAGAGACGACTTTTGACGACTCTGTAAAAGTCACTTTGTGAAACCATTGTGATAAATAGAGCATTTGCTCCTGTAGGAGCAAATGCTCTATTTATCACAATGGTTTCAAACTACAAATTTCTAAAAAGTATCCATTTCTCTAGTTAATGCTCCTTTTCGGTAGATTTATTCAAAGAGGTTGTATCTAAAAATAGCCTATGAGGTAATGGGTTAAATTCCGCTAATTAATATTCGCGCCTAGTTATTACATGGATATACATGAAGCAAAATGTTTAACCCTTTCCTTCATACAAACACTGTTTTACGCCTATGAAAGCAGAGTAGACCCAAATCAGACGGCTCCTATAGGAGCCGTCTGATCAGGGTTTGCTCTGTTTGCTTATGGTACAGATCTGATCCTACATTTTCTGTCTGAGCCAAAATGCCATATGTTCATATGCCATTATACAAAATAATCTAATTAATATTCATGATGACATTATTTCCTACATGAATATTTATGAAGTAAAAGGGTAGTGCAGGTTTTACTGTAATCCATGGCTTAAAGTACACGTGCACTTCAACTTTGTCTTTGAAGAAAGAAGAGTTCTGCAATAAGACGATAGCTGACGACAATATGTCTAGGTGATAGTCACGTGACTCTTTGCACGCTAAGAAATTGTCGCCTGCAAACATATTACCGTCTGTTGCAATTCTCACAAATAGTTTATTCTTCCGAATCTATTCTACAAGATAATTCGAGTTACTCGGTGTCTCATCAAGATCCAAACAGAGTAGACCCAGATCAGAGGGTTAGTACAGCTGGTGCCTCAAAAACTAAAGAAGCTAAATGATATTTGAAAGTTAAGGGGGAGAGAATTTAACCATTCCCACATACAAACGCCTTTCTCTGTCTTTGCAAACAGACTAGACCCAGATTAGACGGCTCCTATATCAGGGTCTGCTCTGTTTGCTAATGGAAGTTTGATAGATCTGTTTCTTTAGTTTCTAAAATGGCAACAAAATTTCATTATAACTATGTTGTCGATGAATAATCATTAGGTATTGAGTTTTGTAATAAATATAGAACAGGGAAAGGGATATCCCTTGTCCAGCTATTCATATCGTAAACAGTTTGGATCTAGATGAGGTGCCGAGTACTCCGGATCTAAGGATCTAGCTGAGGCGCCGAGTACTCCGGATCTAAGGATCTAGCTAAGGCACCGAGTACTCCGGATCTAATGATCTAGCTCTAAGGATCTAGCTGAGGCGCCGAGTACTCCGGATCTAAGGATCTAGCTAAGGCGCCGAGTACTCCGGATCTAAGGATCTAGCTGAGGCGTCGAGTACTCCTGATCTAAGGATCTAGCTGAGGCGCCGAGTACTCTAGGTCTCATCAGGATCTAAGATAGTTTGACAAATGGTCAGAAAGGTCTCAATAGCTTGATCGGGAATACCGGTAATCAAAATTTCAACGAGTAGCTCTTATGTGGTTGTTTTACACCGGAGTAATACTTTAACCCATTCTCTCCTTTTTGCGCCTCTGTAAAACTCATTTATTGAAACCATTGTGATAAATAGAGCATTTGCTCCATAGGAGCAAATGCTCTATTTATCACAATGCTTTAAAAGCTACGCAGTTCCAAAATTCTCCTTTTCTGTAGTTAATGCTCCTTTTCGGTAGATTAATTCAAACAGGCTGTGTCTAAACATAGTTTAGGAGGGAATTAGTTAATGATCATACTTATCCAAAATCACACTTCTTCCAGTACATACTATTACAATTTAGTATAACTCTCACTGAGTGACACTGTGATTGTCCTTGCAATTAGTTTTTATCCAGATGAGACGCCATTGCTTGACTGACATTAAGCGAAACTGTGATTATCTTTTACAAGCATTTTGGATCCAAAATAAAACGTCAGGTGTCGCCAATGTGTGGCAAATGATATATTTTATGTCTAAACTACTGTACAACAAAATATCATTGAGCAGATATGTCATCCACTTTGCAAGCAGTTTGGATATATATTACATGTAACTCATACATGTGCGAGTTGGTGACTCCTTCGTCAAGCTGGTTGGATCCAGATGATACACAGATAGGACACTTGGTAACCACACTAGGATCCAAACTGTCAGACACTGATAAAGAATTGGACAAGAAATTAAATACATATGGTGTTTGGTAAGTGGGGTGTGTGAAGGAATTAAACCCTTTCCCTCATATTGACGTCTTTTGATACCTCTGTATATGGTTCTTCTTGAAACCATTGTGATAAATAGAGCATTATTTTGCCCATATGGAGCAAATGCTCTATTTATCACAATGGTTTCAAAACAGCACAATTATAAATGTTTCCTTTTTTCTAGTAAATGCTCCTTCTCGGTAGATGTATTCAAAGAGGTTGGATCTTAAAATAGCCTATGAGGTAATGGGTTAAACAAGGAAGAATTCAACAAAAAGCAATTAACAAGGGGGGGTTTAACAAGGAGGAATTCAGCAAGGGGGATTTAAACAAAGAAAAATCAATTTGAAGGAATTCAACAAAGTGGAATTCGGCAATGGGAGTTGAACAAGGGGGAAAGGGTTTCAACGAAGAGTCAGCAAGGGGTGCGGAAAGGGTGAATTCAATAATAATGAATTAAACAAGTAGCATTCAACAAGGAGGAATTTGAAATAGAAGACTTCAACAAAGAGAAAATCAATTAGGAGTAATTCCATTAGGAGAAAATAATTTAGCAAGAAAGAGTTCCACAAGTAGAGTTCAACATGGCACAATTCAACAAGTAGAAATTCAACAAGGAGGATTTCGACATGGAGAAATTCAACAGAAAGGAATTCAACAAGAAAGAATTTAATTTTAATAAGGAGAATTCAGCAAGGCGGGATTCACCAAGTAGAAATTCAATAAAGAAGCAATTACCAGTGAGAAATTCAATAAAGAAACATTCACCAGTGAGAAATTTAATAAAGAAGCATTCACCAAGTAGAAATTCAATACAGAAGCATGCACCGGTGAGAAATTCAATAAAGAAGCATCCACCAGTTAGAAATTCAATTCACCGGTGAAAAATTCAATAAAGAAGCATTCACCAAATAGATATTCAATAAAGAAGCATTCACCAATGAGAAATTCAATAAAGAAGCATTCACCAGTGAGAAATTCAATAAAGAAGCATTCACCAGTGAGAAATTCAATAAAGAAACATTCACCAAGTAGAAATTCAATAAAGAAGCATTCACCAAGTATAAAGTCAATAAAGAAGCATTCAACGGTGAGAAATTCAGCAAGGACATAAAGTTGAACTGCAATATCTAGAACTCGGATAATTCGAACTTCGGGAGAACTCGAACAAAAAGTTCGATCCTTCCAATATTTACAATACAAAATTGTTCTAAAATATAGCACTACGCATATTTAGAAACACATGTGACAGCTTAATGCAGATCAAAAGTAATGCTGAAAGCTTCTACAGGAGCTTTCGGCATTACTTTAGACCTGCATTAAGCTGTGAACTTGAGATATTGGTCAGATTATAAATCGGATGACTCGAACCTTTGTTATCTCGAACAAATTTGTATTGTTCCTTGAAGTTCGAGATATCGAAGTTCAACTGTATTCAATAAGGAGGTTTTCAGCAAGCGAAATATCTAGAAGGATTAATAATGCAATACGAAGGTCAACAAAGAACTTGAGCAAGGAGACATTCAACAAGGAGGAATTCAGCAATGAGAAATTAATCAAGGAGGAATCCAAAATGGATGCTAGACACTTTTTCGTCTGCTTCGAGTGTTTAAGTGGGCGTATGTTCAATTGTTTTATAAAAAGATAAACAGTGTGTCAAACAGTTTGGATCATGATAAGACGACAAGTTACACAGTGTCTCATCTGGATCCAAATTTCTTGAAAATGATATATCAGACCCGTCCTCGTGACACCGAAATGGTTAAGAAATGGTAGAAAAAGTGTGCTTTTGAAAAGTGTAGCAGACAAACGTTTTTGCAGGTTGAGCATTTTCAATTCAAATCAATTCAACCCTTTCCATGTTCTATATTTACATGTATACCAAATTTCAATACCCTCTGAATATTCATAAACAAAATAGTTATAATGAAATATGGAACTTGAAACATTGTAGCCATTTTAGAAACTAAAGAAACAGATCTATAAAATTATATTTGCAAACAGAGTAGACCCTGGCCAGACAGCTCCTATAGGAGCCGTCTGGTCTTGGTCTACTCTGGTTGCAGATGCGTGAAAATGCGTTTATATGAGGGAAATGGTTAAAGCCTTTCTCCGCTGTGACAAGAACAAGTTCTGCTCTAGTTTAAACCTGGTGTAATTTTGAGTGACTACAGTAAAACACCTCTAATGCGACCACTTAATGAACAAACATGGGTTTTGTTATAAGCAGGTGGTTGCTTAATGCAGGAAAAAGATAATGCAGAAAGCTCCTCTAGGAGCTTTCTGCATTACTTTTGTACTGCATTAAGCTACCACCTGACTCTACCACCCAGAATTATACCTCTTTTTAGGTGGTCGCATTAGAGGGGTTTTACTGTACTTGACATTTGATCAAACCTATGATAAATTACATGTAATGACAATGCATCAAACAGCTTGGGTCTAAATGAGTTACTCGGCGTATCATTGGTCCAAGCTGTTAGCACGTGCAAGTCAGGACGTGGATTGTACTATAAGGGTAAACTCTCGTTTCCGTGCTAATGACGACGTGCGGCCCAATACAGTCGTACACATGTCATGATTTTCACGCTTGCAAGCATAGATATTACATGTTCGACGCTTTTACAGTCTGTGATATTTTTTTTAGTTTTGAATTGTACAGGCGCCGTGTATATTAAATTAATTTTATATCATGAAGATATTAAAAAGCCATCAGAAACGCATTAACATGCAGAACTTACGAACTGGGAATTCTGGGTATCCTGAACGATGTCCCGCTGGTGTGTAATCAAACAGGCCTGTTGTCACGTTGTGAACAACGCTCAAAACGGGTCTATGAAAAATGGTCGTTGTTTCTTGGCTCGTTTGTTGTCTGTGAGAGACAAATAGGTTTGGAAGAACGGTTACTCCTCCGAGCACAGCCAGACGACGCCAGTAAGTACGAGTTGGCTCCCTTTGATGGCGCCAGTCGGATTGGAGGTCAAGATACAGAACGCAAACACAAATAGTTTGGGGCTCGAGATAGGATTCCGAGAAATTCGGCTTAAATTCAGAACGGAACTCCATTGAAAAAAAATCATTGCTTTGAACCTTAATTTTTGTTGCCTTTCTTCTTCCTTTGTTTTACTCATGACTTGGTGGACGTCCATGGAAGTGTTTCAGCCTATCATAATTAGAATAAATGCATTTAAATGTGCATTAAGAAAACACCGGAGAATTGTATTGAAATCGCAAAACAATGAGAATGAAATACAGTACTACCTCTCTATAACGACCATTGTGTTAATTAGCTGGTATTTAGGGCAAGTGGCTGCTTAAAGCAAGTTGAAAGTAAAACAGAGCGCTCCTATAGGAGCGTTCTGGTTTACTTTCAACTTGCTTTAAGCAACCTGCCTTTAACACAAAATACTTTATGTAATTTAGTGGTCGTTATAGAGAGGTGTTACTGTATGTACATTATCAACATGTCCTGACCAGGCGGTTCCTACATGAACCGTCTGTTCTGGGTCTTCCCTGTTTACAAAGGCATTACAAGGTGTAAATTACTAAAATAGTTAACCCTTCTCTTGCTGAATTTTAAAATAAATGTCTCCTTCTTTACCACTGCCCTGTTGTATGATTACATATATCTTCACTGTGTACAAGTATTTCGATGTGCAGTCACTGCCGTGGAGTGCACTGGTTGTACATTCAAGTTGTAAATAGTGCAGACCCTGATGAGACAGATCCTGTAGGAGCTGTCTCATCTGGGTCTTCACTATTTACAGGTAGGTATATTGACGTGAATAGCAAGCGAAGGGTTAAAAGGCATGTATCTGCTTCGTGCAGAGCGAAAGTAATACCGAAAGCTTCTCTGTTCTGCATTAAGCTACCACTTGCATTATAGTTCACAAAGATTGAGTATATAATAAATCTAATTTTCACCGTCCCGCTGGCTTTCGTAACTACTCGGCTCACTTCGGCAAATTCGGAAAAAAAGTAGGTTATAAGTTTTAGTTTGTGGTTAAGGCCGCTTCAGATGAACAGCTAATGAACTCTTCTTCCATCAAGAATAAAGGTAAGCCCTAGGGGAAACATAATACAGACATTGCAAGAAATAGGAGGGGCAAAACGGAAATACATGAGCGCGTGCAGATTGATTTTGTGAAATCGCAGACGTTTTATTACAGAAACAATACGAAAAGGCTTTTAGCGGTTACATATACTAAACTCTTAGCAAGATAAGCAATTGTCGTCTGCGAAATTTGTCGTGTGCAATAAATTCTGAAAGTGTAACTTCACTCGTATTTTTTTAAAAAAAAGCTTGATCGGAGTGTCAGACAGTGTTGATCCAGATGAGACAACAAGTTACTCGGAGTGGGATCTGGATGCAAACTGTCTGCATAGATCATCACTGACTGTCAGTAAGGGTAGAGTATACTACTGCCTACATTTAATGTCTCTTATAACTCTTTCCCAGTTTTATGTTTATCCCAACTTTCAATACTTAATGAATATTCATGGACATAATACGTATAATGAAATATGGAAGGTGGGACATTGTATCCATTAGAAGCTAAAGACCATTACATATCTATCAAATTCCATTAGCAAACAGAATAGACACTGGTCAGACGGTTCCTACAGGAGCCGTCTGATCTGGGTCTACTATTTAATGCAATTGCGTGAAAAGGAGTTTATATGAAGGAAATAATTAACGGGGGTCTCAAAAATCCTTTAATTCATTACTTGATAGAAAGGCTTTATGGCTGGGGGCTTTCTGATCTTGGTCTACTAACGCTGTTTGCTTGTGCAATGAAATAGATCCGATTTGAAAGGTTTTTGCTAGGGCTAAACATTTTCTTGGGTGGTGATCCCCCGAAAGCAAAAATTGCAAACACAAAAAGAGAAAATTGCAGACTCGTTTTTATTGAGTCTGTTCATGAGCAGTAATTGAAAGTGCAACACTGTTCACGCCCCCTAGCACCGACTTAAGCGGTATTCATTTTTCAGAACAAGAAGTAAACCCGTTACTCCATAAGTACGCCAATTTATGTCTTTGCAAACAAAGTTGACCCAGATCAGATGGCTCCTAAAGGAGTTGTCTGATCAGGGTCCGCTTTGTTTACTAATGGAATTAGATCCGATACAAAACTTACCTGTGCTTATGCGTCAATACACAAAATTAACTAATTAACCTATTCCCTCATATTGATGACTTTCGACGACTCTGTAAAAGCCACTTTTTGTGAAACCATTGTGATAAATAAAGCATTTGCTCCTATATGAGCAAATGCTCTATTTTTCACAATGATTTCAAACTAAAGTAATATAAAATGGTCCTTTTCTCAAGTGGCTACGTGAAGTTTTCAAATATTTGACAATATCCCATTTAGTTATATTGTGTCACCTGTCGAGAGGCAGTATGTCACTTAGGGATCACTTTTCCGTCGTCTGTCAGTCTGTCTGTTCGTCACGCTTTCGTTTTTGGCTGTCATTTCTAAACTGATCATTATAGAGCTTTCAAATTTCATATGTGTCTTCCTCTCATTGAGGGCCATTGGCATAACTAAGGTCCATCACTCTGCATGCAATTCTTTTATTCCCCTTTGTTCCGATTTTCGCACATCAGCATATTAACAGTTTTTATGTCAGCTGCGAGCAGGTGCCACATGTGTGTTCTCCGAACACTATTGTTTTTTGTATATCGAAATACCTTCGCTTTGAAACAGCGTTTTTCTCGTGCAAATTAACTAACGATGGCGGGTCAATTTTTGACCCCAGGGGCATAATTTATGTAAATTTTGTAGAGAACCTAAACATGATGCTATGTGCCAAATATTAAAGCTTAGAACTTTCCAGTTTCAGGTGAAGATTTCAAAGTTTTCACTATATGTTTCTATTGAAAACTGGCCACCCCTAGGGCGAGGCCAATTTGGACCCAGTGGCATAATTTATATAACTTTGGTAGAGGACCTGAACATGATGCTATGTGCCAAATATGAAAGCTGAGAACTTTCCAGTTTCAGAGGAGAAGTTTTCATAGAAAACTTGCCAACCCTGGGACGGGGCCAATTTGGACCCAGGTGCATAATTTACATAATTTTGTACAGGACTTGAACATGATACAATGTACCAAATACGAAGCCGATAACCTTCCAGTTTCAGAGGAGTAGATTTTCAAAGTGTTCACTATATGTTTCTTAAAACTGACCATCCCTGCGACAGGGCCAATCTTGACACCAGGGGCATAATTTATAACTTTTGTAGCAGACCTGGACATGATGCAATGTGCCAAATATGAAAGCTGAGAACCTTTCAGTTTTAGTAGAGAAGATTTTTAAAGTTTTCACTATATGTTTCTATAGAAAACAAGGCACCCCTGGGGCAGGACCAATTTTGACCCAGGGGCATAATGTATATAACTTGTGTAGAGGACCTACAGATGATACTATGTGCCAAAGATGAAAGCTGAGAACCATGTAGATTCAGAGGAGGAGATTTTTAAAGTTTCAAATTGTTGATGACCAACAACAAACGACGCACACCGCACGACGATGGGCATCAGGTGATCACAAAAGCTCACCCTGAACACTTTGTGCTCAGGGTCCATGCTTAAAAAGCTTTTAGTGGAGTCTGAGAACGTTCTCAAGCATTTGATTGGTCAGATTTGAGCCTTTGGCTCAAATCTGACCAATCAAAAGCTTGAGAACTCAAATCTGAGTTCTACCAAAAGCACCAGATAAAGATGCATTCTCTATATCGTCTAATATCGTCCTTCTTGTGTGGGTTTGGTGGAGAAATAAAGAAGTTATGCTTACAAATGTTTTAATTATCCCATAGTATGTGGACCTCTGGCTTCTAGAGATTGTATCGCATAGTAATATGCATAGTATATTGGACAATGAACACAAACAAAAACACAATCTATAATTTAAACTATTTTATTTTCATAGTTTATAGTTTTGTTATTAAAAACCACCATATATGGTGATTATACATAATGAATATGCAAATGACCTAGGTCAGTATGCAAATGAGATGATGTCATGTGACAGATATTCAAAACAATAATGAATATGCTTGGAATCTGAAAGTGACAAGGCTTAGCAACAGGACTAAAATTATTTTTAAAAAAATGTTAAAAAGAACTACCGCACAGTAAGACCTTTCTATAAAGACCATTCTAAACTGTCTCATTCTGGATATTTCAGACAGGTTACAGCTTAACCCATTCCCTCATAGGCTATTTTTAGATCCTACCTCTTTGAATAAATCTACCGAAAAGGAGGATTAACTACAGAAAAGGAAACTTTCAGAATTGTGTAGTTTTGAAATGGTTGTGATAAATAGAGCATTTGCTCTACTTATCACAATGGTTTTAGAAAGTGACCTTTTCTGAGGCATCAAAAGCGTAAATATGAGGGAATGGGTTAACCCATTCCCATTCCCTCGTATTGACACCTTTTGACCTATTCCCTCATTGACGTATCTTGATGCCTCGGTAAGTCACAGTAAGTTTTAAACCATCATGATAAATAGAAAATTTGCTCCATGGATGCAAATTCTCTATTTATCACATTGGTTTCAAAATTACACAATTCTAAAAAAAAATCCCTTTTCTAGTAAATATTCCTTTTCAGTAGATCTATTCAAAGAGACTGGGTATAAAAATAGTCTTTGAAGTAATGGTTTTAAAAAGAGCCTATGGGGATGAATGCATGATGAAAGTTATGCATTTAGCTTCCACAGGAGTTGTCTGCATTACTTCAATTCTGCATTCAGCAGCCACCTGCATTTCAACATGGCCAAGTCTGCTCATTATCTCTTTCTCTGCTGAATATTCATGTAAGAAACAATGATATTATGAATATTTGTAAACACTTTCCTCCATAAATATGCCTTTCTACACCTCTGTAAAAGTCACTTTATGAAACAATTGTGATAAAAAGTCATTTTATGAAACCATCTATTTATCACAATGGTTTCAAACTACAAAGTTCTAAAAAAAAAAATCCTTTTCTCTAGTTAATGCTCCTTTTTGGTAGATTTATTCAAAGAGGTTGGATCTAAAAATAGCCTATGAGGGAAAGGGTTAAATGATTTTTATAATTGCATATGTGCTCAAAAAATATTGGTACTAGTGGAAACTGTATTCAGATTTAGTATAATATAATAAGCAAACAGTGCAGACCCTGATCAGTAGGCTCCTGTACACGAGCTGTCTGATCTGAGTCTACTCTGTTTTGTATGAAGGAATGGGTTAAGCAGCTACCTGTGTGTGAAAGTCTGTTCGTAAAGTGGTCGTTATATTGAAGTTCAGCTGTTATCACTTAAAACTAAAAATATTGTCTTTTCCTTAACCCATTAATTATATTAGCAAACAGAGCAGACCCAGATCAGACGGCTACTCTGTTTGCAAATGCGTGAAAACACGTTTCTATGAGGGAAAGGGTTAACCCACTTTCAGACATTTTGAATAAATCTACTGTAAATGAGCATTAACTAGAGAAAAAGAAACAAATAGAAATGTGTAGTTCTGAAATATTGTGATAAATAGAGCATTAGCTCCAATGGAGCAAATGCTCTATTTATCACAATAGTTTCAAAAAGAAACTTTCATAGAGGTATCAAAAGGCATCAATATGGGGGAATGGGTTAATAAGAACAGAGTATAGAAGACATATGCGAACAGTGAAAACCCAGATCAAAGGGTTCCTTTTGGAACCCTATGATTAGGGTCTGCACTGTTTGTCATAAAATCATTTTTATTGATATTTTGGGTTTTTTATTCAGAAAGGGTGGAGCCAACAGACTAGGGTGGAGCCAACAGACTAGGGTGGAGCCTAGGGTGGAGCCAACAGACTAAGGATTAAACAATCAAAACTAACTCAATTACTCATCATGTTGCAACAAATCTTAAGAGTTTCACATCCCCACACTAAATCACTAACAACATTACAGAACAACAATCGTTCAATGATCAAAACTGAGTATTTTAAAACTGACAAATTCTCAAACACATTAAAATTCAGAGGTATTTTGTTAATCCAATCACATTTTCACATTCCAGACAAACCCCTAGTTTTGTCCAGACAGTTTTCAGATTTGTCTAGACAAAATTCCATTTTTTTTCAAAGTTCCAATTTTGTCCAGACAAAGTTCCAATTTTGTCCAGACAAATTCCGATTTTGTCCAATTTTATTCATAAAAACATCCAAACAAACTACACAATGCGGATCATGTCTTTCAACATTATCAAATGCTTCAAATGCTGTTGACAATCTAAGTTTCATTAGTACCTTAACCCAATTCCCTCATAGGCTATTTTTAGATCCAACCTCTGATTAAATCTACCAAAAAGTAGCATTTACTAGAGAAAAGGAATTTTTCAAAATTGTGTATTTTTGAAACCATTGTGAAAAATAGAGCATTTGCTCCTGTGGAGCAAATGCTCTATTTATTACAATGGTTTCACAAAGCGACTTCTACAGAAGCGTCAAAAGGTGTCAATATGTGGGAATGGGTTAATAATCCTAATATTCCAACAGATAAACTAAAAAAGAGTTTTGCATATCAAACAGCGCAGACTCTTATCAGAGGATTACTCCAAAAGACCTCTGATCTGGGTCTATACTATTAGCAAATACAAATAAACATGTGCCCCGTATTGAAAGGATAAAACAATAGTTATAACAGTCAAGTCCTGTAAACATACCTTGTCACTTTCAAATAAAATGGCACTTTAATAATCATAATTATCATCTTAAAAGTACAAAAAGACATAAAATGTGTTTTTTAAAATCTATTGTTATGACAACAATATGTAACCATGACAACCAGCAAACCAAAATACCCATGGCAAACTAACAAATTAACATGAAAAACAATTGCACCAGTGTCAATTTAAGACATTCTGTTTCTTACATATAGTAATGGTTATGTGGTATCCCATTCCCTCATAGGCTATTTTAAGACCTATTCCCTCATAGGCTATTTTAACCCATTCCCGCATATTGACGACTCTGTAAAAGTCACTTTGTGAAACCATTGTGATAAATAAGAGAATTTGCTCCTATAGGAGCAAATGCTTTATTTATCACAATGGTTTAAAACTACAAAATTCTAAAAAAAATCCTTTTCTATAGTTGATGCTCCTTTTCGGTAGATTTATTCAAAGAGGCTGTATCTGGAAATAGCCTATGAGATAATGGGTTAAGACCTATTCCCTCAAAGGCCATTTTGAGAACCAACCTCTTTGAATAAATCTGCTGAAAAGGAGCATTTACTAGAGAAAAGACAAATATCACAACTGTGTAGTTTTTTAACTGTGTAGTTTTTAAACCATTGTGATAGATAGTGTTTTCTCCCATAGAACAAATGCTCCATTTAACCCTTTCCCAGTTCTACATTTATTTCAAATTTCAACACGTACTGAATATTCTAGGTTTATACTGTTTGCAATGATGTGATAAAGCATTTACATGAGGGAAAGAGTTAACGGTTAACCCTATACTTCTGGGCCTACTCTGTTTGCATTAACCCTTTCCTCCATTAAAACGCCTTTCTACGCCTCTGTAATAACAACTTCTTGAAACCATTGTGATAAATACAGCATTAAATTTTGCTCCAATAGGAGCAAATGCTCTATTTATCACAATGGTTTCAAACTACAAAATTCTAAAATTTTACTTTTCTCTAGTAAATGCTCCTTTTGGGTAGATTCATTCAGAGGTTGGATCTAAAAATAGCCTATGGAGGAAAGGGTTATAAAGTCACTTTAACCCTTTCCTGTATTCATGTAAGAAATAATGATGTAATGAATATTAATTAGATAAACCTGTTATAACACATGGAAACAGGAATATTTGGGCATGGCCAAAACTGAAGAATCATATCTATATTACGTCATAAGCAAACAAAGCAGACCCTGATCAGGCAGCTCCTACAAGAGCTGTCTGATCTGGATCTACACTGTTTGCATCATGTAGTCACTTAAAAGAGGTTTTACATAACCCTTCTTCTGTTCAATATTAACCCATTACCCCATAGGCTATTTTTAGTTCCAACCTCTTTGAATAAATCTACCAAATAGGAGCATTAACTAGAGAAATGGATTTTTTTTGGATTTTTTAGTTCTGAAACCATTGTGATAAATAGAGCAATTGCTCCTTAGGAGCAGATGCTCTATTTATCACAATGGTTTCAAAAAATTACTTTTACAGAGGCGTAGAAAGGCGTATTTATGGAGGAAAGGGTTAATATAAGAAATAATGACCTCATGAATATTTATAAGCTCAATTTTGATAATGTAAACTTTTGCCTTGATACACACTATAGACTCAGATGTATATTATTCTATAAGCAAACAGAGCAGACCCTGATCAGACGGCTCCTATAGGAGCCGTCTGATCTGGGTCTACTCCGTTTGCAAATGCATGAAAAGGCGTTTATATGAGGGAGAGGGTTAACATATAAGAGTACAAAGGCATAACTGGTACGAACAATTAAAAACTCGTTATCATCCAATTATAGGGTAAAACAATGATGGAAAAACTGTTCAAGTGGGAGGCCATACAACATAGACAATGAGGTACCAGACAGAGGGCTTCAATGTTGAAATTTTAAGATAAAACACTTAACCCTTTCCCTGCTGAATATTCATGTAAGAGATATTGACGTCATGCATATTTATTAGCCGATTTCTTATATACATCGTATGCAGGATGTTTTGGTATTGGAAGAACCTGTACTCTCAGGTCTATTATAATTTCATTGGCAAACAGAGCAGACCCTGATAAGGTGACTGCTATAGGAACTCTCTGATCTGGGTCTGCTCTGTTTGCAAATGTGTGAAAAGGTGTCTATATGTGGGGAAAGAGTTAATCCTAAACTTAAATGTAAATTGTGTCAGTGAGAAAGAAAACAAGACAGTAACCTTTTACCTGACACATCTGCAAACACAGTAGAACCAGATCAGATGGCTCCTATAAGAACCATCTGATCAGGGTCTGCTCTATTTGGTTATGAGAAAGACAAGATTCTACAGTTTCTGTCATGGTCAAGTTTTCCTTCATAATGCCATTTTAAAATTTCATGCAATTAATATTCATATGTTTCCCTCATATAAACGTCTTTTGACGCATTTGCAAACAGAGAAGACCCAGATCGAACAGCTCCAACAGGAGTCATCTGATCTGGGTCTACTCCGTTTACAAAGGCGCAGAAAGGCATGTTTATGGAGCAAATAGTTATTTGGAGCACTTGCTGCAAGCCACTTTCAGACTACAATACAATAATACAATGTATTTCTGTAGGTGAGACTCAAGAGGAAGATAGAATGCCCTTACATTAATATTACCTACTTAACAGGCAGTATCATACAAGATACACTATAGATCTGCCAATGCTCAAAGGCACATTAAACCCAGTGCAAAACTGTAGCATATATATACATACACGCTACAGCCCAATCTCCGGTAATCTTTGTTAGCTGTCTGCATCCAGATAAGGTGCCGAGAACTCGGTGTCTCATCCAGATCCATTGGCACTGTTGTTGGAAAAATGACCCAAAACCCCAATTGTTATAAAATCATTTTGACTTTCATACTTCAGATATTATTTATAGAACCATATAGCTATTCAAATACTAAAACTTCTCTATCAAACCTATGTTTTAAACACTTTTCGAGTCCATTCTTAAGAATAGTTACTACATAGGGTTTGGTGCAGAAATCAAGGAGTTATTCTTAACACATTCCCTCATATTAACATTCACACCTTTTGATGCCTCTGTAAAGTCACTTATTGAAACCAGTGTGATAAAATAGAGCATTTGCTCCATTGGAACAAATGCTCTATTTATCACAATGGTTTCTCAACTACTCAATTCACAATGTTCCCCTTTTCCTAGTAAATGCTCCTTTTCATTAGATTTATTCAGAGAAGTTGGGTCTAAAAATAGCCTATGAGGTAATGGGTCTAAAATACTCAATGAGGACCCCACCCTTTTGCAAAACAAATTGAATGGCATTGGGAGTCGTAAGGTACATCTGAATATTTGGAATCATAAATGTCTTCCATACTATGCCCTTGTTTATAATTAAATATCTTCAATGAATATTACTGAATCACTTTACGAACATATAACGTTCTAAAACAATGGGTCTTCTAGTGTCGGAGAATTACCAAATATCGGATACTGCACTCGATTATAGACTCAAACTCCGTCACTTATCACAAGTTAAACCAGAATTAAACACAAGTTAAACCAGAATTAAAGACAAACACTAACAGGATTCTGGGTTTTTGAATGTAGAACACACAATCATACAGTATCATCTGCAAACAGTGTAGACCCAGATCAGCGGCCTCCTACAGGAGCGCTCTGATCAGAGTCTGCACTGTTTGCTATTCAGCTCAGCTTCGAAAGTGTTAAAACAAACTGAAGTGTGACATATAATAGAAAGACAGACAGAGAGATGAGCTGACAGGTAGGCAGACAGATGAGCTGACAGATGGGCAGACAGATGAGCCGACAGCTGGGCAGACAGATGAGCCGACAGATGGGCAGACAGATGAGCCGACAGATGGGCAGACAGATTGCTTACAAGTTATGTCTATATTAACCTTTTACTCCTCTAGGAGCCGTCTGATCTGGGTCTACTGTTTGCAAATGCGTGAAAACATGTTTATATGAGGGAAAGGGTTAACCCTTTACTCCATGAATATTCTTGTTAGACATACTGACATCACCGACAAGACAGAATCTGTAAAGTCATATCTTTATTACAGCATCTGAAAACTGAGCACGACCTGATCAGAAAGCTCGTACAGGTGTTGTCTGGTCTGGGTCTACTCTGTTTGCAAATGTGTGAAATTGCATTTATATGAAGACTGTGGGACACATATGCACTATCCTATAGGAGGTGTCTGATCAGGATCTGCTTGGTTTGCTTATGATATGATATAGATATGATTTTGCAGTTTTTGTCATTGCCACCATTCCCGTGTCCATGTGCTATTTATTAACAATACATCTTATTTATATTCATGATGTCATTATTTCTTACCTTAACCCTTTCCCTCATATAAAAGTGTTTTCACGCATTTGCAAACAGAGTAGACCCAGTTTACTCTGTTTGCTAATAGAATTTGATAGATCTGTTTCGATACTTCCTAAAATGTCTACAATGCTCCACCTTCCAGATTTCTTTATAACTATTTTGTTAATGAATATTCAGTAGGTATTGAAAATTGGCCTAAATACAGAACAGGGAACCAGGGTTAAATACAGAACAGGGAACCAGGGTTGTCATTATTTCCTACAAGAATATCCAATACAGGAAGGGACAAGAGATTTTGATTTTTATGACAGTTCAAAGAGGTTCTCAGAGCTACAGATAAAGGCGCGTACCCGTACCCAAATACTAAAATCGTCATTTCTCCACCAAACTCTATACTGTGACCACTCTTTAGAATCGTCTCTTTGAGACGATTCTAAAGAGTGGTCACAGTATAGGTTTTCGTGGAGAAATAGAGGGAGCTATTGTTAA
Organism: Azorinus chamasolen; assembly: GCA_963576725.1. NCBI lineage: Eukaryota > Metazoa > Mollusca > Bivalvia > Cardiida > Solecurtidae > Azorinus > Azorinus chamasolen. The sequence continues at coordinate 62,711,205 of OY755250.1, forward strand.
AATCATTGTTAACCCTTTCTCTCATATAAACGTGTTTTCACACATTTGCAAACAGAGTAGACCCAGATCAGACGGCTCCTAGGAGCCGTCTGATCAGGGTCTGCTCTGTTTGTTAAAGGAATTTGAAAGATCTGTTTCTATACTACCTAAAATGGCCTTAATATTTCACCTTCCATATTTCATTACAACTATTATGTCCATGAATATTCAATAGGTATTGAAATTTGTAATAAACACAGAACAGGGAAAGGGTTAATGTACGCATCTTATCAGAACCCCTGGATTAGTACACATCTTTACCATATTCCAAGACCCAGTATACATATCAACAAATATCCCAGAAATTAGAACTTGCGAGTACCATTTTCCCATAATGCATCAGTCCAGCCGGTATCATCTGTCTGTGTTCAATAAAATTTCTAACCAGCACGGACATGATGTCATAAACTGGCGCGAATAATGTGGACCCCACCCTTTTGCAAAACTAATTCGAATGGCATTAGGGTCGTAAGGTCCATCTAAATATTTGGGGTCACGAATTTCTTCCATAATATGTCCTCGTTCATAATCAAATATCTTCAACGAATAACCCGGGCATACTTTGTGAACATACAACGTTCTAGAGAAAGGGTCTTCTAGTGTTGGTGAGTTTACGAAGATTGGGTACTGTGCCCGGTTGTAGACCCAAACTCCATCACTTTCACGACTTAACACTATTCCAAATCCTATTTTTTCACGAGTTCGTTTCACTGTTTCGTTTGTTTCGGATACGGAACCGTCCTGCAATACCTGCAGACACAGTCCGTCGCCATGAGGTAGCTGCTCAAATATGTTAACGTGGCTGTCGAATACTGTGAGGAGACGTCCAACACGTTGCCGAAGCTCCCAGTACGCTATTGTGCACCAATGAGGTCCCCGCGAACTCTGGCTTGTGTTCATACTCCCATTGTTGTAACCATTAGATGGGGAACCATCTGAAATGATACAAATTGATAAAAATGAAATATCACCAAATAAAACAGTATCTTAACAATTAGACATACATGTAGCTGCATTAAAGATTAACCCATTCCCTCATATTGACGACTTTTGATGACTCTGTAAAAGTCACTTTGTGAAACCATTGTGATAAATAGAGCATTTGCTCCTATAGGAGTAAATGCTCTATTTACCACAATGGTTTCAAACTGCAAAATTCTAAAAGTTTCCTTTTCTCTAGTTAATGCTCCTTTTGGGTGGATTTAATCTAAGAGGTTGTGTCTAAATATAGCCTATGAGGTAATGGGTTAAACTGTTTCCCTCTTACTGATGCCTTTTGATGTCTATGTTTGGATTTTTATCGTTTTTTTCCCCGGTTTTAACGTCGTTTTAACAGTATTTCAGTCATATCGCGACGTCCAGCTAATTACAGATGGAGGAAGACCCCAGAGGTTCTTCTGTACATAGAACAAATTGCACTGTTTCGTGCACAGAACATCTTCGTCATCTAGGTAGAACCACTGACCTACCGCAAGCCAGCTGGAAGGCTTCCTCAAATGAAAAATCCAAATACCCCGACCGGGATTTGAACCCACAGCAGTGAAGGGATTGTCAGTCGAAGACCATAACCACTCAGTCATGGAGGCCCGTTGTGACCATTAGATGAGGAACCCCATAGGAGCAAATGTTTTATTTATGACAATAGTTTCAAGACTATACAATTCTACAAATTCCTTTTTTTCTAATAAATGCTCCTTTTCAGTATATTTATTCAAAGAGGTTGGGTATAAAAATAGCCTATGAGGGAATGGACCTAAAAATAGCTGATGAGGGAATGGACCTAAAAATAGTCCTGAGGGAATGCATCTAAAATAACCTAAGTAGGAATGGATTACATGAGCTGAAAACATTTAGTAAAATGTGCAGCACAAAATCTAAGCATGAGATGTACACAATGTAAACATAAGTTGAGAGTTGCGCACATTCTAATTATCAATGAACTGGGCACAGTTTAAACAAGTTGTACACAGTCTATACACAAATCTAAATATGAACCATGCACTATTTAAACGTGAGCTGGGCTCAACTTAACATGAGTAGTACATGTATACTAAACATGTGCACAATATAACACCAAAAGTTGTTCACACTCAAAACAAATGAGAAATATAACAATCAACCTTTTCAACTCAATCCCTTCTGCTCACACGTCCTGTATACGCATATGTACAAGTCAATGTCTGAAACCATTGTCATAAATAGAGCATTTGCTCCATACAAGCAAATGCTCTATTTATCACAATGGTTTCAAAACTACACAATTCAAAAAAAAAATCCCTTTCTCTAGAAAAGGTGCAATTATGTAACGAGCAGATAACCCTTTACATGTTCAATATTCATTTAAGAAATAATGACACCATGAATGTTATATTAACTGAAATTTAATAATACACCATTTTCAAGGGATTTTTTTGCTTAGACAAACACTGAAACATCAGATCTGTATACCCCATAAGCAAACAGAGCAGACCCTGATCAGACAGCTCCTACAGGAGCCCTTTGATCTGAATCTACTCTCTTTTCACGTGCGTGAAAAGGTGTTTGTATGAAGGGAAGGGGTTAACAACGGGCTAAAACAAGTACTCATGGACGACTTGTTTAACATTGTATCTTTCTCCAGTATCTTTTGTATCTTTCTACAGTGAGTCATACATCGTAATGTTGGACACAAAAACCCTCCGACCCGACGACCATCGTCATACTTCATTCATAATAGCTATCCATCAACTTTGTTGAATTCCCAGAGCAACAGATAAAGGTGCATACAGTAGAATCCGTCTTAAGTGAGTCTTTACGACCTTATATGGATTGGGCACAGGAATCTTAAAAAGCAGGGGGTTGATTACCCTTTCCTCTATAAATACGCCTTCCTATGCCTCTGTAACAGTAACTTCTATATTAGTATTTGAATATGTTCTGTATTCAGCCAAATATTGATAAGGATCTACACTGTTTAACCCTTCACTGCATACTTACGCCTATGCAAACAGAGTAGACCAGATCAGACGGCTCCTATAGGAGCCGTCTGATCAGGATCTACTCTGTTTGCATCATATAGATGTGATTCTACAGATTATGCCATGGCTAATGCCATGAGCTATTATAACAATTAATCTAATTATTATTAATGATGTCATTATTTTCTTTGATGAATAGTCATGAAGTAAATAGTTAAGTTTCATGTAGACAGATGACATGATGACAGATCTAACTATTCCAGCAGGAAATATTTAATCAGGATCTACACTACTTGTTGCCTTAAACCCTTTTCCTCTTAGAGAGATACCTTTAGGTGCCTTCTTGGCCAAGGTAGACCCAGACTAGAGGAGTCGTCTGATAAGGATGTACTCTATTTACTTGTGAATTGATATAGACCTGATTCTATATCTAATTAATGTAATTAATATTCATGATGTCATTATTTCTTACATGAATATTCATGGAATAAAGGGTTAATGATGTCATAAAGTAATCCCATTTTCCTCAGATTCCTTGCCCAGTTTCATTAGTTTCCTAGACAATCAAATCCACTGTGATATGGTTTTTTATGAGAATTCTAAAATCTCTTATGGGCAATTCAGAGCCGCCAACAATCTCAATATCAGTAGAACAATGGTCTACCCTGCAACACAAAGCTGCCTCCAGACTTCTTATTTCTTCCTCTCTCGCCTGTCCAGCGCCAAAAGTGACCAGCCATATATTGGACATTCAGATCTCCAAACAAAATAAACGGATCTGCCAAACGGGCAGTGATTGCCAGTGATCTAAGATAACCTAATAGGACACTCAGAACTATGTCTCCACTAACGGAGCCCAGACTCTCCCAAGATCATACTCTCCACTGACCAATACTAATATATCGCCAGTGACCAATTAAATGCGAGCCAATCTATAGTATTCTCCGTCACACTGAAGCCATTGGCAGCTATCGTGTCGCCAAACATCAATTTCCCAGTGGAACGAACCAAGACTTTTGTCTCCAGCTGTATATACTCGAACCATGTTGACCAATCACAGGCGAGCCTAAATGACCAATAATACCATGAGTGGTCACAGGACTATCCTCTTCTGGCAAGGTCCGAGCTTCATGACGCCATCTGTTCCAGACTAGGCTTTACTAATATGACACTAGTCAATTAACTTATAGCCGAAGATGGATCCTTCCGTGGTCTACAGACGCTTGTCTCCGAATCACTTCATAATGACTTCTCCCTTGGGAATCAATCTCTACCACACACTTATCAAATAACAAACCCTTTATTGCTCTTAACCCTTTCTCTGTTCTACGTTTAGTCCAACTTTCAATATCTACTGATCATTCATGGACAAAATTGTAAAACGAAATATGGAAGGTGGAACATTGTTGAGGCTTTAGAAACTAAAGAAACAGATCTATTAAATTCCATTAGCAAACAGAGCAGACCCCGATCAGAAGGCTCCTATAGGAGCCATCTGATCTGGGTCTACTCTGTTTGCAAATATGTGAACACATGTTTATATGAAGTAAAGGGTTAATATGATCAACAATTAAACAATGGTTTCCTGTTGTATTTTCTAATGAATATTGACGTTTTCTGACATTAGACTACTCATAAATTCATGCTAATCTTTGCACACCTTACAGATCCAGACGAGATGTCCAATAACTCCATGTCACACCAGGATCCAGATTTTTTTTAACCCTTTACTTCATGAAATATGCCTTTCTACGCCTTTGCAAACTGAGTAGACCCAGATCAGACGGCTCCTGTAGGGTCTGTCTGATCTGGGTCTGCTCTGTTTGTTTCTGGAATTGTACAGATATGACTCAAGTATCTGCCATGGTAAAACAAATCCCCATCTATGTGCTATTTTAACAACAGTACAGCTATCCCGTCACTCCATATATACGCCTTTGCAAACAGAGAAGACCCAGATCAGAGGGCTCCTATAGGAGCTATCTGATCAGGGTCTGCTCTGTTTTCAGATGATATACCGTAATAATTAGATATGATTTTACAGTTTCTGTGATGGCTAATTCCTGTCCATGTGCTATTATAGCAAATTAAACTAATTGATATTCATGATGTCATTACTTCTTGCATGAATATTCAATAAGTAAAGCGTTAAATTCACAGTGTGACAAACAGACTGGACCATTTCCTCCATAAATACACATATGTACGCCTCTGTAAAAATCATCAATTGAAACCATTGTGATAAATAGAGCATTTGCTCCTATAGGAGCAAAATGCTCTATTTATCACAATTGTTTCAAAACTACACAATTCTAATATTTTCCTTTTCACTAGTTAATGCTCCTTTTTGGTAGATTTATTCAAAGTGGTTGGATCTAAAAAATAGCCTATGAGGGAATGTTATCTTACCAAGAGTTTGCATTGGAACATCCTATAGGAGCCGTCTGATCTGGGTCTACTCTGTTTGCGAGGCGTTTTTGAAAACATGCTTTTATGAAGGATAAGGGTTAAATTCATTAATATTCATAATCGACAGAGTCCTGCATGAATACTTATCAGGTAAAGGGTTAATAAATTAGTTTTTAATTACATTGTGAATTAATTCATCTATGTCTCCACAAGGTCCCCTAGAGTCAAAGCATGTCGCCATTTTCTATCTCGTTAACTCCTAATTAACTACATCGATGGTCTCAATGAAGACATAACCATTCAAGCCATTATCACGTTAACCCTGAATATCCACATCATTAATGCCTCCTTTCGTTGACAATACAGGATTCAAGTCGAGACAAAAATTTCCGGTTTATACCACAACAGACATAAGTCCTACAATTTCCACTATCCAATCCTTTATTTGAGCTGATCTGTCTCATTAAGAAGTCTGTTGATGACCAAGAGTCTAGACGACACAGATCAATTGCAATTAAGATGGCTGCCAAGACTTCATGTAATTTCACACTGAACCATATCAACACTTATCTAACTAAACACTCTTCCCCGCTTACAAATAAATCATTTCTTCATTTCTCAAAATTTTTCATTTCTAAAATTACCCAGGCAAATATCAAACTCCATATTTCTATCAATAATCACCACTAAACCTGGACATTTTCTCTATCTATACATCAGACTCTAGTCCTTTAAGTGTCTGACACCCATCATGCACTGGCATTTGCAAACAGTATAGACCAGGGATCTCCTACAGGACAACTTTGATCAGGGTCTGCACTGTTTGTCAATAAAAATCATCCAGCAAGTTTAGTCTGTCATACTGAGTGGACATAATTAAACACCGATACGTTATTCCAGTCTGAAGGCTCAGCGTTAGTTACCCTTAGAATTCAGACACCCAACCTCACATCTCCGCCTGTTTGTAATAATTCAATTCGGCACCATTTAGATAAATCTAAATTAGACTGACATAGTAGCAAACTGTGTAGACCCTGATCAAATAGCCCCTACTGGGTCTGCACTATTTGCCTAAGTGTGTCAGACCAAATAGGGTACATTTTAAAAGATCATACATAGCTCCAGACAAGATGCGTAAAATTCAGCATTTTTTCAAGAGTAGTTTCTTTATTTCTCAATCAAATCCAATGTTGTGACAACTCTAAAGAGTGGTCACAACATAGGGTTTCATGGAGAAATAACGATTTAGTATTCCAGTAAGCACCTTTATCTGTCGCTCCGTTATAAACAAGCTAAGAATTCGGTGATGATTGCCATGAATGGGTGATTAGTGAGAAAATAATGAACAGACAGTAATGCTCCACTAGTCCCGCCACATTTAAATAATGTGGATGCAAACAGACAGGGAGAAATCATTTTACCATGCAGATTAGAGGAGCTTCTAGACATAATGCTGTAACTTAGTATATACTGGAAACTGACACCTCCCTCGACGGACCAGAATAACTGCTTCTGTCGTCATTAACCCTTACGATGTGGGAAACGAGTCAATAATTCCCTTTAAAAACAGTGTAGACCCAGATGAGAGGGCTCCTAAAGGAGCTCTCTCATCAGGGTCTGCACTGTTTGTCATGTTACACTTTTCTTAAGAAAACCCCTAAATATTCACCCTTAGTTTCACCTGTTTGAATTTTAAGGGGTAAGATTTAGCATGCCTGGCAATACTGTCGTCTGCTTCAGTATATACTACCGAGGGAATATTGTCGTCTGCTTCAGTATATACTACAGAGCTAAAGATAAGGTGCAAATTTAACCCTTTACTCCATGAATATTAATGTACGAGATAATGACATTATGAATGTCTAAAAAAAAATTATATCACAGTCACAATTTTTGCTGCGGTAAAGATTCACTTCTTCGAAATATATCACCATACAATTATTAATTATTATTCATAGTCATTATTTCTTACATGAATATTCATCAGGTAACGAGTTAACCCTCTCTCCCTTACCTTTTCACTCATTTGCAAACAAGACCAAGATCAGACAGTGTTCCAATAGGAGCTGTCTTATCAGGGTCTGCTCTGTTTGCTTCTGAAATGCAATAGATCTGATTTTACTGGGGGTTTTTCTCAAAAGCAAAACATTCCCATGAATAGTTGACATATTCATGATGTCATTATTTCTTACATGAATATTAATTATTCAAAAGGTTAAATGTCATGTACTTCTCCTCAAACAGTGAAATGCTGGCATGATGGATTACAGTTTGCTTATTTCCACTTTAATCCTACTAAATAAAATATTTCATTCAAGTCGCACATGTATATTAAAAACTTTAAACAAATCCCTGTGGTGTGCCTCAAAATTTCACAGCAGACTGGTTCAGTGTATTAAGTTAAGATATCTCTATGTAGATTACTATGTGTCTATGATCTGGAGACACCAGTCTACACTCAACAAGATATCCCATCATACTTATCACTCAAATTTGGGGCACCCCACAGGGAAATGAGTATTTAATCAAGCATATGTTTACTTAAGTTAAAGTCTGATTCAAATTTAATAGTTCGTCTAAAATACAAGATAAATATTACTGGGTTGAAATAAATTGTTATAAATTCTTATGAAACTCTACTTCTTTTAAATCCTGTTGATAAATCTTGAATAAGGCACCGAAATGCCGTTCTTACAAATCACTGATTTAACTGATACATGTCTGCAAACAGAAAAGACCCAGATCAGATAGATCCTGTAGGAGCACTCAGTTTACTGATGGAATAATACAGATCTAATGTTGCAGATTCTGCCACGGTAAAACAATCATACACCGAGGGTTTGGTACAAAACTATTGTAACTCCTTCACTTTGTGAAGCAGTTACAATTGTTTTGCACCAAACCCTTGACACCAATATCAAAATGCTATTTTATATCTCAAATAATCATTATTTTTTGACAAAAATATTCATTAACCCTTTCCATGTTCTATGTTTATTCCAAATTTCAATACCTACTGAATATTCATGGACAAAATATATGGAAGTTGGAACATTCCAGCCATTTTAAAAGGCAAAGAAATTGATCCATCAACTTCCATCAGCAAACAGAGCAGACCCTGATCAGACGGCTGCTACATGCATGAAAACATGTTTACATGAGGGAAAGGGTTAACCCTTTGCTCCATGAAAATGCGTTTTTACGCCACTTTTATATGAATGAAAGAGTTAGCCCTTTATGGTAATAAGTCTGACCTGAATTTTTGACAGGTGAATTGTCACTTTGTTCTTTTCTTACTTTTTTTCTGATTTTTCTTACGTATTAGATTTGTTTTTCAACATCATTAGTTAACCTTCACAATGTCAATATTTGGGATTTTCGCAAGATCAGATGGCTCCTACTGGAGCCTTGTCATCAATGTCTACTGCGGTATGTCAGATTGTGAAATAATATAGATCTGAGTCTAAACATCCATCCTTCCATGGCCAAAACCTCATAGTTATCATTCACAATATCATACAGTAAGGGTTGCAGAGTAGCGTATAGTGTAGACCTAGATCACCCATGAGCAGTTTTGTCAAGGAAAAACAAACATTGCCTATGTCAGTCTGGCAAACTATTTTGTGTAACTATGGTAACACAACCCTGTTGACAAGCAGTAAAGATGATCTGCTGCTGCAATATATTCAAATGTCTAGACACAATTTGCGATATATTCAATTGTCTAGACACAATTTGCGATATATTCAAACGTCTAGACACAATTTGCAATCCCACTCAATGATCAGGATCTACAATGTCTAGTACAGTAAAACCCCTCTAACGCGAGCACTTAATGGGGAAACATTAATGGTTTTAAAAGCAGGTGGTTGCTTAATGCAGGACGAAAGTAATGCAGAAAGCTCCTGCAGGAGCTTTCTGTATTACTTTCATCCTGCATTAAGCAACCACCTGCCTCTAAGACCTCAAATTATGCCTCATTTTGGTGGTTGCATTAGACTGGTTTTACTGTACATGTAGTCTTCATTCAAAGTGAAGTTTATTAAATGAATATTCATAGATTAAGAAAATTTAATAATGACTTCATTTTTTTTTTATGGCCAACAAACAAATTAATTTTTGGCCACATGGTAGAAACTGCAGAATCAGATCTTTTTTATTCCATAAGAAAACAGCGAAGACCCTAATCCTACAGGAGCCATCTTATCTGGGTCTACTCTCTTTGCAGAGGCATTAAAAGGTGTATATATGAAGTAGAGGGTTAATAAACGATATATGACATTTCTCATTCTAAGCTCACTCCTTACCATCGGGGCGATGAGAAAAAAAGTGCCGACGCAAAAACACTGGCTCGACTACGAGACTACCTGCCTTTTACAAATATGTAAACTACTTACTTGTTTTTGTCTCCTCTATTTTTTCCCCATCTCGCTATCAAACCCTTCAATGCTAACACAGAAGCATAGATAAGACGTATAACCCAAAATAGAAACTCTTTTTCAAGAATATCTCCCTTATTTCTCCACCAATTTCTCTATTGTGACCACACTTTAGAATTGTCTAGCAGACTGTCACTCTGAAGAGTAATCACATCATAGGGTTTTTGTGGAGAATTGTTGATTTTTAGTACATTGTATTTGAAACGTTCTCCTTAACCATAGCTTAACCTTTTATGACGACTTTTGATGACTCCGTAAAAGTCACTTTGTGAAACCATTGTGATAAATAGAGCATTTGCTCCTATAGGAGCAAATGCTCTATTTATCACAATGATTTCAAACTACAAAATTCTAAAAATTTCCTTTTGTCTAGTTAATGCACTTTTCGGTAGATTTATTCTAAAAATAGCTTATGGAGAAAAGGGTTAAATCTCTACAAAGACCTAACCTTTTCAATACTCTGAATACTCAGTGTAGAATGACCCATCAGTGTTCTACAACACTGAATTTCAAATAGACAATCTTATTGTGATTACCTAAGAATTTTTCTCAAGAAAGGTGTAACATGACAAACAGTGCATCTGGGTGTACACTGTCTGCAGCACAGTGGTGACTGTTTCCCACATAATCCATTGTACGGGCTAACTACTTAATCGATCCAGTACAAAAAATTTGCTAGAAGACAGTGCAAACCCTGAATCATTGATTCATACAAATGTCTATAATAAACATTTATAGCAAATTTAACCCTTAAAATGTGAGAACCAAGTATATCAGACCTTTCAAACAGTGTAGACCCTGATTATCGAATTCTTGAATGAGCTCTTTGATCAGGGTCTACACTGTTGCATCATAAATATCATCATCTTGATTAATAAAATTCGAACACTATATTTTAGAAACGACAGAGCAAGTTTGCAGCAGGTTAAGGGTTACTATTCAAGCAACTGACAAATTTGAAGCAGATGACAATATTTGCAGATGACAAACGAACATATTTGCAGACGACAATTGCTGAGAGACTAAGAAGGTTAAAATTCAAGCAAATGGCAAGTTCGAAGCTGATGACATTTTCATTGTTGGGAGGAATGTTGTATAAAGCATTGAGCGTGCATTTAGCGGCGACATACTGACTAGACCACGGGGTTAGCCGATTATAGTGCTGTAAACAAGCTGCCTTTAACCCTCTCGACCCTGTATTTTCAAATAGGAGCTATCCAAATCTTCAAAAAGGTCAGGCTTACTGTGAATATTCGGGGAGCTTTAAAAAGAGAAGTGAAACATGACAAACAGTGCAGACTCTGATGAGAGGGCTCCTAGAGGAGCCCTCTCATCCAGGATCTACACTGTTTGCGAAGGACATTAGCGACTCATTTCCCACACTAAAAGGTTGAACACTTTCAAAGCTGAATTTTCAGCATGGATCAGCCCATTAATGTTAAACTACCGAGTCCACTCAGTATGAAAGGTTTAAACTGGCTCCAGAGGATTCTGAATGACAAACAGTGCAGACCCTGATGAAAGGGCTCCTCTGATCTGGGTCTACACTGTTTACAAATGACATTTTCAAAAGGGTTAACCTTTACACGCTAAAGTAACTGGCGTCTATAAATTGTCGTCTGCTGCAATTCGTGAAACTATTTTTTCTTTTAAATATTTATCTTCACAAACGGAAAGATTGAAACAGTTTGGAACCTGACGAAATGTTGTGGTACTTAGCATGTATATCTGGACCCAAACTTTCTGCATAGGTAAATTATAATTCTCTGATAATCATCAGTACTATCAGCAAACTGTTAAAGTAAAACCCCTGTAAACCGGACGTAACATTTAGTATAAATATTGGTCTTGGAGACAGGTGGCAGCTTAATGCAGGGTGAAAGTCATTCAGAAAGCTCCTCTAGGAGCTTTCTGAATGACTTTCACCCTGCATTAAGCAGCCACCTGCATAACAGTATCTAAATTCTTCAGTACTAGAATTCCGGTTTAGAGAGGTTTTACTGTATCTACAATAATGTTATTTGCTTTAACCCTTTCCTTCATATAAATGCTTTTTCACACCTTCGAAAACTTAGTAGACCCAGATCAGATGACTCCTTGAGGAGCCGTTTGATCAGGGTCTGCTCTGTTCGCATAAGAAATTATATTATCTCTGCAGGTCCAGAAAAAATGCAGAAATCAAAACATTTTCAAGAATAACTTCCTTATTAAATGTCTCCACCAAACCCTATGTTGTGACCACTGTTTAGAAACGTCTCCAAGAGACAATTCTAAAGAGGGTTTGGTAGAGAACTGATGATTTGAGTACAAGTCGTTATCTGTTGCTATGGATCTGACTCTACAGCTTCTTCCATTTTCCTCGTATAAACGTGTTTTCACGCATTTGCAAACAGAGTAGACCCAGATCAGACGGCTCCTAGAGGAGCCGTCTGATCAGGGTCTACTCTGTTTGCTAATATAATTTCAAAGATCTGTGTCTCTACTTTCTAAATGGCTACAATTTTCCATCTTCCATATTTCAATATAATCATTTTATCTATGAATATTCAGTAGGTATTGAAATTTGGAATGAACACAGAACAGGGAAAGGGTTAAAATAGCCTGTGTACATATATATGCCATTATAAAATACAGGTGGTAGCTTAATATAAACTCAGAGGCAAGGCAGTTTAAAGTTCCCCTAGGATCTTTCTACATTGTTCGCAATCTGCATTAACTATTTCCCTGTTCTATGTTTAGTCCAAATTTCATTACCTACTGTAACTATATTCATGGACAAAAAAGTCAATATGAAATAGGAGCCATCTGATCAGGGTCTGCTCTGTTTGCTAATGGAATTTGATGAAGATCCGTTTCTTTAGCTCTTAAAACGGCTACAATGTTCCACTTTTGATATTTCACTATATTATGGCCATGAATATTCAGTAGATATTGAAATTTGGAATAAATATAGAACAGGGAAAGGATTAATTGGATGCTTTGGAGGGGTTAGACTGTGTAGGCAGACGGGCTTCTAATATCGCAGACAATCGGATACTGAACGGAGGAGGTATCACTTATACAGAAGTGCTCCAGCCTTTAGTCTGCCAAATACTCTCTACTAAACTAACTTATATCCGCAAATTTTGTGTGCTTACTTCAATTCTAATAACCCTCTCTCTGTTCTATAGCTAGTCCAAATTTAAATACTAACTGAATATTCATGGACAAACAAATTATAATGGAAGGTGGATCAGTGTAGCAATTTTAGAAACTAAACGAACAGATCTATCAAATTCCATTAACAAACAGAGCAGACCCTGATCTGATATTGGTTTTCTCTGTTTGCAAATGATTGAAAGTACACTTCTCTTCCATTTCTTCACAAAAAAACCCACAGTATCTTGGAGTCGAAACAGTTATGCAGAGCTACAGTACGCAAATACTAATATCGTCATTTCTCCATCAAATCCTATACTTTGACCACTCTTTGAGACGATTCTAAAGAGTGGTCACAGTATAGGGTTTTGTGGAGAAATAAAGGAGTTATGCTTGAAAATGTTTTAATTTACACATTTTTTCTGGACCTTTGCTTATGTTCTCCCTACAAAGCACAGTGTCAAACTGTTTTCTACTCGGGCACATCATCAGGACCCAAACTAAGTTTATTCATAATCACAGATTAGCAATGCAAAGAGCTAATACTACAATAAAGATTTCACTAACAGGTTCAACATGACCCTGCAAATGCAAATGCTACGTGCTACAAGTCATTGACAAAGTCTATGGCTACACTTGAATGCGCACGTGACCCCCATCCAACCTGCATCCATACATGTCCTTATAATAATATACAGAGCAAAAGGTGCATATTGAAATTCTAAAAGCGTCATTTCTCCACCAAACCCTACAATGTGACCACAGTCTTTAGAATTGTCTATTCAAGACGATTCAGATTCTAAATAGTGGTCACAACATACAGTTTGATGGAGAAATAAAGAAGTTTATTACTGAAAATGTTTTAACCCATTCCCGCATATTGACGCCTTTTGACACTTCTGTAAAAGTCACTTTGTGAAACCATTGTGATAAATAGAGCATTTGCTCCTACAGGAGCGAATGCTCTATTTATCACGATGGTTTCAAACTACGAACTTTTTAAATTTTCCTTTTCTCTAGTTTACGCTCCTTTTCCGTAGATTTATTCAAAGAGGTTGGGTCTAAAAATAGCCTAACTAAAAATGTTTTAATATACGATTATATCTTATCTAGGCCTCAGAATATATATGAAAACAAAAAGACATTTTTGCCAAATTTCCCTTAATCCTTTCCCTGTTCTATATTTATTCCAAATTTCATTCAATACTACTGAATATTAATGGACAAAATAGTCATAATGAATAACGGAAGGTGGAACATTGTAGCCATTTTAGAAAGTAAAGAAACTGAAGGCTAACATCTATATCATATCATAAGCAAACAGAGTAGACCCTGTTCAGAGTCCTATAGGGGCCGTCTGATCTGGGTCTACTCTGTTTGCAAAGGCATAGAAAGGCTTATTTATGGAGTAAAATATTAATATTGTAATTACTTTCATGAAAATGCATGGAATAAAGTATTACAAAGGTCATGATAGACAGATAGTATCAGGATAACATGAATGGATTAACCCTTCTTTTGCTGAATTCTAGAATACATTTCTCCTTCTTTACCCATGCCCTGTTGTATAATTACACATATCTTCACTGTCTACACGTATTTCGCTGTGCGATCACTGCTGTGGAGTGCACTGGTTGCACAATCAACTTGTAAATAGTGCAGACCCTGATGAGACAGCTCCTGCAGGAGCTGTCTCATCTGGGTCTTCACTATTTACAGGTAGGTATATTGACGTGAATAGCAAGCGAAGGGTTAATAAGAGTTCCACTATGCTTCTGTAGGAATCAGTCACGGTGACTTGGAACGTCACATGGAAACAAACTGACCAACATAATTGCAACACTCCTGTGGAATATTTCAGTGCCAAATCGAGCTTTTCTGCCGAGTCACCATGAAATGTAAAACCCTATATCGGGTCGGAGACAGTATCGCAGTACAAACTAAAGGCCAAGTATCAAATTACTTATCCACAATGCACTGGCAAAACCTTGAAAAATATTACACAGGCCAATACTGAACATTATTACACAGCCAAGAACAGGCTCAGATAATTAGATGTGTAAATTGAAACATTTTCAAACTAAACTTTATTTCTCCACCAAACTCCATGTTGTGACCACTCATTGGAATCGTCTTGAAGATATGATAATCTATCGAGTGGTCACAGCACTAAGAGTATGGTGGAGAAATATGGATTTTAGTATTTCAATAAGCACCTTCATCTGCTGCTCTACAGAAAATTATTATACTGACCAAAATCTGAATACAGTACTCCCTCCCTAACGGCCCTCTCAATAACGATTCCCTCCTTACAACAACGCATGTCACTGTTTCCGAAACAACAAGGCTCCAGAAACAACCTTTTTCCATCGTATTTTCTTTATGCCTCCATCAAACCCTATGTTGTGACCACTCGTTAGAATCGTCACTGCTCCATCAAACCCTATGTTGTGACCACTCGTTAGAATCGTCACTTTGTGACGATTCTAAAGAGTGGTCACAACATAGGGTTTGATGGAGGCAAAACGGTTTTAGTTCTCGAAATACACCTTATCTGGGAATCTGCAGACAAGCTGATTATGTTTGGTTTTCCCTCCCTATAACAACTCCCTCTGAACAACACATACAATCTTCGTATCCCAAAGGGTGTCGTTGTAGAGAGGGAGCACTGTATATTAGGACACAATCATGATAAGATGTCTAACTGCTCATTACATCATCAAAATCTAACCCTTTAGTTTATCTCATGAATATTCATATAAGAAATAATGATTTATTAGTTGAGTTTCTCACATGAATTTTTGGCCATGGCAGGAACTGTAGAATTTGAGATCTAGAGCTTAGTAACAGATAAGGGAGCATACTCAAATACTAAAATCGTCATTTCTCCACCAAACCCTATACTGTGACCACTCTTTAGAATCTTCTCTTTAAGACGATTCTAAAGAGTGGTCACAGTATAGGGTTTGGTGGAGAAATAAAGGAGTTGTTCATGAAAAAGTTTGAATTTAAGCATCTTATCTGCAGCTCTGTAGATCTACATGTACATGTATATTACTATTCCATAACAAACACAACAGAGAATCATCAGACTGCTAACATTAGCAGGGTTTCCACTGGACAACAAAACTTTTTAGCCACTTTTTTTTGGTCAGAGGGGAGGGTCCGGCAGCGGACATTCTAATAATTAGAACCATCCGATCTGGGTTTACTCATCCAACATATAATGGAGTATTAAGTTAGGACTAAATTCAATCATAAATTCATAACTTTTTGTCTCCTAAAGGAGCCATCTGATCAGCAATATTCTGTTATGTTTGATTATGAAATTAAAATAAATACGATTCCACAGTTTCTACCAATACCAAACAATTCTGTGTACATACATATGCCAATGTAATTATTCAGCTAATAAATACTCTTACACAAAAAGGCAACAGGGAAAAGGTTATAAGAAGTTTTGAACTAAGACTAAGAGTCCTCAGTTCATATCAATTATCTTAATTTGCATAACTATTACCTCCCTTTATAGTCATTCAACACTTCTAAAGACATAAACATCATCATGATTTACCTCCCTTTTCTAAAGTACACAGGAATGCTCTTGTTTTATCATGGTCCTGCTCTTCAGAAGTCCTTGAGCCGATCAGAGACCATCTTACATTGGCCTATAAGTTCATTTTACGCCAATAAATCTTATACTCCAGTCAATAATCATATTTATTGCCCTATATGACTAGGTTATTACCCTAGACAAGTACTAGCTGTCTGTACAACATTTTTTTTATGTAAAACCCCTTTAAACCGTAATTCTAGTAAAAAGAATGTATATACTTTTAGGCAGGTGACTGCTTAATGCAGGGTGAAAGTCATGCACAAAGCTCCTCTAGGAGCTTTTTGCATGGCTTTCACCCTGCATTAAGCTGTCACCTGAGTGTCATCAAGACCGATATTAATATACTAAATTTCACGTCTGGTTTAGAGGGGTTTTACTGTATAATCCATTCCCTCATAGGCTATTTATAGACCCAAAATCATTGAGTTGGAGCATTTAACCCTTTCCCTCATATAAACATGTTTTTCACACATTTGCAAACAGAATAGACCCAGATCAGACGGCTCCTAGAGGCGCCGTTTGATCAGGGTCTGCACTGTTTGCTAATAGAATTTGATAAACCTGTTTCCTTGCTTTCTAGAATGTCTACAATGCTCCACCTTCCATATTTCTTTAAAACTATATTGGGAATGAATATTCAGTAGGTATTGAAATTTTGCATAAATACAGAACAGGGAAAGGGTTAATAGAGAACAGGATTTTTTTTAGAATTAATTAGTGTGGAACCACAGTGAATTTACTCTATAAGAAAAGTTCTCCTTAGTGATTTTCATATGTACTACAGAGTCATATAGCACATCATTTCATAACTAACAAGAAGTGTTTGTGAAACACTTAGCCCCTGATATGACTTTTAACCTTGATGTATGACATTGACCTTAATTAAGTCACATCTAAAAATATTCGCCTCTGTTAGTTGTACATGTATGCCAAGTTTGTAAGTTGTACATGCATGCCAAGTAGATAGCGAAAATCTCCCTTTCCCTGTTCCATGTTTATCTCCCTTTCGCTGTTCTATGTTTATCTCCCTTTCCCTGTTCTATGTTTATCCCAAAGCTCAATACCCAGAGCTACAGATAAGGGTGCACACGTACCCAAACACTAAAATCGTCATTTCTCCACAAAATCCTATAATGTGCCTACTCTTTAGAATCGTCTCAAAGAGACAATTATAAAGAGTGGTCATAGTATAGGGTTTGGTGGAGAAATAAAGTGAGTTATTCTTGAAAATGGTGTAATTCTTGAAAATAGTGTAATTTACGAAGTGAGTTATTCTTGAAAATGGTGTAATTTACGAAGTGAGTTATTCTTGAAAATGGTGTAATTTACACATCTTATTTGGAGCTCTGAATACCTATTGAATATTCAGAATCATGGACAAAATAGTTGTAATGAAAGGTGGCATGTTGTAGCCATTTTAGAAGGTAAAGAAACAGATCTATCAAATCATATTAGGCTATTAGAATAGCAAACAGAGTAGACCCTGATCAGAGAGCTCCTATAGGAGCTGTCTGATCTGGGTCTACTCTGTCTGCAAATGTGAGACAACACGTTTTTATGAAGGAAAGGGATATCTTGTGATGTGTGAATCACGTTTGTAAAGCCACTTAGTAATAAGGTTATTGACACCTGCAATAATTCTTTCTCAGTCTCTTATGGTCCTTGGCCGGCCAATCATGGTTTTATTGAGATCATTAAATTGATAGCATAGATTTAACCCTTCCCCTGTTCTGTATTTATTCAAAATTTCAATTCCTACTGAATATTCATTGACAAAATAGTTACAAATAAATATGGAAAGTGAACAATTGTAGTCATTTTAGAAAGTAAAGGAACAGATCTTTCATATTCCATTAGCAAACTGAGTAGAACCTGATCAGAGGGCTCAATCTGATCAGGGTATGCTCTGTTCACTTTTGACATGATAAAGATCTTGATTTTACCGATTTTGTCAAAGCAAAAAAAAAAATTACCTTGAAAAGTTCACATTATGAATATTGAGCTAATAAATATTCATGTTGTCATTATTTCTTACATGAATATTCAACAGAGAAAGGTTTAACTACGCATTGTCTGGATCCATACAAACCACAAACAAGCAGAAAACTGCGAAATTGGATTTGGATAATATTTCATCAGGTAAATACGAACTCTTAGAAGTATCTTTTATATAAATTATTTTATTTCTCCATCAAACCCTATGTTGTGACCACTCTTTAGAATCGTCTCGAAGAGACGATTCTAAAGAGTGGTCACAACATAGGGTTTGGTGGAGAAATGACGATTTTAGTATTTGAGTATGCACCGTTATCTGTAGCTCTGCAAGTAAGCAGAAAACTAAGAAACTGGATTTGGATTACATCAGGTAACTAGGAACTCGTATCAGTATTTTTATGTTACCGGTACTCACAATGTAAAACTTCCCGCAAGTGTGCATCTAATACAATTTTTAGGCAAAAATCACAAAACAAAAACTTATCTCGGAGTTATGTTGCGAGCGGATATAAAAAAGCCCGGATTTATCAAAGTTTTATAGCTTCGCGGTCATAAAAACTGCATTTAACTCTTTGCATGCTAAGTATTTGTCATCTGCTGAAGTTGTTGTCTGCTATAAATCCCTGAGGTGGGTTTTCTCTTTTGTTGCTAAAAATCCAAGATCTGAGGGTCAAACAGTCCAGGTCTTGTTGAAATAACTAATTATAGCAGATATTGTCTGAAAAACTAAACAAACTAAATGATATTTGAAAGTTAAGGAGATGAGAATTTAACCCTTTTCCGCATATACATGCCTTTCTGCACCTTTGCAAACAGGGTAGACCCAGATCAGATGACTCCTGCAGTCTGTCCAGGGTCTACTCTGTTTGCTAAATGGGAACAATATAGATATGATGATTCTTTTTCTGAAATACTGCAAAAACAATCCATTTTTCATTGACCAATATACAATTCTTGCTCTATCTTATGACATTATTAACCCTTTCCAAATTTCATTACCTACTGAATAGTCATGGACAAAATAGTTATAATGAAATATGGAAGGTGGAATATTGTAGACATTTTAGAAAGCAAGGGAGTAGATCTATCAAAATTCTATCAGCAAACAGAGCAGACCCTGATCAGACGGCTCCTCTAGGAGCCGTCTGATCTGGGTCTACTCTGTTTGCAAATGCGTGAAAACACGTTTATATGAGGGAAAGGGTTAACAGATAAAGAGACGATTCAAAAGAATAGTCACAACATAGGGTTTGGTGGAGAAATACAGAAGTTCTTCTTGAAAATGTTTCAGTTTACACATCTTATCTGGGCCTGAGTGTTGGTCTCTTTGGACAACCCTTGCAAAGAATTTGGATCAGGATGAAAACGCAGAGTAATTAACATCTCATCAGAATCTGACCTGTCTGACACTCACTGTTTGACACTTGCTGTTTGACACTCACTGGGTTGATACCCACTGTTTGACACTCACTGGGTTGACACTCACTGTTTGACACTCAGTTTCACTGTATGACGCTCATTGGTTGACACCCAGTTTGACAATTACTGTTAGACAGTCTGACACTCACTGTTTGACATTCTAACACTCTGTTTGACACTCAGTTTGACAACTGAAACTCAGTTTGACATTCTGACACTCAATTTGACACTCAGTTTGACAGTCTGAAACTCAGTTTGACATTCTGACACTCAATTTGACTCTCACTGTTTGACACTTACTGTTAGACAGTCTGAAACTCAGTTTGACACTCACTGTTTGATACTGAGACAATGCTTGACATCCATGCACTGTTTGACACTTTTAGAAAGAGAACAGCAGAACCTGTCTATTTATTTAACAGTCTTAAAATGTAGGGAGTTGCTTAATGCAGGTAAAAAATAATGCAAAAAGCTCCTATAAATCACAATGGTTTCAAAACTACACAATTCTAAATTCTTCCTTTTCTCTTGTAAATGCTCCTTTTTGGTATATTTATTAACCCATTCCCGCATATTGACGCCTTTTGACGCTTCTGTAAGTCACTTTATGAAGCCATTTATCACAATGGCTTATAAGCTACACAATTCTCAAAGTTTCTATTTCTCTAGTTAAAGCTCCTTTTTGGTAGATTTATCCTAAGAGGTTAGGTCTAAAAATAGCCTTAGTGGGAATGGGTTAAAAAGGGTTGCATCTAAAAATAGCCTATGGGGAATGGATTAAGACAGGTTCTACTTTGTTTGTAACTGACAATCTGCATGTAAAGAGTTTAGAGGGAGATTCATACACTGACAAAATAGTCATAAACATCCTCTTGAGTCTTCACAATCCTTTATTAGAGTTGCTTTGATAGTCTTTCCTGAGGCTACAAATCATTTGTTTCAAAAATACCATCAATGAAGTAAACTTGATTTTTACTTAACCCTATTACTGTTCAATATTTATGTAGGAAATAATGACATCATGAATATTTATAAGCTGAATTTTTATAATGTTAACTTTTCATGGAAATATTTTACTTAAACAAAAACAGTAGAATCAAACAGAGCAGACCCTTATCTGGGTCTACTCTGTTTGAAAAAGTGTGAAAAGGTGTTTATTTTACCTCATTACCTCATAAATACGTAACAACTTTGCAAACAGAGTAGACCCAGGTAGACCCAGGTATACCCAGGTAGAGGTAGACCCAGGTAGACCAGGGTCTGATCTGCTTGATTCTAGAATGAGCTACGAAGATAGTTATGTTTCATACTTCTTACGATGATATGCAAACAGAGCAGACCCTGGTCCAACAGGAGCTGTCTGATCTGGGTCTACTCTGCTTGCAAAAGCTTAGAAAGGCGTATTTATGGAGTAAAGGTTAAGTAACCATCAGAATTTTTAAGACTCCTATTAGTTCAATGAATGAATGGCCACTTATGACAGGTTCTACTGTACATCGAAACTTACACCTCTTATCTGAAACACTGAGAGACTGGCTGAACAACATGAGAGACTGGCTGAACAACACGAAGGACATACTCAAAGGACATACTTGAAAATTTCAAGTTTTATTAGCATCATAAATGATTACTATATTAAGTATTCAGTTAGACAAACTTCGGAGTAAAACCTCTCTAAACCAGAATTTTAAGGAGAAGAATTTAGATACTTTTAGGCAGGTGGCTGCTTAATGCAGGGTGAGTCCTAGAGGAGCTTTCTGCATGACTTTCACCCTGCATTAAGCTGCCACCTGTCTCCAAGACCGACATGTAACAAATAATGATATCACGAATATTAACTAGATTAATTGTGATAATAGCACTTGGACACAAGAGGTTTGGGCCATGGCAGATACTGTAGAATCATATCTATATAATTATCATACAGAGCTCCAGATAAGATGCGTAAATTAAAACAATTTCAAGAATAACTCCACCAAACCCTGTACTGTGACCACTCTTTAGAATCTTCTCGTCACAGTATAGGGTTTTGTGGAGAAATGACAATTTTAGTATTTGGGTACGCACTCCTATCTGTAGCTCTGATCATATCTATAAGCAAACGAAGAGAGCAGACTCTGATCCGATGGCTCCTGTAGGAGTCTAATCTGGGTCTGCTCTGTTTGCAAAGATGTGAAAATGCATTTATATGAAGGAAAGAGTGAATAGGTGTCCAAATGTTTATGGTGAATCATTTCACATTTTTCTAATGTTTTTTTCACATTTTTTCACAAATTATTTCACATTTTTCCATGTTAGGGTATAACACTTTCCCTGTTGAATATTCATGTAAGCTAATCTGAGTCTACTCTGTATGCAGATGGTTATATATGAAGGAAAAGGGTTAAGAAATATGTAAGGTCAAAATACTGTGTTCATTATTTCTTACATGAATATTCATATTGTAAAGGGTTAACCCATTACTTAATAGGCTATTTTTAGATCCAACCTCTTTGAATAAATCTACCGAAAAGGAGCATCAACTAGAGAAAAGGAACATTTTAGAATTTTGTAGTTTGAAACCATTGTGATAAATAGAGCATTTGCTCCTACAGGAGCAAATGCTCTATTTATCACAATGGTTACTTTCTTTATCACAATGGTTTCAACAGGTGACTTTTGCAGAGGAGTCAAAAGGCATCAATATGAGGGAATGGGTTAAACACAAAACAAGTTCAGGAATGGCAGCTTTTGCTCTTCAAAATAACACGCCATCTTACAGGAGTGTTCTTGCGAACCCTCAGGACAAAAATTCACCCGTGCCAAATGTGTTTAGGATAAGTTGCATAAACTGTGTTTTTTCCGAGAAGAAGACCGACAAGTTTTGTAGATGAAAGTCTCTTGGTGATGAAAGGGTTAACCCTTTACTCTACACCTTTGCAAACAGAGTAGACCTAGATCAGACAGCTCCTATAGGATCAGGGTCTGCTCTGTTATGTAGATTGGATTCTACAGTTTCTGCCATGGCCACACCTCCTGTGTTCATGTGCTATTTATAACAATTAATCTATTTAATATTCATGATGTCTTTTAATTCCTTACATGAATATTCATGGAGTAATTTTTTACAGTTACAGCATTTTCGGACAGACAACGTAAATGTCAGTTTCCTTTCAAGTAAAGATTTTGCACATAACTAAACTGATTGAAATTGTAATATACTGTCAATCTGAAAAATCGTTTGACCTATGTGACATATGCTATGTATATGTATTTATAACAACAATGTACATGCTTGTACACATTGAATAAAGATATGTTCTGTTCTGTTCATATTTAGTCAATTTATATTATGTAACATCTTCTGACGATTCCGTCTTAGACTATTTAATTATCACCTGCTTTAACTCTTTGCTTGCTAGCGGTGAAACCGTGATTACCGATGCAAACAGTTTGGATCCAGATGAGACGCTGCATAATGTGGCGTCGCATCAGGATCAAAACTGTTTGTTACTTTGACCATATTTTTGCAAAGAAATGAGAGAAATTATATTTTTAGAATAGAAGCAGACGACAATTGTTGCAGATGATAAAATTACCCAGCATGCAAAGAGTTAATTATTCCATTGTCAATAGAGAGTCCGTAGAGATCCAGATCAGATGCATAAATTAAACTATTTCTAAAAATAGCTCCTTCATAATTATCTCCACCAAACCCTGGTTTGACTGCACTTTAGAATTGTCTAAAAGAAATTGTAGAGAGTGGTCATAACATAGGGTTTGGAGAAATGACGATTTTCGTATTTGAGTACATGCACCTTTTATCTGTTGCTCTGGGTCTACATGTAAATGATTTTCCTTGTCAGATCAAATGGTGTAACTCTGGTATATTGTTATGGATACAACACTTTTTGACCCACCTGTTCTTATTTTTAAGTATTACTTCTTTATTTCCCCAACAAAACCTTATGTTGTGACCACTCTTTAGAACAGTCTCTTTGAGACGATTCTAAAGAGTGGTCACAACATAGAGTTTGGTAGAGAAATGACGAATTTTGTATTTGAGTACACACCTTTTACCAGTTGCTCTGGGTCTATATGATTTTCCTATTCTGATCACATACTAGAGTAATTCCGGTATATTGTTATGGATACAACACTTTTCGACCCACCTGTTCGTATTTCTTAGCTTACAAAGTCTAATAAATCAGTTAATTCCTTTGCAAACATTTTGGGTCCAGATCAGGCTCCCAGTTACTTGACCAATCAAAAACGATCAAAATAATTCAGAAATCAGTAATTTTGGGAAAAAAAAAGTAAATAAATATCTCCTATGAGTTGAAGTAGATGCTTACTCTTACATATTCTCAGCTACTTAACAGGCCAAGAGTCCCTTCCTTGAATGATAGCTAACTATTGCCTGAAAAACTTTGCATCTGCTGCAATTCTGCAAGTTAAACCTTTCTTTCATTTCTAGTCAAAAACATTGCCAAACAGCTTGAATCCTGATATGATTCCATGCAACTCGGGCACCTGATCAGGATCAGAACTATTTGTGTTCTTTATCGCAAATTCACTGCTAGCGGGCAAAGAGTTAAAATCCTACACTTTGTTCTGACGATTGTAACAAAATATATTGATAATGTAATGTATGTCAGAATGCACACCTGTTCCTGATCTCCAAATCATTATGCAATGCTCCAATGAATGCATAACCCGTCACTCCATGTAATATTTCAGGTAAGAAATAATGTTTGTACAGAGGCATAGATAAAGATGCGTAAAATAAACATTTTCAAGAATAGCTTCTTTATTTCTCCACCAAATCCTATGTTGTGACCACTGTTTAGAATCGTCTCTTCGAGACGATTCTAAACAGTGGTCACAACATATAGTTTTGGTGGAGAAATGACGATTTTAGTACTCGAGTACCCACGTTTATCTGTAGCTCTACAACACAACTGTTACACAACAGTGTCCATTTACCAAGGGGGACAAGGTTAATTCCCTGTTTGATCTTCTAGCTGGGACGACTGTTTCACCAAGCCACGATGTTTAAACAAACACGCGGAATGGACTTGTTTATTTAAAACCTGCATTTAAATTCCACGGAGTAGGAAGAACGACTGACTACCAGGCCACACTGTCACTTCACCCTTTTCCTCCATAAATACACCTTTGCAAACAGAGTAGACTCAGATCAGACGTCTCCTATGTGCTCTGTTTGCTTCTAAGATGATATAGATCTGCTTCTTATAGCTCCTACTACTTTGGCAAAAAGTTTGTTTGTTATAATGTCACTTTAACAATTAATCTAATTGATATTCATGATGTCATTGTTTCTTACATGAATATTCATGGAGTAAAGAGTTAACCCTTTCAATGCCGACTATTCATCAGTGTTTAACTAGAGAGTCCATTTGGTATATATAGAAATCACCAGTTGAAACCAGTGTGATAAATAGAGCATTTGCTCCTATAGGAGCAACTGCTCTATTTATCACAATGGTTTCAAACTAGCAAATTCAAAAATTTTCCTTTTCTCTAGTTAATGCTCCTTTTTGGTAGATTTATTCAAAGCGGTTGGATCTAAAAATAGCCTATGAGGGAAAGGGTTAACTTTGATAAAGGATTTTGAATGACAAATAGAGCAGACCCTGATCAGACCCTGCATGACAAATAGAGCAGACCCTGATCAGACCCTGCATGACAAATAGAGCAGACCCTGATCAGACCCTGCATGACAAATAGTGCAGACCCTGATCAGTGGGTTCCCCTGGGAGCCTACTGTTCTGGGCCTACTGTTTGCAAAGGTGTAGAAAGGTGTATTTATGGAGTAAAGGGTGTAAAAACCGAAGCAAACAACAATTTTAGAAGATGAAAGTTTTTTCATATTCAAAGGGTTAAGCCTTTGTTTATATTCTCCAAATTGACAACAATTGACATGAGAGCCCAAGGAGAGCCCGAAATTACTCGAAATTACTCATCGGTGGGTATCGCTAACAGAGCAGGAGATAAGAAAAGTATTACAGGTAAGGTATAATAACCCTTTACCTGTTGAATATTCATGAAAGAAGTTAATGACATCATGAATATTAATGAGCAAAACAATTTTAAAGCATTATAAACAAAGGAATTTTTGAGAGTGGCAGGGAGTGCAGAATCACATCTATAAAAGCAAACAGAGCAGACCCTGATCAGATCTATATAATTTCAAAAGCAAACAGAGCAGACCCTGATTATATCTATGTAATTTCAAAAGCAAACAGAGCAGACCCTGATTATATCTATGTAATTTCAAAAGCAAACAGAGCAGAACCTGATCAGATGTCTGATCAGTAAGCGTCTGGTTTGGGTCTACTCTGTTTTCAAATGTGTGAAAAGGTGTTTATATATTAGGGTTATATGAAAAGTATTTACATGAAAATTCATGGCTGAAATTTAGACATTGACAATGCTTGTTAGTATTAATTAAGAGTTTTCTGCATGACTTTCACCCTGCATTAACCCATTACCTCATAGGCTATTTTTAGATACAACCTCTTTGAATTAATCTACCGAAAAGGAGCATTAACTAGAGAAAAGGATAATCTTAGGATTTTGTAGTTTGAAACCATTGTGATAAATAGAGCATTTGCTCCTATAGGAGCTCTATTTATCACAATGGTTTCACAAAGTACCTTTTACAGAGTCGTCAATATGAGGGAATGGGTTAAGCTGCCCCCTGTGCTCCAAGACGGATATGTATACTAAATTGGACGTCCGGTTTTACTGTTTTAGACCAGGTAACTCTTTACACATTACAGGTGAATTCATGATTACATATCCAAACAGTTTGGATCCAGATAAGACACATATTTAATCAGGATCCAAACTGTTTGTCTATCTAGTTGAATTTTTTTAAAGACAAGTAAATAAAAATTAACTTTCAGAACTGCAGCAGATAGCCATCTTTTGCAGACGGCAATTGCTTCGTGTGCAAAGAATAAGGACAGACCTGGAAATTCTATCAAGCGTTTTGCCTATCAAGACGTTTCTTAACAATTTCACTAGTGCGGCAGGAAGTTTTGGTGGAAATGTCCAAACACTTCCAAACACATGAGTAAACAAAAATCTCTCTCTGTTGCTTCTATTAATTATGCATGGAATTTCTCAGGAAATAGGTTCAACAATTTATAATATCAGGGTTCAGATAAGATGAGTAAATCAAAGCATTTTCAAGAATAATTTCTTTATTTTCCCACCAAACCCTATGTTGTGACCACTCTTTAGAATCGTCTCAAAGAGACGATTCTAAAGAGTGGTCACAACATAGGGTTTGAAGGAGAAAAGACAATTTTAGTATTTGAGTACACACCTGTATCAGCATTCTGTAGTTACTATTATAAGGTCATGACATCTTAACCGTTTGCAGTTTGATGAAGCCGAATACAAATGGTAATACCAGCTAATCAATATTCATGATATAATTATTTCTTACATGAATATTCAACAGTGAAAGGGTTAATTGGATTGGACTTAGCATTGCTCCAGATTATGAATATTTATGATTTGGTTTTTATGCTGGAAAATGAGCACAAGCAATAGCAATAGAGCAGACCCTCATCAGATGGCTTCTACAGGAGCCGTCTGATCTGTGTCTACCCTGTTTGCAAAGGCTTGAAAAAGCATTTATATGAGGGAAAGGGTTATGCAGCAAGTTAACGCTAAATACCTCATAGGCTATTTTTAGATCAATCCTCTTTGAATAAATCTACCAAAAAGGAGCATTAACTAGAGAAAAGAAAATGTTTAGAATTTATTTTGTAGAACTTTGAAACAATTGTTTAGAATTTATTTTGTAGAACTTTGAAACAATTGTGATAAATAGAGCATTTGCTCCTATAGGAGCAAATGCTCTATTTATCACAATGGTTTCAACAGGTGACTTTTGCAGAGGAGTGAAAAGGTATTAATATGAGGGAATGAGTTAGGTGTATCCTACTAGCTTCTTGCAAAGAATAAACACAGCATAAAAGGAAAGAAATTGTACGAGCATAAAAGGGAAGAAATTGTATAAAGATCTAACAGATATTTGTGTAGTTAAAAACACTCAGAGTCAAGGGTTAAAATTGTCAAAGCTGAAAATTGCCGTCTGCTTCAAGATTTGTATTATAAACTCTCTGCTGTGTTAAAAATTAGTCTTCTTTCAATATTTATGTAATTCTTTAGCTTCAATTAATTTACAGATTGGCTTGAAATCAATCAACAGAGCACCTGATCTGGATCCAAATTATTTCACAATACTATCAATTTTTGTGATACCCATTCTCATGTTTACCCTAATTATCCTGGGTATTTGGGAGCCCGGGCGCCCAATCTCTACTCTACATGTAACACTGAATAAATCACATTAGCACTATGCTAACTCTATACTACATAAATACAACTTGGCAAACAGGGTAGACCCAGATCAGAGATCTCCATTGGAACAGTGTCTGTTGTTTGCTTATGACATAATATAGATATAATTCTTCTACTATTTTTGCCATGGCTAAATATTTCTGTACCCTTGGGCTAGTATAACAATCTCATTCATATTCATGATGTCAATATTTCTTGCATACATATTCATGAAGTAAATGTTAACTTTAAATTGGACTGAAACAGTAACAATTAAACAAATAGTGTAGACCCTGATCAAACTTTTCCTCCAGGAGCAGTTTGCTCTAGGTCTACACTATTGGCCTAAGCTGAATACTTATGGCAATTAAGGTACAACAATATTGTTACAGTTCAGTCGTCTAACCCTAACACACAGACAACTGTTGTATGTTTTTCCCCATGAAATGGTGACCTCAATTTTTTTACTTTAAAGACTTCAACTACCCTCGTCTTAAAAATTCACCTGAAGGATCGGTTATTCAATTTAAATCATAGAAAGTCAGTGAAGCGTAACCAGATCTTCCCCCCACTCGAAAACTGTTGTCAAACCCTCGTCTGAATAATGCGATATTCTTTCCGCTTTTTACTAATCCATGTAATTTGACCGAACAACATTTTAGAACTCTTGACAAACGGAGCTAAGAAAATATTATGCTATTCTTAAAGATTTGTTTGACAAAGCTTAATGCCCGTCAGTTAGGCAATAAACCGCTGTATCACAGCCATAAAGGCAAGTCATATAGGTCAGTATTGAATGCAGTCAGGTCTACCTTACCCACTTTTGGAAGATTATTTGATTTGAATGGTATAAGAGGGGGACTTAATTGGCTGCTGCAATTCAAGGGTGGTTGTTAATTGAAATATTTAGATTGTCAATATTATAAATCCCTAGCCGCAAATATTTTCCTTCTTTCTGCAGATTTCAGCATAAAAAACAACAACATGCACTACATATCTATTTATTTTTTAAATTATGACTTTTTCAAACTAGAATGCAGAGCTACAGATAAAGGTGCACACCAAGATACTAAAATTGTCATTTCTCCACCAAACCCTACACTGTGACCACTCTTTAGAATCATCTCACTGAGATGATTCTAAAGAGTGGTCACAGTATAGGGTTTGGTGGAGAAATAAAGGGGCTACTCTTGAAAATGTTTAAATTCACGCATCTTATCTGAACCCTCTAATGCAGCCACCAAGTCTAATTCTGGATTTTAACCTTTTATTCCATGAATATTCATGTGAGACATATTGACCTCTTGAATATTAATAAGATTTACCATTTCCCTGGTAACGCTTTTTCATGCATTTACAAGCAGAGTAGACCCTGTAGAAGCCATTTGATAAAGGTCGACTCCGTTTGCAAATGCGTAAAAATCAATTATAATTTCATAAGCAAACAAAGCAGACCTGTTTGCAAATGTTTGAAACAGTGTTTAGTTGGAGAAAAGGGTTAAAAAGAAACTCACATCTCTCATCAGCCGATGATATTTCATGGCAGAATTACAGGTTGTCAAAAATCTGTACAAGCTGTCAGTCAGTCCTGCCCAATGACAAATGACAGGACTTTTTATGAAGAAAGCAGTCGGCAGAGTAGCTGCCCCTAGGGGTCATATAATGCAGTCCTTAATTTTCAATTTACTCAAGTTCAAAAGAACCCAGAGGGACCTGGTCCCTCCCCATACAATTACCCTGTCCATGCAACATATTTATAACCTTAACCCTTTACTCCATACCTTTCTACGCCTTAACAAACAGAGTAGACCCAAATTAGACGGCTCCTAGAGGAGCCGTCTAATCAGGGTCTGCTCTATTTGCTTATGGAACAATATAGATCTGATTCTCCAGTTTCTGCTTTGGAAAAAACATTCATGTGTTAATATGCTATTGTAAAAATTATTCATGGAGTAAAGGGTTAAACACTTTTGTCTCAATTCAAAATGGCTCTGGGGAAGTTTTGCTAATTATTTCGAAAAAATAATGTCAGGGTACGAGACAGTTGGGATCTTGATGAGATGGTGAGCTACATCTGGATCTAAACTATTTGCATTGAATGTCACAAGAACTGTTGCAAAATGTGCAAAGAGTATAAATAAGCTGCCAAAAGGTTGCCTGTCCCCTTTGGGCAGTGATTTTACTCCGACATAGGAATCCCTTTGAAAGGTGATATGGTAAATATTTGTTTTCGCTGAAGAATTATGGGATTTATCATAGGAAATGAGCATCATGACAGGGCCAAGTGTGAACATCATTGTAACAAGTTTTCAAAACTTTTTTGAAACTGACAAATTCTGTGGACTTAAGTATTTTCTCAGGATTGTCTAGGTGCATAATAAGTGTGTATAAACTAACCCTTTCCTTTATACAAACACCTTTTCACCCATTTGCAAACAGGGAAGACCCAGATCAGGTGGCTCCTGTAGGTGCAATCTATCAGTACATATGAAATCATAGTAGATCCCACTTCAATTTCTACCAATAACAAAAATTCATGTGTCCATAATTATTCCATTATAAACATTCAACCAATACATATTAATGATGATTTTAATTCTTACATGAATAGTTATTAGGGAAAGGATAAACCCTTTTGAAGAAATCTTCCGTTATTTCTCCATCAATATTAAATTGTCAAATGAAACAATAACGTCATGAGTATCAATTAGATTAATTATTTATAACACACAGATACGAGACGTTTTGGCCATAACAGAAACAGTAGAATCATATCTGTATGATATTATAAGCAAACAGAGCAGACCCTGATCAGATGGCTCCTATTGGATCTGAGTCTTCCTTGTTTGCAAAGGTATCGAAAAGCCTAATTATGGAGTAACAGGTTAAGCTTCTTTCCTTACTTACCATTAAATTTTATGCATGCACTGGTCACTTCATGAATATTCATTAACTTAATTATCATAATGTAAACTTTTCAAAGGAATGCTTTACTTTGACAAAAAACGCTGTAGGATGAGGTTTACGTAATCCCATAAGTAAACAGAGTAGACCATATAGGAGCCGTCTGATCTGGGTCTACTCTATTTGATCTGGGGCTACTCCATTTGAAAATGGGTGAGAAGACGTTTAAATGAGGGAAAGGCCATAAGCTTCTTTCCTTTCTGAATCTCTGACTGCCTGTATACTTCATGCCCTATTAAAATCTAATCAATTCTACGAAAGCTTTGCTGGAAACGCAAGACAAAACCCTCTCATTGTGCTACAGCTACTCCCGTCTCTTATCCCAGAACGGTTCAGTACTGCAACGGTAACTCAATTCCCAATGCACCTACAGCATTACTGCATCACTGCGGCATACCTCCAAACATTGATAGAATCTTTGCGGAGAAAAATAGCTTCCATCTACTATACACAATCATTAGCGAGTATTCTACCCTGGCACCACTAGACTACCTTTATAAGAATAGGTATTTGGTTTATTAACCCTTTCCCTGTTCTACCTTTATTCCAAATTTCAATACCTACTGAATATTCATGAAAAAACATTGTAGCCATTTAAGACAGTAAAGAAACAGATCTTTCAAATTCCATTAGCAAACAGAGCAGACCCTGATCAGACGGCTCCTATAGGAGCCGTCTGATCTGGGTCTACTCTATTTGCAAATGCTTGAAAAGACGTTTATATGAAGGAAAGGGTTAACCATTTACCTGATGAATATTCATGTAAGAAATACGGACATCATGAATATTTATTAGCCGAACTTTTACAGTGAAGTATGAACACAGGAATTTTTGGCCATTGTAGAATCAGTCTTAACCATTCCTCCATAGGCTATTTTTAGATCCAAACTCTTTGAATAAATCTACCCCAAAGGAGCATTTACTAGAGTAAAGGAAAATCTTAGAATTGTGTAGTATTGAAACCAATGTGATAAATAGAGCATTTGCTCCTATGGAGCAAATGCTCTATTTATCACAATGCTTTCAACAAGTGACTATTACAGAGGCCTAGAAAGGCGTATTTATGGAGGAAAGAGTTAAGCGGCCATCAAAAAGAGGTATTCTTATAGGTCTGTTAGGCAGGTGGTAGCTTCATGTAGGTCAAAAGTAATTCAGAAAGCTCCCACTTATACATGATTGTATACTGATTCTGCAATAGTCAAATATTCCTGTGGCCATGTGTTATTGTAACAACTAGTAGTAAACCTAATTAATATTCATGGTGTCATCATTTCTTATATAAATATTCATGGAGTAAAAGATGAAGCAGTCTTTTTTATCTTGCTATAAATACGGCTCTGTATAGAATGTAGAGAATGGTCGACGGTGTCAAAGGCTTTTAGTAGATCTAAACATGACCATTCCTGTGTAGAGTCCTTTGGCAGTTTGAGTTTTTATAAAATCTGTCAGGTGTATAAGACAAGATTCAGTAGAGAAGTTGGCTCGAAAATCTGTAACGTACTGAATAGATTCAAGATATTTAAGAACACTGTAAACCAGATCTGATCTGGGAGGCATAAAATACCTGATATATCACTGCGTCTGGGGGTAGGAGTGAGGCCAGTTTCCATGGACACCTCAGCACTGTTATCTGGTGGTCTGTCTAGGTGATCTGGAACAAACAAAACAGATCTCTTTCACAGATCAAAATCAAACTCAGAATGAGCAGGACAACAGATAAAGATGCATACTCAAATATTATCCCATTACCTCATAGGCTATTTTTAGATACAACCTCTTTGAATTAATCTACCAAAAAGGAGCATTAATTAGAGAAAAAGAAATTTTAGAATTTTGTAGTTTGAAACTATTGTGATAAACAGAGCATTTGCTCCTATAGGAGCAAATGCTCTATTTATCACAATGGTTTCACAAAGTGACTTTTACAGAGTCGTCAAAAGTTGTCAATATGAGGGAATGGGTTAAAATTGTCATTTCTCTACCAAATCGTATACGGTGTCCATTCTTTAGTATTGTTACTGTTAGCATTAACATTTTAACATCGTGAATATTTATTCGCTGAAATTTTATACATGTATTTGTAAAATTTACGATAATGCTTTGACAAAATCCATGGAATTAAATCTAAATCATGTCTTAAGCAAAAGCTTCCACCTGATCTGGGTCTACTCTGTTTGTAAAGGCATGAAACACCTGAGCTACAGATAAACGTGCATACCAAAATACTAAAATCGTCATTTCTCAACCAAACCCTATACTGTGACCACTCTTTAGAATCGTCTCAAAGAGACGATTCTAAAGAGTGGTCACAGTAAAGGGTTTGGTGGAGAAATAAAGGAGTTATTCTTGAATATGTTTCAATTTTAAACAGATCTTATCTTGGTATAGGGTAGACAATGTTAGTTGTTACCGACCCAACCAAATATACTGCCAGGAAGAGGTTACACATTCTTGCAGTGCACTGGTTCAATGCAAATCCGATTATTTACAAACATGACCCTGACTTCTCTCACTTCAGAGACAGAAATTCCATTTCTTTATATGCTCAGCTATTTTTGTCTGCCAAAGTTGCTTTCAGCTAAATTTTTCTACATAGGTATTTGACTCTTTCTCTGTTCTGTGCAGTAAAACCCCTATACACTGGACATTAAACTTAGAGTATTTGTTCTTGCAGACTGGTGGTAGCTTAATGCAGGGTGAAAGTCATGCAATAAGCTCCTTTAGGAGCTTTCTGCATGACTATCACCCTGCAATTAGCAGTCACCTGCCTAAAAGTATCTAATTTTTTCTCTACTAGAATTCCGGTTTAGAAGGTGTTTTACTGTATTTAGTCCAAATCTCAATACCTGCTGAATATTCAGGGCAAATAGATATAATGAGATCTGGAAGGTAGAACATTCATGTAAGAAATAATGACAGTATGAACATTTATTAGTTCATTTTTTATAATGTAAACTTTTCAAGAGAATGTTTTGCATTGACAAAAACTAGAATCTGGGTCAATGCTTATAAAACTTTTAATTGAGTCAGAGTTACTTCTCAAGTTTTTGATTGGTCAGATTGGAGCCTCTGGCTCAAATCTGACCAATCAAAAGCTTGAGAACTCAAATCTGACCAATCAAAAGCTTGAGAACGAACTCAGACTCAACTTAAAAGCTTTATAAGCATGGACCCTGATCCATATCATGTCAAAAACAAACAGAGCAGACCCTGATCAGATAGGAGCGTTCTGTTTTACTTTCACCTTGCTTTAAGCAGCCACCTGCTTTTGACAAAAAATACTTGATGTAATTCAGTGGCCGTTATAGAGAGGTTTTACTGTATATATATGAGGAAAAGGGTTAATCTAGCAGTAGTCACTACCACTACCAGTAAATAGCCAAATCAGACAGACTGTCTCTGCCTAATAACCTTATTCAATCGGCTATTACAGAGTAATGGATACAGGCTCCATACACAAAAACACTAAAATCTCTCCTAACACAGTATGTTGTGACCACTCTTTATATAGAATCTTTTTCTCTACAAAACCCTATGCTGTGACCACTCTCTATGCTGTGACCACTCTCTTTGTGACCACTCTCTTTGTGACCACTCTCTAATCTATATGCTGTGACCACTCTCTTTGCTGTGACCACTCTCTTTGCTGTGACCACTCTCTTTACTGTGACCACTCTCTTTGCTGTGACCACTCTCTTTGTGACCACTCTCTATGCTGTGACCTTTCTCTTTGCTGTGACCACTCTCTTTGATGTGACCACTGTCTTTGTGACCACTCTCTATGCTGTGACCACTCTCTTTGCTGTCACAACTCTCTTTATGACCACTCTCTTTGCTGTGACGATGATAAATGATCAGTCCACCCAGTTTGCAAAGGTGTCAAAAGGTGGGACCCTCCAAGACTATTTTTAGACTCAGCCTCTGAATATATCTACTGAAAAGGAGCATTTACTAAAGAAAGGGAAGAAATTTAGAACTGTGTTGTTTTGAAACCATTGTAATAAATAGAGGAGCAAATGCTCTATTTATCAAAATGGTTTCAAAAAGAGACTTTTACAGAGGCATCAATATGATAGAATAGAGAAATATGACAGTGCTTCTAAGTTCTACTGATATTATATGGTCAGTCACCACTCAACAGTGCAAGATGATGTCTGCGTAGATATGCAGAGATTTATGAGTCTAGAGTCTAGACCCAACAAAAGTTGCTAATTTACTGACATTCAGAATCAAAATAAATATATCTTCTTCATAACTATCATTGATAATCTTGGTGTATTCTGTATCATGTTGACAAGATTCTTATCAAGATCTGTCTCCTGTGACCTTGACCAATGACCTTGAAAATCTTCATTTTTTTAAGAGGTCAACAAGTATGCAAGGTTGATGATTCTGTGTGCCCCGGTTTTGTTCCATATTGTAATTTTATTCCAAGATATATGCTAAAAATAGCCTGCAATGGAATGGGTCTAAATAAACCTAGGAGGAAATAGGTTACAGAGTGACCACATCAGGGTGTGGAGGGGAAATGAAGGAGGTATTTTTGAAACTGTTTTTCTTATCTGGACCTATGATGCTTATAATGTAATAACTAGTTTAGCTTTCAATGTGGTTGATTTATCCCTTTCCTCCATAAATACACCTTTCTAGGCCTCTGTAATAGTCACTTCTTGAAACCATTGTGATAAATACAGCATTTGCTCCTTAGGAGCTCTATGTTGCTCTATAAGAGCTTTCTGGACTGTGTTAGACATGCATAAAGCTACCACCTGCCTTACGGAACTATAACTAGAAAACTGACTCAGTCAGAGAAGGCCCTGTAATCAAGAGATACAGGTAACTCTAGCCTTAGTGTGATCTGATTCTTGAAACCGAAAAACTAATACGTGTCTTCCTCCGATGATACTAAGCATATGCCCTGAATATGAAACCAATATGTGAGGTACTGTTTGAGTTATCACGTCACATCAAATTCAAAAGTGTTGACGGACGGACGGACAGACGGACAGATAGAATGAAAATGTGATTCCTGTAGGGCTCCAGCATTCTCAATGCAGGGCCCTATAATTAGATCTCTTATTGATGGCCGCTTAACCCTTTCACTGTTCATTATTAATGTAAGAAATAATGACAAGATGAACATTTATTAGCTCAATTTTTACTATGCAAACTTTTCAAAGGACGTTTTTGCTTTGACAAGTACTTCATAGAATCAGATCAAAAGCAAACAGAGCGGACCCTGAGCCTATAGGAGCCATCTGATCTGCATCTTCTCTGTTTGCTATTGCATGAAAGGGCGTTTGTATGCAGGAGAGAGTTAACCCTTTCCCTGTTCTATGTTTATTACGAATTTCAATACCTTAGTACTGATTATTCATGGACAAAATAGTTAAAATGAAATATGGAAGTGTAATATTGTAGCCATTTTAGAAAGTAAAGACACAGACCTTTGAAATTCTATTAGCAAACTGAGTAGACTCTGGGTCTGCTGTGTTTGCAAATGCGTGATTAAACTTTTTAATGAGGGAAAGAGTTAAGAGAGTGTCTAAGGTTTTACTTCCTAGAAACAAACCAATCCATCAAAGTCCCCTCCCTCTGTTCACCAGCACCTAACAATTGTATGTGTGACTCAGAACTGTATTCAGCCAAACAGTCTCGTCTTTATAACTTCTCCAACGTGAATAATATTTGTATTAGTAACTGGCCGGACAACCTCACTAGCCCAAGGATGCCTTGGAGTCTAGTCGTTGATCTAATAATTATTAACCAATCCACTCTAAATTGTTGTAAGCAACCCCACAAAAATCCGTGTTTGTATTGCGATCAACAACCACATCATCAGACGACAAAAAGTGCTACAGTAAAACTGGCCTACACCGACAAAGTATTTGTGCGATTTTAGACAGGTGGCTGCTAAATGCAAGACGACTATCACCCTTTATCAACCCATTCCTTTATTGGAAATTCTTAGACCCAACCTCTGAATAAATCTACTGAAAAGAAAATTTTAGAATGGTGCAGTATTCAAACCATTATTGATAAATACAGCAATTGTTTTAAAGAGTGGCTTTAACCCATTCCCTCATATTGACGACTTTTGATGACTCTGTAAAAGTCACTTTGTGAAACAATGCTTTATTTATTACAATGGTTTCAAACTACAAAATTCTAAAATTTTCCTTTTCTCTAGAGTTAATGCTCCTTTTCGGTAGATTCATTTAAAGAGGTAGGATCTGAAAATAGCCTATGAGGTAATGGGTTAACAGAGGCGTCACAAGGTTAAGTCTCATACATGTATGAAGGGACATCTCACCTGTGAATTTTGCTTTCTCCATTTCTGTCCATCTCAGATTTGAGGACAAGGTATCTGAAATAAAAGAAAGTTTAACAATATGAATCAAAAGATTCTGAATGATTCAAGAGGATACATTTAAGAAATGCTATAAACTCAGAGACGATTCTAATGAACGGTGACAGCATACCATTTCGAGGGCTTGGTGCAAAACTATTGTAACTCCTTCACAAAGTGAAGGAGTTACAATAGTTTTGCACTAAGCCCTAGAAATGGTAAACACAGAAGCTTTCCCCTTCCCTTCATACAAGCATGTTTTAACACAACTGCAAACAGAGTAGACCCTGATTAGACGGTTATAGAAGCCATCTGATAAGGGTCTGCTCTGTTTGCTAATTGAATTTGACTGATTTATTTCCTTAGTTTCTAAAATGGCTACAATATTACACCTTCCATATTTCATTATAACTATTTTGTCCATGAATATTCTGCAGGTATATGATTTTATAATAAACATTTGTTTGTTTGTTTAATTAATACAGGAGCAAATGCTCTATTTATCACAATTAATAAGTTTCAAACTACAAAATTCTAAAAGTTTCCTTTTCTATAGTTTATGCTCCTTTTCGGTAGATTTATTCAAAGAGGTTGGATCTAAAAATAGCCTATGGAGAAAAGGGTTAAGATTGCTTAACCTTCTCCAAAATCCTTTTTTATGCAAACAGTGTAGAACCAGATCAGACTGGAACTCTGTTTGCCTTTGAAGTAACACCGAACCGATTCTACAGCTTCTTCCTTGTCCAAATTTTACAGTGTTTAATAATGTGCCATTCAACCAATTACCTCATAGGCTATTTTTAGATACAATCTTTTTGAATAAATCCACCGAAAAGGAGCATTATTTAGAGAAAAGGAATTTTTTTTAGAATTTTGTAGTTTGAAATCATTGTGATAAATAGAGCATTAATTTTGCTCCTATAGGAGCAAATGCTCTATTTATCACAATGGTTTCACAAAGAGACTTTTACAGAGTCGTCAAAAGTCGTCAATATGAGGGAATGGGTTAACCCTTTCCCTGTTGAGCATTCACGGAAGAAATTATGACATCATGAATATTTATTAGCTGTGTTTTTGTTTTGTAAAAATGTCAAGGAAATTCTTTTGCTTTGACAACAACTGTAGATTCTGATCTTTATCGTGTCAAAAGCAAACGGAGCAGACCCTGATGAGATGGCGCCTATAAGTAGTCTAAGTAAATTGTTTAGGAGCTCTGATGTGGGTCTATTCTGTTTGCAAATGCATGAAAATGCGTAAACTTACAAGTATATGAAAGAAATGGTTAACCCTTTCCCTCATATAAACGTGTTTTCATGCATTTGCAAACAGAGTAGACCCAGATCAGGCGGCTCCTATAGGAGATAAGGGTCTGCTCTGTTTGCTAATGAGACTTTCGACAAATGACCATTTTTTGCAGACAACATTTTTAGCAAACACTTTTCACAGACGACAATAGCGTGTAAAGAGATAATCTCTTCTCATGAAAGTTGAGGTCTGTTGTTTCCCTGTGTATGAGAACTGAGATCTGCCATCGAGAGGCTTCGACATCTAGTCTCCTGCACCACAAACAATGCTCGCCTCGTATTATAGATTATCCTCGCACTATTTAACCTTTAGCTTGTCAAATAAATTGAAAAATTATTGTCCTCGATTTCTATTTCAAAACAAATTTACCTTTAAACTGTTTTCAAACACATATAAAAACAGTTAGACAGAAACAGTATAATCATATAGATCTATATTACAAAATTCGAGGGCTTGGTGCAAAACTATTCTAACTCCCTCACCAAGTGAAGGAGTTAGAATAGTTTTGCACCAAGCCCTCGATTTAATGTATAGCATAAGCAAACAAAGCAAAGCCTGATCAGATGGCTCCTATAGGAGTTGTTTGATCTGGGTCTTCTCTGTATGTAAAGGTGTAGCATATTTGTGGAGTAAACGGGTTAAACTGACACTACATGATTTTGTATCTGGGTAACTTTTTTATTTGGGTAACTTTTTTGTAACTTTTATTCTGAATTCTTCATCTGCATGTTAAGGCTTACAACATTTTGGTCAAAATTGTCGTCTGCTTCAAATCAAGATTTTTTTCCCGGGATTGAAAGAGTTAACCAGTTCTATGTTTATTCCAAATTTAAATACCTACTGAATATTCATTAACAAAGTAGTTATAAAGAAATAATGCAAATGCGTGAAAACACGCTTATATGAGGGAAAGGGTTAACCCTTTACTCCATAAATACGCCTTTCAACGCAATTGCAAACAGAGTAGACCCAGATCAGACAGCTCCTATAGGATGGTCCTGTCAGGATCTGCTCTGTTTGCTGTCATATAGATATGATTTTACAGTTTCTGCCGGGCCAAAATTTCCTGTGTCTATGTGCTGTTATAACAATTAATCTAATTAGTATTCATGAAGTCATTTTATTTCTTACATGAATATTCATGAAGTAAAGACTTCAAGTGGAAAAACATTTTTCGTTCATTAATCAGCGTCTTATCATGGATCTAAACTACTTACATGTATCATTATATGATCACAAATCTGCGAGATAGGGTCAATGCTTTGTTTATAAATCGGATCCGATCAAACAGTGACTGCTTAGTAACGGCTGAAAATTCACATCGTCATATGTCATTATAAAAATTCTGCTAATTAATATTCATAGTCATTATATCTTCCATGACTATTCATGACCATGTAATGGATAAAAATCTGTCTTTCAATTTCCCTCAGACTAAAATTTAACCCTTCTCTTGCTTAATTTTAAAATACATTTCTCCTTCTTTACCCATGCCCTGTTGTATACCCGGTAATTACATATATCTTCACTGTGTAGACGTATTTCACTGTGCAATCACTGCTGTGGAGTGCCTTGGTTGCACAATCAACTTGTAAATAGTGCAGACCCTGATGAGACAGCTCCTGCAGGAGCTGTCTCATCTGGGTCTTCACTATTTACAGGTAGGTATATTGACGTGAATAGCAAGCGAAGGGTTAATGATATGTTCAGAGCTACAGATAAAGGCTATAGATAAACCCTATACTGTGACCACTCTTTAGAATCATCTTGAAGACGAAAATGTTTGAATTTACATTTTATACATCTTATCTAGACCTCTGTCATCTGCTACAAGTCTCAAAGCATCTTCTGGCTTTTAAATGACAAACATGCAGACCCTAATCAGAGGGATCCTGATATCTATTGTAACTGTTTGAAAATGCCAGTACAAAATGCCAGTAGCCTCTAAGGACTAATTCATTTACTTTTGTGTCTACACTGCCTGCGTACATCACAGCTATATTACTGTCTACACTTGTATGGGGAGCGACAGACCTTTCTTTCACAATGAATATCAAAATGGGACATTTTTTGTTGAACTCTAGCCAGTAGAATGCAATTTTAAACCACCGAGTCTAAATGTCTGCACTGTATGAATAGGCTCTGATTGAGCCTACGATAAAATTGTAATCGAGCTCCCGGCCAAGTGACTTATGGGTAATGCGTTATTGTCACTAGTTTAAACAAGACTTGCCGAGGTCCGAGGACTACAAACCTCCGTCTGTCACTTATTTCTGTCTCTCTTTCATGAGAATTGCCCCATATTGAATGTCAAGAATTTAATTTCTTCTTATCCCTCTCTTTCTCTTACCATTTCAGTATTAAACCTTTATTCCATGTAAGAAATGATGACATCATAAATATTTATTAGATTA
Organism: Azorinus chamasolen; assembly: GCA_963576725.1. Lineage (NCBI taxonomy): Eukaryota > Metazoa > Mollusca > Bivalvia > Cardiida > Solecurtidae > Azorinus > Azorinus chamasolen. Next base: position 62,752,610 of record OY755250.1, read on the forward strand.
ATTTTTAAAATTGCACATTAACACATAATTTTTACTATACGAAAGTAGAAACTTTAGAATCAGACTTATATTATTCTATAAGCAAACAGAGCAGACCCTGATCAGGCAGCTCCTACAGGTCAGCCATCTACTCTTTTTGCAAAAAGTCGTTTATATGCCTGTATAAATATGCCTTTCTACGCCTCTGTAAAAGTCACATTTTGAAACCATTGCGATAAGTATTTGCTCTATTTATCACAATGGTTTCAAACTACAAAATTCTAAAATTTTCATTTTCTCTAGAAATGCTCCTTTTTGGTAGATTTATTCCAACTTGACCAAGAGGTTGGATCTAAAAATAGCCTATGAGGTAATGGGTTAAGTAACTAGTCTTCAAAGATTGTTAGAATTCATTAACCCTTTCCCTGTTCTATATTTAACTCTTTCCCTGTTCTATATTTAACCCTTTCCCTGTTCTATATTTATTCCTAACTTCGATACCTACAGAATATTCTTGGACAATATAGTTAACAAAATATGGTAGGAGGAAAATTGCAGCCAGTTTAGAAAGTAAAGAAACGGCTTTTTCAAATTCCATCAACAAACAGAGCAGACCCTATAGGAGTTGTCTGATCTGAGACTACTCTGTTTGCAAATGCGTTAAAACATGTTTATATGAAGGAAAGGGTTAATTACGCTTTCCTGCCAATTGTTTTTGAGTATCCGATTGTCAAACAGTATGACCCTTGTGTCTCATCTGGATTCAAACTGTTTGCATAGATAATTAGCCACATGTTTGTTGAACCCTTTCCTTCATGAATATTCATTTATTAATTAAATAATGATGTCAGGAATATTAATTAGATTAGATTGCTATAATATCACAGAGACACAGGAAACTGTAGAACCATATATATCTATGTAATATCATAAGCAAATACAGCAGAACCTGATCAGATGGATCCTATAGGAGCTGTCTGATCTGGGTCTACTTTATTTACAAATGCTTGAAAAGCGTTTGTATGATAGAAAGGGTTAATCCTTTATTTGATAGACCCCTTTGACACCTTTGCAAACAGATCAGACCCAGATTGGATAATTCCTGTCAGCATCATCAAGCCATAGTCTTAGTCTCTACTGTTGCTTATGGAATTCTACAGTTGCTCGCAGCCACGACCAAAACATCCGGTCTCCAAATACCATTATTACAGACCTGTTGAATATTCATGTAAAAAATAATGATGTCATGAATATTTATGAACTGATGTAAAGAGTTGGATCCATTGCTCCATAAATACGCCTTTCTACACCTTTTCAAACAGAGTAGACTCAGATCAGGTGGCTCCTGTATAGGAGTCGTCTGATCAGAGTCTTTTCTATTTGCTTTTGCTAATCTGATCAGTTTCTACCAAAGGCTATTTTTAGACCCAACCTCTTTTGAATGAATCTACCCAAAAGGAGCAGTTATTAGAGAAAAGTAAAATTTTAGAATTTTGTCTTTTGAAACCATTGTGATAAATAGAGCATTTGCTCAGGACTATAGGAGCAAATGCTGTATTTACCACAATGGTTTCAAGACGTGGTTATTACAGAGGCGTAGAAAGGCGTATTTATGGAGGAAAGGTTTACAACTCAACTAATTATGCCATTAATTCTTACATGAATATGCAGCAGGAAAAGGGTTAAAAAAATCTGCAGATGACAATTTTTGTTGACTACAATCATTTAGTGAGCACTGAGTTTAGCCTCTATGTCTACCTTTCTGAGATATCCTTTCAAATGACAAAAAAAAAGTATCTGCTTTCTAATTCTCTTCTGCTTAAATCTACAGCTTCACCATTAGTTTTTTGTTACCCATTGTACTATAGTGCGAGATTTAATTATTCATGATTCAGATCCAATGTCATTCTATTCTGGATCTATAATTCTTGATATCGGGGAGAAAAACTTTGACGATATTGTGAAGGATTTTAGTGGAGTCGGTGAAGTGTGTATTTACCTGTGAATTGTGTAGTGTGATCCCGTGGACTGGTATATACACTGCCGGGATTCAGACTGGTATTATTTGAATGGCGCCAGCATAAACTCTGAGGTATTTAACCCTTACAATGCTCAATTTTCAAATGGACTATTCTAAAATTCAAACAGATCAAGCGTATGGCGAATATTCAGGGATTTTTCTTAAGAAAAGTGTAACATGACAAACAGCACAGACCCTGATGAGAGGGCTCCTCTTGCAGCCCTCTCATCTGGTTCTACACTGTTTGCTAAGGACATTAGTGACTCGTGTCCCACACTGTAAGGGTTACCTCTTTGCAAGCTTGAGCAACAAATTTGCGATAACATACGCAGCCAGTTTGGATCCAGATAAGACGTCGAGTTACCCCGCATCTCATCAGGATCCAAGCTATACAACACCTAGGCAGTATTTTTAAAGAAAGATGAAAGACAAATTTACTAGGAGAATTGTAACAGCCGACAAATTGCACAGTAACAATTACTTTGCATGCAAAGTGTTAGTGAAGAAATTTCTTCCCCCTTAAGCTGCTCACATCCCAATATAAATACAACAGAAGCTCTTCAGGAACTAGAACAGAGGAGAGAAAACCTATCTTCTATATACAAACAATCTGTGCATAATTAACCCCTATATATAACCGCATTTTTATGCATTTGCAAACAGAGTAGACCCAGATCAGATGGCTCCTAAAGGAGCCATCTGATCAGGGTCTGCTCTGTTTGTTAATTGTATAACATAGAGCTGATTCTACAGTTTCTGCCTGAGCCAAAATGCCTTGTGTTGAACTGATCACATGCTATTATACAAGATAATCTAATTAATATTCATGGTGTCATTATTTCTTACATGAATATGGAACAGGGATAGGGTTAAAGATCATTGTGATAGTTTTATAGTGCAATGTTTTATTTGGAAAATACAACAAATTCCCTTTTAGTTTTACCTTTAAGGCTTTGATTAAGGCTTTAACCTTTTCCCTGTTCTATGTTTATTTCAAATTTCAATACCTACTTAATATTCATGGACAAAACAGTTATTATGAAAATTATGGAAGGTGGAACATTGTAGCCATTTTAGAGAGTAAAGAAACAGATATTTCAAATTCCTTTAGCAAACAGAGCAGAACCTGATCAGATGGCTCCTATAGGAGCTGTCTGATCTGGGTCTACTCTATGTGCAAATCAGTGAAAATGTAATTATATGAAGGAAAGGGTTCACCATTTCAATATTTGAAAATATACCATCAGGTCAAACTTACCATGAATATTCAGTGATTTGTTTTTAAAAAGAAAAGAGTTAAACATGACAAACAGTGCAGACCGTGTCATCTAGGTCTGCAGTGTTTGCAAAGGGCCATTAGTGATTAGTGACTTGTGTCCCACAATGAAAAGCCTAAAGGGTTAAATGTTGTTTACTAAAGATTAGAAATTCATTTTTCAATTACAACCCAACACAGATTGAGTGTCAAACAGCCTGCATCCTCATACGATGCCGAGTTCCTCAGCACTGTCCTGAATCCAAACTATTTGCATCTATAGATTGTTGCGAACACGTTAACCCTCTTCCCTCATACATGTTTAAACGCGTTTGCAAACAGAGTAGACCCATATGTATAGGAGCTGTCTGATGAGGGTCTGCCCTGTTTGCAAACGGAATTGAAAGATCTGTTTCTTTACAGTATACTTTCTAAAATGGCTACACTATTCCATCTATAGGTTCTTGGGAACATATTAACCAACCCTTTACTTCATAGCAGATATACCTTCAAGCGCCATTGATCAAAGAGTAAACCCAGACCCAGGGACTTCTGGAGGAGCCATCTGATCAGGATCTGATCTGTTTACTGAAATAATCTGGATCTCATTCTACACATTCTGCTGTAGCTAAGGAATTTTGCGTTCATATGCTATTATAAAAATTACGCTAATTAATAATCTGCATAAAACATGCTAAGAGTCAACTCTTTACACGCTAGCAGCGAAACCGTGACTTACCTATGCAAACTGTTTGAACCCAGATGAAGTGCCGCATAAAGTGGTGTCTCATCAGGATCCAAACTGTTTCATATTTTGACCATATTTTTGCTAAGAAACAAGAGAAATTTTATTGTAAGAATTGAAGCAGACGACAATTGTTGCAGACAAAACTGACTTTAGCATGCAGAGTTAATACTCTGCCTATCAGGCTTCAGTACCGAGAATGTTGATAACTATTTATCTCCCTCTGTGTCTGCTGATTTTTCTCCACACTTTTTATTCCGACTACTTTACTAGGCTTTTAACCCTTTCCTTTACATGAATACTCATGTACGAAATAATAATGAGATTATAAACTCTTTACGCCATGAATATTCACGTAAGAAATAATAATATCAATTTATATCATGAATATTAATTAGATTAGTTGGTATAATAGCCCATTGACACAGAAATGTTTGGCTATGGCAGAAATTGTAGTACTATATCTATATCATAAGCAAACAGATCAGACCAAGATCTGAGTCTACTCTGTTTGCAATGGCGTAGAAAGGCGTATTTATGGAGTAAAGGAAAGTAACCCTTTCCTTCATACAAACGCTTTTTCATGCTTTTGTAAAGTACCTAGTTATAGTCTAACAGGAGTAGATCCAGGTCTGCTCTGTATGCTTATGAAATTATATAATCCTGTAGGAGCCATCTGATCAGGGTCTGCTCTGTTTGCTGATGGCTAAAATTCCTGTGTCTATTTGCTATTATAACAACCTAATTAATATTCATGATGTCATCATTCCTCAGAGCTCCAGTTAAGATGCGTAAATTTAACCCTGGTTCCCTGTTCTATGTTTATTTCAATTTTCAATACCTACTGGATATTCATGGAAAAAAAAGTTATAGTGATATATAGAAGGTGGAACATTATAGACATTTTAGAAAGTAAAGAAACAGATATTTCAAATTCCACTAGCAAACAGAGCAGACCCTGATCAGACGGCTCCTATAGGAGCCGTCTGATCTAGGTCTACTCTGTTTGCAAATGCATGAAAACACGTTTATATGAGGGAAAGGGTTAAACATTTTCAAGAATACAGAGCTTCAGATAAGATGCGTAGATTTAGACATTTTTTATAATAGCTTTTTATTTCTCCACCAAACCCTAAACTGTGACTACTCTTTACAGAGCACCAGATAAACGTGCGTACTCAAATACTAAATTCGTCATTTCTCCACCAAACCCTATGTTTTGACCACTCTTTACGAGATGATTCTAAAAATTGGTCACAACATGGGATTTGGTGGAGAAATAAAGAGGTTCTTCTTGAAAATAGTTTAATTTACGCACCTTATCTGGAACTCTGCTCTTCAGAATTGTCTCAAAGATGATGTCATTATTTTTACACGAATTTGAACAGGGAAAGTGTCTATCTGTGGATATTATTGTCTTCACAAGGGCTCTTCCACACTCAATCAGACAGAATTTCTAAATAAACTTTATTCTAAATGCCATGGCCACTATGACATTTAACCCTTTCCCAGTTCAATATTCAAGTAAGAAAAAATGACAACATGAATATTTTATTTGCTAAATTTCAATGTCATAATTATTTCCAAGGGAATTTTTTCACCCTTACAAAAACCATCGTTCAAATCAAATCTATATCAGGTCATAAGCAAACAGAGCCATCTGATCTGGGTCTACTCTGTTTGCAAATGCATGAAAAGGCGTTGTATCTACTCTAATTAACTTAATCCTTTCCTCCATAAATATCACTCTGTAAAAGTCACTTTTTGAAACAATTGTGATAAATAGAGCATTTGCTCCTATAGGAGCAAATGCTCTATTTATCACAATGGTTTCAAACTACAAAATTCTAAAACAAATCCTTTTCTCTATTTATAAATGCTACTTTTCGGTAGATTAATTCAAAGAGGTTGGCTCTAAAAATAGCCTATGAGGGAATGGGTTAAGTGCATCAGATAAAGCAATTTGATCAAACGCTACACAGTTTGTTACTCAGCTTCATTTACAGAGCTACAGATAAAAGGTGCACACCCAAATCCTGAAATCATCATTTCTTCACCAAACCCTATACTGTGACCACTCTTTAGAATTGTCTCTTCGAGACGATTCTAAAGAGTGGTCACAGTACAGGGTTTGGTGGATAAACAAAGAAGTTATTCTTGAAAATGTTTTAACCCATTCCCTCATAGGCTATTTTAAATCCAACCACTTTGAATAAATCTACCAAAAAGGAGCATCCATTAACTAGAGAAAAGGAACATTTTAGAATTTTGTAGTTTGAAACCATTGTGATAAATCTATCACAATGCATTCAATAGGAGACTTTTGCAGAGGTGTCAAAAGGCGTCTTAAATATGAGGGAATGGGTTAATTTACACATGATGATGATCTTATCTGGAGCTCTGCATTTGGCTTTTTACCTGATGGAAGACGCCTTTGCATTTACAAGTACAACTGAGAGGTTCCAGATAAGATGTGTAAATTTAAACATTTTCAATAATAGCTCCCTTATTGCTCCACCAAAGCCTATATTGTAACCACTGTTCAGAATTGTCTCTTTAAGACGATTATAAAGAGTCACGTCATAACACAGGGTTGAGAAATGATGATTTTAGAATTGTAATAGATGCACCTCTAGGTGTTAGTAGGCATCATACTCTAGAGTTTCTACCAATACCAAAAACAAATCTGTGTACATATAGTATAGTATGCCAATTTGATATAAAACTTCAGCTTATAAATATTCATGATGTCATTATTTCTTAGGGATTGATAAGAAATTGCATAGTTTGAGACACATGCACAATCTTCTGCCATTTACTTGCGAAACATTCAATCAGTTTTAACCCTTTATCGTATAGGCTATTTTTAGATACAACCTCTTTGAATAAATCTACCAAAAAGGATCATTAACTCGAGAAAAGGAAACTTTTAGAATTTTGTAGTTTGAAACCATTGTGATAAATGCTCTATTTATCACAATGGTTTCATAAAGTGAGTTCTACAGAGTCGTCAAAAGTCGTCAATATGCGAGAAAGGGTTAATACAAATCATCTTCAAAGATGATCATGAAATAGCCAAGTAAGCATATAACTTCAACAGTTTAGCACCAAGCCCTAAGAAGCGTTACGCTAATCTGCACACAAAACAACAAAACGAGATGCATATGAAACAAAACAAAAGCCCAAAAGCCTTGGCTTCAATCAATACAAAACATCTTGCAGCTTCTTCAGATAAAATGCACATATACAAACGACAGACAAACATCCATTAGGGCTAAAATGAAGCCTGATTGTGCCTTTGAGTTTTTTATCGCTTTGCACTCTAGTGAAGAAATTGTGACTAGCCATACCAACAGTTTACATCCAGTTGAGACCTTCACTAACCCAGCCTCTCATCAGAATCCAAACTGCTTTATGCTCTCATTGTCTGTATAACAGACACAGAAGTATGACTTCTCAGAACTGCAGCAGACGACATTTATTTGCAGACGACAATTACCCAGCATGCAAAGAGTTAAACCCAAGTTTCTCCCAGAAATACCAAATGCTCATTATGAAAGCAGTCTTTCTGGCTACTTTCTCCTTCCCTTATAGTAGTAATGTTTAACCCTCTACTCCATGAATATTTATTGAGAAACAATGAATATATGAATATTAACACTTTCCTCCATGAATATTCATGTAAGAAATAATGATGTCATGAATATTAATTAGATTAATTGGTTATAGTAGTACATGGACACTGGAGTTTTCAAATCTTGTCAACATTGACGTTTAAAGCTCTAGGCGTCAAAAGAGATCAGTATGAGGAAATGGGTTAACCCTTGACTTCATATATGCCTTTTCATGCATCTGCAAACAGAGTAGACCCAGATCAAACAGCTCCTATACAAGCAAATATTTGCAAATGCGTGGAAAGGTAATTAAATTGATGATGGAAGGGGTTAATCAACCACCTGTAAAAGTCCCTTTTAAACAAGATAAGTTAGTGAAATACTATGCTCCCACCCAATTTGACCTTTGACCCTGAAGGATGACCTTGACCTTGACATGTGCAGCTTCATGAGGTGATTTGTCCTATATATTTGACCTCTGACCTTGAAAGATGACCTTGACCCTAACATGCCACCCCTTAAAATGTGCAGCTTCACGAGATACACATGCATGCTAAATATCAAGTCTCTATCTCTACTGTTTCAAAAGTTATTGCCAATGTTAAAGTCGGTGATTTGACCTATATATTTGACCTCTGACCTTGAAGGATGACCTTGACATGTCACCCCTCAAAATTTGCAGCTTTATGAGATACATATGCATGCCAAATATCAAATCTCTATCTATAATGGCTCAAAAGTTATGCTCAATGTTAAAGTTGGTGACAAAACATACAACTTACAAGCAAACGAACAGACAGACAGGGCTAAAACAATATGCCCCTCAGATCTGATCAGATCAGAGCTTCAGCTAAAGTTGCCCACTAAAATCATGTCAAAGTCTAAAGTCTATGTTTATGCAGGTGGCTAGGCGGGACTCCCCCAGAAAACTTCCAGGATAATGTAAATTAGGGGAAGAGAATAGCATAATAGCAAACCATAACAGGTATTGTATTTATGCTATTAAAATAATTTCTCCAAACTCTGTACTGTGACCACTTTTTAGAACCATCTGTGAGACAGTATTCAAGAGTGCCACTGTACCAGAGCTCCAGATAAGATGCGTCAATTAAAATATATTCAAGCAGAACTTTTTTATTTCTCCATTAAACCCTTTGTTGTAACCATTCTTTAGAATCGTCTCTTCGAGACGATTCTAAAAAGTGGTCACAACATAGGGTTTGGTGGAGAAATGAGGATATAGTATTTGAGTATGCACAGGTATCTGTAGCTCTGTTGTTTATCAAGTCATAGGGTTTGGTAGAGAAATAAAGGAGCTATTCTTGAAAATATTTCAATTTACGCATCTTAAAAAAATAATTAAATTCTTATCTGGACCCCTGAGACAATATAGTAATTGTGTCAGTAATTGTGTCACTTATCAAATCTTCTCAGTTATAAATGTGACAGTTTCATCTAGCATTTTGCAGGCCATAAATCTCAATAACTGTCCACTATCTTCGCATTCTCCTCCAAATTTATCCTGTACCAATATTCTCAGTTTAGTTTTGGTACAATGGAATGGATGCTTTTCTACACCTTGAAACATGGTAGACCCAGTTCTCAGTTTGTTATATCATTTTTTTTTTATATAATACTGATCAAAAGCCATTAAAATAAGGCTGAGGTCCAGATAAGATGTGTGAATTCGAACATTTTCAAGAATAGCTCCTTTATTTCTCCAACAAACCCTATTCTGTGGCCACTCTTTTAAAAGAATCGTCTCAAAAGAGGCCATTCTAAAGAGTGGTTACAATATATATAGGAGTTGGTGGAGAAAATGACAATTCAATATTTGGGTATGTGGCCCTGACAATCATGTGTTCACATACAAATTTATACACTTCAATATCTCAAACTTCAACTTCAAGGGACCATAAAAATTATTTCGAGATAATTGAGGTTTGACTCATCTTTTTTTTCTCTCAGGTACACAGCTTCATAGTCATACAGGGTCCATGTTTATAAAACTTTTAGTTGAGTGAGTTCGTTCTCAAGTTTTTGATTAGTCAGATTTGAGCCTTTGGTTTGAGAACAAACTCAGACTCAACTAAAAAGTTTTATAAGCATGGACCCAGGTCTAAAGTAATGCTGAAAGCTCCTGGAGGAGCTTTCACCTTTACTTTCAACCTACATTTAGCTGTCACATGTGTCTTTGGATATGCAAAATGATACATACACAAGTTTCGGACAAATTTTGGAACGGCCAAACGGCAGACCTGTCCCAATCAGACAGCTCCAACAGGACCTGTCTCACTGCCCAGATATGGGTCTATTCTGTTTGCAAAGTAGTGAGCGGGATAACTTTTCTGATATTTAAACATTTCCTTCATAACAAACACCTTTTCATGCATCAGTAAGAATAGATCCAGACCTGACAGCTTCTATATTGTCTATGAATGTTCATAAGGTATTGAAATTCTGAATAAACATGGAACAGAGAAAGGGTAAATCAAGAGTAGAGAGTTCACAGTTATCCGTACATCTTATCTAACTAATTCTTATATCAGAATCATCTTAGGAATCTGATAATACTGCTGAAGATGACCCAGGCTGGCCCTTTGAAGTTGATAATTTAATCTAACATTATTTCACAATATTTATCAAGTTGCTTAACCCTTTCCCTCATATAAACGTGTTTTCACACATTTGCAAACAGAGTAGACCCAGATCCTAGAGGAGCCTTCTGATCAGGGTCTGCTCTGTTTGCTGATGGAATTTGTAAGATCTGTTTCTTTACTCTCTAAAATGGCTACACTGTTCCACCTTCCATATTTCATTATAACTACATGAATATTCAATAGGTATGGAAATATGAAATAAACATAGAACAGGGAAAGGGATAATTCTGATAAAAATGTTATACAGAAAAGAGTCCATTACTGTTCATACTTCAAAACATTTTTAAAACTATCAGTACTAGAAAACACCCATTGTGGCATATGCAAACACTGTAGACCCAGATCAGACGGCTCTTGAAGAATCTGCACCATAACACTTTCCTTCATACAAGCCCCAAGGTTTTCAATTTCATGCCTTTGCAAACAGAGCAGACCCAGATTTTGTAGGAGCCATCTGACCAGGGTCTGCTCTGTTTGCTCAAGACATATAATTATGTATAAATGAAATTATAATAGATGTATGTGACTTTACAGATTTTACAAAATATACACACAAAAAATATACATGTATGCCATCATAAAATTCCAGCTAATAAATATTCATTATTGTTTTTGTTCTTTTATGAATATGCAATGTTCAGACATACTATGGAGTAAATGGTAGTAATTGTTACATGTATATAACTCCATTTCCCCTTTCCTTCATATAAACATGTGTTCACACATTTGCAAACAGAGTAAACCCAGATCAGATGGCTCCTATATAGGAGCTGTTTGATCAGTCTGCGCTGTTTGCTAATGGAATTTGAAAGATCTGTTTCTTTACCTTCTAAAGCGGCTACAGTGTTACACCATCCATATTTCTTTATTTAAAACTATTTTGTCCATGAATATTCAGTAAGTATTGAAATTTGGACAGAACATAGAACAGGGAAAGGGTTGTATACTATCTAGCTATTACTCATTAGAATCAATTGCCTCTCAGATGGTTTGATACATCAATACAGTACCTGTCATAAGGGGCCATTCATTAATTGAACATGGGAATGTTAAAAGCAGGTGCTTGTTAAATAATAATAATGCAGGGCATTTGCTACTACCTGCCTTACAGACCCTTAGACCTCTTTCTGATGGCCAATTAAGACAGGTTTCACTGTATGTGCATTTTCTATAAAGGCTTCTAACCCTTTCCTACATAAATACACCTTTCTACACCTCTGTAAAAGTCACTCTATGAAACAATTGTGATAAATAGAGCATTTGCTCCTATAAGCCCTACTGTAACTGTATGCATGTTTATAGTCTTGTGATGCTGTGGTGTTGTAATGCCGATTTCTACCTCGTGCAAATTTGATTAAAAATTGTGAAAAAGATTAATTAACCTTCTCCCCCATCAATATTCATATTTAAGAATTAATGTAAGAAATAATGACATCATGCTGTATTGCATATATATTCAGTCTGTAGCTGAATGATTATTACATGGCATTATCCCTTTCCCTCATATAAACGTGTTTTCACACATTTGCAAACAGAGTAGACCCAGATCAGACGGCTCCTAGAGGAGCCGTCTGATCAGGGTCTGCTCTGTTTGCTATTGGAATTTGATAGATCTGTTTATTTGCTTTCTAAAATATCTACAGTGTTCTACCTTCCATATTTCTTTATAGCTATTTTGTTAATGAATATTCAGTAGGTATTGGAATTTGAAACAAACATAGAACAGGGAAAGGGTTAAGCAGAACATTTTGGTATAATGTACAAACTGAAGAGATCAAGCATTTAGGATTGAAGAGAGCAGGCCTTGATCCTGCAGGAGATTCTGATGTGGGTTTCTCTGTTTTCAAAGGTGTGAAAAAGTGTTTATATGAGGGAAACAGTTTAACTTATTACAATTACTAAACTTGTTGTGCAAACTCAATGTTTAAAACAAGTCCTGCACCTAAAGTGCTCAAGGTAGATATATAAATAATAAATGTATGACTGAATAGGTTTGTCTTCCAACAGTCACCATATCCCTTTCCCTGTTCTACATTTATTCCAAATTTCATTACTTACTGGATATTCATGGACCAAACAGTCATAATGAAATATGGAAGGTAGAACATTGTAGTCATTTCAGAAACTAAAGAAACAGATCTTTTAAATTCCATAAGCAAACAGAGTAGACCCTGATCAGAAGGCTCCTATAGATCTGGGTCTACTCTGTTTGCATATGCTTGAAAACACCTTTGTATGAGGGAAAGGGTTAAATTTCTCATCAGGTCATCACTGCACAAGCTAAAACTGATACCCACAAGACAATGGTAACCCTGTGATCTAACTGTTTACCATCACAAAAAGCAGAGACAAACAGCACAGCAAACCTGGGTGAAGCTGTTATAAACACTACACATGCAAGTGTCTTTGACAGGTGTGGAGGTGTGACAAGCAGCTTTAAACTCAGGTCAATCAATGGTTTCACAGAGAGTGTGTATCACACTCTGGTGTTGTTTAGCACCTCCTGTTCTGTTCTGTGATAGACAAACTAGCCAAATGGACAAGATACAATAAAACCTCTCTAAACCGGAAATCAAGTAGAGAAGAATTTAGATACTTTTAAGTAGGTGGCTGCTTAATCCAGAGTGAAAGTCATGCAGAAAGCTCCTCTAGGGATTCTAGTGGAGAAGAATTTCCATACTTTTAGGCAGGTGGCTACTTAATGCAAGGTGAAAGTCATGCAGAAAGCTCCCTTAGGAGCTAGGAGCTTTCTGCATGATTTCCCCCCTACCTTAAGCACCCACTTGCCTAATATTATCAACATTATTCTCCACCAGAATTCCAGTTTAGAGGGGTTTTATTGTAGATATGATGACAAGTTTATTGCTTTTGTCTGGTCAACAGCTCCTTTATTTCTCCACCAATCACTATCATTGTGACAAATGTTTTTGTCTCCAAGAGACAATTCTCAACACTGGTCACCACACTGAGTTTGGTGGAGAACTGACAACTAGTATCTATCAAATAACACTTTACTCTATAACAGTTCTACAGTAAAACCTCTCTATAACGGCCCTTAAATTACATCAAGCATTTTGTGTTAATTAGGCAGGTGACTGCTTAAAACAATGTGAAAGTAAAACAGAACGCTGCTATATATATTACTTTCACTTTGCTTTAAGCAGTCACCTGCCCTGAATACCAACTAATTAACACATTTAAGTGGCCATTATAGAGAGTTTATACTGTACTTCTTTGCAAACACAGCAGACCTGCATCAAATGTTCCAGTAGGAGCTGTCTGATCAAAGTCTGCTCTGTTTGCTTATAAATGTTATAATATAGATATGACTATGGCCAAGCATTCCTGTGTTCTATCTTTGCAGAGTAGACCCTGATCTGTCTTTGTAAATATTATAGACCCAGATTGGGGTCTGCACTGTTTCCTTATTATGTAACATTGATACGATTTTACAGTTTCTGCTCAGACCAAACATTTCTGTGTCCATGTGCTATTTAGATAATTAATGTAATTAATATTCATGTTGCATAAATATTTATAGAGTAAAGAGATTAACAAAATACTTCTTGCTATATTTACAAGCCAGAATGGCAAGTTCATGGAATTGGTGACATTTCCTTTCTGATGCCATTATATAGTTGGCAGCTTTATTAGTGTCAAAAGCAACCAATGACACAGAAAACAAAAAGCACTTATTATCTGTTTGAGTTGACATTTACCTGAATTGGACACTAAACTCCAATGGTAGGGATTACAGCACTCATACACGGATTCTTTGTCACTTTTACAGCAAGGCAGTCTTTTTAATTCGGTTGTGTCCAACATGTCACCCCATCGCCACATTTTGCAACAGAGGACCAAAGGTGTTAGAACTCTCTTGCCAAGTCGTGTTTCACCTTTCGGCAAGAGTACACACTCGCCCTCCTCCCCACCTTTGGATTCTATGCTCTGGATCAGCATTTCCAGTTGTTTCTCTTTTAAACGTTTCAGCATAGAATGTGCAACAGACTTGAGTTCGAGTTCTTCCGGGCTTTCTGGCGCACTCCCGGTTTCATTTTGGTACCTCAGTTTCCACAATCGTCGCACAAGCGTGGCTCTTTTAGATTTAAACATACAACATAACATAGGCTGCCTTTCTGACCTCACAAACAATCATATTTCTCTGCACAGTTAACACTTCAGTAGGACCTCCTATTCTTCTGTTTCTTGTTTTCCTGTAAGCTAAATGAGTTATCCAGATCAGTATAGAATCAAATAAAAAAGAAATAGAATCCAAAACAACTGTCGTAAAAATCAGATGTGTTCACCTTTATAATTTGTTTACTTTTCACTAATTGATATATTCTTATTTAATTAGTATATATTCCTTTCAAATAACGGTCCATATAGTTCAATTAATCCGTGAATGGCTGGAACAGTTATGAATTAACTGTGATCTTTGTTGCTCAGAGCAGTAATCAACCACATATATCACTTCTCACGTGAAATTGCTCCCTTCAAAAGTCCACTTTGTTCAACGAACCTATGACCCAGAAAGGTAGGCGAAAAACATGTACACACCACAATTAGATTTCATTAGCTGACGACCCGTCGGCCAATTAACTTACGAATGTAGCCAATACAGCGTGCACGCACTGTCCACCGTTAATCCACGATTTTATTGTGATTTAAACAGTAATTCACGAGAATTCATCCATTTTATCCCACTGAAAACAATATCGTTACACTAGAATATCATCCCAAAATTTCTAAAACGGTGAGGTACATTTACCAGTTCAACACTGGGACCAGTCCATGTTTACTAGGTTAGTCGGGTTTCACATATTTCGGCAAAACAATTCACCTCTCACAATAATACAATCTGGAAAGAATTTTATTTTGCCACGGCTGAAGTTTTAGATATGTTTAAAGAAAAATCTCAAGCAAAACAAGTCAAACTGCCTTAGTATTGGCTTTTCCACATGCGTTATTTTCAAGCCGATTCGATAACTGTACCTCCATGAAAAATGGACAATCTTACCAGGTCGCCAGTATTCGTCGTTGATTGGTTAATAGCGGTCACGTGCAGGGTCTAGACATATTGGCGCGTCTGGTCTCTTCACTAAAAGATTGGGTCGATGTTAAATGTGAACTTACATTCTTTCTTTATGGTTTGTTTTCTGAAAACAATTTTTATGTTAAACAAGGGGAAATTGCCTTGACGAAAATATAGCTAGGCCAGAAAATGATGTTCAGGTTTTTGCAGGCAGAAATATCTATGTTTGCAGCGGAGAGCATAGGAAACATTGGCAGGCAAAACGAACGCGCACCTGTAAAAAATAGTTAATTGCCGACGGCAAAATTATAGCTGTCAATACTAATGACGCTTAGCTCTATCAACGCTGAAATATCCGAGTGGAGTGGCCCATCACTGTAAAACTATACACTCCACTAATATAAAAAGGCTTGAAAAACTTGCTAGATGATTCCGAATGACAAACAGTGCAGACCCTGATCAGAGGGCTCATCAAGGAGCCCTCTGATCTGGGTCTACACTGTTTTCAATTGCCGGTGCATGTGTATCCCGTATTTAAAAGGTTAAGATTTTAGGACAGAGCAGTTCAGACGAGCCGTCCCCGTGTGTGCGGGATTCATGTGAACAAATTCGAGCTGATGACTAAACAATGAACTACCAATGTGGAAAGAAAATTGGCGAAAGTTTCGTGACATTTTCCCAGAGATTTCTGTCGGGAATAGGTTTTTAGTCGTTTCATTGTTCATTAACAAATCGTCCGCTCCAACTGGTCCAATTTCTACTGTAAAATCCTACCCCTGATTCAAATATTTTTATGTGTGTGTTGTTTTGTCTTTTTTATGTAGGCCTACGTTTTTCATCTCCGGTATATAGATAAATGTATACAAGGGGTCGGGTTTACGAGAGATCGTAAGACAGAAATTATCATCATCGTATGCTATTACTTTTAGTTAATTCTGTCGTACGGAGTTAGCCATTGCCCTCATGAATATGAACGCCTTTTCATGCATTTGCAAACAGAGGTAGACTCAGATCAGTCGGCTCCTAAAGAAACCATCTGATCAGGGTCTGCTCTGTTTGTTTTAATGATATTATATAGATATGATTCTATGTAGTGTCCGCCTTTGCCAATACATTAAAACCTCTCTATAACGACCACTAAATTGTGTTAATTAGTTGGTATTTTGGGCAGTGGTTGCCTATAGGAGCGTTCTGTTTTACTTTCATCTTGCTTTAAGTATCCACATGCCTTTAACACAAACTATTTGATATAATTGTGTGGCCGTTATAGAGAGGTTTTACTGTATTTCCCGTGTTCATGTTTTACCATAACCCAACATCCCCGTGTCCATGTGCGATTATAATAATTAATTATCTAATATAATCATGATGTCATTATTTCTTATATGAATATTATGAATATTTAACAGACAAAGTCGTATGCTGGAATATGTGATGACTGTGAATAGCAATGACTACATGTAGTGTTAATAAGGACTTACGATGAGTTTGATAATCATCTGTGATACACGTCCTTTAACCGTTTCGCTGCCAAACTCTGTCGTCTGCTAACTTTGTCGTCTGCTACAAAATTTCATTCTTTTGATTTTCTTCATTTTTGTTTAAAAAACTAAGTAACAGTAACAAACAGTTTTGATCCTGATGAGACGCCGAGTTACTCGGCGTCTCATCTGGATCCAAACTGTTTGCATAGGTAATCACATATTCGGCATCGGCAGCGAAAGGGTTAATGGAGTACGACTTTAAATTATTTTAACCCTTTTCTCAATGTATACGCATTTCTACGCCTTTGCAAACATAGATGATCCAGATCAGACGGCTCCTACAGGAACAGTGTGATAAATGATGTTTAAATAATGCCTTTTTATATCATATGTCATTATTTTTTCATGAGTATTCATTGTGTAAAGAGTTAAACACAATCAAAACACACCAGTTTTTTGAAATAGCAATATTTTCTTCTTTTATATGCTCTGAGACGATTCTGAGAATAGAAGCAATGTATGATGTTATGATTTGGCGGGTAAATACGCATTTGTATAGAAAATATTTTACTTAGATTTATCAAGTAACAGCTCCGGTAGATTGTTTCACAGTGATAAAATTAATTTGGTAAAGTTCTTGTTTAGATGACCCCTAGGTTATAAACCCTTTTTTGCTCGAGCCTGGGATCATTCTCAAACATCTGATCATGCTTTAGAATGGAGTCAGACTCAGAAGTTTTTATAACCTTGGACCAAGGCCCTGAAGTTATAAACCTTTTTGAAACATCTGGGTCCATGCTTATAAAACGTTTAGTTCAGTCTGAGTTCGTTCTCAAGTTTTTTATTGGTCAGATTTGAGTAAAGGCTCAAATCTGACCAATCAAAAGCTTGAGAACGAAACTCAGACTCAACTAAAAGCTTTATAAGCATGGACCCTGACCAGTCAGATACTTGAGAATGAACTGAGACTTAAACCCAGAAGATCTAGGTAGCCCTTCTCTGGCTATTAACCCCCTACCGCGTGAATATCTATATAAGAAGTAATTAATTTATTTATATTCATTAATTGAAATTTTATAATGGTCGCAGAACTAATGATATTTGTAATTGTGACCAAATTTACGAAAAAAATAAATAAAATCATATCTATATCATGTCGTAAGCAAACAAAAACGCCGACCTGAAAGCGTGAAAAGGCGAATATATGGTAAATACATGTAGTTAGTGAAATGGCATGTATACGCATAGAACCTGCATCTATATTAGACAAGACAATGTGTCTTTTCAGGATCCAGGCATATCCCATCTGGTCAATAATTTCCCTAGATGATCTGATCTGGGTCTTCACTATTTATCATTTAAAATCCCAGAGCTACAAATAAAGGTGTGTACCCATAAACTAAAATTGCAATTTCTCCTCTTAACTCTAAACTGTGACCGCTCTAAGTCTTTAGAATCGACACTTCGAGGTGATACTAAATAGTGGTATAAGTATAGGGTTTGGTGGAGAAATAAAGGCGTTATGATTGAAAATGTTCAAGTTTTTGTAACGTATTTTATCTGGAGCTTTGGATCCTCTAGCGAATTTAATCTTAAGCTAGGTTCCCACTGCCGATCAGACTAACTCGATAAAGCCCGGTCAAATGATTGGGACCTGGTCTGGCTCACTCGGCAGGAGTGATCGGGAGTAATCGGGGAGGTCTACCTTGGTCGGCATCGCTCGGACTCCCTTCCCGATTTTGTTATTACATTTCCAAAAAAAACGGGTAGAGATCGAGTAGCTACGCGCCCGAGAAGCGATCGGGAAGCGGTCGAGTATTGATCGAGTAGAGGGTCGAGCTGATCGGGAGACAATCGTAAAAAGAACTAGTGCGATCGGGATGAAGTCATTTACCCGATCTTTACCCGATCATCTCAACCTCCACTCGAGTAATAACCGATAGACCGAAGTACGACCATGATGATCTGGTCGGGTAGAAACCGAGCAGAGGTCAAGTTGGTCGGGTAGAGATCGTGTAGGGATCGTATCTGGGTCGAGATGATCGAGCAGAAATCGGAGTAGTTGTTGAGTTGACGTGGAAGAGTCGTGAATGATCGCGAGGGGGTTGTGTATGATCGAGTAGAGGTCGAGAAGAACTCGTGTACATGCCTTCGGTCGAGCTTGGTCGGGGAATTCGGGTGATCGGGATGATCGAGTTGATCTGAGTGGTAATAGGAACCTAGCTTTAAGCACTCTACCGACGACTTTAGGATAACATGTCGTTCGTCAATTTTACATTCGTTTTTAATTTGGAAGATAAACGTTATTTTAACCCTTTCCTCCATAAACTATTTTTAGATCCAACCTCTTTGGATGCATCTACCGAAAATGAACATTAACTAGAGAAAAGGATTTTTTAAAAAAATTTTGTAATTTGAAACCATTGTGATAAATATAGCATTTGCTCCTACAGGAGCAAATGCTCTATTTATCACAATTGTTTCAACAGGCGACTTATACAGAGGCGTAGAAAGGCGTATTTATGGAGGAATGGATTAAACAATATTATTCAGACGACAGTTGCTCAGAGTGCAGAAAGGGTTAAACCCTTCATACTGAATAAATGCTGATGGGTCATTCCACGTTGTATGTTCAGTATCCAGAGGGTTAAATCTTATTGATAATTTGTAGAACCCCTCTAATGCGACCACTTAATGAATAAAAATGGGTGTCTTTATAAGCAGGTGATTGCTTAATACAGGACAAAAGTAATGCAGAAGCTTTATGGATTACTTTTGCCCTGCATTAAGCTACCACATGCATCTAGCACCCATAATTATACCTCTTTTAGGTGGTCGCATTAGCGGGGTTTTACTGTATCTCTTTAAGGTGGTCGCATTAGCGGGGTATTACTGTACCTCTTTTAGGTGGTCGCATTAGCGGGGTATTACTGTACCTCTTTTAGGTGGTCGCATTAGCGTGGTATTACTGTACCTCTTTTAGGTGGTCGCATTAGCGGGGTATTACTGTACCTCTTTAAGGTGGTCGCATTAGCGGGGTATTACTGTACCTCTTTTAGGTGGTCGCATTAGTGGGGTTTTATTGTACCACTTTTCGGTGGTCGCATTATAGCGGGGTTTTATTGTACTTCTTTTAGGTGGTCGCATTATCGGGGTTTTACTGTACCTTTTTTCACCTTTGCAAACAGATCAGATCCTCAGATCTGGGTATTAGAACAAACTATAGAGTTGTATCTGTTATAAATTTATAATAAAACGGAGCAGACCCTGTTCGGACGGCTCCTATAAGAGCCACCTGACCTGGATCTTCTCGGTTTGCAAATGCGTGAAAATGCGGTTTAATGAAGGAAATGGTTAAATGTGTGATCGGTTTTGATCCAGATTAGATCGTCATGGCTAAAGGTTATAAAACTTCGGAGTCTGAATCTGAGATCATTCTCAAGTATCTGACTGGTCAGATTCTGAGCTTGTTCAGAATCTGACCAGTAAGATGCTCTCTATAGAGAATGATCTCAGACACAAGTTTTATAACCTCGTAAGCATCTCATTGTGAACTGAACTCAATGACACTCTGATCGGGAAGATTTGTAGAGGAGGACAAAAGTTGAAGCAGACATCAGCTTTTTGAAGATGAGTGTTACTATGTCGTCATTGAATTAACCCATTCCTCCATACACGAAAGAATAAATGCCACCGTAAAAAAACTAATCAGGAGCATTTTTCTAATGGCATATGAACACGGAATGTTTGGGTCATTGTAGAATCTGTAGACTCATATATACATGTATATATATTATGCCATCAGCAAACAGAGCAGACCCTAATCAGACGGCTCCTTTAGGGACTTTCTGATTTGGGTAAACTCTGTTTGCAAAGGTGCAGTAAGGCATATTTATGAAATAAATAGCCCACTATGAAGAAACCTGTCGCCTCAAATTCAGATCTATTCAATTCTTGACTCGGGCGTTTGATGAAATACTGACCGAGTTTCATGACACAATCTTAGCTGAATGTGATGAGACGATGAGTTCGGAACTCATCTGGATCCAAGTGTTTGTCCACATAAGAGGGTTATGGGCACGTGGTTGGACTTGGTATGTGAGAGGAACGTCACGCCGCACTCCCTCACGCCGTCTCGTCTCACTCACACCTATCCCAGATGAAGATCGGCCCCGCAAACCCTGTACGACCGACAATCTCATCAATCGATCATAATGTAATTAATGCGGTTCTCATATGTTCGGCTAACTCGACAATTATTCCTAGTGGCGTGTGTCTGCCTTACTAAAACCTTGTTATCTGATGACGTGCATACCTTTGATTTGCCAACAAAGACTAATTACTGTTATTTACAACGCCCTTTCTCCCATGATTATCTATATTATAAGCATTCGATCATGTCTTTATGAATATTCTAAATAACAATGACCAGTTAAACAGGGGTTTTTTTATGTTTCAGAACCTTCATTACATGATCAAACAGAGCAGCCTCCTACAGGAACCGTTTGGTCTGGGTCAACTCTGTTGGCAAAGGCATGAAGACCCCTTTCTCTCATACGATTTATAGTTACAACCTATTTAAAAATCTACCGAAAAGGAGCATTAATTAGAGAAAAGGTGCTTGTTTAATGCAGGGCATTTGCTACTACCTGCCGTACAGACCCGTTAGACCTCTTTCTGATGGCCAATTAAGACAGGTTTCACTGTATGTGCATTTTCTATAAAGGCTTTTAACCCTTTCCTCCATAGATACACATGTCTTTCTACGCCTCTGTAAAAGTTACTTTATGAAATCATTATGATAAATAGAGCATTTGCTCCTATAGGTGCAAATGCTCTATTTATCACAATAGTTTCACAAAGTGACTTTTACAGAGTCGTCAAAAGTCGTCAATATGAGGGAATGGGTTAATGAGGGAAAGCGTATAAACAGGTACAAACGTTTCAATTATATGTTCGAAACAAGAACCATAACTCGTCTAATCAGAGCCAATGCTCGTTGACACATGGGTGATATGTACAGACTTGCAGATAAGATGCGCAAATTTGAACATTTTCAACAATATCTCCTCTATTTCTCCACCAAACCCTACACTGTGACATCTCTTTAGAATCGTCTTTTAGAAAATATTCTAAAGGGTAGTCCCACTATAGGGTTTGGTGGAGATATTTGGGTACGCATCGTTATCTGTAGCCCTGGATGGGTGTAGCAAAAAATGCTGATTTTACATTGCAGGATCTTTCTTTTTCATTCATGAGATATGGAGGTTCGTTAACATTTTACACTACGAATATTATATTATTTTTATATATAAAACAGTAAAACCTAGAGCTATAACGGCCACTTAATTGTGTTAATTATTTTGGTATTTAGGGCAGGTGGTTGCTTAAAGCAAGGTGAAAGTAAAACAGAACGCTCCTATTGGAGCGTTCTGTTTTACTTTCACATTGCTTTAAGTAACCATCTGCCTTTAGCACAAAACACTTGATGTAATTTAGTGGCCGTTATAGAGAGGTTTTAATGTAACACCTGGACACGGGAATATAAATGGTCGTGGTGAGAAACTGTAGACTCATATAGTATATTAGTTCAAACGCAAAAACGGGCGATAATCTTAGAGATGGTATTTTATTTGGAACCAAAATGATTAATAAATGACAGGGAGTGAAGTCTGTCATTTTGGTCTACTTTGGAATTTATTGACAGTGAAAATACCATGAAATATTTAGCAGCTGTCAACAGTTTGAACTAACAGGGGACGCTACTGAGACTGATAAGGATATTAGCAAGAACGAGTAGTTTCCCTTCTATGATGCATAAACTACGAATAGTCCGAAATATTTAAATAAAACGTACAAAAAAAACAGCGTCAATTTAATCAGGATATATGTATTTTGATTTAACCCCCACCCCAAAAACAAACAAACAACAACAACAACAAAAAACAACAACAACACCCCCCCCCCCCCAAAAAAAAAAAAAAAAAAAAAAAAGAAAAAGAAAAAAACACACACCAAAACACACACCAAAAAACAACAAACAAATAATAAACAATCGACAAATAAAACTGTTACTATTCAAAATTCAACTTTTGTATATCTGTCGTGTCTTCTCTTTTAGATTGATAGACGTACATCCAGTGTTATTTTTTCGAATAGAATAATTCAGTGAGTTTGTTTAATAATTTATCTCAAATATTTACATACCTCTAATGTTAAGAGTCGTCTGACCAGAGCCTAGCTGTCCCGTTTGGTTTAAATCTAGTTATACAGTTATTAACAGGACCAAAAACTGTTTTTGTCCACATAACGTTCGTTATTAATATTAACCCTTTCGATGCCACTGCCGTATCTGTGATTACCTATGCAAACAGTTTGGATCCAGATGAGACGCCGAGTAACTCGGCGTCTCATCAGGATCCAAACTGTTTGTTACTGTTGCTATGTTTTTGAAACAAAAATGAAGAAAATCAAAAGAATGAAAATTTGTAACAGACGACAAAGTTAGCAGACGACAAAGTTAGCAGACGATAGAGTTTGGCAGCGAAAGGGTTAAAAGTATTTAATATTCATCCATACCCATTCCCAACTCCTGACGGGAGCTGGTCAAAACGTACCCAATACAAAAACGTACCTACATAGTTTGGTCAAAACGTACCCAAGTATTAATTTTTGGTTACAACGTATCAAAGCATTATTTTGTTGGATAGTTTCATAATGTGTTTGTTCCTCAGGTAATTATTTATGATTTTGGTTTAAAAATTTAATATTTTTTATTTTTAATTATAATTATATAAAACGAAATGGTAAAGTTCTGTTATGTTGCCATTCTAGTATTCTAAACATATTTAACTGAAATGTTACATCCTGTATGTCCAAAATTTAAGCAATAAATAGATAAATACAGTTTGATAACATTACTTAAAAACCCATTTCCTTCATGTAAACATTTCTTTCACACATTTGCAAACAGGGTAGACCCAGATCAAACAGCTCCTATAGGATTCTTCTGATCAGGGTCTGTTCTACTTGCTAATTGAGCTTAATACGTAATTCTGTTTCTTTACTTTCTAAAATGGCTACAGTGTTCTAGCTTCCACATTTCGTTGGAGCTATGTTTTCCATGAATTTTCAGTAGGTATTGATATTGGGAATAAACATAAAACAGGGAAAGGGTTAAACTTCTGAGAAAAATGGGCAAGGTTTTATCAATATATTCAAGAACAAAGTGTTTTTTTTTTAAATAAATTATTTCATATAATTCTCTCGAAAATCCAATAGATGTTTTACATTTTAACATATTAATTGTATTATAAATAGAAAATACATGCATAAATATAATTGGAACTCTGGTACGTTTTGACCAATAGGTGGGTACATTTTGACTATATTTGGGTACGTTTTGACTCAATTTGGGTACGTTTTGACTTTGGGTACTTTTTGACTATAACTCATACTGACGACTTTTGACGACTCTGTAAAAGTCACTAAAAGTGAAATCATTGTAATAAGCAGAGCGCATATCCATTTAATTGCTCTTATAAGAGTAAATGCTCTATTTATCACAATGGTTTCAAGCTAAAAGAATCTAAAACAATTCTTTTCTCTAATTAATGCTCCTTTTCGGTAGATTTATTCAAAGATGTTGTGTCTTAAAATAGCCTATGAGGTGTTGCTTACATGAATAAATTATATTCGTGGAGTATAAAGGCGTTTTATGTGCTGGGTAAATCTGTTTTTGACTGCTGATACCCTGTAATTTTTGTTCGATGAATGGTCTGGGTCAACATTGTTTTCAAAAACGGACTACAAAAATATGATCAATGTCAACGAAGTGTAACTTTCACAACGTTATGTAATTTATGTATCACCGACGGAAATGAGATACACAATATTAACATACGCATGCGCATTTATATATTTTGATTTCCCCGCGTAAGGAAAACATTAAAAACATTGTTATTTTTTCGAAAAATTATTGTGTATTTGCTTTATCTGTGATGGACTGGACTTCACCTGGAAACTGAATGAATCAGTTGATGAGCATAATGTGTTAAAAAGTAAAAATATCGTATAGTTACATCAGAAAGTCCATTTGAAAATATGGTGAAAACGCACCCTCGATCATCTGGCTCCACGAAGTCTAGTGACAAGTAACAAAGGGTAAGCCTAGTGTGTGTCATTAAGTACATATTGAGACTGTTAATGACTAATTTAAAAGCTGCAATATACCGAGTGTGTAATGAACCCGTGTAATATTGGCAGAATGCGTGTCATCACTTAACAAATCGATATTTTGACACTTCATTTGACACTTGCAGGATGCTGGGTCAAAATTTAACACTTTGCCTCATGTTAACGTGTTAATACGCATTTGCAAACATAGTAGACCCAGACCGGATTGCTCTAGGGGCCGTCTGATTTCGGTTTCCTCTGTTTGGTCGTGGAATTTGGTAGATCTGTTTCTTTTCTTTCTAAAATGGCTACAATGTTTCACCTTCCATATTTCATTATAAATATTTTGCCCATGAATACTTAGTATTGAAATTTGTGAAGCGGGTAGAGATTGTGGTGAATCAGTTGTTGGGCTTGGTAGCTCATTCGGTAGTGTTGGAATGGTAAGCAGTGTTCTCAAAAAGAGTTGGCGACTGCCAAACTGGCCGATTCGAAACAGATTTCAGCCGGTTAAAAAATCACAGATTTTCCTTGCAAATTGCAGGGGTGGGAAATTTCTGCGGAATTCCGCGGATATCGTTTCTCTCAGGGCCGTTTTTGAGATCGATGTAAATCCGTTGAGAAATTTGTAGGGGGGGGGGGGGTGTTATGGCGAATAATTCAGGAAATTATTATTTGCCGATGTATTCTTTCACTATTCCAAGTAAATCCGCGTTAACAACGTTTATATCACGTTAACTGCGAGATTTCTGTTCAGCTAATCGAATAACGAGACTTGTCCTACAGCCAATCAAAACGCTCGTATTATGCAGTGTTTGTTCAACATTTCCAAGATGGCGTCCGCGATGTGAAATTCTGTATCTGTACTGTCAATTAATCTGAATTTAAGACAAAAATGAGAAGCATAGGCAGAGATTACGATAACAGTGTGGAAAACAAGTTCTACCCAAGATGGCTAGAGAAAGAAATTACGTTGACATTTGGTACAGAAACAAGAAATGTGATAATTGGCGACGATTTCTTGAAACTGAAAGTAAACTTCGGATGAGGGAACCTTGTGTAAACTTTGTTCCAAACAAATGAATTACGGCAAACGCGACTGCGTAGCATATAAGAACCTTCTGAAAAGCATTAAACAAGTCCAGTTATTGAAACAGCGGATTTCCAGTCACAGGTAAAAACCTGTAATGTCAAGTATTCACCAGAAAGTTGTCTGTCAATAGCTATTCATAGGTAATGTTAAAGGAACTGGTCAAGATGTATCGATTCAGAAAAGTTATATTTTGTTTTTAATAAACCAGTTTAATGAATTAGAAGATGGTTTATTGACATAAAAAAGTAATCAGAATCAGAGTTTGAATGTGAACTTTGTCTAGAAATTGTGACTGTAATGTGAACTTTGGTGAATTTTGTCTAGAAAGTTAACTGTTACAATACCATGCCAACTTTAAATGAAATTTTGTATCTTTATCATTCTGTGATCACAGAGTTCCATTTGATTTCATTTTTAAAACGTGTGAGTTTTAATAGCTTGTGTTTGACAAGAAATTAATCTGGCAATGTTGAATGGATCCAATAATAAACTGAATGTAAATTGTATGGACATGTTCTACAACTGGTTTGTTTGAAACACAGCTCATCGTGTATGACATGCAACTCAGGTATAATTGTAAAAAAAAACACATGAATGACAGACCCAAGTGAAAATGCAGGAGAAGGCTCCTGAAGTGCTCAGGAAAGCTATATTTCATTTTGCTTCGGGGGGCTTTGCCCCCCTGAGCCCCCCACATGGGCGCTGCCCATGTCCCGCAGGGGAGCTAGGGGGCCCCTTGACCCCTGCCAATTTTCCTCTTTTTTCACCAACGGCCATTCTCACCCCTGAAATTGGGCCGGAATGTGTCTGTATTTTATGCAAGACCCCAGACTGGTTCTTTATTTTCATACTAACCAACGTAACCGTCGTGTCTATGTGCTATAAACTGGTGTACCAGTCAATTCAATGTAGTTGAATGCTTTAGTTATGATCCATGAACTCCAGTAGGCAAAACAGTGAAAGTGTTGATTTTCCAGTTTGTTATCACCCATTTCTCAAAGTTTTGAGTTCAGCGTTTTTTTCCATCCAATTGGGAATGGGTCCGGTACCCTTCAGATTGGGAATTTTTAAACTCTTGACAATATCTTGACAATATCTGTAGAATTATTATCACTGAACGTAAACCAGTCTCGATGAAGGGGCATGTATGCTGTTTTCCTGTGGAATCGTGGTTCTTAACCCTTTCCCTGTTCAATACCTACTGAATATTCATGGACAAAATGAAATACTGCAGTTTGAAAATTGTAGCCATTTTAGAAAGTAAAGATACAGATTTTTCAAATTCCATCAGCGAACAGAGCAGACCCTGATCAGACGGCTCCTATAGGAGCCGTCTGGCCTGGGTCTACTCTGTTTGCAAATGCGTGAAAATGCGTTTATATGAGGGAAAGGGTTAAATTGTA
The DNA here is from genome assembly GCA_963576725.1 of Azorinus chamasolen. Taxonomy (NCBI): domain Eukaryota; kingdom Metazoa; phylum Mollusca; class Bivalvia; order Cardiida; family Solecurtidae; genus Azorinus; species Azorinus chamasolen. The sequence goes on from OY755250.1 coordinate 62,780,073, forward strand.
AATTATCTTATGAGTGTGACAGTTGTGCCTTCTAAGTGTTTTTTTGTTGCATAGTTATATTTTAAAACATATACTTATCTATAAATAATAAATTTTCAGACAATCATCTAAAGTGTTAATTTTACTTGCTAAATAGACCAAGTCGGCTGCTACGAGATCTTGACCTATTTTCCTTTTGATTCGTGGGCTCTAATTGGTCAGTTGAAAATATCATTTCCGGGCAAGAAAATTCATGTTGCGGGATTTTTTTGCGGGATGAGACGGTCTGACAAAAAATCGTAACAATGATTATTTGAAATAAGTGGTTATATGTAACGCAATTGAAGAAAAATAAACATAAAAAGGAAGATAAATAAAATCTGATTTATTGTTTTGATAGATGACCCTAAGGGTCTGCAGAAAGGTCCACATATTAACGAGCCATTTTCATAGCGGTTATTGACCAAAACTGGGTCATGGAAATTAACTCTCTTTTGAGAAAACTACGTGATTACACAACCCACGAATCGATGAGAAACCACGAATCGATGAGAAAAAGGCAGGACCGTTTCCGAAATGTGGCCGTATTCAGTGGTATGGTTTTATACATACCCCAAACATGTCAGTAGAGTTACATTGTAGACCTACATTATGGCAAAAGATAAGTTTGAATTTGGATAGTTTAATATGAATTAAGAGAAAGATGATTTGACACGTTGGGAAATGTGTTTATTTTGATTGGGAACGGGTCCGTTATTTGAATTCTTTTGATTGGGAAGGGTCCTGTCGTCGAATTGGGACGGGTCCGTGTCAATTTGGGAATGGGTCGTTCCCCGGCACCGTTCAAAGAAGGAAAAAAAATGATGGAGTTGAAGTTTACGCAAATGCAGCGTGCAATTTATTAATGGAATTTTTAGCGGTGAGAGTTGTTGTGTCATGGATTTTGTTTCACTCAGGGCCTGTTTTTTTTGGGGGGGGGGGGGGGGGGGGGGGGCTTATGGAAATTCATCTGGGAAATTTTTATTCGTCGATAAGACTCAATAATCATATTCATTTACTTTTCAAAGTAAATCCGCGTTCATAACTTTTATCATGTTAACAGCGACAATTCGGTTCAGCTAATCGTAGCCGTACATTTGTATAACGATACTCTTGACAAGTTGTCCTACAGCCAATCAAAAGGCTTTTATTATGTAGGTTCAACCTTCCAATATATAGCTATACTTTGACATTTGGTAAATTAACAAGAAAGGTGATATTTGGCAACAATTTCGTGAAACTGAAAGTAAACCTACCCGGGCGAGGGGTCCTTGTGTGAATTGTAATACTGTAAACTTTGTTCCAAACAAATGAAGTACGGAAAACGCAACTGCGCAGCCTTCAAGGACCATCTAAAAACGCTAAACATGTCCAGTAATTGAAACAATGGTTTTCCAGTCACAGGTAAAAACCTGTTATTTTTTTAATGTCAAGTATCCACCAGAAAGTTGTGGCTGTCAATAGCTATTCATAGGTAATGTTAAAGGAACTGGTCAATATGTACGGATTCAGAAAAGTAATATTTTATTGTTATAAACCAGTTTAATGAATTAGAAGATGGTTTATTGACATAAAAAAGTAATGAGTTTGAATGTGAACTTTGACTAGAAATTGTGACTATAATGTTATAAAAAAGTGAACTTTGTCTAGAAAGTAAACTAATGTTAACTGTTATAATACGATGTATACCAATTTTAAATGATTAAATCAAATTTTGTATCTTTATAATTCTGCGATGACTGATTTCAATTTGATTTCATTTTTAAAACATGAGTTTTAATTGCTTGTGTTTGACAGTTGGAAGTTTACAGAGCAAACCTGATTAGGAGACTCCTATATGAGCCGTCTGGTCTTGGTCTACTCTGTTTGCAAATGTGTGAAGATATGTTTATATATGAAAGAAAGTGTTAATCAAGGAAAAACCTCTACTATTGCTTTTATCATAGCTCATTCATTGGCAATGGAAACATAGTGATAAAGTCTGAAATGGGTCGATTAAAATATCAGATCCGATTCAGTAAATATCTTCAGGGGTTTCCCTGACAAACAAATCCTGTGTCTCAGACACAATTTTTGAACGTTGGATACCAATATATTATAAACTTATTGTGCGTCTGCCTGGACTCAATTCCATTTCTGCAGAAGATAAGCGTAAGTATAACACCGTTATTTCAACACTCGTTCTTCTGAGACGCACGTCTATTCCTAGGGAATTTTTAGGTCCTGGTTCAAATTCTATCAAATCTCGTTGAAAATACCTGCATTAATCCCAATAATACTTTGAATTTCGCAACATTCTCCGTATTTTTAGACAGTCCTGTTCAACCAGACACTTGTTACGAGAGATGAAAGAGAACATATTTTTATAATATTTCAGACGAACATAGCCAATAGTTCCTAATATATATTACTTTCACAACACAGTCAAGTTGTCCTGATTTTCCTGTCACCAAACAGCATGAGAACGTAATGCTTATGTTTGTTAACACCCACAACTAAATGAAATGACGAATGAAAATTAGGCAAAGTAAACTCCATTAATTAGTATCAGAGCTCCAGATAATTTTTAGGGTCAATGAGTGATCACTCCCTAGATTCCCTAGATTTTGGACTTAACCCATTCTCACTTAAGGCTATTTTTAGACTTAACCTCTTTGAAAAAGTTTACCCAAAAGGAGCATTTACTAGAGAAAAGAAAATATTTAGTATTGTATGGTATTGAAACAATTCTGATAAATAGAGCATTTGCTCCAATGGAGCAAATGCTCTATTTATCAGAATGGTTTCACAAAGTGACTTTTACAGAGGCGTCAAAAGGCGTCAATATGCGGGAATGGGTTAAAGAGTGACCAATCCCTAGCCAAACAAAATTCAATTTTCAGTGTTACTAAATAGTAACAATGCTTGTGGGCACACCTTCTTTTGCAGCATAATAACAGTCCTAAATAATTTAATGTCATGCTCATTTTGGTGCAAAGAATCATCCATTGACTCATCATCAGAGGTGCATTCAGGTACCTCTACTGGCTTTTCAGAAACCGCGATATGTTCTGCCGATGTAGAATGCCTCGAAAGACTCATTCTCTGAGACCATATTGTTAGAACTTTTTTCCACACAGGTTTTTAGGTAGGTATGAAATTTGGTCTAAATAAGGAACAGGGAAAGGGACAACATGAATATTCATTAGTTGAAGGTAATAATACACACGCTGCTGTAATCCAACACAGTTTTGCATTTACATTGAGGTCTTTCCACCACGAACATTAATTAGCTGAATTTTTTAATGGCATCATGGGCCTGCCGTCTGTGGTTGAAGCTGTAGAATCAGATCTAAATGGAACATTGTGAACAAGTTGTGACTCGACTGGGATTTGAACCCAGGGCCTTTGGCTTACCATGCCAATATCCACCGATCTATCAGGCCACACAGTCCAAAGCCTATAATCTATTTCTCCACAATCTACCCCGCTACACATGCATGTATTATTTCAAGGCAGTCAGAGCTGACCCTCTGGAAATATTCTCTTTGCAAAGGTGCCAAAAGGTGTTTCTATGATGGAAAGGGTTAACCCTGGTTCCCTGTTCTATATTTAGTCCAAATTTCAATACCTACTGAATATTCATGGAGAAAATAGTTATAAAGAAATATGGAAGGTGGAACATTGTAGACATTTTAAAAAGCAAAGAATCTATCAAATTCTACTAGCAAACAGAGCAGACCCTGATCAGACGGCTCCTCTAGGAGCCGTCTGATCTGGGTCTACTCTGTTTGCAAATGCTTGAAAACATGTTTATATGAGGGAAAGGGCTAAACAACTTTTCAAGAATAGTTCTTTTCATTTTTTCACAGAATACAGCATTATGACTGCTCTTTATAATCATCTTGATAGAGGTGATTCTAAAGAGAGGTCACAAAATCTATAGGGATTGTTGGAGAAATGACAATTTTTATGCGTCCCATATCTATGGATCTATGCTCATGTCAAAATAAAATCTTTAATTTTTCTTCCAGGTATTGTAGACATTTCTACATGTTTACCAGATGAAGAGAATATAGAATCATTGTCTTTTAAAAGGTGAGCAATAAACAGAACACTTGAACACTGACGAAAGTCAAAGATATTCAGAGCTCCAGATAAGATGCGTAAATTAAGAATAAGATATTTGCTAGTATAACTTCTTTATTTCTCCACCAAACCCTATGGGCTCGAAGAGACGATTCTAAAGAGTGGTCACAACATAGGGTTAGGTGGAGAAATGATGATTTTAGTATTTGAGTGTGTACCTTTATCTGTAGCTATGGATATTTCCATCCTTTAACGCTTTCCCTGTTCAATATTCATGTAAGAAATAATGACAACATGAGTTTTAATGAGCTGAATTGATTATATAAACTTTTCTAGGATTGTTTTTGCTTTGACAAAAACTATTATCAGACGGCTTCTATGGGTCTTCTAGGATTACCAAGACTGGTACTGAGACATATAGGCTTAACCCTTTCCCTCATACAAACGTGTTTTCACACATTTGCAAACAGAGTAGACCCAGATCAGACGGCTCCTAGAGGAGCCATCTGACCAGGGTCTACTCTGTTTGCTAACAGAATTTGATAGATCTGTTTCTTTGCTTTTTAAAATGTCTACAATGTTCCACCTTCCATATTTCTTTAAACTATTGTGTCCATGAATATTCAATAGGTATTGAAATTTGAACTTAATATAGAACAGGGAAAGGGTTAAACATGAAGTAAAGGGTTAATGCAGAATTAACCCCTTTCCCAGTTCTACATGTATGTTTATTCCAAATTCCAGTACCTACTGAATATTCATGGATAAAGTAGCTGTAATGAATATGGAAGGTGGAACATTTTAGCCATTTTAGAAAGTAAAGAAACAGATGTATCAAATTATATTAGCAAACAGAGCACACCCTGATCAGAGTGCTCCATAGGACTAAGGAGCCGTCTTATCTGGGTCTACTCGGTTTACAAATGTGAGAAAAGTGTTTGTATGATTGAATAGGTTACTCTATTTGCAGATGCGTGAAAACACATTTATATGAGGGAAAGGATTAACAAAAGAACAGTTCAAAACTGTAGGAGCCATCTGATTTTAGTCTATCCTATTTGCGATTGTGTGAAGAAGCATTTATATCAGGGAAAGGGTTGTTTGTCTGTTGTTGTTCTTAAAAAAGTGGGATTATTTTAATTTTCAAGGACACGGCCTTCATTTCATTTTTCATTCAGACAGAGTATTTGGTTGCTATGGCAACATGATTGCTAAATTTGTTGTGGAAGTTTTACATTTAGAAGAAAATCTCCCAATCAGACTCCTCTCTTAAACTTTTTATGGCATTTAACCCTTTCCTTCCTATAATTTATATATTTTCACACATTTATAAGAGACGTCTGATCACTAGTGATCACTTTTCATCAGGGTCTGCTTTGTTTGCTTTTGGAATGTTATAGATCAGATTCTACAGTTCTTGTCAAAGCGTTGAAAAGTTTATTTTTTAATCTAAAAAATTGATCTAATAAATATTCCTATTTTGACTATACATCAGGGCCATTGATAAGTAAAACCTCTCTATAACGGCTGATGAATTGTGTTAATTATTTGGTATTTAGGACAGGTGGCTATTTAAAGCAAGGTGAAAGTAAAACAGAGTGCTCCTATAGGAGCGTTCTGTTTTACTTTCACCTTGCTTTAAGCTGCCACCTGCCTTAAACACAGGATACTTGATGTAATTTATTTTTATAGAGAGTTTTTACTGATATATTACAATCTTTTATTTCTCAGCCATGTCCTATCATGGTACAACTCGTTAGAATTGTTCTCGGAGAGTTGATTCTACGGAGTTTGTGAAAAGATGAGAGTTTGACAGAGAAAAACATTGTATAAATGAATATAATTGTATATGTAGTGCTATTTCTTATTACAGTCCTGATCATCAGCGGAATTTTAACATTATCCCATTAACTCATCGGCTATTTTTAGACCCAACATTTTCGAGTAAATCTACCGAAAAGTAGCATTTACTAGAAAAAAGGAAAATTTTAGAGTGATGTAGACCCAACATTTTCGGGTAAATCTACCGAAAAGGAGCATTTACTAGAAAAAAGGAAAATTTTAGAGTGATGTAGACCCAACATTTTGTAGTAAATCTACCGAAAAGGAGCATTTACTAGAAAAAAGGAAAATTTTAGAGTGATGTAGACCCAACATTTTCGGGTAAATCTACCGAAAAGGAGCATTTACTAGAAAAAAGGAAAATTTTAGAGTGATGTAGTTTTTAAACCATTGTGGTAAATAGAGCATTTGTGAGAGCAGAAACTGACTTTTTACAGAGGCGCCAAAAGGTGTCAATATGAGGGAATGGGTTATTGACAAGAATTCCACTTCACCTTTTTCATTTACAAGAAATAATGACATGAATATTAATGAGATTATTTTTCAAAGCTGAGTGTAATAACCCATCAGTGTTTAACCCTTTCCCTCATATAAATGTGCTCCTATAGGAGCCGCCTGATCAGGGTCTGCTCTGTTTGCTTATTAATTTATTATAGAATATAGATATGAGTCTACAGTTTCTGCCATGGCCAAACAATCCTGTTTCCATGTGTTATTTTTACATTTATTAATCTTAATTGATATTCATGACATCATTATTTCTTATATGAATATTCATAGAGGAAAGGGTTAAAATCCTTAATTATATACAGCAGTGTCAAGGTCAACAAATTCTGGTTTGGACAAATTCTAAATACGCAGAGAGCTGTAGCAATATATACAGACAGAACTTGGAATTTCAAGAAGAAATTTTCTGTGAAATAGTCGCAAGTTAACTTTTTCCCAATAAATCCATAGTGGTGGCTCCTCGTTGACGTTCCTGGGGCTTTTTACGTAATGTTAGTTCAAATACAAATGCAAATTGAATGTGAGTCAGTCCTCTCCTTGTTTTTAGTATGCCAAAATTATCTATTGATTATTTTTTAGCTTCACTCTTAACCCATTCCCTGATTTCCCTCATTCTCTATTTTAGAACCAAACTTTATGAATAAATCTACTGAAAAAATGAGTATTTACTAGAAATTTTAGAATTGTGTAGATTTGAAACCATTGTGGTTTATCTATAGAGCATAAATAGAGCATTGTTCCTATGGTGCAAATACTGTGTTTATTACAATACAGTAAAACCCTGCTAATGCCACCACCTAAAAGAGGCGTAATTTTGAGCGCTAGATGCAGGTGGTAGCTTAATGCAGGACAAAAGTAATGCAGAAAGCTCCTAGAGGAGCTTTCTGCATTACTTTTGTCCTGCATTAAGCAACCACCTGCGTATAAAGACACCCATGTTTATTCATTAAGTGGTGTCATTAGAGGAGTTCTACTGTAGTTTCAAAAGTGGTTTTTACGGAGGCATCAAATGGTGTCAGTATGAGGATATGGGGTAAACTACTGAATAATTAATCCTTTCTCTGTTCTTTTTTATTCCAAATTTCAATACCTACTGAATATTATGGACACACTAGCTGTAATGAAATATGGAATGTGGAACATCGGGGCCATTTTCGAAAGGAAAGAAACAGAGATCTGTCAAATTCCATTAGCAAACAGAGCAGACCCTGATGAGATGGTTTCTATAGGAGCTGTCTGATCTGGGTCTACTCGGTTTGCAAATTTGTGAAAACATGTTTAGATGAGGGAAAGGGTTAACATTTAATTAGCTATTTTTAGACCCAGCTTCTAGGATTATACTACAGAAAAGGAGCATTTATTAGAACAAGAATTTTGTAGAATTGTGTTTATTTGAAACCATGTCTATTTCTACATTAGGTTGTGGTGTTCTACATAGTGTTACAGCTTGTACATAACATATAAACATGTTTTCACACCTTTGCAAACAGAGTAGACCCAGGGTTATAATTAACCATAACTGTAATATAGAGACATATGTGATGGCTATATTAACCCTTTCCCTGTTCTACGTTTATTCCAAATTTCAATACCTACTGAATATTCATGAGCAAAATAGTAATAATGAAATACGGAAGGTGGAACATTGTAGCCATTTTAGAAAGCAAAGAAACAGATCTATCAACTTCTAATAGCAAACAGAGCAGACCCTGATCAGACGGCTCCTCTAGGAGCCATCTGATCTGAGTCTACTCTGTTTGCAAATGGGTGAAAACACGTGTATATGAGGTACAGGGTTAACTCAATAAAATGGAGCTGTCTGATCTAGGTCTACTCTGTATGTAGGAGCTGTCTGATCTAGGTCTACTCTGTATGTAGGAGCTGTCTAATCTAGGTCTACTCTATGCAGGAGCTGTCTGATCTAGGACTACTCTGTGTAGGAACCGTCTGATATAGGTCTACTCTCTATGCAGGAGCCGTCTGATCTAGGTCTACTCTATGCAGGAACTGTCTGATCTAGGTCTACTCTATATGTAGGAGCTGTCTGATCTAGGTATACTCTGAAGGAGCTGTCTGACCTATGTCTACTCTGTATGTTGGAGCTGTCTGATCTATGTCTACTCTGTATGTTGGAGCTGTCTGATCTAGGTCTACTCTATATGTAGGAGCTGTCTGATCTAGGTGTACTCTTTGTGCAGAAGCTGTCTGATCTAGGTCAACCTTGTATGCATAGGTGCCAAAAGTTGTCCCTTTCCTCTGCTCTGTTTACTTATGACATGATAAAGATCTTAATTCTACAGTTTTTGTCAAAGCAAACAATTCCTTTTGTTGAAATTTTGCAGTAAAATGAATCTGCTACTTAATATTCATGATGTCATGTTTTGATTGGTGAAGATTTGAGTTCTCAAGCTTTTGATTGGTCAGATTTGAGTTCTCAAGCTTATGATTGGTCAGATTTGAGTTCTCAAGCTTTTGATTGGTCAGATTTGAGCCTTTAACTCAAATCTGACCAATCAAAAACTTGAGAATGAACTCAGACTCAACTAAAAGTTTTATAAGCATGGACCCAGAATATTGAACAGGTAAAGGGCTTCAGAGCAAAGGTCAATGTCATTAGAGAGGCATATAAAGGTGTCGACTCAATTATTAAAATGTCCTTTCTGCACCTAACCCTTGGAGATGTTTCTAAAGACAGGGTTGCCACGCGTCAGGGAAAAGTCAGGGAAATCTAAATTTTTTCAAGGTCAGGGAATTTTGAGAACTGTCAGGGAAATTTGAAAATATAGGCAAATGTCAGGGAATTGTCAGGGAATTTTGAAAACATGAGAATGAATGTTATAGATTTTAAAAAATCCATAACATATTAAATAAATTATGACAGAAAAACTTTCGCGATGAAATGTGTCAGGGAATTTTGAAATTATGTCAGGGAAATGTCAGGGAATTGTCAGGGAATTTTGTTTCCTCTGGTTTGTGGCAACCCTGAAAGAGTGGTCACAACATAGGGTTTATTTTGTTGGAGAAATAGAGGAGTTTTTCTTGAAAATGTTTAAACTCTTTCCTTCATGAATATTCATGTAAGAAATAATGATGTCATGAATATTAAATAGATTACTTTGTGATAGTAGCACAATGACAAATGAATTTTAGGTCATGGCATAAACTATAGAATCATAAGCAAACAGAGAAGCCATCTGATCTATAGGAGACGTCTGATCTGGGTCTACTCTGTTTTGAAAGGCGTATTTATGGAGTAAAGCATTTATTCACGTCTCTTATCTTGTCTTATGATGTCATGAGGTTTTGTTTGTTTCACAGCTGTACAGGATGAGCCATCAGGCGCCGACCAGCGCAGATGCGTGTCTCAGCATCGTGCACAGTCTTATGTGTCACCGACAGGGTGGGGAGAGTGAGTCGTTTGCAAAACGTGCCATAGAGTCACTAGTGAAGAAGCTGAAAGAGAAACGAGATGAGCTGGACAGTCTTATAACAGCAATAACAACCAGCGGGGCTCACCCGTCAAAGTGTGTCACAATCCAACGAACTCTTGATGGAAGATTGCAGGTATAATAATGGTTTTGTTCAGTTTCACATTTATAAGGAAAACAAAATCAGCAAGTGTATTTATATTTTATCTAGTATTTTGTCAATAATGTTTGACCTGGCACTACATGAATATTCCGCCTTTTTCCGTAAACTGTTTTTATCCTTCCGAACACACACGTGAGACATGTGTCGCTATCACGATTTTTCATCGACGAATGTCGGCGGAAAGTGATGAGTGCCAGTTCAAACCTTACGGATAATATTATGTGCTGTTTATATATAAAACTGTAATATTGGGAAAATATTTACCTACTTTGCATTGAGAAGGGGTCCTTTTAATGGCAGGGGTGACTATTGAGTACAATTTTACCATTGGGATAGTCAAAATTAATTCATAGTATTGCGATACTGACAAACTATTGTTATAGGGGTTTCAAGTTCATTTCTGTTTATTTTTAGCCTATTTATTCCCATAATTATAAACCCACAGTGTTAAGAATTTAGCTTTTAAGATTTTAGTGCTGGCACAATATTTGGCATCGAAAATGTACAGTCTGACTTGGGCTGCCCTGGCAGCTAGCTTTCCTACACCATGACCACCAGAAAATATGAGGATTCAATAAAAAAAATAACATGTTTTTCCTTATGAAGCAGTTAAACAATCGTTATTGTCCTAGCATCACTGGCTCGAATTCCAGTTTGCTTAGAAATGCAATGAAACTCGCGTCAGTTAAGCGAACTTCCTAGGAAAACTTCCCGAACTAAATCCATGTGTTAAATCTGTCAAAAATAATGTGTCAACTCATACAAAACTGAACTAAACAGTGATAAACAGCAGTAAATTCACTAATTACTATAAAATTTCAACCTACCAGAAGAAAACAGAAGCCATTTTGAAAATGAAACTGGAACCCAAAAATTCGGACGGTGACCATTTCGACCCAAACCGAACACTTCCTTCCGCCATATTGTTAGTTTCGTACACAAAGTGACGAATCAGGGAAATATTAATACATCGTTTAGGAGCTTTTTATCTTTAACATTGTCATTGTTAAAATCATGACTGTCACAATATTTGTTTAACTATCGGCAATAGCATTGGTTTCTAATTTTTGGATCGATGCATTGACATCGAGACAGCCACTATCGGAATAAGTTGATCCATCGCTACATCCCTATTTAATGGACCCTTGTTGATACCAGAAAAAGTTCTGGTCTGAGTCAGGGGTCAGCTCTGTTTGCAAAGGTGCAGAACGGAGTATTTATGAAGTAAAGGGTAAAAATCCCAGAATTAGACATGTTTAAAAGTGGTAAATACTTTAATTCTTTACACTATTTTCAATTTTTAAGGTGGCCGGAAGAAAGGGTTTTCCTCATGTTATATATGCTAGAATTTGGAGATGGCCGGACCTGCACAAGAATGAACTTAAACATGTTAAATATTGCCAGTATGCATTTGACCTCAAGCAGGATAGTGTCTGTGTCAATCCTTACCACTACGAGAGAGTTGTGTCCCCGGGCATTGGTAAGTGCACTTTACATTGTGTGTTTAACCCTTTCCATGTTCTATATTTAGTCCAGATTTCAATACCTACTGAATGTTCATGGAAAAATGGTTATAATGAAATATGGAAGGTGTAACATTGTAGCCATTTTACAAAGTAAAGAAATAGAACTACTAATTCCATTGGTGAATGGAGCAGACCCTGAGCAGATCCTATAGGAACCATCTGATCTGTGTCTACTCTGCAAACACATAAAAAAGCATTTATATGAAAGAAAGGGTTGATTATTATCTGCGTGTATTGAAGGGAGACAATGATTTCCCTAATCCTTTAATCCATGAATATTCATGTAAGGGACAATGTATGAATAATGAATATTAACCCTTTCCTCCATAAATACGCCTTTCTACGCCTCTGTAAAAGTCAACTGTTGAAACCATTGTGAGAAGTAGAGCATTTGCTCCTATAGGGGCAAATGCTTTATTTATCACAATGGTTTCAAATTACAAAATTCTAAAAAATTTCCTTTTCTCTAGTTTATGCTCCTTTTCTGTAGATTTATTCAAAGTGGTTTGATCTAAAATTAGCCTATGAGGGAATGGGTTAAAGGTGGTACTTAGTGAGTAAGCATTTTCACACATTTGCACACAGAGTAGACCCAGATCAGCCATCTGATCAGGATCTGCTCTGTTTCCTTTTGGAACTTGATAGATAAATGAAAATTTTAGAATTGTGTAGTGTTGAAACCATTGTGATAAATAGAGCATTTGCTCCTATGGAGCAAATGCTCTATTTAACACAATGGTTTCTAATACAGTGAAGCTCACTTATAACAAACTTGGATATAACGAAATACTGCTTATAACAAAATAGAATTTATTCCCTCTCTCTGATTACATATAGTAAAACTGACCTGATATAACGAAATTTGGATATAACGAAAGAAATCAGAGGGTCCCGAGGACTTCGTTATAAGTGAGTTTTTACTGAAGCGTAGAAAGGCGTTATTTTGAGGAAAGGGTTAAAGAGCTTCGAAAGTCTGTACTTGAGCTTAACCAAATCTCAATGTTGGTCCATTTTCAGATATTATATATATAAAGGTCGAGACAGATTTCACAGGAACATGTTGAAATAATAGGCCCAACTAGCTCCAACAGTCACCTGATATCAGCGGCCACACTGCTGTAAGTGGTCACTCTAGGACCATCCCAATGATATAGACAGTCACCTGCTTAACATGGCCAGTATATGGCATGCACACGCTGATGTAAACTGCATTCTTTTGTTTGTTTGTAAAGTATGTCGGTTGTTCACACCATATTAATAGGGGAATACCCCTGAGAAATTACCAGAAACGATGTGATTCCAGCTGGTTCCTGATTCCCACTATGCCGGTACCTGTAAGTGAACAGACTATTTGGTCATGTAAAAAAAATGGCCATGTCGTCGACAAGTTTGGCCATGGTTGATTTTGATATCTACTTGTGGCATGTATATTACTCAAATTAGAGGACTGACATTTATGTATATGTGACGAAGAGATTAAGAAATGACAAACAAGGCACTTAATTAATTTGATCTGGCTTGCAGTTATTAAGGGCACTTTTGGTCAAAATGGTCTTTATAAATATCATTCACCAGAGCTCCCGATAAGATGCGTAAACTAAATCAGTTTCAGGAATAACTTCTTTATTTCTCCACCAAACCCTATACTGTGACCACTACAGTATAGGGTTTGGTGGAAAAATGGCGATTTTAGCATTTGGGTACGCATCTGTAGCTCTGATTTAGGCATAATATTAGATTGTAAGACTTAAATTATTGTCAGTTCTGACATGTGACGACCTCAACTGTTGTATGGAGTAAGCCTTTATTGCTGCAATGATTTTATCTGTGCAAGTAATAGCGATTGTCCGAAATAAGGATGTACTTATTTTTGGTAACGCCAATCTTTAGTAAAGAAGGGCACCGGGTATCTGTAATGACGTCACTTAGACTCACTAAACAAGTTTGATGAAATGTTACATTTCAAGGTTTTGCTCAATGTTTTGTTCAATAAGTTGAATGAAAATATGGTATTCTATTTATCAGATAAACTCATTCTCTTATATAGACTAAAGGTCACTTTTTTGAAACCATTGTAATAAATAGAGCATTTGCTCCATAAGAGTGAATGCTTTTTTTTTATCACAATTCTAAAATTTTCCTTTTTAACTCCTCTTTTTCAAAAAGTGGTGTTATTGTCATGACCCTCGTCGGCGTTGGTTAACCCATTCCCGCATATTGACGCCTTTTGACGCTTCTGTAAAAGTTACTTTGTGAAACCATTGTGATAAATAGAGCATTTGGTCCATAGGAGCAAATGCTCCATTTATCACAATGGTTTCAAAACTACACAATTCTGAAAATTTCCTTTTCTCTAGTTAATGCTCCTTTTTGGTAGATTTAATCAAAGAGGTTAGGTCTAAAAATAGCCTAAGTGGGAATGGGTTAATCTTTTTTATAAGGATCATTTCTCAGAAACTGTCAAAGATATTTGGTTAAAATGTGGAATGCATGTAAACTATCACAAGGGGAACCCATTTCACAAGGGCAGGTAACGCTAAAATTAATTGTTCCATAGTTATGCCCCTTTTTCGATTTAGAATTTTCATTGTTCACGATGTTAATTTGCAAAATATATTCACATTTGTTTGTCACTTAAAATCCTTTACTCAGGGCTCAAGCAAGAGGGCGATCTGGGAGAAAAAGTCTGACTTCTATCACAATAGTTTCAAGAAATGACTATTACAGAGGCGTAGAAAGGCGTTTTATGGAGGAAAGGGTTAACACATTTGCAGTGTAGATCCAGATCTGACAGCTCCTACAGATGATGATGATGATGATGATCAGGGTCTGCTCTGTTGACTTGTAGAATAATTAAACTCTATGGTTTCCATTGTAAAAAAGTTCCTTGTTCCTGGTCTAATTTTAAAAAATTTGGCTTGAAAGCAATTTTTACCATGGCAGAAAGTGTAGAATCGAATCTACAGTATTCCATAAACTAACAGACCAGACCCTGATCAGATAGCTCCTGCAGGAGTCATCCCATCTGGGTCTACTCTGTTTACAAAAGTGTAATGGGTTATCCTTTTCCACCGTAAATACGCCTTTATACACCTTTACAAACAGACTAGACCCAGCATGCTCTGTTCTGTTTGCTTAGGACATAATAGGCAGATTCTTACGTTCATGTGCCATTATAAAAAATAATCTTATTAATATTCATGATGTAATTATTTTATATTCATGGAATAAAGGATTGAAAGGAATGTGTATATCATCAGTATTAATTGTCACATTCAGAAAGGATAACATCAGTACAGTTGGAATTAGAATACCCTCTCAAAGGCTACTCTAGTAACAGTGTCATATAGATACGGGACATTTCATACTAAATGTCATAGATAGGGGACATTTCATATACTAAATGTCATAGATAGGGGGCATTTCATGTACTAAATGTCATAGATAGGGGGCATTTCATGTACTAAATGTCATAGATAGGGGGCATTTCATATACTAAATTTTTCATTTCTTCACCAGACCCCATGCTGGGACCACTCTTAAGAATTCTCTCAAAGAAACATTTCTAAAGAGTGGTCACAATATGGGGTTTTGTTGAGAAATGAAGGAGCTCGTATTGAAAGAAAGATTTAACCCTTTCCTCCATAAACACGCCTTTATACGCCTCTGTAATGGTCACTCTTTGAAACCATTGTGATAAATAGAGCATTTGCTTCTATATATATCACAATGGTTTCAAGCTACAACATTCTAAAAAATTAATTTTCTCTAGTTAATGCTCCTGTTCTGTAGATTTACTCAAAGTGGATGGATCTAAAAATGGCCCATGGAGGAAAGGGTTAACTTATGTGTCCAATAGATGTCTTTGTAATTTGTGTCAACAAGATTTTGGATTAAATATTTAGATTGACTTTTTGTCTACAGTTTGACCTTTGTATGTTTGACCTTTTGTCTGCATTTTGACCTATGTATTTTTGACCTTTCGTATACAGTTTGACCTTTGTATGTTTTTCAGACCTATCAGGACTGACCATACAACATGCTGGTAAGTTAACAAGTCTTCTTTACACAATTGAAACATTTGTCAGGTAAGCTCTACTTTGGTGAGATTACCTCCCTTGGTTAACAGACTACATCTGTCTTAAATTATTATCTCCCTTTTGCTGTTCTCCAATCACACTCCCCAAGAAAACTTGATATGCATAGCTATAGCTGGCAAGCAACAATTATGTGTATTTGTTTCTAAATAGAATTCTCTGTTGTAATTCAGCTCATTCAGTTTAATTGCGGGACAAAGCTTATGTAGGATGATTTGTGGTGTACATGTAATATGTACATTGTTAGGCATTATTGATGTGTTATCTCCCTTTGTTGTCACTTGTGGCATGATCATTGAGAGTTTATCCCTTTACGTGATAACCACACCATTTCAAGTTTTGCAATAAGAGTAGATCCAGATCAGATCTACTGTCTGATCAGGGTCTGCTCTGTTTTCCTTATGTGATACAGATCTGATTCTCTACTGTTTGCCATGGCAACACAGTTTCTGATGTATTAACCCATTACCTCATGGGCTATTTTTAGATTATTACCTCATTGGCTGTTTTTAGATCTATTACCTCATTGGCTATTTTTAGATCCAACCTTTTTGAATAAATCTAACGAAAAGGGGCATTTACTAGAGAAAAGGAAAAGTTTAGAATTGTGCAGTTTTGAAACCATTGTGATAAATAGAGCATTTGCTCCTCTATTTATCACAATGGTTTCAGAAATAGAGTTTTACAGAGGCATCAAAAGGTGTCAATATGAGGGAATGGATTAATTGATATTCATATTGAGTCCTACTGGAATACAGATCACGTAAAGGGTTATCTTATGTTGATTATGAGCATGGTTTTCCACATCTTTTTACATGGTTATTTTGTGTAACTGTTTTATTATACCAGATTTAGTGGGGTCCTTTAGGAGCTGTCTGATCAGGGTCTGCTTTTGTTTACTTATGAAATTATTATAGATCTGACCTATATCAATCATAAATCATGCTGTGTACATATACCAATACAATATAAAATAATTTAAAGATATAGCTAATGAAAATTTTCGTAATGAACAGGTAAAGGGTTAAAGAATTAAGTCGCTCAGCCGTGTGTTTGGGATAAACTGTAAGAATAGTACGAAGAAAGAAATCTTTAAAAGACTGGTTAATTGTATCTCCTGTACTAACAAACATTAATGTAAAAGATTCAATCCATTTTGTACGTAAATTAATTTGAATCTTTTTTAAATTTTTTTGAATAATTCAGTATTACCATGGCAACAGTAGAGGATCTGTAATTTATAAGCAAACAGAGTAAACCCTGATCAGAGTCTGTTACAGGAGTTATCTGATGTATGGGTCTACTCTCTGCTCAGAGTCTGTTACAGGAGCTATCTGATGTATGGGTCTACTCTCTGATCAGAGTCTGTTACAGGAGCTATCTGATGTATGGGTCTACTCTCTGATCAGAGTCTGTTACAGGAGTTATCTGATGTATGGGTCTACTCTCTTTTTGCCAAAAATGTGTAACTCTTTCCTTCATATAAATGCCTTTTCACACATTTGTAGAGTAGACCCAGATCAGACAGCTCCTAAAGGAACTGTCTGAGCAGGGTCTGCTCTGTTTCTAATGGAATTTAATAGTTCTGTTTGTTTATTTTCTAAAATGTCTACAATGTTCCGCCTGTCAGACATATTTCATTATAACCATTTTGTCCATGAAAATCTGTAAGTATTGAAATTTGGAATAAACATGGAACAGGGAAAGAGTTAAAAAAGGTATATCTATGAATTAAAGATTATCTCTTTCCTTCATACAAACACTTTTCAAACAGAGTAGAGACAGATCCTGTAGGAGTCGTCTGATCAGGGTCTGCTGTTTGCGTATGAAAGCCTAAAGTATCCAACCTGACTATTTCTGCTAATACTAAAAATTCATGTGTATCAATAGTATTATAAAATTTCAGCTAATAAACATTCATTGCTTGATTTGGGGATAAATGTTAGTAGTATAAGGGACATTTTCCCAGTGACATTTGGCTCATTAGGAGTATTTCAGATTATTGATTCCTATAAACTATGAATTCTGGTTCCAACATGGTTTCCTGGTATCCATTTCCCTCATATAAACGCCTTTTTCATGCATTTGCAAACAGAAAACCCAAATCAGACAGCTCCTTTAGGAGCCATCTGTTCATGGTCTGCTCTGTATGCTAACAGAATTTCATTATAACTATATGTCCATGAATATTCAGTAGGTATTGGGTATTGAAATTTGAACTAAATGCAGAACAGGGATAAGGTTTATAACGAAATTAGTGAGACAGTATAGAAGTGCCGTTAACCCTTTATCTTATGAATATTAATGATGAATATTAATTGCCTAATTTGTCAGTATTGCATTGGCATATGAACATGAATTTTTCTGCTATTGCAGAAACTGTAGAAGCTGACACATTAAAATCTCTCTAAACCGGACGTTCAATTTAGTATTTATATAAATATTTGTCTTGGAGACAGGTGGCAGCTAAATGCTGGGTGAAAGTCATGCAGAAAGCTCCTCTTGGAGCTTTCTGCATGACTTTCACCCTGCGTTAAGCAGCCACCTGCCTAAAGGTATCTAAATTCTTCTCAACTGAAATTCCAGTTTAGAGAGGCTTTATTGTATATATTTCTCTATAAGTAAACAGACCTGATCAGGCAGCTCTTGCCGATGCTGTCAGACCTGATCAGGCAGCTCTTGCCGATGCTGTCAGACCTGATCAGGCAGCAGATCTGATCAGGCAGCTCTTGCCGATGCTGTCAGATCTGATCAGGCAGCTCTTGCCGATGCTGTCTGGTCTGTATCTACTAAGGTGTCTTTTCACGCATTTGTAAATGGCTACAACGTTCCACATTCCATATTTCATTATAACTATTTTGTCCATGAACATTCAGTATGTATTGAAATTTGGAATAAATATAGGATAGGGAAAGGATTAACCCTTTCCCTCTTAAAATGCATTTCCTGCATTTGCAAACAGAGTAGACCCAGATCTGACGGCTATTATAGGAGCCCTCTAATTGAGGTCTGCTCTGTTTGCTTATGGAATTATAACTATGATTTCAGTTTCCACCATAATTAAATAAATCCAATTTTTCATGGTCGATTTTATTAATTCTGTCCATGATTATTGAGGAGATACAATCTTGAATAGGTGTTAAACAGGGAAAGGGTTAAGAAGATATTTTTTTTCAGTAAACAAAAGTTTGTAGTTAGAAGAGTCCACTAATCATTCAGCAGGTTAGGTGGAAGTCATTTTTCTGTGGGGCTTCCTACATTTAAAAGTTGCGAAATAAACGACAAAACGAAACCAGAAAGGGAAACAATCATGGTTCTGATAGTTGGCGGTAACTTCAACATATAGTTCATGAAGCTACGCTGGTCAGATATTTCAAAGTCAGTCATCTTATCTGTTTTGATTGGTCAGTTTCCTAGTAGAACTGTTAAGTACAGTCAAACCTGTTTTTAGAGACATAGTTTGGGAGAAAGCCAAAAGTGTCGTATCTCACAGGGTGTCTTTGAATTCAGGTTGAAAATTTCATGGGCCCAGGGTCCATGTTGTATTGATCGACATTCTTCGCGAAAACTGATGACATTTCAAATTTATATCTAGGTATTACTTTTTTAGGGTTTGGAATGGAATAAACTATTTTATGATGTTACTACTTTAGTGTCCTTATCAATAATTCTATTAATAAAAAGTAAGTTTGTGCACAAAACAAATTCATGAAAATCAGAAGCCTCGTAGTTTTTTGAAGCGTTTCGGCCCATTGCCACAACGAGGCCAAACACACCTGTCTTTGACAGGGAAGCAGAGGCATATTTCTATATGTCTGTATCTTAATTATGAGAATACAATTTATGTTATAATGAAATAAACCTTTTAAAGTGGTTTGGTTAACTTCTTGTCAAGTTATGAAACCAATTTGGCAATTAAATCACTAGAATAGCCAATTACGACATTATGACCGATTTCCGGTATAAATAAATGGATGATTAAAGCGCAGTTCATTATCAAAATTTTATGGTTGGGTAGCTAGCTATAAAAACTCTAACAGTATTGAGACTAACAGACCAACTGGACCAGATAATCCCTTATCACCTTGGGCATTAATCCTTTGACACGTTAATGAGGGCAATTAAGTACAAACACAATGATACAGTGAAAGCTCATTGTCGCTAAAAACAATGTCGTTTGCCGAGTTGGGAGTACAAATTTAGTGTTGTATGTCGCATCTGCCAGTGTGTCGCTATATACAGTTGAAATATAGAGGAAAATACATCGGGAGGAAGGAAATACTGTCGCATCTGACAGGATGTCGCTAAAAACAATGTGTCGCTAAGACAGGTTTGACTGTATCTGAATTTTATTGGCTGATGACAGCAAGGCATACATTGATTGGCTAACTGCAGGATACACAAATTTGATTGGCTGATAACACAAGATATAATTTGATTGGTTGACACATCTGTTGGTATAAAAGGGAATCAATTTTAATTGGTTAGACCCAAAGCCTACTTTGATTGGTTACAGCTCCCCCTTCTCGACTAATCAAGGATGAGTATGGAAATGATATGAGTTCAGCTAACCTTGAGAGTGGGACCTCTGGCGAAATACCACAAACCGTGCAACACCCACCGGTGGATGGGTTTGGGCTTCTAACGGGTATGGGTGAGTATTAGTTGTCAATGTATAACTAGGTAATGTAGGGGACACTAGGGGATTCAGTAGCCCAATAGGATAGTATGAGTAACCTCCCCTTAACCTGCTGAATAAAGTCAGTGGACATGGATATTACAATATTGATATTTTATTTGTATATTTACCGTATTCTACCTAATAAACACCCCTCGTACATCTTGAGCAGGGCAACGGATTAATGGGTATACACATACTAAAATCATGATTTCTCCACCACACCCTACGTTGTGACCACGTTTTTGACATTTCTAAAAAGTGTTAACAAAATAGGGTTTGGTGGAGAAATAAAGAAGTTATACATGAAAATGTTTTAACCCATTCCCGCATATTGACGCCTTTTGACGCTTCTGTAAAAGTCACTTTGTGAAACCATTGTGATAAATAGAGCATTTGCTCCACAGGAGCAAATGCTCTATTTATCACTGGTTTCAAAACTACACAATTCTGAAAAAAATCCTTTTCTCTAGATAATGCTCCTTTTTGGTAGATTTAATCAAAGAGGTTAGGTCTAAAAATAGCCTAAGTGGGAATGGGTTAATTTACGCATCTTATTTGGAGCTCTGCTTGCGGGAAACTAATGAAGAATAAAACAACTGTAACCCTATAAAATAACCAAAAAATGCAGAAATATATGTTTTTAAGAACAGTTTAATTTATTGTTCTCATTTTCAAAACTGTTACGTCCCTGGAGGGCGTTTATCAGAGACAATATGGTATGTTAGTGAGAGATATTTCAGGATTTCAAGATTGTCTTTCCAGAGGCCTAGATAAGATTAATCAATTAAAATATTTTTGTCAATATCTCCTATTTTTCTACTAAAAATGTTTTCTATGTTGTGACTTTTAAGAATTGTCTCAAGGCTTAATACAGGGTTTTCCCTGACCCCCTTTTTCTATTGAAATGTCCCTTAAGTTTTACAAATGACCCTCAAAATAAAGAGGGTCTGTTCTTTACTTTATAGAGAAGGGGGTCAAGAGGACCCTCAAATTGCTCTTTGTGAAGGGGTCAAGGGAAAACCCTGTTAATAATTAAATATCTGGGGGGGGGGGGGGGGGGGGGGGGCTTTGATTTATTGGACAAATTGTATTAAAAAAGTACACAAACTTTTTTCAAATTTAAAACAAAAACAACACAAAAAAGAGGTCAGATTTGAGCAGGACTCCTTTTATAGGTTCGGGCATGATTTCAGGATCGAAATGCTTTGATTTTTCTGTTGTAAAGGTTAGTTTTAAGAGCGAAGACATTTTCCAAGAATTTAGACTGGTGGAAATACAGGAATTTATTTAACCCATTACCTCATAGGCTATTTTTACACCCAACCTCTTTCAATAAATCTGATGAAAAGGAGCATTTACTAGAAAAAGGAATAAAAATATTTGAAACTATGCAGTTTTGAAACCATTGTGATACCGAGTATGTAGAGCAGTATATGACTTTTACAGATGCGTCAAAAGGTGTCAGTATGAGGGAGGGGCTTAACTTAGGCTATTTTTAGACCTAACCTCTTTGAAAAAGTCTACCCAAAAGGAGCATTAACTAGAGAAAATAAAATATTTAGAATTGTGAAGTATTGAAACCATTCTGATAAATAGAGCATTTGCTCCTATGGAGCAAATGCTCTATTTTTCAGAATGGTTTCAAAAAAAGACTATTACAGAGGCGCCAAAAGGCGTCAATATGCGGGAATAGGTTAATATTACTGATTTCCATCTACTGTTGTAGAGGAAAAACCAGACCCTTTATTTTGAGAACTATACGAATTTTTCGTAATTTTTTTTTTTTGATTGGCATTCATAAAATTATGTTATTATTATTATTCATCCAATTCATATCTATAATTTGATTATTTCTTACATGAATTTTCATGGATGAAGAAAATACATCGAAAAAAACGTAACGTGAATGATTTAATGCATTTTAACTCTTAACTCTTTCCTTCATATATATATAAACACATTATACACATTTGCAAACAGAGTAGACTCAGATCAGATGGTCCCTATAATAAATTAGAACAGGGAAAGGGTTAACCAGTGGGACCCAGAAATGTCAAAATTGAATGTAGGGTCTGCACTGTTTGTTATTCAAAATCCTAGTACAAGTTTCAGCCCTTTCTTACTGAATGGACTCTTTAGACAAACTTATAGGCTATTCCACTCTGCAAATTCAGGGTTGAAAGGATTAATCTTTTAAATACACCCCTTTATCTAAGAATGGACTTTATAATCTAACACTTGTGGGCTATTCCACTATGAAAATTCAGTGCTGAAAGCATTAAGAAACAAGATAAAGAATCACAGCAGGTTAAGGGCTCATTTTTTACTCCAGATTTTTATTTTCCAAAGAGTGTCATGTTACATTAGCTAAGTCAGGCACAGCTGCGTTGTTTGAGGTAGTCTTTGATATTTAACCCTTCGCTTGCTAATCACGTCAATATACCTACCTGTAAATAGTGAAGACCCAGATGAGACAGCTCCTGCAGGAGCTGTCTCATCAGGGTCTGCACTATTTACAAGTTGATTGTGCAACCAGTGCACTCCACAGCAGTGATTGCACAGCGAAATACTTGTACACAGTGAAGATATATGTAATTATACAACAGAGCATGGGTAAAGAAGGAGAAATGTGTTTTAAAATTCAGCAAGCAAAGGGTTAACCCATTCCTGCATTTTGACGCCTTTTGCGGCTTCTGTAAAAGTCACTTTTTGAAACCGTTGTGTTAAATAGAGGAGCAAATGCTCTATTTATCACAATGGTTTCAAAACTATACAATTCTGAAAATTTCCTTTTTTCTAGTAAATGCACCTTTTTGGTAGATTTAATCAAAGAGGTTTGATCTTAAAAAAAAGCCTATGTGGGAATGGGTTAAAACGGAGCTACAGATGAGGGTGCATTCTCAGACACACCACTAAACCTTATGTTGTGAACCTTCTTTAAAATTGTCTCATTGGAAATGTTTTGATTTACGCATCACTAGAACTGTCTCTGAAAGAGACATATGGTTTGGTGAAGAATTGCATGTTAACCTTTTCCCACAAACAACTGCTTTTTCATACCTTTGAGAACATAGTAGATCCAGATCAGAAAGGTCCTGTAGGAGCCGTCTGATAAGGATCTGCTCTATTTGCTTATGAAATGATTCTAGTGTACATTTTAAAGTATAATTCAGCATATAAATATTAATGACATTATTTTTACACGAATATTCAACAGCGATAACTTAACCTTCTCTCCATATAAACGTGCTTTCGTGCATTAGCAAACAGAGGACACAGATCAGACGGCTCGTAGAGGAGCCGTCTGATCAGGGTCTACTCTGTTTGCTAATAGAATTTGATGGATCAGTTTCTTTACTTTCTAAAATAGCTACAATGTTCCACCATCCATATTTCATTATACCTATTTTATCCATGAATATTCAGTTAGTATAGAAATTTGGACTAAACACAGAACAGGGATAGCTTTAGTTTCTGAATATGCACCTTTATTTAAGACTGTTTATTTGATAGAATACATACATGTTTAAATGTTGTACATGAATTTTTTGTCCCCTTCACTTGTTTGTTGTCAATTTTTTATCTTCATTGCTTTGCTGATAGTTGACTGTACAGCTGTGTTGTCTGTAGAAATAAAACGTCAATAGCAACCCTTCCCTGTTCATTGTGTATTAAGCTATTTTTAGATCCAACCACTTTAAATGAATCTACCGAAAAGGAGCATTTACTACAGAAAAGGAAAATTTTAGAATTGTGTAATTCTGAAACCATTGTGATAAATAGAGCATTTGCTCTATTTATCACAATGGTTTCAAAAAGTGAATATTACAGAGGTGTTGAAAGGCATTTATGGAGGAAAGGGTTAAACATTTCATCAACTTATGAATATTCCTGGACATAATCAACATGGACTTCGCTCCTACTTTAAATACATGTTTTTTTGTGGCAGACTTTTCTGTTTCCCAGAGCTCCAGATATGATAGTTCCAAACTGTATCTTGTGGGTAGATCTCCAGTGTTCCAAACTGCATAGATCTTGTGGGTGGAGCTACAGTGTTCCAAACTGCATAGATCTTGTGGGTAGAGCTACAGTGTTCCAAACTGCATAGGTCTTGTAGGCAGAGCTACAGATAAAGATGCGTACCCAAATACTAAAATCGCTATTTCTCCACCAAACCCTTTACTCTGACCACTCTTTAGAATTGTCTCGAAGAGAAAATTCTAAACAGTGTTCACAACATAGGGTTTGGAGGAGAAATAAGGACAATATTCCTAAAAATGTTTTTTAATTAACTGATCTTAGCTGGACTTCTGTCACTGTGTATTCGAATGGTGATTTCTCCACCAAACCCTACGTTGTGACGTCTATTTAGAATCGCCTCGAAGAAATGATTCTAAAGAGTGGTCACGACAGAATTTGGTGGAGAAATTAAGAAGCTATTCTGGAAAATGTTTTCATTTACAGATCTTGTCTGGGGACCTCTTGGGTTATGGTAAATGATGTACATGTATTTTGAGAGAACTATGTCTTATATCTGGAGCTCTAATTTCAGTTATATACATGTATATATTGTTATGTTTATTCTTGGCTTTATTTAGGTCAGTCCAGCTCATCTCCGGCAATCAAATCCCTCCACTCCAATGAGGGCCCGTCGGGTCAGGTCAGTGACCCGCGGGTGTCGGGGGTCATCTTGAACCCTCTCACGCCCACCTCAATATCCAGGTCGGGTAGCTCTGGCCATATAAGTGAGTTATGTATGCTTGGTACATGTACTCGAGCCACGTTTGTTGCTGTTTAATACATACTAGCAGTTTGCAGTGTGGAGGAAGGATAAATGACTTGGTGTGAATCAAGCTGTCCTCAGCTGCCTTTAACCCTTTACCTGATAGAAGCGGCTTTTAGCGTGTTTGATTTATTCCTCCGCTGAAGAAAATAGTTCAAATTCATACAGTCATTAACATATTGCATAATAAATATTTTCTGTATCCTAGTAGGTGGTAGCTTAAAGCAGGCTGAAAGTAAAGCAGAATGCGCCTTAAGGCGCATTCTGCTTTACTTTCAACCTGCTTTAAGTGGTCATATGTCTTCAAAACTAGAAACAGGCTATTGGGTAAAGGGTTAACCTACTACCCCATGAATATTCATGTAAGAAATAATGATGTCATGAATATAAATTAGATTAATTTGTTATAATAGCACATGGAGACCGGAACTTTTGACCCAGGCAGAAAGTGTAGAATCATATCTATATTATATCATAAGCAGAGCCGACAGACCCTGATCAGACAGCACCTGTATAGGAGCCGTCTAATTTGGGTCTTCTCTGTTTGCAAAAACGTAGAAAGGCGTATAATTTTTATATGGAGTAAAGGGTTAACCCATTACTCAATAAATACGCTTTTCTTCGTCTTTACCAATAGAGTAGACCTAGATCAGAAGGCTCCTGTAGGATATACTATAGCTATGATTTTACAGATCCTGCATTGGCCAAAAAATCTGTGTCCATATGCTATTATATAAATTAACCCTTTCCCAGTTCTGTATTTAGGCCAGCTTTCAATACCTACTGAATATTCATTAACAAAATGGTTATAAAGACATTGGGAAGGTGGAGCATTGAAGACATTTTAGAAAGCAAAGAAACAGATCTTTGAAATTCTATTAGCAAACAGAGCAGACCCTGATCAGATGGCTCCTCTACTCTGTTTGCAAATGCGTGAAAACATGTTTATATGAGGGAAAGGGTTAATCAATTAATGATGTCATTATTTCTTACATGAATATTCATGTAGTTAAGGGTTAACAAGATGCGACATCTCATCAGGATCCAGACTGTTTGACACTTTGGCCTTATTTCTGCAAAAGAAATGATTCACACCAAGTTTACATTTGTCACCCGAGGTTGAAGACTTTTTGCTTCTTATTAATCCAAGTGTTTGCTTACAGACCGCCAGTACTAACACAGTAGACTGAAGACATAGACATCTCCAAATGTTTGCTTACAGACCGCCAGTACTAACACAGTAGAGATATAGACATCTCTTCTTAAGGCTTCATATTACTTACAGTAGAACCTGTCTTAAGTGTCAAAAAGTGGTTTGATTCTGGGTTGCCACACGTCAGGGAAATATCAGAGAAATTGAAAATTTTTAAAGGTCAGGGAATTGTATGGGAATCTTGAACTGTCAATAAAATTTGAAAAATATGGGCAAATGTCGGGGAATTGTCAGAATTTTGAAGAAAAAAAAAGAGATTCCGTGCCATATATTTAAAACTTTCTAAAACTATTACAAAAATTGTGACAGAAAGACTAAACGTTACAATGTTATATGTCAGAGAAATTTTGTTTCCTCTTGTTTGTGGCAAGCCTGTAATCATGGGCCTTTAACCCTTTCCCTGTTCTATGTTGTTTCAAATTTCAATACCTACTCAATATTCATGGACAAAATAGTTATAATGAATATGAAAGGTTAGACATTGTAGCTATTTTAGAAACTAAGGAACCAGATCTGTCAACTTCTATTAGCAAACAGAGCAGACCCTGATCAGACGGCTCCTCTAGGAGCCGTCTGATCTGGGTCTGCTCTGTTTGCAAATGCTTGAAAACACGTTTGTATGAGGGGAAAGGGTTATGGCAGGTGTTAGCTTAATGCAGGTCAAAAGTAATGCAGTAGCTTTCTGCATTACCATTGCCATGCATTAAGCAACCGTCTGGTTTTTAAGATGTTCAATAAATGAATGGCCACTTAGAACAGAATTTACTTAACCCTGGTTCCCTGTTCTGTATTTAGGTCAAATGTCAATGCCTACTGAACATTCATTAAAATTTAGGTATAAAGAAATATTGAAGGTAGAACATTGTAGACATTTTAGAAAGTAAAGAAACATATCTATCAAATTCTATTAGCAGACAGAGCAGACCCTGATCAGACGGCTCCTCTAGGAGCCATCTGATCTGGGTCTACTCTGTTTGCAAATGCATGAAAACACGTTTATATGAGGGAAAGGGTTAAATTACTTAAGCAAAAGCAGTGCAGTCCCTAAGGGCAAGATTTAACCTATTCCCTCACATAGATGACTTTTTGCATCCTTTGCAAATTTATAGATTAAACCTGTATCAGACACTCCTGAAGGAGACGTATGATCAGGGTCTGCTCTGTTGGCTTATGCAATTAATTATACAGTAAAATCTCGATTAAGCGAACACTGAAATATGTAGTATTATCGATCTTTAATCCTTCGCTTGCTAATCGCGTCAATATACCTACCTGTAAATAGTGAAGACCCAGTTGAGACAGCTCCTGCAGGAGCTGTCTCATCAGGGTCTGCACTATTTACAAGTTGATTGTGCAACCAGTGCACTCCACAGCAGTGATTGCACAGCGCAATACTTGTACACAGTGAAGATATATATAATTATACATCAGGGCATGGGTAAAGAAGGAGAAATGTATTTTAAAATTCAGCAAGCGAAGGGTTAAGACAGGTGGCAGCTTAATGCATGGTGAAATTCATGTATTAAGTATCCATTTGCCTAAAAGGATCTAATTTCTTCTATGCTGAAAATTCGAATAATGGAGATTTTTACTGTAGATTCACTCACAGCGAGACATTCCTGTAAAGTGTATTTATAAAAAATTATACAAATTGAGGTAATTAATAATCATGGTGTCGTTATTTCCTACATGAATATTCATGAGAGAAAGGGTTAATAAGTGTTGACCCAGATCAGAGGGTTGCTAGAGGTTTCTAGAGGCTTTTTATAACAATCTGGACCATTTGTCTGTCAGTTCTCGCTTGAAAATTAAGCTGAATGAATCCGTCATTATCCCTGTTCATTGTTCATCTAAGAAATACAGTAAAACCTCTCTAAACTGGACGTTAGTATAAATATAGGTCTTTGAGATATTTTGCAGCTTAATGCAGGGTGAAAGTCATGCTCGAGGAGCTTTCTGCATGACTTTCAGCCTGCAATAAGCCTGCATAAGTATCTTAATTCGTCTCCACTGAATTTTTTTTAATGGCATGTGTACATAAGATATGGTAGAAACTGTAGAGCCAGGTCTGTTATAATTCTATAAGCAAACAGAGCAGACTCTGATCAGAAGACTCTTACAGGAGCCGTCTGATCAGGGTCTACTCTGTTTGCAAAGGGGTGAAAACATGTTTTAAACTTTATATGAAGGAATGGGTTAAGCCTTTACTCCAAGAAAATTCATGTAAGAAATAACTGCATCATAGATATTTATTACATTCAGTTTTATCATGGCTTACAGTAAAACCTCTCTATAAAGGCCAATATATTACATCAAGTAGTTTGTGTTAAAGGCAGGTGGCTGTTTAACCCTTTCCCTCATATAAACGTGTTTTCACGCATTTGCAAACAGAGTAGACCCAGATCAGACGGCTCCTAGAGGAGCCGTCTGATCAGGGTCTACTCTGTTTGCTAATAGAATTTGAAAGATCTGTGTCTTTACTTTCTAAAATGGCTACAATGTTCCACCTTCCATATTTCCTTTTAACTAGTTTGTTCATGAATAATCAGTAGGTATTGGAATTCATAATAAAGATAGAACAGGGAAAGGGTTAAAGCAAGGTGAAAGTAAAACAGAATGCTCCTATAGGACAGAACGCCCCTGTAGGAGTCACCTGACCAGGGTCTACTGTTTGCTTATGAAACCAAAATAGATATGACTCTACAGTCTCCACCAATTACTAAATGCATAAATACACATGCCATTATAAAAATTCAGCTAATCAATATTTCGAGGGCTTGGTGCAAAACTATTGTAACTCCTTCACAAAGTGTGTTTTGCACCAAGCCCTCGATTTATGATGTTTATTACATGAACATTTAACAAGGAAAAGGTTAGTCAAAGTGGTAGCTTACAGACTGCAAGTACTAACATATGCTAGAGCTTGCGTAGAACAAATCTGAGCAACAGATAAAGGTGTGTAGTCAGATACTAAAACCGCCATTTCTCCACCAAAACCTATCTTGTCACCACTCTTTAGAGTCGTCTTTTCGAGACGATTCTAAAGAGTGGTCATAACATAGGGTTCGGTGGAGAAATAAAGGAGTTATTCTTGAAAATGTTTTAATTTACGCACCTTGTCTGGAGCTCTGATATATAGTCCAGTCTCTAACAGCAAGATTTAACTTTCCAGTATGTACCCTTACCATGGTAAGTTCATATTGAATGGAGTTTCCATTTTAAGACCAGATGAGAAGCAGAATGAATCGGAGGCTCAGTATGATCCATGCTGTTTGAATCTTAACCCATTCCCTCATAGGCTATTTTTAGATTCAACCTCTTTGAATAAATCTACTGAAAAGGAGCACTAACTAGAGAAAATGAAAATTTTAGAATTTTGTAGTTTGAAATCATTGTGATAAACAGGGCTCAAGCTGGGTTCAAATTGTAGGGAGAAGTGACTTCTCCTTGGGCCTCAGATTAGGGAGAAGTGAGGAGGCTCAAGGAGAAGTGAACCGTTTCGCTTATCGGATACTAATACATAATATACCTTTTCTCTTTTATAATGTTTAAGTACATACTAAAACAATGTTAGTGTCACTAGATCAAAGTGTATGAATGCAATATTGACTTCTTAATAGTGTCTAAAATCCACAAAACTAATCATTCAAAAATATTGAAAGTTCAATATGCAGCAAATATCAAGACTCTATCTCTATTGGTTCAAAAGTTATGGCCAATGTTAAAGTTGGTGATTTGACCCATATATTTGACCTCTGACCTTGAAGGATGACCTTGACCTTGACATGTCACCCCTCAAAATGTGCGGCTTTATGAGATACATATGCATGCCAAATATCAAGTCTCTATATGTACTGGCTCAAAAGTTATGACCAATGTTAAAGTTGCTGACAAACAGACAAATGGACAAACAGACAGACAAACAGACAGGGCAAAAACAATATGCCCCCCAGATTTTGATCTGGGGGGGCATAAAAAATCAGTTATGCAATGCTGATACTGATGTATTATTTCTTTCTCTGAAATAAGTTATTTATATTCTCTTAAAATAATTTGTGGTTATTTTTAATCCCCTCTGTAATACTACTGTCTACATGTGCAATAGCCAATTAAATGTTCACTCCCTGTGTGACCCTTTGTGTCAGCAGAAATCAGCAACGTTGCAGATCAACACAAATTTAGATGCTTAACCTTTAGCCTGCTATGGGTGGATGAGTGAATACCTATGCAAACAGTTTGGATCCAGATGAGGATCTAAATGTTTGACAGTCTGATTGCATTTTGGTAGACAAATTGATTATAGCTTGAATTTTGAAAATGCAGTAGGTGAAAAATTCAGTAAACATAATTTGCTCAGCAGGCTAAAGGTTAAACACCTGGAGCTGGACTATTGATTTTTTGCCAGTGACAAAAATACACGGTGTCAGCCTCTTGCTGAAGTTTACAATCGAGCTGTGTTTATGCATTCAATTTTCAACACATTACACGAAAGCACATTAGATTAACATTGAAAATGTTATAACTGAAAGAAGTTTAAACATATTCCACATTATGTGTATGCAGTTTCATGTAATCATTACGTGATAATTGTGCAGCTAAGATTTGACCTTTGACATAATGCAAATTACGATTTGGAACGCCCTCTATCATAAAAACAATTGGTTTAGACGCTTGACCTGCAGGCTGCAACATAATCTTGTGTTAACTTCAAATGATTTGGGATTTAAAATGATTTTATGAGGTAAGTAAACTTTGCAAGAATTCCCACTGACCTGCAGAAATAAATGATTCTAATTAAATTAAAGTCATCATCGTTAAACATTTCCAATTGATTACTGTAGATAATGGTTGAGTGATCCATTTCGAGTTTGTCTGCTGTTTTGCACATGTTTTAATAACACATTCATAACGTGTTGGTTTTCGCTCTGTCACATGTCAGTGGACACGGCGTAAGTCAGCAATTTCACAAATCAATAGGTGGTCTCAATTACCTTCTTTTATTGGAGGAATAGTCTGAACCTTTGTCTATCTAACACTCATTAACACCCATGGGCGGAGCTTATTTTTTGGGGTCATTGGTTGACAAATGATGGCTTTTTCACGTACGAGAGCGGTGTTTACAGTCTTAAAGTTAGGGCGACTTGCATTTCGCCAAACCCTTATGATCAGGGCGAAAACTGGCCTGTTTGAGCGCAGTTTTCGCCCAAATCGCCCTGTTGCTCGAGCCCTGATAAATAGAGCATTTGCTCCTATAGGAGCAAATGCTCTATTTGTCACAATGTTTTCAACAGGTGACTTTTGCAGTGGTGTCAGAAGGCGTCAATATGAGGGAATGGGTTAACCAATAGTTAGAGCTGGAAGGAGTTGAAAGTATGTTTTAGCAGACACTAGAATTTGCTTACACAACATTAATGGGCAGATATATACAAGAACAAACACCTAGTGATTGACTGTAGCTATAATGTAACTAACAAAATGGGATTGACTGTATCTGTATGAGTCAGAATTAACTTCCAGTGTGGTTGACTGTATCCTATAAGACAGATATTGACTGTAGCTGTAAGGGTCAGAACTATCTTCCACCATGTGATCTATAAGAATGAAAATTAACTTACACAATGATTTACACAGTGAATGACTATCTATAAGAATAAAAATTAACTTACGCAGTGATTGACTATCTATAAGAGTAAGAATTATCTTACACAGTGATTGACTATCTATAAGAGTAAGAATTAACTTACACAGTGATTTACTATCTATAAGAGTAAGAATTACACAATGATTGACTATCTATACTTACACAGTGATTGACCGTATCTATGTGAGTTTGAACTAGTTTGCACAACAGTTTAACATGCTAATATATACATGTATCTTAAAAACACAATTTTGCATAAAGTCTGTTGTTTTATACTAATCTAGGGATGTTTGAATGGGAACAAATCAGTGTCCAAGAATTTGTTTTAGTACGCACGTCTTTATAATCCACGCATTAAAGTTGCTCTGGGTATTTAGTTTTTTACCCATCCATCCATGTTACTCCGTCTTTCCGTCCATCCGTCAGTCAGTCTGTCATTGTATCATAACACTTTCATTTCTTGACCAATTTATTTGAGATTAGCTTTAAGAATTGTCATAATAAAGGCTTGGATGTGTTCGATTTTCAGAGGAATCTGTCGTGTGGAACTACAATGTGGAGATGTGGGGTTACGTGAGCTTGCTCACTGAAGTTTTTTAATTAATCATGATTTCTGTATAAGTTATAATAAGCTGAAACCCATTTTGATAATTTTTGATTAGACTGCAAATAGTTTAGAACCCTCATCAGATGGTTCCTTCAAAGTATGTATAGACTGTCGTTGAAGAGTCAGACTTAACTCATGCTAAGTACTGATACATTTACAAGTAGCTTGGATCCAGAATGATCAGGTGCCATGTGATCAGGGGTGAGAATTTTCCGCGGATCCGCGGAATTCCGCGGATTTCGTTTCTCTCAGGGCCGTTTTTGAGATCGATGTAAATCCGTTGAGAAATTTGTAAGGGGGGGGGGGGGGGGGAGGGGGTTATGGCGAATAATTCAGGAAATTATTATTTGCCGATATATTCTTTCACTATTCCAAGTAAATCCGCGTTAACAACGTTTATATCACGTTAACAGCGAGATTTCGGTTCAGCTAATCGAATAACGAGACTCTTGTCCTACAGCCAATCAAAACGCTCGTATTATGCAGTGTTCGTTCAACATTTCCAAGATGGCGTCCGCGATATGAAATTCTGTATCTGTACTGTCAATTAATCTGAATTTAAGACAAAAATGAGAAGCATAAGCAGAGATTACGATAACAGTGTGGAAAACAAGTTCTACCCAAGATGGCTAGAGAAAGAAATTACGTTGACATTTGGTACAGACACAAGAAATGTGATAATTGGCGACAATTTCTTGAAACTGAAAGTAAACTTCGGACGAGGGAACCTTGTGTAAACTTTGTTCCAAACAAATGAATTACGACAAACGCGACTGCGTAGCATATAAGAACCTTCTGAAAAGCATTAAACATGTCCAGTTATTGAAACAGCGGATTTCCAGTCACAGGTAAAAACCTGTAATGTCTGTCAAGTATTCACCAGAAAGTTGTCTGTCAATAGCTATTCATAGGTAATGTTAAAGGAACTGGTCAAGATGTATCGATTCAGAAAAGTTATATTTTGTTTTTAATAAACCAGTTTAATGAATTAGAAGATGGTTTATTGACATAAAAAAGTAATCAGAAACAGAGTTTGAATGTGAACTTTGTCTAGAAATTGTGACTGTAATGTGAACTTTGGTGAATTTTGTCTAGAAAGTTAACTGTTACAATACCATGCCAACTTTAAATCAAATTTTGTATCTTTATCTGTGAGTTCCATTTGATTTCATGAGTTTAATTGCTTGTGTTTGACAAGAAATTAATCTGGCAATGTTGAATGGATCCAATAATAAACTGAATGTAAATTGTATGGACATGTTCTACAACTGGTTTGTTTGAAACACAGCTCATCGTGTATGACATGCAACTCAAATATAATTGTAAAAAAACACATGAATGACAGACCCAAGTGAAAATGCAGGAGAAGGCTCCTGAAGTGCTCAGGAAAGCTATATTTCATTTTGCTTCGGGGGGCTTTGTCCCCCTGAGCCCCCCCACATGGGCGCTGCCCATGTCCCGCAAGGGGCCTAGGCGGCCCCCTTGACCCCTGCCAATTTTCCTCTTTTTTCACCAACGGCCATTCTCACCCCTGCATGTGATCTGGATCCAAGCTGGTTGACCCTCAGTCAGTAATTACTAATAAGTGCATGAAGAGGGGACGCGAGCGAAAATTGCTTAAGATCAGAATATTTGAGTAGGTTTATTTTTTTACAGCATGTAATAAGTTTAACTTTAAATTCAGTAGAACCTGTCTTAAGTGGCCATAAAAAAGTCGAATTATAGTTCTGTTTGGCAGGTGGTAGCTTAATGCAGGTCAAAAGTAATTTTGAAAGCTCCTATTGTAGCTATCTGCATTACCTTTTCCATGCTTTAAGCAAACACCTTCTTTTCAAGACTCCTATTTTTGATAAATGAATGGCCGCTTATAACAGGTTCTGCTATAATCTAAACTGCTAGAATCAGAATTTCTTTACATATTTTTGCTATGTCCATAGAGAAAATTTTAGCATGTCGATAGAGAAAATTGCTAGTTTGCGCTAGAATCAACAAACATTACATATCTTAAGCTGCATTTGTAGTAACATCAGAGTACTAGTTTTGATTTGTCACATTTTAGAAAGAAATGATTCATTTTAGATAGGTTTTATATTGCTGTTGTTTCCTGTGAAATGGTGGCAAAATGAATAGCAGCATTATCGCATTTCTTATGGTGTAAATACTTAGATTCATAATGTGGTATTAACTGTGATAGTCTCTTATAATTCAAAAATGAATGGCATTGTGCAATGTGTATTGTTTATAATTTGATGTATTGCTGTGATACTGTACAATGAAGAGACTTAAATAAAGATTCAATATATATCAAAAGCAGTAAAAATCAACATTTTTATCTTCGAGTTCTCACACATTGTCGCTTCTATACCTTTAACCGCGAATAGCAAACGAAGGGTTAATAACAGTTATCCTGTCGAAAAAAAATGTTTGCTCAAGTTCTGAGTTCTGATAAATTTACATGTGATTTGTTCAAGCTTTTTGAGAAATTGTTAACCCTTCGCTTGCTATTCACGTCAATATACGTACCTGTAAATAGTGAAGACCCAGATGAGACAGCTCCTGTAGGAGCTGTCTCATCTGGGTCTGCACTATTTACAAGTTGATTGTGCAACCAGTGCACTCCACAGCAGTGATTGCACAGCGAAATACTTGTACAGAGTGAAGATATATGTAATTATACAACAGGGCATTGGTAAAGAAGGAAAAATGTATTTTAAAATTCAGCAAGCGAAGGGTTAAGTGTCAAACAGCTTGGATCCAGTTGAGATGCTGACAGATTGCAAGATTAAGTTATTAGTAGATGGTTTCTGATTACCCATTACCTCATAGGCTATTTTTAGATCCAACCTCTTTGAATAAATCTACCGAAAAGGAGCATTAACTAGAGAAAAAGGAAAATTTAGAATTTTGTAGTTTGAAACCATTGTGATAAATAGAGCATTTGCTCCTACTGGAGCAAATTCTCTATTTATCACAATGGTTTCAAGAATAAACTATTACAGAGGCGTAGAAAGGCGTATTTATGGAGGAAAGGGTTAATACCTAGTCAAGCGTTTTACGTGGAGACATTTTATTTGGTAAGGAGGTATGCCATGTTGATTTAACCATTACTCTGCAGGACATGAGTCGATTTAACCATTACTCTGCAGGACATGAGTCACGTATGTCCTATGCAAACAGTGTAGACCCAAATGAGAGGGCTCCTAGAGAGTCTGCCATGCCCCTTTTTCGACTTAGAATTTTCATTGTTAAGTTTTATGTTAAGGTCCATGTCTCAGAAACCGTCAAAGATATTTTGTTCACATTTGGTATGCATGTTTACTATCACAAGGGGAACCCATTTTACAAGGGTAGGTAGCCCTAAAACTAATTTTGCCATAGTCATGTCCCTCTTTTGACTCAGCATTTTTATAAATGACATAAATAGCTATAGCTTCCACTACACTATCCAACACAAAAAAAGTAGAGCGCGCTGTCCACAGACAGCTCTTGTTTTCATAATGGCATCAGGCAGAAATTCAAATAGTATAATTATGGTATTGTTAGATCTATGTCAAACCATCAGCAAACAGAGCAGACCCTGATCAGATGACCCTTACAGGAGTTGTCTGATCTTGGTCTAGTCTGCAAAAGTGGAAAAAGATGTTTGAATATGAAGGAAAGGATTGAGCATGTTTTCAAGAATATCTCATTTTCTCCAACAGGCCTACGTTGGGGCCACGGTTTAGCATAGTCTCAAAAATTCCACCTTTTGTCGACTCTTTAAGCCATAGATACGCCTTTCTTTTTTTAAAACCATTGTTATAAATAGAGCATTTGCTCCAAATAGAGCAAATGCTGTATTTATCATAATAGTTTCAAAACTATAAAAATCTAAAAAAAACAAACCCTCCTTTTCTCAAGTTAATGCATTAATGCTACTTTTCAGTAGATTTATTCAAAGAGGTTAGATCTAAAAACAGCCTATGAGGGAATGGGTTAAACTCATTCCGAGACAAATCTACAGAATGATCTTATCCCTTTTCCAGGTAGAGATGCTTTTTCATGGCTTTGCAAACAGAGAAGATCCAGATCAGATGGTCCCTACAGGAACCATCTGATCAGGATTTGCTGTTTGTGTATGGAATTGCATAGGTTCGATTCTACAGTTTCTTGTATATTTGTGATCATGTGCAATTATAAAAAACATGATGTCATTATTTCCTGTATATGGTCATGAATAGTCATCAGAGTTGACAGGGTTTGATGGAGAAGTAACATAATTTAGTATTTGAAGTATGTTTAGTACGAGGCTCGAGTATTTGAAGTATGCCCTGTACGAGACTCGACGTACCTCAGCATCTCATTGGATCAAAATTGTTTGACTCTCTGATAGAGGGATGTACAGTAATACCTCTCTATAACGACCACTAAATTATAATAACTCTCTATAACAACCACTAAATTATAATACCAGTCCTCTCTATAACGACCACTAAATTACATCAAGTATTTTGTGTTAAAGGCAGGTGGCTGCTTAAAGCAAGGTGAAAGTAAAACAGAACGCTCCTATAGGAGCGTTCTGTTTTACTTTCACCTGACTTTAAGCAACCACCTGCCCTAGATACCAACTAATTGAAACAATTTAGTGACCGTTATAGAGAGGTTTTACTGTATCTGAAAGAAAAAACTGAAGAGAGTAGGAATAAACTGAAAGTGCTTGTAGTTTGGATAAAAAAGAGCTTTGCTTGAAAATACAATCATGCAGTTTTATTAACCCTTTCCCTGTTGCATAATCATGTAAGAAGTAATAATATCATGAATATTTATTAACAGAACTTTTTAGCTCACCAGAGCACTTTTGTGCTCAGGGTGAGCTTTTGTGATCGCCTGATGTCCGTCGTCCGTCGTCGTGCGTCGTCCGTCGTCCGTCGTCCGTCGTCCGTCGTCGGGCGTCAACAATTTCAAGCTTTAAAAATCTTCTCCTCTGAATCTACAGGGGTCTCAGCTTTCATCTTTGGCACATAGCATCATCTGTAGGTCCTCTACAAAAGTTATATAAATTATGTCCCTAGGGTCAAAATTGGCCCCACCCCAGGGGTGCATTGTTTTCTATAGAAACATATAGTGAAAACTTTGAATATCATCTCCTCTGAAACTGAAAGGTTCTCAGCCTTCATATTTGGCACATAGCATCATGTTCAGGTTCTCTACAAAAGTTGTATAAATTATGCTCCTGTGGTCAAAATTGGCTACACACCATGGTGGACAGTTTTCTAGCAAACTTATAGCTGACTGCGATTTTAAGCATCTTCTCTTTGCTCATAAATAGGTCATCCAGTCAAGCAGTGGGATAGATGACCAGTGGCTATTTTTAGGTCACCTGTATCTGGTGCTGGAGCTCTGTGCCTTAACCCTTTGCCTGTTCTATGTTTATTATTAATTTGAATGCCTACTGCATATTCATGAACAAAATAGTTAAAATGAAGTATGGAAGGTGGAACATTGTAGTCATTTTTTTCCAAATTTCACAACCTACTGAATATTCATCTATAAAATAGTTATAATGAAATATAGTAGGTGGAACATTGTAGCCATTTTAGAAACTTAAGGAACAGCTGTATAAAATTCCATTTACAAACAGAGCAGGCCCTGATCAGATGGCTCCTATAGGAGGCATCCGATCTGGGTCTACTCTGTTTTCAAAAATGTGAAAACACGTTTGTATGAGGGAAGGGTTAATTAATAATAGTGATTGGCATTATGATATTATTATAACCTGCCCTGCAGTTCAGAAGAAAGGTAAATCATGTAAAGACTCCAGAATGCCAAATTAAAGATTTCAAATAAATTATGAAATATTTTTTAACATGAAATTGTATTACTTGAGACTGTTAAGTTATACTTATGATTATGCAATTATTATGTAATAATTTATAATAATATTCAAATGCAAAAAATCAGTTTGGAATGCTAGGGTACAAATACCCGTTCAGAAGAACAGTTGATTGCCTTTAGTCAGAACTTTGTATGGCCTTGTTTAAATTATGCCCCTGGGATTAAAATTGGCCCCACCCGAGGGGTGGTCAGTTTTCAATAAAAATATATAGTAAAAACATTGAAAATCTTCTCTGAAACTGGAAGGTTCATAACTTTCATATTTGGCACATAGCTTCATGTTCAGGTCCTCTACAAATGTTATATAAATTATGCCCCTGTGGTCAAAATTGGCCCTGCCCCAGGAGTAGCCAGCTTTCAATAGAAACATAAAGTGAAAACTTTGAAAATCTTCTCCTCTGATTGTCTGGTGAGCGCTTCAGGGCCATTCTGGCCCTCTTGTTTTAATGAACACAAGATATTTTTGCTCAGACAGAAACTGTGGAATCATATCTATATTATATCATAAGCAAACACAGTAGACCCAGATCAAAATGCTCCTATAGGAGCTATCTGATCTGGGTCTACTCTGTTAGAAAATGCCTGAAAAAGTTTAAATGAGGGAAAGGATTAACATTTGCAGTACAAATTGGTGTTGACCCTTTGCACTTATTTTAGTTTGAATCCGGAAATATGGTTTGTGATAAGGGTGTTATTAGGATATCTTACGAGGAACCAGACTGTTGGACAATTTGACACTTATTTTGAAAAGAAATGTGTCAGTAGGTGAAATGTCAAAGGTCGCACATTCTTGTCTTGGCTTCATGTATGGGATTCACATGGGTCAAAGTAAAAAGTATATCCAGACTGTAGAGTCATCTAATCTAGATTTGTCTAATAAATATTCATTTTGACATTATTTTTACATGAATATTCAAACAGGGAAAGGGTTAATATAATTTCATCTTGTTAGTTTGTTTCACTACTACAGTAAAACCTCTCTATAATGGCCACTAACTTGTGTTAATTAGTTGGTATTTAGGGCAGGTGGCTGCTTAAAGCAAGGTGAAAGTAAAACAGTTTTACATTCACCTTGCTTTAAACAGCCGCCTGCCTTTAACACAAAATACATGATGTAATTTAGTGATCGTTATAGAGAGGTATTACTGTAGTTTTTCAATGATATTGCATGTTTTTAGATTAATGCTTTTTCTTTTTGCTTATTATGTATCATGTATCTCTTTGTTTAATAAGAATACCAGCTGTTTAACATATCAGGTCGATCATTTCACAAAAAATCATCGACTTGGAAGTATCTGAGTTTAACAGACTTTTTTTTACAGACAGAGAAGGGTGAAAGAATTGGTAATGAGTAGTTTTGCAGTAATTAAATATATGCCTGCACAATCTCTTCATATAAATGCCTTTTCATGTATTTGCAAACAGAGTTGAACCTATTCTTACATATAAACATTTTCTAACATAGTACACTCAGTTCAGAGCCTTCCTATCAGGGTCTGCTCTGTTTGCTTTTGAAGTTATAACAGATCTGACTCTTTAGTTTCTACCAATACCACACACTCCTGTATACCTATGCTAGTATAAAAATACAGCTAATAAATATTCATGATGTCACTTTTTCTTATATGAATATTCAAACAGGGAAAGGGTTAACTCTTTCCCTCATATAAACGTGTTTTCACGCATCTGCAAACAGAGTAGACCCAGATCAGATGGCTCCTATTGGAGTCATCTGATCAGGGTCTGCTCTGTTTGCTAATGGAAAATCGTAGATCTGTTTCTTTAGTTTCTAAAATGACTACAACATCCCACCTTCCATATTTCATTATAACTATTTTGTCCATGAATATTCAGTAGGTATTGAAATTTGTAATAAACATAGAACAGGGAAAGAGTTAATATTCATGTTAGAGACAATGACATCATGTAAATAAATATTCATCATGTCCCTTTTTATTATATGAATATTCAAACAGGATATGGGTTAACCCTATTGGCTGTTTAATATTCATGTTAGCTACATTGACATCATGGATATTTATTTATTAGCTGAATTTTTATATTAGCATTTGTACACGTTAAATTTTGGTAAAAACTGTAGAGTCAGATCTGTTATAATTTCACAAGCAAACACAGCAGATCCTGATCAGACGGCTCCAATAGCAGCCATCTGATCTATGTCTGCTTGAAAAGGTGTTTGTATTGAGAAAAGGGTTACTCTGCTAGCAAGTGCATGGAAAGGCATTTGTATGAAGGAAAGGTCTAAATTCAGTATAAATATCGGTCTTGGTGACAGGTGGCAAATAAATGCATGGTGAAAGTCATGTAGAAAGCTCGTATAGGAAATTAAAATATACCAGCAAGACACCTGGGTTTCTCAAGCATTTGATTGGTCAGATTTGAGTTCTCAAGCTTTGATTGGTCAGATTTGAGTTCTCAAGCTTTTGATTGGTCAGATTTGAGCCAAAGGCTCAAATCTGACCAATCAAATGCTTGAGAACGTTCTCAGACTCAACTAAAAGTTTTATAAGCATGGACCCAGTATCCAAGCTTGGAATTTGCTACACAAAAATGGTAATAAATAATACAAGGTAGGCAAGAATTGCCACGTCTTGATGTGAAGAAATCTTATGTCAGTACAAGTAACATAATGTGTAGATTTCATATGTCAACATATCAAATATCGTAAGTCATGTATCATATAATAAAAAATCGTGTATCATATTGAGCGTATATTGAGCATATATAGTGCATTCATTTATTGTATAATTATTATTCCCATATTGAATATTTCCTGACAAAAACAGTTCTCACTACTGTACATATATTCCATGATTGTGTGTAATTTATGACCATGTATGTTTGTTTTTAGCGGGCACCAGCGGTATTGGTCATCCACTGTCTCCCCAGAACTACCCGGGAATACCCAGCAGCCAGGCTAGCATTACCCCTTACACCTGTGGTAAGTGCTTCTGTATCCTAGGTAATACAGTAAAAACTCAATACTACAAAATTTTAGTAATGAAGAATTTGTCTTTGTAGGCAGGTGGCTGCTAAAAGCAGGGTGAAAGTCAAGCAGCAAGCTCCTAGAGGAGCTTTCTGCATGACTTTCACCCTGCATTAAGCTGCCATCTGTGTTAAAGATCAATAATGGTATGTATTTGAGTGTTTGTAGTATCTAGTTTTTACTGTACATTGTACTTGTCTGTTTACCCAGCAGCCAGAGCAGCCTTACCCCCAACACCTGTGGTAAGTACCTCCCCAATTCTACGTAGTACATTGTACATGTCTGTTTACCCAACAGCCAGACCAGCATTACCACCTACCCCTGTGGTAAGTACCTCCCCAATCGTAGGTAGTACATTGTTCATGTCTGTTTACCCAACAGCCAGACCAGCATTACCACCTACCCCTGTGGTAAGTACATGTACCTCCCCAATCGTAGATAGTACATTGTTCATGTCTGTTTACCCAATAGCCAGACCAGCATTGCCACCCACACCTGTGGTAAGTACCTTTGTGTCCTAGGTTAGGTAGTACATTGTACTTGTCTGTTTACCCAGCAGCCAGGCCAGTGTTACTCTCTAGGTCTGTGGTAAGTAATCCAATCCTAGATTGTATGTGTACATGTCTATTTACCCAGCAACCAGGCCCCTTACATTGGTGGTAAGTGTCTCCCAATCAAAGGTAGGACATCGTACATGTCTTTACCTAACAGCCAGGCCAGCATTACTCCCTAGACTTGTGGCTAAGTAACCCCTACCTCCCCCACTTCCCCCGTAAGTAGTACATTGTCAATACCTGTTTTACCCAGCATTAATGTTACTGATAGGCTGAGTTATGTTTGAAGATTCATGTAGAAAAGGGTCAAATAACCTCTTCCCTGTTGAAATGATGACATCATAAATATTTTAGTCAATCAGTGTCTCATGAGTATGGGAATCGACAACGTCTGGTATGTGCCAGCTCACTTTGCTTATGAAATTATATACATTAGATCTTTTCTGACAGTTAGTCGTTCTCATTTAATTTTTTACCTTTGATTAACTTTTAACCCCTTCCCTGCTCTGTGTTTATTCCAAATTTAAATACCTACTGAATATTCATTAACAAAACAGGTGTAAAGACATATGGAAAGTTGAACATTGTAGACATTTTAGAAAGCAAAGAAACAGATCTATCAAATTCTACTAGCAAACAGAGCAGACCCTGATCAGACAGCTCCTCTATGAGCTGTCTGATCTGGGTCTACTCTGTTTGCAAATGCGTGAAAACACGGTTATATGAGGGAAAGGGTTAAGAGAAATTAAATGGAAATGATCTAAGAGGTTTGCAGCAGATATGTTTTGCAGATGACAATTACATTTAATGACCTTAAAATAAATAGATAACTCTTTCCCTGGTTAATATTCTTGTATGAAATAATTACTTTAAGACTATTAACTTTTTCCTTCATATAAATGCATTTGCAAGTATTTGTAAACAGAAAAGACCCATATCAGACAGCTCCTATTGGAGCTGTCTGATCAGGGTCTGTTCTGTTTTGACATGATGTAGATCTGATTCTACAGTTTTTGTCAAAGTAAAGAATTTCCATGACAGGTTCACGTTATAGAACTTAAGCCAATAAATATTCATGATATCATAATGTCTCACATGAATATTGAAACTGGGAAAGGGCAGCATATTAGTTGGAATTGACATTTTTACTGTGGCCAAAACTGTAGATTCAAATCTGTTCTATTTCATAAGCAAACGACAAACTCGGATCAGACGGCTCGGCTCCTACAGGAGCTGTCTGATCTAGGTCAACTATTTTTGCAAAGTCGTGACAAGGCATTTATATGAGGGAAAGGGGTAATGCACGTGTTGTTGCTCTTTCAGCCCCGTCTACGAGCTGGGAAGAGAGCAATGCCACGTACACCCAATCTCACCGCGGCCAAGAGTATTGTAAGTAATACTTAGGCTAGTTAGCTTCACATCATAATATGACATAGAGCTATAAATAGACAAGAATTCATGTCACATCATAACATAACAGAGCTATAAATAGATAAGAGTTCACATCACATCATAACATAACAGAGCTATGAATAGATAAGAGTTCAGGTCACTTCATAACATAACAGCTATAAATAGACAAGAGTTCAGGTCACATCATAATATGACATAGAGCTATAAATAGACAAGAGTTCATGTCACATCATAACATAACATAGCTATAAATAGATAAGAGTTCACGTCACATCATAACATAACAGAGCTATAAATAGACAAGAGTTCAGGTCACATCATAACATGACATAGAGCTATAAATAGACAAGAGTTCATGTCACATCATGACATAGAACTATAGATAGACGAGTTCATGTCACATCATAACATAGAGCTATAAATGGACAAGAGTTCATGTCACATCATAACATGACTTACAGCTATAAATAGAAAAGAGTTCATGTCACATCATAACATGACATACAGCTATAAATAGAAAAAAGTTCATGTTACATCATAACATGACATAGAGCTATAAATAGACAAGTTCATGTCACATCATTATATGACAGAGCTATAATTAGACAAGAGTTCATGTCACATCATAACATGACATACAGCTATAAATAGACAAGTTCATGTCACATCATTACATGACTTAGAGCTATAAATAGACAAGTTCATGTCACATCATAACATGACATAGAGCTATAACTACTTCACATGACATAGAGCTATAAATAGACAAGTTCATGTCACATAATTACCTGACATAGAGCTGTAAATAGACAAGTTCGTGTCACATCGTAACATGACATACAACTATAAATAGACAAAGAGTAAATGTCACATCATAACATGACATAGTGCTATAAATAGACAAGTTCATGTTACATCATTGCATGACATAGA
Source organism: Azorinus chamasolen (assembly GCA_963576725.1). NCBI lineage: Eukaryota > Metazoa > Mollusca > Bivalvia > Cardiida > Solecurtidae > Azorinus > Azorinus chamasolen. Next base: position 62,824,428 of record OY755250.1, read on the forward strand.
GCTATGAATAGACAAGTTTGTGTCACATCATAACATGACATGCAGCTGTAAATAGTGTATATAATACTTAGGCTAGTTCACATCACATCATAACATGACATAGAGCTATAAGTAATACATAGGCTAGTTCATGTACATCATAACATGACATAGGCATAGAGCTATAAATAGACAAGAATTCATGTCACATCATAATAAGACATAAAGCTATAAATAGACAAGAATTAATGTCACATCATAATATGACATAAAGCTATAAATAGACAAGAATATTGTAATACTTAGGCTAGTTAACCTGGCATCATAGCATGACATAGTACTATAATTAGACAAAAAGTTCATGTCAAATTATAACATGATATAGGGCTATAACTAGACAAGAATATTCACATCATATCATAGCATGACATAGAACTATAAATAGACCTATTTCAAGTAATAAAATTGTCATTTCTGCATTGAACCCTTTCCTTCATATAAACACCTTTTCTCATATTATCAAACGAAGTAGACTCAGATCAGATGGCTCCTATAGGAGCTGTCTGATCAGGCTCTGCTTTATTTGCCAATAAGATTATAGTAGGTCAGACTACAGTTTCTTCCAATACAATCACTTGTGCATACATAATTATGCAGTTATAAACATTCAGCTAACAAATATTCATGATGTCATTATCTCTTACATATTAACCCTTTCCCTCATAGGCTAATTTTAGATCCAACCTCTTTGAATAAATCTAACGAAAAGGAGCATTTACTAGAGAAAAGGAACATTTTTAGAATTGTGTAGTGTTGAAACCATTGTGATAAATAGAGCATTTGCTCCTATCGATGGAGCAAATCGAGGGCTTGGTGCAAAACTATTCTAAAGTGAAGGAGTTAGAATAGTTTTCCACCAAGCCCTCGAAAAAAATCGAGGGCTTGGTGCAAAACTATTCTAAAGTGAAGGAGTTAGAATAGTTTTCCACCAAGCCCTCAAAATGCTCTTTTTATCACAATGGTTTCTAAAAGTGACTTTTACAGAGGCGTAGAATAGACATATAACAAAGGCGTATTTATGGGTTAAACAGCGAAAGGGTTAAAAGATATCAAAATAGGGCCAGATTGGGTGTCTTGAGAGACTGGGTTTGGTGGAAAAATAAAGGACTATTCTTTGATATAACCCTTTACTCCATAGATACGCCTTTGCAAACAGTCGACCCAGATGAGACGGCTCCAGAAGAAGCCATCTGATTAGTGTCTGCTCTGTTTGCTCATGAAATAATGTAGACATGGTACTACAGGATCTGCCATGGTCAACATTCCCTTGTTCATAATGCTATTATAATAATGTATCATATTAACCCTTTCCTCCATAAATACGCCATTCTACGCCTGTGTAAAAATCACCCATTGAAACCATTCCTATAGGACCAAATGCTCTATTTATAACTGGTTTCAATACAAAATTCTGAAATTTTCCTGTCCTCCAGTTAATGCTCCTTTTCGGTACATTTATTCAAAGTGATTGGATCTAAAATAGCCTATGAGTGAATGTGTTAATATTCAGTATCTTAAATTCTAATTATTTACATGAGTATTCATGGCATAAAGGACTAACCCATCCCTTCATATCAACACCTTTTCATGCATTTCCAAACAGAGAAGACCCAGACCAGACAGTTCCTGTAGGAGCCGTTTGATCAGGGTCTGCTCTGTTTGCTTATGGTATAATATAGATCGGATTCTACAGTTTCTGCCTGTGCCAAAACATCCTGTTTACATTTTGCCATCATAAAAAATCAGCTAATGAATATTCGTGTCATTATTCCTTCGTCACATCACTCACAAAAAATTCCCATCACTGGTTGGGGCTGGTTCCCATCAAAATCCCCCAAAATGGCTTGCTCTTTCCGATCACTCTTTCTGGCTGGTTTCCATCAAAATACCCAACAATGGCTGGCTCTTTCCCATCACTCGTTTGGGCTGGTTCTCATCAAAATACTCAACAATGGCTGTCTCATATCTGTCTCTCGTTCAGGCTGGTTCCGATCCAAATTCCAAACAATGGCTGGTTCTTGTACATCTCTTGTTCTGGCTGGTTCCCATCAAGATTCCCAACAATGGCTGGCTCTTTCCCATAACTCGTTTGGGCAGGTTCCCATCAAAGTTCCCAACAATGGCTGGCAGTTTCCCCCATCACTTGTTTGGGCTGGTTCCCATCAGACACAAATAGAAATATGGTTGTTTCTCCACTAATCCCTCCGTCTCTTTATTTAACCCTTTACTGCATATGCCATTATAAAAACTAATCTCAATATAGACCTGCAAACTTGTTTTTATACCCCCGCAAACTTGTTTGAGTGGGTATACTGGAAACAACCTGTCTGGTGGTCGGTCTCTCCGCATTTGAACATTGGTAGTTGGTGTTGCAAACTCCTCATTCAGTTTAAAGTTATTGAATTCATATTTGGTATACAAAATAACCACAAATGGTAGAAGTGCAGGACGCAATTTTCATGTGTTTACTGTTGGGAATTGCAGAATTATCTCCCCTTGAACTTTGAGTATTTCTTGTCATTTTGTCATGAAACATGGATTTGGTGTCATGAACACATCCTTCAGTTTGAAAGTTATTCAGTGAATAAGTGATATACATAATAACCATGAATAGTAGATATGCAAGACGTAATTTTTATGTGTTTAGTGCTGGGCATTGCAGAATTATCTCCCCTTGAACTTTGAGTAATTTTTGTCATTTTGGCATGAAACATGGGGATTGGTGTCGCAAACCCCTCCCTCAATTTTGAAATTATTCAGTTGATACTTTCCAAACATAATAAGCACAAACAGCAGATGTGCATGACACAATTTCCATGTGGTTAGCGCTGGGCATTGCCAAATTACCTCCCCTTGAACTTTAAATTAAGTATTTTTGTGTTTTTGTCCCGTTACATGGGTAGTTGGTGTCACAAACTTGAATTTGCAATCAAAGCTTCCATGCGGGGGTACTTATCACCTTTAGTGATAGTTCTAGTTAATATCGATGATGCCAAAATTTCTTAAAAATTGACTATAAAGGGTGAACAGAGTTCCAGATAAGACGCATAAATTAAAACATTTTCATGAATAACTTCTGTATTTCCAAACCCTATGCTGTGACTACCCTTTAGGATCATCTCTTGGAGACAATTCTAAACTAAAGAGTGGTCTCAGCAGTCTGTTTGGTAGAGAAATGATAATTTTAGTAATTAGTACACACATTTATAAGTTGCTCTGGGATAATACTTGCTAGTATTTTACCTTTAGTTTAGGCACGGCTAATATTGGTTGTAATATACCCTTTTAATTAGATAAATTTGTTATACAGTATAACCTCTGTTGATCGGCACCCCTCTTAACCAGAAACCCCTGTTATCCAGCACTGCTGTTTGGTCCCGGCAGTTTCCCTATTTGTTTTATGTATCCAAACTCTCTCTTGATCGGAACCCCTGTTAACCGTTAACCGGCATACCTTGACAGGCCAATAAAGGCAAATTAGCGGTTTTTCACACCTTGTTATCTGGCGGGTGGCTTACCTGTGATCATTGACAGTAAGCGCTTTACATTCAGATAGGTGATAAGTACCGTTAATGGGCCTAGGGTAAATTGACCGCCCTTTATAGATTTATATTGTTATCGTCATTGAAAATACGTGTATGTACACATGTCAAAAATGGCAATACCAAATTATGTAGGATCCAGATCTACGCTGTTTGCTAATTGTGTAAAAATCAGCGGTGATGGTCCGCATATGCATGTACCTGTGTAGAATCCGAACTTGTAAATAAAATATAGTACGAATGTTCCGGTGTTTTAGTCGAGCCCTTTATACATGTGTGTTTACTTCCAATTGTACGCTTAACACGTTATGCCTATATTTTACATGTACATGTAGTTCAAAAGAAAATAGACAAACAGATCCTGATCAAATGGCTCCTATTTAAACGGAGCCATCTGATCAGGTTCGGCGCTGTTGTATATATGTATATGTAATTTGTGAATTGTCATGGTGGAATTCCCCTCGCAGCGAAAAAATGACTTGCTGGAATGAATCTTTGGGTACGTAAACTTGTGAATCTAGGCATAATTCTGTTAACCGGCACCCTCTCTTAACCAGCATACTGACGTGGAACCATGGGGTGCCGGATAACAGAGGTTATACTGTAATAGCATATGGACACATGAATTTTCGGCACTGCCAGAAGCTGTAGAATCATATCTATATTAGGGGTCATCTGATCTGGATCTACTCTGTTTGCAAAGGCGTAGAAAGGTGTATTTATGGAGTAAAGGGTTAATAACTTTAAATTAGATTGGAATAGTAGCAAATAATGTAGACCCACTAATTCAGAAGCAGTTTGATCTGGGTCTGCAAGATTTGCCAAAGTTTGTCTGTTGGAATACTTCGAGCTATTAGTATAGCTTTGTAGTATTTTTTTGTTTTATTATGTCTGCAGGCAGACAGGGAAAGCCAGTTAATGGTCATTAATTAATGGAACAGGAAGTGTTACAGAAAGTGTTACGGAAAGTGTGATAGTTATATGGAATAATTTAACCTTCTCCAGCTAACTACAGCAGTTTGAATTTTATGCTCCGAATGGGGCATATTGGTTTTGCTCTGTCTGTCTGTCTGTTGGTTGATTGGTTTGTCCCAACTTTAATGTTGGTGATAATTTTGTAGGCATTGCTCATGCATACTTTAAACTTGACATACATGTACAACTTGTGGAGGCGAACATGTTTAGGGGTGATTTATCAAAGTTAAGGTCATATATTATCAAGGTTAAAGGTCAAAATACGGGTCAAATTTATATTGGGGATAATCCGAACAATCGGGGACATAGTGTTTCACAAACACATCTTGTTCAAACATGAAGCTGAACAGAGTTTAACCTGTTGAAAATCGGAAATGGCATATTGAATGCACTGTATTGTTATATAGCGATGGTCAATTCAGTTTGGTAATTCAGCATTCAAAGCCTTTACAACCAGAGTAGACCCAGATCAGGTGGCTCCTACAGGAGGTCAGGCTCTGCTCTGTTTACTTATGATGTATGTGTAGATATGATTCTGCAGAGTAGATCCAGATCAGATTGCTTCCTGTGGAGCCTAGTGGAGCCATCAGATCAGGGTCTACTCTGTTTACTTATGAAATAATATACGGTGAACCCTCATTATACCAGCATTCGTTACAGTGGCACCCTCTGTATACCAGCAGTATGCATTGAAACAAAATAACCGTTAAGTCACTGAATAAATAGATGCAATGCCAATAAGATCGCTTGAACACCTTGAGACCTTTTTTAGCTCACCTGGCACAAAGTGCCAAGGTGAGCTATTGGGATGATCCTATGTCCGTCGTCGTGCGTCGTGCGTATGTGCGTACGTGCGTATGTGCGTAGTGCGTACGTGCGGGCGTCAACAATTTACTTAAACATCTTCTTCTCTGGAACTACAAAGCCAAGAGCTTTGATAATTGGTACGTAGTATGATGTAATGGTCCTCTACAAAGATTGTTCAAATTATGTCCCCCGGGCCAAAAATGGCCCCGCCCCAGGCCTTATCAGTTTTTCATAGGTAAATCTTTAAAAATCTTCTTCTCTGAAACTGTAAGGCATAGACCTTTGATATTTGGTATGTAGCATCATCTAATGGTTCTCTACTAAGATTGTTCAAATTATGACCCCTGGACCAAAAATGGCCCCGCCCCGGGGCTTATCAGTTTTTCATAGGAAAATCTTTAAAAATCTTCTTCTCTGAAACTGTTAGGCATAGACAGGCATAGACCTTTGATATTTGGTATGTAGCATCATCTAATGGTCCTCTACTAAGATTGTTCAAATTATGACCCGTGGGCCAAAAATGGCCCCGCCCCGGGGCTTATCAGTTTTTCATAGGAAAATCTGTAAAAATCATCTTCTCTGAAACTGTAAGGCATAGACCTTTGATATTTGGTATGTAGCATCATCTAATGGTCCTCTACTAAGATTGTTCAAATTATGACCCCTGGGCCAAAAATGGCCCCGCCCGGGGCTTATCAGTTTTTCATAGGAAAATCTTTAAAAATCTTCTTCTCTGAAACTGTAAGGCATAGACTTTTGGTATTTGGTATGTAGCATCATCTAATGGTCCTCTAATAAGATTGTTCAAATTATGACTCCCAGGACAAAAATGGCCCCGCCCCAGGGCTTATCAGTTTTTCATAGGAAAATCTTTAAAAATCTTCTTCTCTGAAACTGTAAGGCATAGACCTTTGATATTTGGTATGTAGCATCATCTAATGGTCCTCTACTAAGATTTTCAAATTATGACCCCTGGGCCAAAAATGGCCCCACCCCGGGGCTTATCAGTTTTTCATAAGAAAATCTTTAAAAATCTTCTTCTCTGAAACTGTTAGGCATATACCTTTGATATTTGGTGTGTAGCATCATCTAATGGTCCTCTACTAAGATTGTTCAAATTATGACCCGTGGGCCAAAAATGGCCCGACCCCGGGGCTTATCAGTTTTTCATAGGAAAATCTGTAAAAATCATCTTCTCTGAAACTGTAAGGCATAGACCTTTGATATTTGGTATGTAGCATCATCTAATGGTCCTCTACTAAGATTGTTCAAATTATGACCCCTGGGCCAAAAATGGCCCCGCCCCGGGGCTTATCAGTTTTTCATAGGAAAATCTTTAAAAATCTTCTTCTCTGAAAATGTAAGGCATAGACTTTTGGTATTTGGTATGTAGCATCATCTAATGGTCCTCTACTAAGATTGTTCAAATTATGACCCCCAGGACAAAAATGGCCCAGCCCCAGGGCTTATCAGTTTTTCATAGGAAAATCTTTAAAAATCTTCTTCTCTGAAACTGTAAGGCATAGACCTTTGATATTTGGTATGTAGCATCATCTAATGGTCCTCTACTAAGATTTTCAAATTATGACCCCTGGGCCAAAAATGGCCCCACCCCGGGGCTTATCAGTTTTTCATAAGAAAATCTTTAAAAATATTCTTCTCTGAAAATGTAAGGAATAGACCTTTGGTATTTGGTATGTAGCATCATCTAATGGTCCTCTTCTAAGATTGTTCAAATTATGACCCCCAGGACGAAAATGGCCCCGCCCCAGGGCTTATCAGTTTTTCATAGGAAAATCTTGAAAAAATCATCTTCTGAAACTGTAAGGCATAGACCTTTGATATTTGGTATGTAGCATGATCTAATGGTCCTCTACTAAGATTGTTCAAATTATGACCCCTGGCCCAAATATGGCCCCGCCCCGGGGCTTATCAGTTTTTCATAGGAAAATCTTTAAATATATTCTTCTCTAAAATTATAAGGTATAGACCTTTGATATTTGGTATGTAGCATTATTTGATCATCCTGTACTAAGATTAATCAAAATATGACCCCCGGACCAAAAATGGCCCGACCCTGGGCTTATCAGTTTTTCATAGGAAAATCTTTTAAAAATCTTCTCCAGAACTGTAAGGTCTAGGCCCTTGATATTTGGTATGTAGCATCATCTAATGGTTTTCTACCAAGATTTTTCAAATTATGCAATCAGTCATTGAAATCATTAATCTGTTACGAACAGGTGAGCGATTAAGGGCCATCAGTTTTTCATATGAAAAGCCTTAAGAATCTTCTTCTCCAAAACTGTAAGGCAGAGACCTTAATATTTGGTATGTAGCGCTATCTAATAGTTTTGTACCAAGATTGTTCAAATTATGTCCCCTGGGTTGAAAACTTCCCCGCCCAGGGGCATATCAGTTTTTTATTGGAAAGTTTTTTAAAATCTTCTCTTAAAAATCTTTAAAAGTCTTCTCTGAACTTGTAAGGCATAGACCCTAGATATTTGGTATGTTGCATTATCAAATAGTCCTCTACCAAGATTTTCAAATTATGAACCCCGGATCAAAATTGGCCCCGCCCTGGGGCTTAACAGTTTTTCATAGGAAAATCTTTAAAATATCTTCTCCTCCAAATCTGTAAGGTCTAGACTCTTTATATTTAGTATGTAGCATCATCTAATGGCCATCTGTCATTGAAATCATTAATCTGTTACGAACAGGTGAGCGATTAAGGGCCATCATGGCCCTCTTGTTTGCACTTCTTGTGATCTGCATTAAGCATTCACTTGTTGGTACTAGTTAAAAAACTGGCCATATGGTTCATTTCATATTTAAACTTGGATATAATGGCAACCTCATTATACCAGCAACATGCCTGGAAACAAACGCCTCCTTTGTAATGAGGGTTCACTGTAGGTCTGTCTCTACGGAGGTCTTTATTTCTTACACAAGTAACATGAATATTGAATAGGTAGCGGACTATCCCTTTTTCAACACCTTTTCAAATAGAGCAGATGTCTGATCAGGGTCTGCTCTGTTTTGCTTATAAAATAAAATAGTTCGAGGGCTTGGTGCAAAACTATTCTAACTCCTTCACAAAGTGAAGGAGTTAGAATAGTTTTACACCAAACCCTCGAAACTGTTATAATTCTGCAGTTTCTGAAATAGCAAAAATAAAATTCCATTTTCTTCATATCGAGGGCTTGGTGCAAAATTTCGAGGGCTTGGTGCAGAACTATTCTAACTCCTTCACAAAGTGAAGGAGTTAGAATAGTTTTACACCAAACCCTCCAAAATGTTATAATTCTGCAGTTTCTGAAATAGCAAAAACAAAATTCCATTTTCTTCATATCGAGGGCTTGGTGCAAAACTATTCTAACTCCTTCACTTTGTGAAGGAGTTAGAATAGTTTTGCACCAAGCCTTCGATATACAAACTCAGGTAATTTATGAAGTCACAAAGTCTGGTATAAATATTTATAAGTAAAAGGGTTAAGGCCTTTCTATGCCTTGCAAACAGAGTAGACCTGGACTGGATAAGACGCCTCCTATAGGAGCCATCTGATCAGGGTCTTGTTGCTTATGAAATAATATAGATATACATGTAGATATTATTTAACAGTCTATGCCATGGTCAAAATATCCCGTGCCCATGTGCTATTTTAACCCTTTCCCTCATATAAACATGTTTTCACGCATTTGCAAACAGAGTAGACCCAGATCAGACGGCTCCTAGAGGATCCGTCTGATCAGGTGTGTTTGCTAATAGAATTTGATAGATATGTTTCTTTACTTTCTAAAATGTCTACAATGTTCCAACTTCAATATTTCGTTATACCTCTTTTGTTCATGAATATTCAGTAGACACTGAAATTAGGAATAAATATAGAATAGGGTTAAATATCTGGCTGGACACACTTTGGCAGATGGTATAGACCCAGACTAGACTGCTCCTGTATGAACAGGTTGATCATTGTCTACATTTGATTAACCCTTCGCTTGCTATTCACATCAATATGCCTACCTGTAAATAGTGAAGACCCAGATGAGACAGCTCCTGTAGGAGCTGTCTCATCAGGGTCTGCACTATTTACAAGTTGATTGTGCAACCAGTGCACTCCAGAGCAGTGATTGCACAGCGAAATACTTGTACACAGTGAAGATATATGTAATTATACAACAGGGCATGGGTAAAAAAGAAGAAATATATTCTAAAATTCAGCAAGAGGTTAAACAATTGAACTTCGATATCTTAGCTCGGATAAGACTCGAACTATAAGCTCAGTCCTTCCAAAACTTCAATACGGATTTACTCTAAAATGTATAACTGCATATCTAGAAATATGCATGACAGCTTAATGCAGGTCTTAAGTAATGCTGAAAGCTCCTACAGGAGTGTAGGAGCTTTCAGCATTACTTTTGACCAGCATTAAGCTGTTAACTTAAGAAATTGTCCAGATCATCATCAGAAATCGGATAACTTGAACTTCTGTTAATTCGAACTTATTTGTATAGTCCCTTGAAGTTATCCAAGTTGAACTGTATATCATAATTCACCTTATATATACTCCTTTATGATGTGCCAGACAGCCCCTACCGGAGCTGTTTTGATGTGGGTCTACTCTGTTTGCAGAGGCATGAAAAAATCCGGATCAGGCTGCTCTGTTTGCTAATAAAGTAGTGCATGTACATACTTGTATGTTGGGTTCTACAGTTCCTACTCTGCCATGGTCAAAAACTTCTTTTTTCACAATGCCATTGTAGAAATAAAACAAAATCGTCGAATTGATATTCATCTAACAGATATTAATGGTGACAAAAACGATAGAAAATGCCCTGAATATCTTGAGCGTGGGTTAATTTTGTTTTGTTTTGTGTATTTCAGGGAATAACCAGAACATTCAGAGTCAGTCCGACATGCCATTACCTCCACTAACCAACCAACCTCGTAAGTTATCCTGGAGCGACGGAGAAATGGATGTGTTTTAACCTTTTTTCTCATATAAATGCCTTTTCATGCATTTCCTATAGGAGCCATCTGATCAGGGTCTGCTCTGTTTGCTTTTGACATGATACAGATCTGATGCTACAGTTTTTGCCAAAGTAAAACCTTTCCTGGTAAATTTAACATTATACAAATTCAATAAATAGATACAGTAAAACCTCTCTAAACCGGACACTATATTTAGTACAAATATCAGTCTTGGAGACAGATGGCAACTTAATGCAGGATGAAAGTCATGCAGAAAGCTCCTCTGGGAGCTTTCTGCATGACTTTCACCCTGCGTTAAGCAGCCACCTGCCCAATAGTATCTTAATTCTTCTCTACTAGAATTCCGGTTTCGAGGGGTGTTACTGTATTCATGCTGTTATTGTTTCTTACATGAATATTGAACTGAAATTGTTATTTCTCTACCAAACCCTATGTTGTGACTACTATGTAGAATCACGTTGAAGAGACAGTTCTAAAGAGTGATCACAACATGCGGTTTTTGAGATCATGCTAAAGATAGGGTTCGGTGTAGAAATCACGGGAAAAATAAACAGCTATTCTGTTTTAACCCTTTCCCTGTTATAAAGGCTTATTTATACTTTTACAGAGTACACCCAGATCAGATACCTCCTGTAAAAGCCATCTGATCAGGGTCGGCTCTGTTTGCTTATGAAATTATAAAATATTTGATTACAGTCTACGATCTAGGTGAGATACATGTATTGGGATCACCCTATGACCATATTGAACAATTTCTTTAACCCTTTCCTGCATATAAAGACTTTGATGATGACGACGACGACTTTGCAAACAGAGTAGACTTAGATCTAATGATTGACTTAAACTTGTAACAAAGTGATATTTGAGTATAATTTAACCCTTTCCATCATATAAACACATTTTCACTCATTTGCAATCCAGACCAGATGGCTCCTACATCATTTGAAATCCTATCTATACACATGTACTTTAACCCTTTCCCTCATATAAACGTGTTTTCACGCATTTGCAAACAGAGTAGACCCAGATCAGACGGCTCCTAGAGGAGCCGTCTGATCAGGATCTGCTCTGTTTGCTAAAATAATCTAATAGATCTGTTTATTTACTTTCTTAAATGTCTATAATGTTCCACCTACCATATTTCTTTATAACTATTTTCTTAATGAATATTCAGTGGGTATTGAAATTTGGCAAACATATAGAACAGGGAAAGGGTTAATAAACGAACAGAGCAGACACTGAGCAGAAAGCTCCCTACAGAAGCCTTCTGATCTACTCTGCAAGGTTAACGGATTAACCCTTTCCTTGATGTAGGTGCCTTTTCAAGCATTTGCAAACAGAGTAGACCCAGATCAGATGACTGTCTCCTTCAGTGTCTACTTTGATTGCTGAAGACATTTTATTAGATCTAACTCTACAGCTTCTACCAACACCCAAAATTCAATTTGAGGGCTTGGTTCAAAACTATTGTAACTCCTTGCACCAAGCCCTCGAATTATAAAAAGTTGTAACACGAATATTCAGCATTTAAAAGTTTTACCCTCTCCTTCATATAAATGCTTTTTCATGAATTTGCAAACAGAGTAGACCCAGATCAGACGGCTCCTGTTTGCTAATTGATCTGTTTCTTTAGTTTTTCTGAAATGAATGTTCAACCTTCCATATTTTATTATAACTATTTCGTCCATGAATGTTCTGATTCGGTAGGTATTGATATTTGGAATAAATATAGAACAGAAGAAGGGTTAACCCTTTCCCTCATATAAACGTATTTTCACGCATTTGCAAACAGAGTAAACCCAGATCAGACGGCTCCTAAAGGAGCCGTCTTATCAGGGTCTGCTCTGTTTGCTATTGGAATTTGATATTTCTGTTCCTTTACTTTCTAAAATCGATACAATGTTCCACCTTCCATATTTCATTATAACTATTTTGTCCATGAATATTCATTAGGTATTGAAATTTGGAATAAATATAGAACAGGGAATGAGTAAAATAAAACAACCCTGTATTCTTATTGCCTTTATCTCATTACAGCTCCTGAGTTCTGGTGTACTATAACCTACTTTGAGCTCGACCAGCAGGTGGGGGAAACATTCAAGGTCCCTTACAGTTTCACCACGGTGACCGTTGACGGCTACACTGACCCCTCCAGTCTAGACAGGTTCTGCCTGGGACAGCTATCCAATGTACACAGGTCTGAGGCCAGCGAGAGAGCCAGGTAAGGAGGAGCAATCCAGTTGCAAAACTGTAGCAGTGGCTTTAGATCAATTAATATGTTACAAATCAAAATCCAGAAATGGAGAAAACGTGGTTACAACATGGGGTTTGATGGAGACAGTTTTATCATAACTACCTGGATATTGGAAATTTCCCTTCCACAAGAATTTGTAAAGCTGATTAGCCCTTTCCCTGTTCAGTATTTATATAAAAAAATGGACATCACAATTATTTATTAGCTGATTTGTTACCAACACCCCCCCCCCCCCTCCCCCCGCCCCTTCAAGGGGTGGATATTATTTTTGCTTTGTCTGTCTGTTGGTTGGTTTGTCCCCAACTTTAACGCTGGCAATAATTGTCTCGCCATTGCACGTACATTATTAAAACTTGGCATGCATATATGCAACTTATGCAGGCAAACATTTTTAAGCGTGATTTATTATTAAGGTCAAAGGTCATAGCAGGGGGCATAGTGTTTCACTAACACATCTTGTTATGATAGCATTTGCAAACAAGATGTTTTAGGCAGAAATTATAGAATCTGATCTATACCATAAGCAAACAGAGCAGACCCAGATCAGATGGCTCCTATTGCAGCCGTCTGATCAGGGTCTGCTCTGTTTTCAGATGCATGAAAAGGTGTTTATATGAAGGAATCTTTTACTCCATCTATGTACCTTATAATTCCTTTGCCTAAAGGAGCCGCAGATCAGGATCTGCTCTGTTTGCTTTGAAATAAAAGTCCTATTCTACAGTTTATGTCATGGCAAACAAATCCCGTGTGTTCATAATACCAGTTTAAAAGTTCAGTTAATAATTAAACTCAGTCTGGGTCTCAGGCTTTTGATTGGTCAGATTTGAGTTCTCAAGCTTTTGATTGGTCAGATTTGAGCCAAAGGCTCAAATCTGACCAATCAGAAGCTTGAGAACGATCTCAGACTCAACTAAAAGCTTTATAAGCATGGACCCAGTACTTCTTACATGAATATTGATAGAGTACAATTTCAGATTCTTGTAGCTGTTTTATTTGAGAAAACCACTGTCATTCATTACAGAGCTACAGATAAAGGTACATACTTGAATTCTAAAATCGTCATTTGTCCACCAAACCCTATACTTTGACCATTCTAAAGAGTGGTCACAGTATAGGGTTTGTTGGAGGAATAAAGGATGGTCAAATTTACACATCTTATCTGGAGCTCTGAGGAATAATTCATCATATGATGTCTGTTATGTAGGTTACATATAGGTAAGGGAGTCCAGCTAGATTACCGAGGGGAGGGGGACGTGTGGATCCGGTGTGTCAGCGATCATAGCGTGTTTGTGCAGAGCTACTACCTCGACAGGGAAGCCGGAAGAGCCCCGGGTGACGCTGTTCACAAAATATACCCCAGTGCTTATATCAAGGTAAGTTTGATAAGAACATAACATATTCTAAACAATAGTGTAAATTTACCGCTATGAACCATGAGTCACTTCGTCTGTCTGTGGGGTTTTCTTGTTCAGGCAGTTTCTAAGCAACTACTCGCCGGATTTCACATTTCACATATCAAGATCCAAGCTGTTTGACACTGTCAATAAGTTTTCAAAAGCTTGATCAGTTTGGAAGTAGTGAGGTTGCACCAAAAGTTTACCGGACATTGTTTTCACATCGGGCTAAATGTTAACCCTTTACTTGATGAATATTACTGTAAGAAATAATGATGTCATGAATACAAATAATGATGTCATGAATACAAATAATGATGTCATAAATACAAATAATGATGTCATGGATACAAATTAACCTATTCTTGAAGGTGGAACATTGTAGACATTTTAGAAAGTAAAGAAACATATCTATCAAATTCTAATAGCAGACAGAGTAGACCCTGATCAGACGGCTCCTCTAGGAGCCGTCTGATCTGGGTCTACTCTGTTTGCAAATGCGTGAAAATACGTTTGTATGAGGGAAAAGGTTAAATTCATTTTTATGATGGCATAATGAATTATGAACACAGGAAATTTTGCCCATGACAGAAACTGTAGTCATATCAATATTATTTCATAAGTGAACATCGCAAACCTTGATTAGATTGCTCCTTCAGCAAAAAAAAATCATTGAAAAGTTTACATCATGAAATTTCCAGCTATTAGATATTCATAATGGACTAATTTGTTACATGAATTTTGAACAGGGAAGGGTTGAACGTAAAGCCTCTGTCTGTTACAGGTGTTTGATATTCGCCAGTGTCATCGACAGATGCAGCAGCAGGCTGCCACGGCCCAGGCGGCAGCCGCAGCACAGGCTGCAGCAGTTGCGGGAACCGTACCAGGCCCAGCCTCAGTTGGGGGCATAGCACCAGCTGTTGGTGAGTATCATAGGGCTACCTGACCTGTTGTTTTTGAAAGCCTATGTTTGTCAGAAAGTGCATAACCCTTTTGAGGAATATTTCATGAAAACCCCATGTAAGTTGGGGGGGGGGGGTTATATGGGAGTCACTATGTGAAGCTGTTTGCATATTTTTCTTGTCCACACTATTGGCAACTACTGACAGGAGTTATGCCTTTGTATACAGGGTAGACCTAGATCAAATGACTCCTGTTTGGGCCATTTGATCAGGATCTTCTTTGTTTGCATATAAAATTAAGGCCCAACTACAGTTTCTACCAATACCACTCAATGCTGTATACATACATTAAAAAAAACATCTGATATTAATCCTTTCCCTGTTCTATGTTTATTCCAAATGTCAGTACCTACTGAATTGTCATGAACAAAATATATTACAATTACATAGGAAGATTGAGCATTGTAGCCATGTTAGAAAGTAAAGAAACATCTTTCAAATTCCATTAGCAAACTGAGCAGACCCTGATCAGACGACTCCTATAGGAGCCGCCTGATTTGGGTCTACTCTGTTTGCAAATGCCTGAAAACACATATGAAATATGAAGGAAAGGATTATTAACTATGTCATTATTTCTTACATGAATATTAAACAGGGAAAGGGTTCAGATATTGGCTACTCCATAAGTTAATTTCTATACTCTTGTCTGTTTAACTCTTTCGTCGCCAAATTTCTGATTGTCGTCTGCAAACCAATTTTGTTGAATTATTCAATAAAATAAGTAAATGAGATATAATGCAAATTTCGAAGGAATAAAGCACAGATATAGAAATATAGTTTGAGACAAAAAGTGATGTCTGGTCTGGGACTGCACTATTTGTCGTAGTGCATTTTTGCGACATTGGTGGTGTGTTGGCTGTTTTACACTGTTGTCTGTTTTAGGTCTGAGTGCTGCTGCCGGTATAGGTGTAGATGATCTCAGACGACTTTGTATCCTGCGACTCAGCTTTGTGAAGGGCTGGGGCCCAGACTACCCTCGACACAGCATCAAGGAAACTCCATGCTGGATAGAAATCCAGCTCCATCGACCCTTACAGCTGCTGGACGAAGTCCTTCAGGCCATGCCCCTTAATGAAACCCGTGTCCAAAGGGGCTACTTCCTGGGTTGAGACTTTAGTGGTCCACAGGGGATCAGGAATACAAAAGTATTTTAAAAAGATCAGGACATTAAACCTTGAAACCTCAAGACAAGAACTATTTCTTTTGAACACAGCTGTAGATAAGAGTTGGACTGTTCTCTACAAATGTCTTCATTCTCAGACAAACAAACCCCTACTTCGCTGATATTTATTAGAATTGCCTCAGAGAGGTCTATCTAATGAGTACCACCAAGATCGAGTTTTGTGGAGAAAATTAGAGATTTTCCAAATACAGTAAAAACTCGATACTACGAACACTCAAATACATACAATTATTGATCTTTAACACAGATGGCAGCTTAATGCTGGATAAAAGTCGTGCAGAAAGCTCCTAGGAGCTTTCTGCATGACTTTCAACCTGCATTAAGTAACCACCTGCCTACAAAGACAAATTCTTCATTACTAAAATTTCGTAGCATCCAAGTTTTACTGTATGTCTCTTGTATGGAGCTATGGACACTTTATCTGTAGAATTATTTTACATTTTTGCCCAGTTTGTCTGCAGTGGCATGTGTGGAAAAAGAATGTTTTATAAAATGTCACAGGTATGTCTTGATAGGCTTCAACCTGAATTCAGTGTACATCAGTATACAGGACCTTGATGTGAAATAGACACGCAGTAGAGGAGAAAATGTGTTCAGGATGAGCCAAGTATGGCAAGTGCCCTTTGAGGAAAAACAATAGAACAAGGGGTGACAACTAATGTTGGAGAATTATCTCCCATGCCGTAGTTAACTCTAAGCTGGGAAAACTACTTGCCGTTTTAACCCTTACTCTGCTATTAGAATTTTCAAATTTTTTTTCGAAGTTTGGATTTGGTGCAATCTCGATTACTTCCGATTTGATCCAATTTTTTAGAAACTGTTGACTGCATACCAAAAAACTTGGATCCTGACAAGACGTTATTCAGTGTCAAATCTAGATGCAAGCTGCAAGTCAGCTCACGAATAGTGGGATAAGGGTTATATAGAAAGATGGTGCATAATGATGAAATAATCACTGAAAGAGGAAACAAAGTATTTTAGGTAGAAACTGCCGTTATTGTGAAAGAACCAGCTTAGTTTGTTATGCATGTTAATTTACTAAACCATCTCCACAGTCCATTTTAGTTGTGTTTTCATTTCACTTGTGAGGCATAAACCAAATATGACGATACTGTAATGTTCTAATACGGAGTAAAACTTTCATCGTTTTTTGGACATGAAATGTTCAAAATACATTGGTTGTTTTTTTATGTGTTGCATCTAACCCTTTCCCTCATATAAACACTTTTTCTTGATCTGCAGATTAGACACAGATCAGACAGCTTGTGTAGGAGCCCTTCTGATCAGGGTCTGTTCCATTTGCTTGTGACATTATAACAGATCTGACTAGTTTCTACCATTACTAAATGTAGTCCTGTGTACATATGCCACCTTTATTTTTCATCACAACTTTTTGATTGCAGAACCAGAACTACATATTTCCCTGTTCTAGGTTTATTCCAAATTTCAATACCTGATAATTGAATATTAATAGCACAATTAGTTATAATAAAATATGGCAGGTGGAACATTGTAGCCATTTTAGAAACTAAAGAAACATCTATCAAATTCTATTAGCAAACAGAGCAGACCCTGATCAGACGAGCCGTCTGATCTGGGTCGACTCTGTTTGCAAATGCATGAACACATGTTTATATGAGGGGAAAGGGTTAAGCAAACAGAGCACATGAAGTCCTTGAGGCAAGTTTTTAGGATTTTTGTCTTGTCATACATTCACATTTAAGTTCTCAAGCAATTTTAATCAGACATTTGAGTGAAATTTTCAATGTGACATTAATTGAATGTATAAATAAATCACCATTGTCAAAACCTGTAATAGGCTGTGTAGCCAGGTAAATGTTTTGTGGTAAATATAGTTGTCTGTTGTAGTGTTTTGTGACTCGTTCATTCTACCTACTAACCCTTTCCCTCATATGGATAACTCTTGATGCCTTTTCAAACAGAGTAGACCCAGATCAGACAGCTCCTGTAGGAGCTGTCTGATCAGAGTCTGCTCTGTTTGCTTATGGAATAATATAGATCTGATTCTGAAGTTCCTGTCATCGTCAAAAATATGCTTGTTGATTAATAATCATATAGTAAATTAATATTCATTGAGGAAAGGGTTAAACATTATCTAAGTAACCCTAAAACATCTCATTTTTTTAAATGCATTTAAGGGAGGTTACTCTAGTTACATATATCATTACTGTGTTATGTCCCCTGCATCACATACTTCATGTTTACTGTATGAAAACTGTTGGAAGACATTCTCTCTGATATTCATGTACTGTAATTATTCTAAAAAGTTGGTCAGACACATTTGTACAAATAGTGCAGACCCAGATCAAACTGCTCCAGACACATTTGTACAAATAGTGCAGACCCAGATCAAACTGATCCTGAAGGACCACATTGACCATATTTCTCCATCGACGCCTTTGTTATGACCACTTATTCGAAGAGACATTTACTTTCATGTTGCAACCTATCTTTAGAATCGCCTTTCCGAGCAAAAATATGATTCCAACAGTTTGGGTCATGATAAGATGTTTCATCTTGAGATATTTTTACCACATGCCTAAAAGATAATGCTGGTCTGGCTGCTGGGTAAACGGACAAGTACCATATGCTACCTGGGATTGGAGATATTTTTACCACATGCCTAAAAGATAATGCTGGTCTGGCTGCTGGGTAAATAGACAAGTACAATTTACAGTAAAAACTAGATACTACAAACACTCAAATACATACCATTATTGATCTTTAACACAGGTGGCAGCTTAATGCAGGGTGAAAGTCATGCAGAAAGCTCCTCTAGGAGCTTTCTGCATGACTTTCTCCCTGCATTAAGCAGCCACCTGCCTACAAAGACAAGTTCTTCGTGACTAAAATTTCGTAGTATTGAGGTTTTGCTGTATTGGTACAAATGACTATAGCAAATCCTGTTGTCTAGATAACTGATGATATATACATGTAGTAGAAAAGTGATGCTGAAGGTGCCATACAATGGCTTAACTTTATAGGCCATGAATATTCATATTGGAAATAATGAATATTTATTAACAGAATTTTTATTATAATTGCCAAATATCACAATTTTTTTAATTTTTTTGGTAGAAACTGGAATATTTTGCTTATTTCATAAGTAAACAAGCAGACCCTGATTAGATGGCTCTTACAGAAGCCGTCTGATCTGGGTGTACTTTGTTTACAGACAGATGTCTTTGGAGTAATGAGTTAAGAAGGTCAATAGTATTATGATTAAGATGCTTAGCTCTTTCCCTGTTCTGTGTTCATTCCAAATTTCAATACCTACTAATTAATTAAAAGATAAAATGATTATAACGAAATCTGGAAGATGGAATTTTTTGTAGCTTCTTGTGCTTCTTTACTAAGATTCTTAACCCATTGCAGAATCATTTCATAAGCAGGCAGAGCAGACCCTGGTCAAACAGCTCCTGTAGAAGCTATCTAATCTTGGTCTACTCTGTTCACAAATGCGTAGAAAGGTGTACTTATGGAGTAAAGGGTTAATTCATATGGCCTAGATCTGTCATACGAAGCATCATCGTAAAGACACCTATCAAGATTTTGGGATTAATATTGGCCCTAGTCCAGAACTGAAGCCTTATTGTCAGGTGAGCGACCTAGGACCATTATAGCCCTCTTGTTTTAAAACTCAAAACACTTACCGAGAAGTTGTTTTACATCTCTTATTCTGAGCCAGTCAAAAAGAAAAACAGGTCTTGCTCATGTGCGTGTATGTTTTAGTGTTGTAGTCATGGTAACAATGCATTGTAGTTATGGTAACTGTGTACTTTGTAGTCATGGTAATAAGTAGTATGTGTCAATGTCTTATGATCTCATTTACATAAGTAAAACAACATAAATCTTCACTCGCTAAGTATTTGTCATCTGTAAAGAACTAATATGTGTTACTATAATTCGGGATAATGCTCCAGAATACGAACAAACCTGTTTGATATATCTGCTTCTTGTGCGTAAGAAATTTTTATCATTTAGAGTGATCTATACATCTGATCAGGGTTGGCTCTGCCTGCTTTTATGTTACAGATCTGATCTAAACTGGTAGTGAATACAATAAATTTCTGTATTTGTTATTTTCAACTCTTTCGCTGTTGAATATTTATATAACAAATGATGACATCATGAAAAGATATTGACTGAATTTTACAGAATATTTGTAATGACATATGTACACAGGATGTTTTGGTATTGTTAGAAACTGTAGGATTAGATCTGTAGTATTCCATAAGCAAACACAGCAGACCCTGATCAGATGGCTCCTACGGGAGCCATCTGATCTGGGTCTACTCTGTTTGCAAAGGCACGAAAAACTGTTTGTATGAAAGAAAGGGTTAATGCAAAAAATAAATTTATATTCATAAAGTCTCATAAAGAGCAACTTTCTATATTTCTAGAAGCCCTTTGAACCATCTGCTCTGTTTGGTTATGAGGTAGTGTGGATATGGTTCTACAAGCATTCCTGCGTTTGTGTGCCATCATAAAAAACTTATCTAATCAACATTTAACCCTTTCCTCCATAAATACGCCTTTCTACGCCTCTGTAAAAGTCACTTTATGAAACCATTGTGAGAAATAGCGCATTTGCTCCTATACAATGGTTTATCATAATGGTTTCAAAAAGTGACCTCTGCAGAGGCGTTTAAAGGCGTCAATATGAGGGGAATTGGTTACCTGGATGAACCCATTGCTCTATAAATTAAAAATTATGCCTTTGCAAACAGGGTTTACCCAGATCAATATGTTTGCAGGCAGAGTAGACCTAGATCAGAGGCTCTTACAAGAGTACATGTATTCATGGTCTAAAGAAATGGTCTATATCCTGAGATTCATTTACCCGGTGAATATCTGCGAATTGAATATTAAAAAGTTTATTTTGCTTGGATAACGTTTTTAGTTTGTCTATATTTCACCTTTAGAAATTCTGTGATGTGAAACAAGATGAAGGCTTTATGCGGGGAGCATAAAATGTTTTGTGTTTTACTCCTCTCACCATTTGCAGGAATTATTTCACAGATGAACAACTTTGATGTGTAGATGGAGATACATGTAACAGAATTTTTGCTGTGACCATGGTCCAAGGTTATAAAACTCTGAGTCTGAGATCATTCTCAAGTATCTGATTGGTCACATTCTGAGACTTTGAAATCTTGTGTGTCCAACCTTCATACTCCATGTACATGTAGAAGAATTATTTTACCCCTTTACTCCATAAATACGCCTTTCTATGCATTTGCAAACAGAGTAGGCCCAGATCAGACAGCTTCTATTGGAGTAGTCTGATCATGGTCTTCTCTGTTTGCTTATGGTATAGTATAGGTCTAAGTGTATAGTTTCTACCTGAGCCATATTGACCTGTGTTCAAATGTCATAAGTAAGAATGATCCCAATTCATATTCTTGATGTCATAATGAATATTCATGGTGTAAGGGGTTAAAACCATTTTAACCCATTACCTCCATAGGCTTTTTTAGACCCAACCTCTTTGAATAAATCTACCAAAAAGGAGTATTTACTAGAGGAAAGGAACATTTTAGAATGATGTAGTTTAGAAACCATAGTGATAAATAGAGCATTTGCTCCTATGGAGCAAATGCTCTATTTATCACCTTGGTTTCAAGAAGTGACTATTACAGAGGCGTAGAAAGGCGTATTTATGGAGAAAATGGTTAAAACATGCTCGACTTAGAGACAATGGCACCAGAAGTAGGGCATCTATGTCCTATGGACACAATTCTAGTTCTTTATCAGATTTTATAATGTTCATTGTAAAATTCAAATATTTTTCTTGTGCTGTTAAGTGTTTTTCATATGGTTCTTTATTGGATAGAAATGATTGATAGAATTTATAACAATATTGTATTGTTATGATTTTTACATGTTGTTTGGTGCTGAACTATTTTTGTTTGTTTTTGGAGGTGATTTTTTTATAGCTTGTTTCTTTAACCCTTTCCGTCATATAAATGTGTTTTCACACATTAGCAAACAGAGTAGACCCAGATCAGACGGCTCCTAGAGGAGCGGTCTGATCAGGATCTGCTCTGTTTGCTTACGGAATTTGATAGACTTGTTTCTTTAGTTTCTAAAATGGCTACAGTATTCCACCTTGCATATTTCATTATATCTATTTTGTCCATGAATATTCAGTAGGTATTGAAATTCGGAATAAATGTAGAACAGGGAAAGGGTTAACTCTGTGCACAATAATTGTCATCTGCTAGATAAAAAAACCCAATTTAGGTTACTTTCTTTTCAAAAACGCTGTTTGAGTGTCAAACAGTTTGGATCCTGAGAAGTCATTTGGCGCCTTGTCTGGGCCACTACAGTAGAACCTCTCTTAAGCGGTCATTAATTTTTAACATATGGGTCTTAAAAAAGCAGGTTATAGCGTAATCCAGGTCAAAGGTCCTATAGGAGCTTTATGCATTATTTTTGACCTGCATTAATCTTCCACCTGCCTTATATACCCATAATTAAACCAGTTTTTTATGGCACCTTAACCCTTTCCCTCATATAAATGTGTTTTCATGTGTTTGCAAGCAGAGTAGACCCAGACCAGACGGCTCCTATAGGAGCCATCTGATCAGGGTCTGCTGTTTGCTAATGGACTTATTTAGATAGATCTGTTCTTTACTTTCTAAAATGGCGACAATATTCCACCTTCCATATTTCATTATTACTATTTTGTCCATGAATATTCAGTAGGTATTGGAATTTGTGATAAACATAGAACAGGGAAATGTTAACCCTTTCCCTGTTGAGTATTTATGTAAGAAATAATGACGTCATGAATATTAATAAGATTATTTTCTATAATGGCATAAGAACCCATGACAATTTGGTTCAGACAGAAGCTAGAGTCAGATCTATATTACACCATAAGCAAACAGAGCAGACCCTGATCAGACAGCTCCTATAGGAGCCGTCTGATCTGGATCTACTCTGTTTGCAGATGCGTTAAAATGCGCTTACAACAGGGAAAGGGTTAAGACTGGTTCTACTGGAGATGTGTGCAAAGGGTTGATTGCTGCATGGTTTTCGCATGTTTATCTCATTTTTGTACAGGTATCGGTTAACACTAATTTGAAAGATTTGTTGGTACCGTAGAACGTCTCTACAATGGCCACTTAATTACATCAATTATTTTGTGTTAAAGGCAGGTGAGCTTAAAGCAAGGTGAAAACTCCTATAGGAGCGTTCTGTTTTACTTTCACCTTGCATTAAGCAGCCACCTGTCCTAAATACCAAATAATTTACATGATTTAGTGGCCGTTATAGAGAGGTTTTACTGTAGTTTTCTTTGTATTTGTAAAAGTTTTATCCCGTAGATTAAATTACTCCATGAATATTCATGTAAGAAAAAAATCATGGCATTGTCATAATTTGTAGTTATCATAGCCCTATCCCTTTAGAATATTCATAAAAGAACTAATGGCATCATGAATATTTATTAGCTGCAGGCTGCAGTTTTATACAGTGCTCCCTCTCTTCAACGACACCCTTTGGGATACGAAGATTGTATGTGTTGTTCAGAGGGAGTTGCTATAGGGAGGGAAAATCAAACATAATTAGCTTGTTTGCAGATCCCCAGGTAAGGTGTATTTCGAGAACTAAAACCGTTATGCCTCAATCAAACCCTATATTGTGACCACTCTTTAGAATCGTCACAAAGTGACGATTCTAAAGAGTGGTCACAACATAGGGTTTGATGGAGGCGTAAGGAAAATACGATGGAAAAAGTTGTTTATGGAGCCTCGTTGTTTTGGAAACAGTGACACGCGTTGTTGTAAGGAGGGAATCGTTATTGAGAGGGCCGTTGTAGGGAGGGAGCACTGTACAATCATGTACTGACATATGTACACAGGTATTATCATTTCTCAACCCTTTCCCTGTCCTATATTTATTCCAAATTTCAAAACCTACTGAATATTCATGAACAAAATAGTTCTAATGAAATACAGTAGGTGGAACATTGTAGCCATTTTAAAAACTAAAGAAATGGATCTATCAAATTTCATTAGCAAATTGACCAGACCCTGATACAGTATCATTATTTCTTACATTAATTTTCATCAGGTATAGAATTTTCTACCTGATATTTGGATCCAATGTTATAAAACTTGTGAGTCTGAGACCTTGAGCATTCTCAAATATCTGATTGGCCAGAGCTTGAGAATGATCGGACTCGAGCAAATAGTTAAAAGCAAGCATAACCTTGGGCCAGGTTTTGATTTCCAACAACTCATTCTCAGGCTTGGCACTTAAGAACATTCTGAAACATGCTTGGTTCCCAGCTTCCTACTTTTCTGACAAGCTTGAAACATGCAGTAGAACCAGTCAATAGTGACCACATAACAAGTTAACATCGGATATTTAACCCTTCGCTTGCTGTTCAGGAGCTTTCTCATCAGGGTCTGCACTTAAGAACATTCTGAAACTTGCTTGGTTCCCAGCTTCCTACTTTACTGACAAGCTTGAAACATGCAGTAGAACCAGTCAATAGTGACCACATAACAAGTTAACATCAGATCTTTAACCCTTCGCTTGCTATTCATCTTCAATATACCTACCTGTAAATAGTGCAGACCCAGATGAGACAGCTCCTGTAGGAGCTGTTTCATCAGGGTCTGCACTATTTACAAGTTGATTGTGCAACCAATGCACTCCACAGCAGTGATTGCACAGCGAAATACTTGTACACAGTGAAGATATATGTAAATATACCACAGGGCATGGGTAAAGAAGGAGAAATATATTTTAAAATTCAGCAAGCGAAGGTTAAGTTTAACCATTTCCTTCATATAAACATTTTCAAGCATTTACAGAGAATACCCAGATCAGATGGTCCTATAGGAAATGTCTGCTCTGTTGGAATAATAGAAAAACTTTCTGCGTAATTTTGTCCTGCTTTAAGCTTCAAGCTGTCTCCCCCCAAACTAATGCTTTTTACCTTTGTGGGATCCGTCAGAATACGGTCTGTCCTGTAGGTGCCGTCTGCTCTGTTTGCTTTGAAAATATAATAGATCGACTTAACCTATTCCCTCATATTGACGCCTCTGAAAAAGTCACCTGTTGAAACCATTGTTATAAATAGAGCTTTTGCTCCTATACAAAATTCTAACATTTTCCTTTTCTCTAGTTAATTCTCCTTTTTGGTAGATTTATTCAAAGTAGTTTGATCTAAAAATAGCATGAGGTAATGGGTTAACAGTTTGGACCAGTATCATAAACTCCTGTGTAATATGCCATTATATAAACAACAGCTAGAAAGTATTCACGATGTCATTATCTCTTACCTGAATAACCCTTTCCCTCATAGGTAATTTTTAGATCCAACCACTTTGAATTAATCTACCGAAAAGGAGCATTAACTAGAGAAAAGGAATTTTTTAGATTTTGTAGTTTGTAACCATTGTGATAAATAGAGCATTTGCTCCTACAGGAGCAAATGCTCTATTTATCACAATGGTTTCACAAAGTGACTTATACATAGTCGTCAATATGAGGGAAAGGGTTAAAAAGTTATATCCCCAAGAATTAGACGGTTTTGGGTGGTCAGTGTAGACCGGTTTTGAGAATACCGGTAATCTGTAAGTCTTTGAATTCAAGCCCAGAAATGGGAGAATGTACACTGGAGCTTTACTATGAAAGGAAGCTTACTTAATCTTATACCTGACAGGCACAACTTTGCAAATGGAGTAGAACCAGATCAAACAGCTCCTTTAGGATCTGGGTCTACTCTGTTTGCAAATGTTAATATATCTTATCAGGCATAGGGTAATAAACTGTAATTAAATTGTTTTGAATGTAACGAATTGGATATAAAAAAAATAAAACATAAAGTCCCAGAGAATTTGTTTTATATATATATCACTATAACTCCTGTAAGATGAGAGGAGGTTTAACCCATATTACTTCATAGGCTATTTTTAGATCCAACCTCTTTTAATTAATCTACCGAAAAAATGCATTTACTAGGGTTACGGAAAATTTTAGTTTATTTTAGAATATTGTAGTTTTGTAATCATTGTGATAAATAGAGCATTTGCTCCTAAGGAGCAAATGCTCTATGCATTTATCACAATGATTTCAAACAGTGACTATTACAAAGGCGTACTTATGGAGGAAGGTGTTAACACATTCCCTCCTACTTACACCTTTTGATGCTCCTTTTGAGTAGATTTATTCAAAGAGGTTGGGTCTAAAAATAGTCTGAGAGGGTATGGGTTAATGCTGGATGAAAGCTCCCAAAAACTTTATCTCATGCAAACACTTTTTCATACCTTTGAAAACTTAACTGCGATCAGATGGCTCTGGTAGGAACCATCTGATCAGTCTGCTGACAAATTGACTGATTTGGTTCTTGTTTCAGCCAATACCAAAACATCCTGTGTTCTTGACTTCATTTCATTACAAACAAGAGGGCCAGAATGGCTCTGAAGCGCTCACCAGACAATCAGAGGAGAAGATTTTCAAAGTTTTCACTATATGTTTCTATAGAAAACTAGCCAGCCCTGGGGCAGGCCAATTTTGACCCCAGGGGCGTAATTTATATAACTTTTGTAGAGGACTTGAACATGCTGCTATGAGCCAAATATTAAAGCTGAGAACCTTGACTTTCGGCTTCAGGGGAGAAGATTTTCAAAGTTTTCTCTATATGTTCCTGCTGAAAACTACCCACCCCTGGGGCGGGGCCAATTTTGACCCCAGGGCCATAATTCATATAACTTTTGTAGAGGACCTGAACATGATGCTATGTGCTAAATATGAAAGCTGAGAACTTTCCAGATTCAGAGGAGAAGATTTTCAAACTTTTCACTATTTGTTTCCATTGAAAACTGCCCACCCCTTGGGCGGGGACAACTTTTACCCTAGGGACATAATTTATATAACTTTTGTAGAGGACCTGAACATGATGCTATGTGCCAAATATGAAAGCTGAGAAACTTCTGATTTCAAAGGAGAAGATTTTCAAAGGTTTACTACAAAGGTTCTATTGAAAACTTCCCACCCCTGGGGCGGCCCCAATTTTGACCCAGGGGCATAATTTATATAACTTTTGTAGAGGACCTGAACATGAATCATGATCTGTGCCAAATATGAAAGCTAAGCGCCTTCCAGTTTCAGAGGAGAAGATTTTCAAAGATTTCACTATTTCTTTCCATTGAAAACTGCCCACCCCTGGGGCGGGGCTAATTTTGACCCCAGGGCCATAATTTATATAACTTTTGTAGAGGACCTGAACATGATGCTATGTGCCAAATATGAAAGCTGAGAACCTTCTAGTTTCAGAGGAGAAGATTTTCAAAGTTTTCACTATATATCTCTATTGGAAACTGCCCACCCCTGGGGCGGGCCAATTTTGACTCCAGGGGCATAATTTATATAACTTTTGTAGAGGACCTGAATATGCTGCTCTGTGCCAAATATGAAAGATGAGAGCCTTTCAGTTTCAGAGGAGAAGATTTTCAAAGATTTCATTATTTGTTTCTATTGAAAACTGCCCACCCCTGGGGAGGGGCCAATTTTGACCACAGGGTCATAATTTATATAACTTTTGTAGAGGACCTGAACATGATGCTATGTGCCAAATATGAAAGCTAATAACCTTCTGGTTTCAGAGGAGAAGATTTTTAAAGTTTTACTATATGTTTCTATTGAAAACTTCCCACCCCTGGGGCGGGGCCAATTTTGACCCCAGGGGCATAATTTATATAACTTTTGTAGAGGACCTATAGGTGATGCTATGTACCAAAGATGAAAGCTGAGAACCCTGTAGATTCAGAGGAGAAGATTTTTAAAGGTTCAAATTGTTGACGACGGACGACGCACACCGCATGACGACGGGCATCTGGCGATCACAAAAGCTCAAAATAAAATCAGCTAGTGAATATTCTTTAGGTAATGAGTTAACTCTTTCAATTTTTCATGCATTTTGTAAACAGTGGGCACAGATCAGATGGCCTCTATAGGAGCTGTCTGATCAGCTGGCCACTATAGGAGGCACAGATCAGATGGGTCTGCTGTTTGCTTCTGACATGATAAGACCTGGTTTTACTGTTTTTGTCAATGCAAAAAAAAACAAATCCTTGAAAATTTTACAATATAACAAGAGGGCCAGAATGGCCCAGAAGCGCTCACCAGACAATCAGAGTTGAAGATTTTCAAAGTTTTCACTATATGTTTCTATAGAGAACTAGCCGACCCTGGGG
This sequence comes from Azorinus chamasolen, assembly GCA_963576725.1. Classification (NCBI taxonomy): domain Eukaryota; kingdom Metazoa; phylum Mollusca; class Bivalvia; order Cardiida; family Solecurtidae; genus Azorinus; species Azorinus chamasolen. The sequence continues at coordinate 62,852,812 of OY755250.1, forward strand.
CGGGCCAATTTTGCACTATGGAAATGATTTAGAAAAACTTGTAGGGGACCTGAACACGATGCTATGAGCCAAATATGAGAGCTGAGATTAACCTTCCAGTTTCAGAGAAGAAGTTTTTCAAAGTTTTCTCAATATGTTTCTATTGAAAACTGTCTACTACCCCTGTGGCAGGGCCAATTTTGACCCAAGGGCCATACTTTATACAATTTTTGTAAAAGACCTGAACATGATGCTATGTGCCAAATATGAAAGCTGAGAACCATCCAGTTTCAGAGGAAAAGATTTTCAAGGATTTCACTATTTGTTTCTATTGAAAACCGGCCACCCCTGGGGCGGGGCCAATTTTGACCCCAGGGCCATAATTTATATAACTTTTGTAGAGGACCTGAACATGATACTCTGTGCCAAATATGAAAGCTGAGAACCTTCCAGTTTCAGAGGAGAAGATTTTCAAAGATTTCACTATTTGTTTCTATTGAAAACTGCCCACCCCTGGGGCGGGGCCAATTTTGACCCCGGGGCCATACATAATATAACTTTTGTAGAGGACCTGAACATGATGCTATGTGCCAAATATGAAAGCTGAGAGCCTTCCAGTTTCAGAGAAGATTTTCAAAGTTTGCACTATATGATTCTATTGAAAACGGCCCACCCCTGGGGCGGGGCCAATTTTGACCCCAGGGCCATAATTTATATAACTTTTGTAGAGGACCTGAACATGATGATATGTGCCAATTATGAAAGCTGAGAAGCTTCTGGTTTCAGAGGAGAAGATTTTCAAAGTTTTACTATATGTTTCTATTGAAAACAAGGCACCCCTGGGGCGGGGTCAATTTTGACCCCAGGGGCATAATTTATATAAGTTTTGTAGAGCACCTGAATATGATGCTATGTGCCAAAGATGAAAGTTGAGATCCCTGTAGCTTCAGAGGAGAAGATTTTTAAAGGTTCAAATTGTTGACGACGGACGATGCACGACGCACGCCGACGGACAACGGGCGATCACAATAGCTCACCCTGAGCACTTTGTGCTCTGGTGAGCTAAAAAGCTCATGAATATTCATCATGTCATTATTTTTTACATGAATATTGAACAAGGAAAGTGTTAGCTCTGCATTACTTTTCTGCATTAACCCATTACCCCATAGGCTATTTTTAGATCCAACAATTTTGAAAAAGTCTACCGGAAAGGAGCATTAACTAGAGAAAAGGATTTTTTTTAGAATTTTGTAGTTTGAAACCATTGTGATAAATAGAGAATTTGCTCTTATAAGGAGCAAATGCTCTATTTATCACAATGGTTTCACAAAGTGACTTGTACAGGGTCGTCAAGATGAGGAAATGGGTTAAGCAGAGAATCATAATTATCAAGCCCGTACCACGTCGAAATGCTTTGCAAACAGCGTAGATCCATGTAGATCAGAGTTCTGTAGGAGCCATCTAATGAGGTTTTATTTGCTTCTGAATTTTTTTCAGAACTCCCAACAGTTTCTTTCATGGATAAACAAGATGTGTTTGTGAAACATTATGCCCCCTCGATATGATATTTGACCCTGAAGGATGACCTTGATCTTGACATGTCACCCCTCAAACTGTGCAGCTTCATGGGGTACACATACATACCAAATATCAAGTCTGTATCTCTAATGGTTCAAACGCTATGGCCAATGTTAAAAGTTGTTGACCTTTGACCATGAAGGATGACCTTGACCTTGACATGTCAGCCCTCAAACTGTGCGGCTTCATGAGATACACATGCGTACCAGTATCAAGGCTGTATATCTACTGGCTCAAACGTTATGGCCAATGTTAATGACCTTTGATCTTCAAAGATGACCTTGACATGTCACCCCTCAAAATGTGCAGCCAAATGAGAAACACATGTATACCAACTATCAAGTCTATCTCTACTGGTTCAAAAGTTATAGCCAATGTTGGTAACCTTTGACCCTGAAAGATGACCTTGACATGTCACCCCCAAACTGCAGCTTCAATGTGATACACATGTATACCAAATGTCAAGTATGTATCTCCACTGGTTCAAAAGTTATGGCCAATGTTAAAGACGGTGACCTTTGACCCTGAAAGATGACCTTGACCTGACATGTCACCCCCAAACTGTGCAGCTTCATGAGATACACAAGCATGCCAAATATCAAGTCTCTATCTGTACTGGTTCAAAAGTTATGGCCAATGTTAAAGTCTGATTTGACCCATGTTTGACCTCTGACCTTTAAGGGTGACCTTGACCTTGACATGTCACACCTCAAAATGTGCGGCTTTATGAGATACCTATGCATGCCAAATATCATGTCTCTATCTGTACTGGCTCAAAAGTTATGATCAATGTTAAAGTTACAAACAGACAACTTGACCTTTGACCCTGAAGAATGACCTTGACATGTCACCCCTCAAAATGTGCAATTCCATGAGATAAACAAGCATGCCAAATATCAAGTCTCTATCTCTACTGGTCCAAAAGTTATGGCCAATGTTAAAGTCGGTGATTTGACCCATATATTTAACCTCTGACCTTGAAGGATGACCTTGACCTTGACATGTCACCCCTCAAAATGTGCGGCTTTATGAGATACATATGCATGCCAAATATCAAGTAGCTATCTGTACTCGCTCAAAAGTTATAACAAATGTTAAAGTTGCTGACAAACAAACAGACAGACGGACAGGGCAAAAACAGACACTTTTATTCAAAGAGGCTGGGTCTAAAAATAGCCTCGGAGGGAATGAGTTAACAAGGATACTATACTCAGTAAAATGAGCTTCTGGGTCATATAAAACAGCCATAACAAAAGGACATACTTTAATGTTTATTTTCATTTCTGCTTTTCATGATGACAATGAATGAACAATGAACATACATACAGATGAACAACCCAGAGGTCTGGACAAGATGCATCAATTAACCCTTTCCCTGTTCTGTGTTTATTTCAAATTTCAATACCTACTGACTATTCCTGGACAAAATAGTTACAACGAAATATGGAAGATGGAACATTGTAGCCATTTAAGAGAGTAAAGGAACATATCTATCAAAATTCCATTAGCAAACAGAGCAGACCCTGATCAGATTGCTCCTCTAGGAGCCATCTGATCTGGTTCTACTCTGTTTGCAAATGTGTGAAAACACGTTTATATCAGGGAAAGGGTTAAAACATTTTCAAGAATAACTTCTTTATTTCTTTAACAAACCCAATCTCGTGACCACTCTTTAGAATTGTCTCTTCAATACGATTCTAAAGAGTGCTCACAACATAGGGTTTGGTGGAGAAAAGACGATTTTCGCAAATCGCAAATCCAACTGGAATGACAAATAAAAATACTCAAAGTTCAAGGGGAGATAATTCTGCAATGCTTGCTGCTTAACAAGTGAAAATTGCGTGTTAACCATTTCCTTCATACAAACATGTTTCCACGCATTTGCAAACAGGGTAGACCCAGATCAGACGGATCCTGTAATTCTGTTTCTTTACTTTCTAAAATGGCTACAATGTTCTACCGTCTACATTCCATATTTTGTGGGAATTATTTTTTTTCTATGAATATTCAGTAGGTATTGAAATTTGGAATAAATGTAGAACAGTGAAAGGTTAAACATCTATCTGTGGTTATTATGTATGGTAAGTATCAATTCAACAGCTTTCAAATTCATGCCAAAATTTCTTCAAAGTTCAATAAGGAGATATTTCTGCAAAGCCTGGTACATGCAAATTGCGTCTTTAATAACCCATTCCCTCATTTACATCTTTTGATGCCTCTGTAAAAGTCACTTTCTGAAACCATTGTGATAAATAGAGCATTTGCTTCATATGAGCAAATGCTCTATCACAATGGTTTAAAAACTACAATTCGAAAGTTTTCCTTTTCTCTAGTATTAAAATGCTTCTTTTCGGTAGATTTATTCAAAGAGGTAGGATCTAAAAATAGCCTATGCGGCAATGGATCTAAAAATAGCCTATGAGGTAATGGATCTAAAAATAGCCTATGAGGTAATGGGTTAAACATTTAACATTTATGGCTCTTATATATGGTAACTTGCCAAGTATAAAATGAATGACTTTCAAATAGAACGATTAGTTCGCAACACCAACTACCAACGTTTCAAGTCAAAATCACAAAAATACTCAAAGATCAAGCTGAGATAATTATGAAGTGCCTCGTGTTAAACACATGAAAATTGCATCTACTGATTGTGGTTATCTATGCTCAATAATTTTCATACCGAGGGCTTGGCGCAAAACTATTGTAACTCCTTCACAAAGTGAAGGAGTTACAATAGTTTTGCACCAAGCCCTCGATACTGAAGGTGTTCATGACACCAACTACTCATGTATAAATGCAGACTGACTGACCAAGCACCAGGGTATATATATACCGACTAAAACTTACTTTGTCGGTGTATAATTAACCCATTCCCTCAGTCTATTTTTAGACCCAACCTCTTTGAATAAATCTACTGAAAAGCAGCATTTACAAGAGAAAACAAAAACAATATGCCCCCCAGATCAGATCTGGGGGGCATAACAATGTTAGAAATGTGTAGTTTTGAAACCATTGTGATATATAGAGCATTTGCTCCTGTGGAGCAAATGCTCTATTTATCACAATGGTTTCATAAAGTGACTTTTACAGAGGCGTAGGAAGGCATACTTATGGAGGAAAGGGTTAAATTGAGATCTGGTCACAGGTAATTTCACGGGCTGTCAGTACATGTCATCAACAACTCAATCAGTGTTGAAATACTAAAAGACCAGTTCGCTGTACTGCAATACAAAAATTGCTTCAGAATCGTCTTTTATACCCGCTCTCATAACCACCCCCGTGACCGTAATCATCAGCTTTTCTTTTCCTCCCTCCCATTCCGCCTCCTCCATAATTACCACCACCGCCTCCATAACCTCCCCTTCCACCACCATAACCTCCTCCTCCACCCCCACCAAAACCTCCTCCTCCACCCCCGCCAAAACCTCCACCCCCGCCATAACCTCCTCCTCCAACACCACCAAAACCTCCAGCACCCCCATAACCTCCTCCTCCACCCCCGCCAAAACCTCCACCCCCAACACCGCCAAATCCTCCTCTACCACTATAACCTCCTCCTCCACCACTATAACCTCCTCCACCACCACCAAAACCTCCTCCTCCTCCACTACCGTAACCTCCTCCTCCACCACCGTAACCTCCTCCATAACTGCCACCACCTCCACCATAACCACCACTTCCACCATAACTCCTGCCTGACCCAAGCCTATCTCTGTCTCTCCTGTCATTATAGCCACCTCCACTATACCTGGATCTATTTTGATCCCAACCATCTCCACCTTGTCTGAATTGACGCCTGTCCCCACCTTGTCTGTCGTATCCACCGCCACCTCGGCCTCCTCGCCTATTCTGCTGCTGATTATTCTCTTGTTTATAAGGACGCCCAAACTCCCCACGTAGCTTCCGCATTAATGCTTTCTTCCTACTTTTACGCTTTAGGGGTCCAGATTTTGATAGACCGCATTTTATTTTAAAGCCACACAGTTCAAGTCCATCAGCCTTTTCACTTGCCTCCACAGCACCTTCGCGTTCTTCAAAGTGAACAAACGCATAGTCCCGCACTTTCTGAACATGGAAGATTTTTCCATATGCCTCAAATGTCTGTCTGAGGATGTCTTCTGTTACCTCTGATGACAGGTTCCCGACATGGCACGCCTTGACTTTACTCATTTCCTGCTCGGACGGTTGATACTGGTGTTCTGCCCAGTCCACCTTCAAATGTTTACCGTCAAAAACCTGTAAAATCACATATACTAGTCTTACTCCGAATGTTCGAAAAGCACTATAAATCTCGTATTAGTTGACCCTTTCCCTATTTAACATTTATTCAAGATTTGTTCACCTCATGAATATACATGGACAGAATCACATATCGAGGGTTTGGTGCAAAACTATTGTAACTCCTTCATAAAGCCCTCGAATTATCTACAATCATCAACTCTCAACCAAATCCTATGTTTGAGGTGATTCTAAAGAGTGGTCAAAACATCGTGTACGGAGAGGTAAAGGAGTTGGGTTTTAACCCTTCGCTTGCTGATTTTTAAAATACATTTCTCCTTCTTTACCCATGCCCTATTGTATAATTACATATATCTTCATAATATACAAGTATTTCGCTGTGCAAACACTGCTGTGGAGTGCACTGGTTACACAATCAACTTGTAAATAGTGCAGACCCTGATGAGACAGCTCCTACAGGAGCTGTCTCATCTGGGTCTACACTATTTACAGGTAGGTATATCGACGCGATTAGCGAGCGAAGGGTTAATTTACGTACCTTATCTCGACCTCGACTCAATAAAACAAAACATAGAAAAGGGAGGTTTTTCACTGTTGATGAAAATGCATAATCAGACCTTTAAAATTCCATAAGCAAACAAAGCAGACCCTGATCAGATGGCTCCAATAGGAGATGTATGATCTTGGTCTACTCTGTTTTCATATGTTTGAAAATGTGTTTCTATGAAGGAAAGGGTTAACCCTTTCCCTACCGAACATTTATGAGTGAATTTTTCATTTCCAGATTATTTATTTATTTAATGTTTTATAATATGGTTTATATATAATATGGTTTATATATGGTTCTATAATTATTTAGTGTTTTATAATATGGTTTATATATAATATGGTTTATATATGGTTCTATAATTATTTAGTGTTTTATAATATGGTTAACCCTTAACCCTTTCCCTCATATAATCGTGTTTTCAAGCATTTGCAAACAGAGTAGACCCAGATCAGACGGCTCCTACAGGAGCCGTCTGATCAGGGTCTACTCTGTTTGCTAGTAGAATTTGAAAGATCTGTTTCTTTTCTTTCTAAATTGGCTACAATGTTCCACCTTCAATATTTCATTTTAACAATTTTCACCATGAATATTCAGTAGGTATTGAAATTTGGAATAAATATCAAACTGGGAAAGAGTTTAGACCATATCAAACTGCTTCTGGCTCTACATCATGCATTACTTTTTCTGTCTTGTAAAAAGTGCTTTTTTGTAACAAAACTTTGTAAAAGCTGGTTCATCCTTTTAGCCTTATTTCAAATTAACAACAAGATGTGTTTGTGAAACACTATGCCCCCTCATATATTTGACCTCTGACCTTGACCTCTGACCTTGACATGTCACCCCTCAAAATGTGCAGCCTCATGAGATATACAAGCATGCCAAATATCAAGTCTCTATCTCTACTGGTCCAAAAGTTATGGCCAATGTTAAGGTCGGCGATTTGACCCATATATTTGACCTCTGACCTTGAAAGATGACCTTGACCTTGACACGTCACCCCTCAAAATGTGCGGCTTCATGAGATACATATGTATGCCAAATATCAAGTCTCTATCTATACTGGCTCAAAAGTTATGACCAATGTTAAAGTTGCTGACAAACAAACAGACAAACAGACAGACAGACAGACAGACAGACAGAACAAAAACAATATGCCCCCCGACTATCGTCTATGGGGGCATAAAAAGTGCCAAAAAGCATAAATTGAGAGTGCTTTCTTTAATGGAATTTGATAAATCTGTTGTTTTTTTTAAGATTTTGCAATTGCTCCAATGTTCCACCCTCAATACATGTATTTCATTATAACTATTTGGCCCATTAATATTCAGTAGGTATTGAAATTTGGAATAAACGTAGAACTGGGAAATGTTCCTTGTTGCATATTCATGTACAGTAAAACCCCGCTAATGCGACCACTTAATGAATAAACATGGGTGTCTTTATAAGCAGGTGGTTGCTTAATGCAGGACAAAACTCCTAGCTTTCTGTATTACTTTTGTCCTGTATTAAGCTACCACCTGCATCTAGTACCCAAAATGATACCTCTTTTAGGTGGTCGTATTAGCGGGGTTTTACTGTATTAAAAAATAATTATGTCATGAATATTAATTAGCTGCGTTCTTATACTGGCATATGTACACGGACGTTTTGGTATTGGTAAAAACTGTAATCAGATCTTTTATAACTTCACAAGCAAACACAGCAGACCCTGATCAGACAGGTACTACTGGAGCCATCTGATCAGTAAAACCTCGCTATAACGGCTACTAAATCGTGTTAATTGGTTGGTATTTAGCGCAGGTGGCAGCTTAAAGTAAGGTAAAAGAGCTACCAGTTAGAATCACATCTTTCACGCATGATTTCCGGTGTATTCGAGGGGCTTTTCCCAGATAATGTGTGTAAACAACCGACACGCTTAATACACAGAAAGAAACAGCGATAATTGACTGAGAGGGCCAAAATTTGTCTGTATTTCTCTGCATATTCTGAAGTTTTTCCTTTCGCCACAAACTTCGCCAGACTTGATTTTTTTATCGCCAGATTATGAATATTTTCGTCACCGCCAGCAGGAACCTGTTAGAGGGGTTCTGCTGTACTACTATTATAATTTATCATTAATTTTCATGTCATTATTTCTACATGCATATTCACGTAGTTAAGAGTAAATGACTAACCTCTGGGCCGATGCCTGACAAAATTTTCTTACCTCTGGGCCGATGCCTGACAAAATTTTCTTAGCCCGAGCAGCTTTGCTGTGTAGTCCCAGGTCGAGTATACAGAAGCCCCTATTTTTGAGCCCCTTCTCAATCATCTCTTCATTAACAAACACTTCACAGTCCTGTATGTCTGAAAGAAATTAAACAGAAACACTTGACCCTTTTCAGGATATAATCACATTTCATGCATCTGCAAACATAGCAGACCCAGTAGACATTGTAGACTCCTATAGGAGCCGTCTGAAGGGATCTACTCTGTTTGCTTATAAAACTAGAAAACTGACTCAGTCAGAGACGCCCTGTAATCAAGGACAGATAACTCTAGACACAGTGATCTGATTCAACACAAAAACTATACGCGTATTCCTCTGATGATACTAAGCATATGCCCTCAATATGAAACCAATATGTGAAATACTGTTTGAGTTATTGCATCACATCATGATCAAAGTAATGACAGATGGACACACAGAAAATGGGATTCCTATAGTGCTCCTGCATTTTCAATGCAGGGCCCTAATTATAACAGATCTGACTCTATAGATCGATACCAAATAATGCTGTCTATATATATATATATTTCATTACAAACTTTAATCTAATAAATATTCATGATGTCATTATTTCTTACATGAATATTGAACAGGGAAATGTTTTACTACTACTGGAATCTGCATATTGTAGACCCAGACCAGGTTCTTAGAAGGCATGTTAAACATTTATTATTGTTTGTTTTTGTGAAACATTAGTGTACAAAATATTTAAAAGGATATTAAGTGTACAAAACAAGTCAAATATTAGTGTCTGTGTTAACACCAGGGGTGTGATTGACCTAAGAGCTGAGGGGAGGAAATATTTCGGCGCGGGGTTTGGGGCCGCTTTAGGGGTCCAGGGGCAAAGCCCTGGTGGGGGTCAGAGGGGGCGAAGCCCCCTGCCGAAAATGAAAAATAGGGCTTTAAAGGTCAATTGGAAAGCTCTCCCTGAGCTATCCTGGTTCAAAATTTAAAACTTAAAAACACACAAAAAAACCAACAACTGCACTGTACTAAATACCATTTTATTACTAGAGCTGGTGTTGAAGACAAAAATATAACTTCATAATGTTAATACACTTTCACAACTTTTATTGAGGCAAACTGGTCTAGCACAACTTTGCCTTCTTTCTCATCAAAGTTATTACAAATAAGTGTTGGTACAAAATGTATGTTTTTGTTATTGCTGCTTGATCAGGGTTTAGCAAAACTGGTGTTTTCTTCAGCTTCTCTACTGTTTTCCTAGTCATAGTTTCACCAAGTCTATGAGGCTGAAGTGCAAACCATACTCAGGTTCTGTAAAGCCTTGATGTCCTTCGCAAGTTCTGTGGCTAAGTCAATCAGGACCTGTACCGTGGACAGAGGTAGATTCCTCTCAGCAATGACACCAAGAACCATTGCCTGAAAAAAGAAGAGTGAAAGGAATTACTAATTGTAAACATCAGTTTGATCTTTCAACTTCTGCTCATGAGCATGAACTAGTTTTTAACCCTTCACTCTATAAATACTCCTTTGCAAACTGAGAAGGCCTGTAGGAGCAGTCTGATTTGGATCTGCTCTATTTGCTTATAAATAAAATCTTATACAACAAATAATAATACTGAAGTCTCTGCCATTGCCAAAAATTATTGTATTCATGTGGCATAATATAAATTAATCTAATTATACTTCATGATGTCTTTATTTTAGATATGAATATTCATAAAAAAATTAGTGAAGTACAAAAGAATGCTCTTGCAATATTCTCAAGTCTTTTTGAAGTAACCAGAAATTCCAGCATAAAATAACAAATTTCCGTGCACATGATGATGCAATCATAAACAAGTATGGCAAAATGGAGGAAATATGGCCCTTGGGTTCATCATCATGGATAAAATACTCTGGCTCAGTATGATTTAAAGTCTGGAAAAGGTGCCAACATGAATCTTCTACTGTTATCGCTTTTTTCTTTTTTTTCTCATTATTATTTATTTCCTGTCATCACTGTCAATGAAATAGTTTACTAATAGTTGACATGCACCTTCTCATAAAATTCAGGAACCAGCTGCAGGTTAGTTATTCATTGAAAATCAATCACATATTTTAAACACTTTTTTTTGCTCCTACCTGTTCATTTGCTGTTGTCTTCAAGTAATACTACAGGAACGGGTGTTTCACATTCTTTTGGCTTTGATACGTTTTTGAAAATTGAGTGAATACCATAGTTTCTGTCATCTTCAGATTGTCCACCGGTTACGTAGGGCGGTAACTTACTTTCTGTTGGTTTTAATCACATTTTCCTTCTGTGTGTGTCAGATGAAGAACTATGTTCTACAATAGCAAGCTTCCCTCTTTAGCAGTATGTAATCAATTTGTGGCACACTCAACACTTCGCTGTTTTCTGTCAATGACAACATCAGAGACGCACGAGGTCACGCTGTCATTTTTCAGTTTCTAGCCAGTCCCGCTTGAACTACTGCTAGTGGCAATACGCAGAATTTCCGCTGAATCAGCTGTCCGATAAAATATTATTGTCATTTTAAGTCCATTTTATTCAAATACAGCAATAGTTTGAGATGTTGCCACATTTTTTTACGTTTGTTGTGAAAGTTCGCTAACAATTTGGGAGGAAACGGATTTGTAACTCATGCAACGATAACAGCGATTTGATTGGTGTAGGCGCGAAGATTTGGCCAATCGGATTCCGCGTAGTATAGGTAAGATGAAGCTGAAATGGCACAGGGTAAATCCGCGGCGAGATCGGCAAGACTAATTCCCGGACCAGACCGGACGCGGGACCCCCCCCCCCCCCCCCCCGCTCGGAATTTCGCAACGGATTTAGACGTTTTGGAAAAATGGTCCTTTGGATCATCGGATCCGCGGAAATCCGCGGATCCGCGGAAAAATCACACCCCTGTAACACTCGTTTATGCTCTCTTTGGGCTTATTGGACACCCAAAAGAAAGGGGAGAGGATACAGAGAAACCTGGGCGCAATGCCCTAGGTACTCTTATTACTGACAGAGTATCTTTGGTTCTTTTAGATGCTCAGTGTGAAGCACTGATTCATCGGACCTCAGTTTATAGTCTCGTCCAAAGGACTTGGTCCGGCAGAGAATTAAACCCGGGACCCCTGGTATTGTAGTGAAGCACATCAAGTCATCTTAAACCTGTATTTCCCAAGTCCATAAAGGGTCAAATTGTAAAAGAGCCTTGTGGCCCTTGTGATGGTGAACAAGTAAGAGCCTTGTGGCCCTTGGTGAGATTGTAGCCCTTGTGATGGTGAACAAGTAAGAGCCTTGTGGCCCTTGGTGAGATTGTAGCCCTTGTGATGGTGAACAAGTAAGAGCCTTATGGCCCTTGGTGAGATTGTAGCCCTTGTGATGGTGAACAAGTAAGAGCCTTGTGGTCCTTGGTGAGATTGTAGCCCTTGTGATGGTGAACAAGTAAGAGCCTTGTGGCCCTTGGTGAGATTGTAGCCCTTGTGATGGTGAACAAGTAAGAGCCTTGTGGCCCTTGGTGAGATTGTAGCCCTTGTGATGGTGAACAAGTAAGAGCCTTGTGGTCCTTGGTGAGATTGTAGCCCTTGTGATGGTGAACAAGTAAGAGCCTTGTGGTCCTTGGTGAGATTGTAGCCCTTGTGATGGTGAACAAGTAAGAGCTTTGTGGTCCTTGGTGAGATTGTAGCCCTTGTGATGGTGAACAAGTAAGAGCCTTGTGGTCCTTGGTGAGATTGTAGCCCTTGTGATGGTGAACAAGTAAGAGCCTTGTGGTCCTTGGTGAGATTGTAGCCCTTGTGATGGTGAACAAGTAAGAGCCTTGTGGTCCTTGGTGAGATTGTAGCCCTTGTGATGGTGAACAAGTGTGTGAAGTTTCATAAGATTGGTTTGAATGAATTTTAACTCTTTACTCCATAACCCTGGTTCCCTGTTCTGTGTTTATTACAAATTTCAATACCTACTGAATATTCATTAACAAAATATATATAAAGAAATGGAAGGTGGGAACATTTTAGACATTTAGAAAGCAAAGAAACACATCTATCAAATTTTATTAACAAACAGAGCAGACCCTGATCAGACGGCTCCTCTAGGAGCTGTCTGATCTGGGTCTACTCTGTTTGCAAATGCGTGAAAACACGTTTACATGAGTGAAAGGGTTAAATACACCTTTGCAAACAGAGAAGACCCAAATCAGACGACTCCAATTTTTGCTTATAATATAGATATGATTCTTCAGTTTCTGAAATGGCCTAACGTTCTTATACCTATGTGCTATTATAAACAAGAGGGCCAGAATGGCCCTGACATCGCTCACCAGACAATCAGATATGTTTCTATTGAAAACTGATCGTCCCTGGGGCGGTGTCAATTTTGACCCCAGGGACACAATATATAACTTTTGTAGATGACCTATATATATGAAGCTATGTGCCAAATATGAAAACTGAGAACATTCCAGTTTCAACGGAGAAGATTTTCAAAGTTTGCACTATAAAATTGTTTCTATTGAAAACTGACCAACCCTGGGGTGGGGCCTATTTTGACAACAGGGGCATAATTCATATAACTTTTGTAGAGGATCGGAAAATGGTGCTATGAGCCAAATATGAAACCTGAGAACCCTGTAGATTCAGAAAAGAAGATTTTCAAAGTTTTCACTATACGTTTCTATAGACAAGAGGGCCATTGAAAGTGTTAATTTTTCAGACAAACAAATTACAGATGACAGAAACCCTATCACTGCTAAGCATAATTTGACTGAAATTAGCACACAGTTTGGATTCTGATCTAACACATATGTAACTTCATATGTGATTTGTACAAGAGAGTTAATTGTAAGATTGATATGTATTAACCGGGGAATTTTAATTATGCAAGGCCATACAAAGTTCTGACTAAAGAAAATCAACTGACCTCTCAAATAATCAACTGTACTTCTGAAAAGGTATGTGTACCCTAGCATTCCAAACTGATTTTTTGCATTTGAATATTATTATAAATTATTACATAATAATTTCATATTCATAAGTTGAACTTAATATTTTCAAGTAATACAATTTCATTTTAAAAATTATTTCATAATTTATTTAAAACCTTTAATTTGGCATTCTGGAGCCTTTACATGATTTATCCTTCTTCTGAACTGCAGGGCAGGTTATAATAATGTCATAATGCCAATCACTATTATTAATTAACCCTTCCCTCATATAAACGTGTTTTCACACATTTGAAAATCAGTAGACCAGATTATATGCCTCCTATAGTAGCCATCTGATCAGGGTCTGCTCTGTTTGTTAATGGAATTTGACAGATCTGTTCCTTTAATTTCTAAAATGGCTACAATGTTCTACCTACTATATTCCATTATAACTATTTTGTCTATGAATATTCAGTAGGTTATGAAATTTAGACAAAAAAGCGCTACAATGTTTCACCTTCCATACTTCACTTTAACTATTTTGTTCATGAATATGCAACAGCTACTACCAGCAGTGCAGGTGAACTAAAAATAGCCACTAGTCATCCCCCTATCTGTTGCTTGACCTGATGACCTGTTTATGAGACTGAATAAAGATAAGATGCTTAAAAGTGCAGTCAGCTTTAAGTTTGCTAGAAAACTCCCACCCTGGGGTGTAGCCAATTTTGACCACAGGAGCATAATTTATATAACGTTTGTAGAAGTCCTGAAGTTGAAGCTATGTGCCAAATATGAAAGCTGGGGACCTTCTAGTTTTAGAGGAGATCATGTACAAAGTTTTCACTATATGTTTCTATTGAAAACTGAAAACCCCTGGGGCAGGGCCAATTTTGACCCAAGGGGTATAATTTATATAACTTTTGTAAAGGACCAACAGATGATGCTATGTGCCAAAGATGGAAGCTGAGACCCCTGTAGATTCAGAGGAGAAGAACTTTAAAGGTTCAAATTGTTGACGACGAACGACGGACGACGCACGCCGACGGACGACGGACATCAGGCGATCACAAAAGCTCACCCTGAGTACTTTGTGCTCTGGTGAGCTAAAAAATAATCTAACATTCATGACATTATTATTATTTTTCAGACGAATATTCATGGCTGAAAGAGTTACGGGTTAAGGAATACGGCACTGCACTGGAACAATGAAGTAAAAGGTTAAAATACTCACCAGAAATATGGTCACTGAAGGCTGAAATGATCTCATCGGAATCTTTGTCTTTAGGAATGTTACCAACAAACAATTTCGAGTTGGAGGAGGAGAAGTTTGCCTTCAGGATCCTTCGTTCTTCTGCATCATATCTGTAAGGTAAGAAAATCCCTGTAAACAACCTCTGAACTGGACGTACAATTTAGTATTGATATCAGTCTTTGAGACAGGGGACAGCTTAACCCATTCCCTCATATTGACCACAACTTTTGACGACTCTGTAAAAGCCACTTTGTGAAACCATCGTAATAAATAGAGCATTTGCTCCTTATAGGAGCAAATGCTCTATTTATCACAATGGTTTCAAACTACAAAATTCTCAAATTTTCCTTTTCTCTAGTTAATGCTCCTTTTCGGTAGATTCTTTCAAAGAGGTTGGATCTAAAAATAGCCTATGAGGTAAAGGGTTAAAGTCATGCAGAATGCTCCTCTAGCAGCCAACTGCCTAAAAGTATCTTCTCTATAAGAAATCCGGCTTACAGGTGTTTTTTTTTACTAAAATCATCATTTGGAGTATTTCATTTACTAAAATCATCATTTCTGTATCAAACCCTACACTGTTCACGACAATTCTAAGAGTGGTCGAAACATAACTTGTCTGATGGAGTCGTGTATTCTTATTGTAAAATTTTCATTTCTTCTTCAAACTCAAAATGATATGGATCACTCTTTGAGATGATTCTAAAGAGTTATCACATTACAGGCATGTGTTGATAAATGAAGCAGTCACCACCAGAAGCACAGACTGATAAGATGCACATGTTTTTTATTATCCTTTTATCTTACGAATATTCACGTACGAAATAGCGACTGTATGAATATAAAACATGTGACACAAAAATGTTACATATACTCATCCTATCTGTTCACACTAGAATCACAGCAACAGATAAAGTTGTATACTAAAATCGTCTTTTCTCCATTAAAGATTCTAAAGAGAAGTCAAAACATACAGGGTTTGGTGGAGAAATAAAGAAGTTATTCTTGAAAATGCTTCAATTTCCTTCATTAAAACATGTTTTCACACATTTGCAATCAAAGTAGAACCAGATCAGACGGCTCATTAGGGTCTGCTCTGTTTGCTAATGGAATTTGAAAGATTCGTTTCTTTACTTTCTAAAATGTCTACGATTCCCACCTTCAATACTTCGTTGTAACTATTTTGTCTAGGAATATTCAGTAGGTATTGAAATTTGAAATAAACATAAAACAGGGAAAGGGTTAATTTAGGCATCTGATCTGAACCTCTGCACCAAGCTCACCCGTCTATTTTCTCCAAGGCTGCTTCATTCTCCTCCGAGTTGCAGTACTTCACAAAGCAGAAATTCCGAGTGAAGCCTGTTATGTTGTCAATCATGATTCTCAGTTCGTAAATTCGACCAAACTTGGACAGGATGGGAACCAGCTTGTCTTCATACCAGTCATCCGGGATACAGCTGATGGATATTTCTCTGTGTTTAGGTGCATCACCTTCCCAGCCTGGAGGGGGTCCCCCATACTTCCTCTGACCTAATTAGAAATGGACCAATGAATCCTTTATTCTATGAATATTTAACCTTTCTACACCTCTGTAAAAATCACCTGTTGAAACCATTGTGATAAAAAGAGCTTTTGCTTCTATAGGAGCAAATGATCTATTTATCACAATGGTTTCAAACTACAAAATTCTTAAAAAAATCCTTTTCTCTAGTTAATGCTCCTTTTCGGTATATTCATTCAAAGCGGTTGGGTCTAAAAATAGCCTATGGAGGAAAGGGTTAAGTAAAAAAAAACTAATAAATATTTAGATGCATTGCTTTATTTATGAACACAGGAATGTTTCGCCAGGGAAACTGAGTACATCGAAACAGTTCAACTTCGATATCGCGAACTTGGATAACTCAAACTTTGGGATAACTTGAACTTAAAGTTCATGTGACAGCTTAATGCAGGTTGAAAGCAATACTGAAAGCTCCTACAGCATTACTTTAGACCTGCATTAAACTGTAAACTGTAGATATTGGTCAGATTATAAATCAGATGACTTGAACCTCTGTTATCTCAAACAAATAGTGTAGACCTCGAGTCTGCATACACAGTCTGGGTCTTGACTGTTTCCCACTTCATTAGCTTCAGGAGCACCCTATTTGTTAACATTATTGAGTCATGACTCGTGTCCTGCACTGGTTAAATACTCTATTAAAATATTGAGACACCAAGATGGGCAGTGACTTATAAAAGTGAACAATTTTGATACATCATAAATAACAAATGAAATATTTGCCAAAGCAGGAACTGTAGAAACTGATCTATATTTTTTTCCATAAGCAAACAGAGCAGACCCTGGTCAGATGGCTCCTACAGGAGCTCCTACAGGAGCCATTTGGTCTGGGTCTACTCGGTTTGCAAAGGCATATATGGAGTAAGGGTTAAGCAGACCTCTTAACTTTAGACTTCTACATAAATCAATCAAGTAACATGCCTTTAGACAGGCTCTACTTCATCCCGCAGGGCTGGAAAAAACCTAACACTTTTACTCGTCCTGCCAATTGCTTTTGTCAATATTTACTTAAAATTATTGTTAAAATTTCTGAAATTCTACTCGTCCTGCAAGAAAGTTACTCGTCATGGCGAGCGGACGAGTGGAATTTTCCAGGCATGATTGGGATTATCCCACTGCTGTCCCTCTTGTTAGGCAAGTCACAGCCATGTAGCTATGGTTTATTCTTTATTAACTGTTTTCCTGATAGAAACGTCTTCTGACACCTTCTCAAACAGAGTAGACCTAGATCTGATTGCTCCTGTAGGAGCCATTTGATCAGGGTCTGCCTGTTTGATTATAGAAATACAGTTCAATCTGTCTTAAGCTACCATCAAATAAGTCTAATAATGGGTTTGTAAGGCAGGACTGAGGAGATAGCTTAATGCAGGTAAAAAGTAATGAAGAAAGCTCATGCATTACTTTGGCCCTGCATTAAGCAACCACCACCTATTTAAGATTTCTGTGTCTAATCAATATAAGGTTGCTTAACCCCTTCCCTCATATAAACGTGTTTTCATGCATTTGCATACAGAGTAGACCCAGATCAGACGGCTCCTGAAGGAGCCGTCTGATCAGGGTTTACTCTGTTTGCTAATAGAATTTGATAGATCTGTTTCTTGGTTTTCTAAAATGTCTACAATGTTCCACTTTCCATATTTCTTTAGAACTATTTTGTCAATGAATATTCAGTAGGTATTGAAATTTTTTACTAAAACTTAGAACAGGGAAAGGGTTAAGGAGGGTTCTACAGTAGATCAGTCTGATTCTATAGTATCTATCATGGTTAAAATGTCCTGTCCGAGCTCAAGAATATATCTCATCAATAACCATGCCATATATTCATCAAGTAAATGAATTTTATTCATAAGTATCTTTACCAACTGCATCATTTTCTCTACCATTGAGGGTTATCTCCCTTAAATATAAGGAAACTTGACTATTAGAGTTATCTCCCTTACCTGTGGACACCTCAATGTTGTAGCCTGTCAGGTCTAATAGAGCCTTCACTTTCTGTGGGTCTGGTCCATTGAAAATGCTAGTTTGCTGATTAATGTAATGCCTGCAAAATATGACCATGGAATTCATATAAACAACTCGACAAAATGGATTGTGTGACATTGGTGGACAGAGCTCCAGATAAGATGCGTAAATTCAAACATTTTCAAGAAAAGCCTTTATTTATCCACCAAATCTTATACTTTGACCACTCTTTAGAATTGTCTAGTATAGGTTCTGGTAGAGAAATATTGATTTTACTATAAAACTATTTGGGTAGCACACCTTTACCTGTAGCTCTGGGTGGGAATAAAACAATTTATCTGTAAACAATCTAAACAATTTAAATGACATCAAGAATATTAATGAGAATATATGTTAAAATGGTATATGAACACAATACATTTTAGCTCAGGTGGAAACTATATCATATGTTAACGAACACGGCAAATCCTTATCAGATGGCTCCAATAGGAGTCTTTTGATCTGAGTCTACTCTGTTTGCAAATGCTTGAAAAAGGGGGAAAGGGTAAATTTGGATCAATAATCAAGATGTGTCACATCATGATTAACGGCTCTAAACCTTTGCAAACTGAGTAGACCCAGATCAGACCGCTCCTATAGGAGCTGCCTGATCAGGGTCTTCTTTATTTGCTTGCAATACAATATAGATCCTGATCAGATGGCTCCTACACTAGCTGTCTGATCTGGATTTACTCAATTTGCAAATGTGTGAAAGAGCATTTATATGAGGGAATGGGCCAAGTGTCACACTACAATATAAGCAGGCAGCACAAAAGATATTGAAGAAATAAATAAGAATATTTGAATGAACAAACCTGTCACCTGTGAAATGAGTATTAACCCTTTCCTCCAGAAATATGCATTTCTACGCCTCTGTAAAAACTCACCTTTTTTAAACCATTGCGATAAATAGAGCATTTGCTCCTAAGGAGCAAATGCTCTATTTATCACAATGGTTTCAGAACTACAAAATTCTAAAAATGTTCCTTTTCTCTAGTTAATGCTTCTTTTCGGGGGATTTATTCAAAGTGGATGGATCTAAAAATAGCAAAATGAGTATTAACAACTATTGACCTCATGGAGGTGTGTTCAATAGGCCCAGACATGATACATATATCAAAACATTATCACAAATAGATCCTTTATTTCTCCACCTAACCCTATGTTGTGACCATTCTTTATAATTGTCTCTTCCAGATGATTCTTGAGTAGTCACAACATAAAGTTTGGTTCAGAAATGACATATTGACCCAGATCAGATGGCTCCTACAGGAGCTGTCTCATTAGCCTCTGTTGTTTGCTAATGGAATTTGATATCTGTTTCTGTCAACAATGTCAACTTTCCCTTATATAAACACCTTGTAATGCATTTGCAAACAGTAGACCCAGATCAGACGACTCCTAGAGGAGCCGTCTCATTTGGGTCTTTTCTGTTTGATAATGGAATTTGATAGATCTGTTTCTTTTATTCTAAACTGTCAGCAATGTCACAGCTTCCATATTTCATAACCTTTTCCCCGTTCTAAGTGTATTCCAAGTTTCAATACCTACTGAATATTCATGGACAAAATAGTTATAATGAAATATGGAAGGTGGAAAATACTAACATCCTATGGTGTGACCACTTATTAGAACCGTCTCGAGTGGTAACAACATGGGGTTGGTGGAGAAATAAAGAAGTTATTCTTGAAAATGTTTTAACCCTTTGCTTGCTGGATTTTAAAACACATTTCTCCTTCTTTACCCATGCCCTGTTGTATAATTACATATATCTACACTGTGTACAAGTATTTCGCTGTGCGATCACTGCTGTGGAGTGCACTGGTTGCACAATCAACTTGTAAATAGAGCAGACCCTGATGAGACAGCTCCTGCAGGAGCTGTCTCATCTGGGTCTTCACTATTTACAGGTAGGTATATTGACGTGAATAGCAAGTGAAGGGTTAATTAACCTATCTTATCAAGAGCTCTGATGAATATTCACCACGCATTGGGACTACTTACTTGAAGATACTAATCTGACCACAAAAGTATGCGCTCTTGTTGGCTACTAATTCAAGGTTACGCTGTGACACGACCTTCAGAAACTGGACGCCTTGTTTTGGTGTGAGTGTGGTCAGTGTCTTCTTACACCGTTCATCAAGATCCTCGTATTTCAACTGGCCAGCTTCGAACATCTTCATCAAATACAGAATCACAGGAGGATCGAGATTCTCCTGTAACATCACCTGTGAAGAAAACGAGATCTCTTTTTAACATCACCTGTTAACTCTTTCCTCCATGAATATTCATGTAAGAAACTAGAAAATGGTGCCTGTAAGACAGCCATGCCCCCATGTAGGTGCTTGCCTGGCTACACGTAAAATTCCTAAGTCATTTGACCTTGACCCTGAGGGCAGCATGGGATGGGTGCGTAATGAAAGTATGGATGATGTTTTATGTGCATATGCAATTCCATGCCAATAGCTATAGCGGTAAGTGAGACATAAGACGATGAAAAAAAGTGAGACAACCAACTGCACATAAAATTCCAAAGTCAATTGACCTTGGACTTGCGGGCAGTATGGCGAGGTGCATAATCAAAGTATGGATGGTGTTTAATGTGTACATGCAATTCCATGCCAATAGCTATAGCGGTCAGTGATATATAAGATGATGAAAAAAACTGTGTGACAACCAACTGCACGTAAAATTCCTAAGTCCTTGACATTAGGCTTGCAGGCAGCATGGGTTGGGTGTGCAATGAAAGTATAGATGGTATTTAATGTGTATATGCAATTCCATGATAGTAGCTTCAGTGGTTAGGGAGATATAAGATGATGAAAAAACTGTGACAACCAACTGCACGTAAAATTTCCAAGTAATTCTTAAGTCATTTGACCTTGACACTGGGCTTCAATCGTTGCTTGAATTTCGCTGAAAAAAGCAGCAACGTGACGTAAACCTGACTGTTACAGATGTGCCCGGCAATGCATGGAATTGAGAACGCGTTAAAATGAAAGTTTCATCTTGTGTAAATAGATTCAAACTGATTTAAGATCAAGGTAATGTCCGCAGTTATAAATACACCTTACATGTAGACCATGAGCGACTTCGATCATCAATCAGTGGTCACTACGGTCTATGATCGAACGCAAACTGGTCGATGTTTGGCTAGTTTGGTTTGGTTACTCTAGCTCGCCCTTCACCAAACAAGAGGGCCAGAATGGCCCTGAAGCGCTCACCAGACAATCAGAGGAGAAGATTTTCAAAGTTTTCACTTTATGTTTCTATTGAAAGCTGGCTACTCCTGGGGCAGGGCCAATTTTGACCACAGGGGCATAATTTATATAACATTTGTAGAGGACCTGAACATGAAGCTATGTGCCAAATATGAAAGTTATGAACCTTCCAGTTTCAGAAGATTTTCAATGTTTTTACTATATATTTTTATTGAAAACTGACCACCCCTCGGGTGGGGCCAATTTTAATCCCAGGGGCATAATTTAAACAAGGCCATACAAAGTTCTGACTAAAGGCAATCAACTGTTCTTCTGAACGGGTATGTGTACCCTAGCATTCCAAACTGATTTTTTGCATTTGAATATTATTATAAATTATTACATAATAATTGCATAATCATAAGTATAACTTAACAGTTTCAAGTAATACAATTTCAAGTTAAAAAATATTTCATAATTTATTTGAAATCTTTAATTTGGCATTCTGGAGTCTTTACATGATTTACCCTTCTTCTGAACTGCAGGGCAGGTTATAATAGTATCATAATGCCAATCACTATTATTAATTAACCCTTCCCTCATACAAACGTGTTTTCACATTTTTGAAAACAGAGTAGACCCAGATCGGATGCCTCCTATAGGAGCCATCTGATCAGGGCCTGCTCTGTTTGTAAATGGAATTTTATACAGCTGTTCCTTAAGTTTCTAAAATGGCTACAATGTTCCACCTACTATATTTCATTATAACTATTTTATAGATGAATATTCAGTAGGTTGTGAAATTTGGAAAAAAATGACTACAATGTTCCACCTTCCATACTTCATTTTAACTATTTTGTTCATGAATATGCAGTAGGCATTCAAATTAATAATAAACATAGAACAGGCAAAGGGTTAAGGCACAGAGCTCCAGCACCAGATACAGGTGACCTAAAAATAGCCACTGGTCATCTATCCCACTGCTTGACTGGATGACCTATTTATGAGCAAAGAGAAGATGCTTAAAATCGCAGTCAGCTATAAGTTTGCTAGAAAACTGTCCACCATGGTGTGTAGCCAATTTTGACCACAGGAGCATAATTTATATAACTTTTGTAGAGAACCTGAACATGATGCTATGTGCCAAATATGAAGGCTGAGAACCTTTCAGTTTCAGAGGAGATGATATTCAAAGTTTTCACTATATGTTTCTATAGAAAACAATGCACCCCTGGGGTGGGGCCAATTTTGACCCTAGGGACATAATTTATATAACTTTTGTAGAGGACCTACAGATGATGCTATGTGCCAAAGATGAAAGCTGAGACCCCTGTAGATTCAGAGGAGAAGATTTTTAAAGCTTGAAATTGTTGACACCCGACGACGGACGACGCACGACGCACGACGGACGACGCACGACGACGGACGACGGACATCAGGCGATCACAAAAGCTCACCCTGAGCACAAAAGTGCTCTGGTGAGCTAAAAAGGAGCAAAACCACTATTGAGGTATTCAGAATTTCAACTCTCGTTCGACCATACTGCAACCATTGGTCTAACCAGAGACATCAAACTGGCGTCATTTCCTCTAACCCGAGACAGTTCGATGAAACTTAGTCGAACAGTAGTCACAAGTCGACGATCGAAGTCGACCTATATATTAATGTTTTCTGTTGGGTTACACTAACAAATATCATGGCTAATTCGCGACCTCAAATTTGATTGGTTGATTATCCCTGCAGAGCAACATTCGACATATTTACCACACGGAACACCAATCGTAACTACTCACCGTATTCCATCAGAGTTCGGAATACAGGTGGATAGAAAAAGCCAAGGTGTTCTGAGTGACGGAACAGAGTTATTTCTATATTCCGAACCCTTACGGAATACAACGAATAGTTACAAATGCATATTTACCAGTCGAATACGAACGAACAATGTGTTAATGGATGTTTGTTTCATAATTATGCCCGCTTCTATGTTTACTTGCCTGTTCAAGCTTTATCTGCTCATAAACAAAATGATGCTTGGATAAATGCTATCTTTAACGTGTTTTTAGCTTTCTTCTTTCACCCAGTTACGAAAACTAACAATTAGATTTTGCACAAGTGTTCATATCGGGTAACGGGTAGTGAATTTGTACATGGGTACCCGCCAATTTCTACCCGACCCGCGGGTACCCGGGTACTCGTTTCAGCCCTGGCGGGCAGCATGGGTTGGGTGTGCAATGAAAGTATAGATGGTATTTAACCCTTTCCCTTTTCAATGTTTATTCCAAATTTCAATACCTACTGAATTTTCATGGACAAAATAGTTAAAATGAAATGTGGAAAGTGGAACACTGTAGCCATTTTAGAAAGTAAAGAAACAGATATATCAAATTCCATTAGCAAACAGGGCAGACCCTGATCAGATGGTTCCAGTAGGAGCTGCCTGATCTGGGTCTACTGTGTGTGCAAATCATGAAATGCGTGAAAACACATTTATATGAGGGAAAGGGTTAATGTGTATATGCAAACTCATCTAGACTATTTCTAGACCCAACCTCTTTGAATAAATCTACTGAAAAGGAGCATTAACTATAGAAAAGAAGAATTTTAGAATTGCATAGTTAGAATTGTGTTTAGAATTGTGTAGTTCTGAAACCATTGTGATAAATCGTGTAGTTCTAAAACCATTGTGATAAATTGTGTAGTTCTAAAACCATTATGATAAATAGAGCATTTGCGCCATTAGCAAATCGAGGGCTTGGTGCAAAACTATTCTAACTCCTTCACTAAAGTGAAGGAGTTAGAATAGTTTTCCACCAAGCCCTCGAAATGTTCTAATACTATTTATCACAATGGTTCCAAAAATGATGGCTACATTTATAGGCGCAATAAGAGAGAATGAGTTAAGCTAAAATGCATGACTATCTAATCCCAAAAAATGAGCTGAAGATAAGAATTTGTTTTAGGAAAATGTGGTACAACTGCTATTTCTGTCACACCCTATATTGTTAGGTAATTCTTCTGAGTACCAACACGATACAGACTGGCACTGTAACTATCACACGCCCCACCCCACCCCACAGATACAGACAGGCACTGTAACTATCACACGCCCCACCCCACACCACAGATACAGACAGGCACTGTAACTATCACACGCCCCACCCCACACCACACCACAGATACAGACAGGCACTAGCTATCACATGCCCCACCCCACCCCACACATACAGACAGGCACTGTAACTATCACACGCCCCACCCCACCCAACACCACAGATACAGACAGGCACTGTAACTATCACACGCCCCACCCGACACCACACCACAGATACAGACAGGCACTGTAACTATCACAAACCCCACCCCACAGATACAGACAGGCACTGTAACTATCACACTCCCCACTCCACCCCACACCACAGATACAGACAGGCACTGTAACTATCACACGCCCCACCCCACACCACAGATACAGACAGGCACTGTAACTATCACACGCCCCACCCCACACCACAGATACAGACTGGCACTGTAACTATCACACGCCCAATCCACCCCACAGATACAGACTGGCACTGCAACTATCACACGCCCCACCCCACACCACCCCACACCACAGATACAGACTGGCACTGTAACTATCACACGCCTCACCCCACACCACAGATACAGACAGGCACTGTAACTATCACATGCCCCACCCCACCCCACCCCACAGATACAGACTGGCACTGTAACTATCACACGCCCCACCCAACACCTCATTACCTGGTAGTTCTGCTTCTGCATGGTTAATGACTCCCACAATTTCTCCTCATCTACCTCCCCATTGGCTGTTTTCTCATTTGACTCCACCTCCATCTTTGACACATCATCTTTAACTGTAAAACAGCAAATTTATTAATTTAATTCGCCTTTTTATTCCCTAGTCTTGATGCTTGAATATTTAAGTAAGACATGACATCGTGGATATAAAATAGATAAAATTTTACGCTAGTGTATGAAGTGTTTTTGCAAAGGTACTAGGGATGGAGAATCGGACCAAAATCATATTCAATTATCGAATTGAATCATACATTTATTATCGATAATTAATCGAAAGCACTTTCAGAGATTCTGTGCATGTAAAGCTTGATGTAACAAGCTAACACCTAACTAAGCTTTTGTGTCAACAAAACAGTATGCTGTGACGATTCATTAGAATCATCTCAAAGAGACGATTTTAATGAATGGTCACAGAATACAGCTTGGTAGAGGCTTATTATAAAGGTTAAATACTTCATACAGTTATATTCCAATTAAAACGCCTATGAAAATTACTGATGCTGCTGTACAGATTACACAGTCAATAATCGATTATGGCAAAATTACTATCGATAGTAAATCGAAAATACTTTTTCAATCAATCATCGATTATAACAGATTATCAGAACAATATAAAAGGTACTCAATAAAAGTCACTTTTTGAAACCATTGTCATAAATAGCATGCATTAGGAGCTCCTTACAATGGGTTAAAAAGTACAAAATTCTAAAACTTTCCTTTTCTCTAATTAATGCTCCTTTCCGGTAGATTTATTTGAAGAGGTTGGATCTTATGAGGGAATGGGTTAAGAGACAATTATAATAAATGGCCACAGCATACCATTTGGTTGACAAAAAAAGCTTTTAAAAATATCCTATATCTTGGGCTCTGTCTAACTCTTTCCCTGTTCTGTATAATATTTAGTTCAATTTTCAATACCTACTGAATATTCATGGTAAACAGTTATATTTGAAATATGGAAAGTGGAACCATGTAGTCATTTTTAGAAAGTAAAGAAACAGATCTTCCAAACTCCATTACCAAACAGAGGAGATCATGATCAGACAGCTCCTATACGAGTTAATACAATGCATGAAAATGTGTTTATATATTAGGGTAAGGGTTAAAAACCAAGATGTGTTTGTGAAACAGTATGCCTCTGGCAAAGTTGACCTTTGACCCTGAAGGATGACATTGACATGTCACCTCTCAAAAAGTGCAACTTCATGAGATACACATGCATGCCAAATATCATGTCTCTATCTGTATTTGGTTCAAAAGTGATAGCCAATGTTTAAGTCGGTGACTTGACCTATATAATAGACCTCTGACCTTGAAGGATGACCTTGACATGCCACCCCTCAAAATGTGCAGCTTTATGAGATAAATATGCATGCCAAATATCAAGTCTCTATCTGTATTGGCTCAAAAGTTATTACCAATGTTGAAGTTGGTGACAAACAGACAGACAGGGCAAAAACAACCTAAATGTATGTCCCCCACATCTGACATCATGAATGTTAATTAGGTTCATTTTTATAATGGCCCATGAACACAGGAGAGTTTGGCTAAGGCAAAAACTGTTGTTATATCTGTATTACATCATTAAGCAAACAGAGCAGACCCTGAATATATTGTTTGCAAAGATACAGAATTTTAAGTGTATTTATTGATAAAAGGTTATGTTTTACTGACATAAGTTACCTACCATCAGTCTCCTCCATTCTGACTGTTCTCCAAGATGGTGGTCACCTCTGTAACAAAAATAACATACACATTCTCATTAGAGCACGATATAAAATGCAAATCTTGAAATTCAGGTAAACTTTCGAATGCACAACATGTTAACCCTTTCCCTAATATAAACATGTTTTTACGCATTTGCAAACAGAGCAGACCCAGATCAGACGGCTCCTAGAGGAGCCGTATGATCAGGGTCTACTCTGTTTGCTAACAGAATTTGATAGATCTGTTTCTTTACTTTCTAAAATGTCTACAATGTTCCATCTTTCATATTTCTTTAAAACTATATGTTAATGAATATTCAGTAGGTATTGAAATTTGGCCAAAATACAGAAAAGGGAAAGAGTTAAATGATATCAGTGGTGCTGTGGTTATATATCAGTGGTGCTGTGGTTATAAATAAGAAAATTGAAAAGCAACTCTTTTCCTTTAGTATTTCATCACTTTATTGTATATTTATCTCATCCCTCATAAAACATATTATTCACCCCTTTGCAAACAGAGCAGACCCAGATCAGACAGCTCCTGTATGAGCCACAGACAACAAACTGCTTAGCATGCAATGAGTTGATAAGTTTTTTTTATTGAAGCCCGGAATCATTGCCTTGATATCAATGTATATCACTCTCCAATCAATATATTGATACAAAATTATGAAGTATTGATATGATTAAAGAAAAGTCCATGTTTACAAAATCAAACTTTTACTATGCCTGTAATTATATTTACATTGTGGACTCAGACAAGAGAGCTCCTGGAGTTCTCCGATTAGGGTCTGTAGTGTGTGAATGTACATGTAGGGTCTGTAGTGTGTGAATGTACATGTAGGGTCTGTAGTGTGTGAATGTCGAGTTACGATGTAGGGTCTGTAGTATGTGAATGTACATGTTACGATGTAGGGTCTGCACTGTGTGAATGTACATGTTACGATGTAGGGTCTGTAGTGTGTGAATGTACATGTTACGATGTAGGGTCTGTAGTGTGTGAATGTACATGTAGGGTCTGTAGTGTGTGAATGTACATGTTACGATGTAGGGTCTTTAGTGTGTGAATGTACATGTTACGATGTAGGGTCTGCAGTGTGTGAATGTACTAGGGCTGACTATTGGGGCCAGTTTTGACTATTGCAATACTATTGCTATTGCAGAAAGTACTATTGCGATACTATTGCTATTGCAGGAAACTATTGCAATACTATTGCAATAGTTATTGCCAAGATTTCAAAACTTGCAAATGCAAATTTGCACAGTGTATTATATAACTTTGCTGTAAAATCTTACTAAAAATGTTTGTGGAAATGATTTAAAATGAATTGGGCTTTGCCACTTGTGTTTTACAGCTTTTGTTTTTAGCAAACCCGATCTCTGCGATGGTCGACGCCATCTTGAAAACACAGTGCCAATTATATGAAAGAACTATTGAAACTATCGATAGTCAGAGCAACTATCGCAATAGTCTATCGTCAATTGGAAATAACTATCGATTGTGTAACTGGGATAGAGAACTATCACGATAGTGCGATAGTTTGATGTATTGTTACACCACTAGAATGTACATGTTACGCTGTAGGGTCTGTAGTGTGTGAATGTACATGTTACGCTGTAGGGTCTGTAGTGTGTGAATGTACATGTTACGATGTAGGGTCTGTAGTGTGTGAATGTACATGTTACGATGTAGGGTCTGTAGTGTGTGAATGTACATGTAAGGTCTGTAGTGTGTGAATGTACATGTTACGATGTAGGGTCTGTAGTGTGT
Organism: Azorinus chamasolen; assembly: GCA_963576725.1. Lineage (NCBI taxonomy): Eukaryota > Metazoa > Mollusca > Bivalvia > Cardiida > Solecurtidae > Azorinus > Azorinus chamasolen. The sequence continues at coordinate 62,881,617 of OY755250.1, forward strand.
GAATGTACATGTAGGGTCTGTAGTGTGTGAATGTACATGTTACGATGTAGGGTCTGTAGTGTGTGAATGTACATGTTACGATGTAGGGTCTGTAGTGTGTGAATGTCCATGTTAAGATGTAGGGTCTTTAGTGTGTGAATGTACATGTTACGATGTAGGGTCTGCATTGTGTGAATGTACATGTTACGATGTAGGGTCTGTAGTGTGTGAATGTACATGTTACGATGTAGGGTCTGTAGTGTGTGAATGTACATGTTACGATGTAGGGTCTGCAGTGTGTGAATGTACATATTACGATGTAGGGTCTGTAGTGTGTGAATGTACATGTTACGATGTAGGGTCTGTAGTGTGTGAATGTACATGTTACGATGTAGGGTCTGTAGTTTGTGAATGTACATGTTAAGATGTACGGTCTGTTGGGCATGGGTTTATCATCATGTGATTCACTCTTTACTCCACAGAGTAAATTAAAACATTTTCTACAATAACTCCTTTATTTCTCCACCAAACCCTATACTTTGACAACTCTTTAGAATTGTCTCAAAGAGTCAATTCTGAAGAGTGTTCACAGCTTAGGGTTTGGCGGAGAAATGGCGGAGCATCTGAGTAAGCAGTAATCTGTTGCTCTGCTCCATAAATACACTTTTCTATGCCTAAATGCAAACAGAGTAGACCGAGATGAGACAGCTCCTGTAGCAGCCATCTGTTCACAGTCTGATCCGTTTGCTCATGAATTAATACAGGTACAATAGTTTCTGCCATTGGCCAAAACTTCCTGTGTTCATGTGCCATTATAAAAAATTTAATTACTATTCATGTCATTATTTCTTACATTATTATTCATGGAGCAAAGGGTTAACCCATTCCCTCATATTCACACCTCTGTAAAAATCACCTTTTGAAACCATTGTGATAAATAGAGCATTTGCTTCATAGGAGCAAATGCTTTATTAATGATTTATCACAATGGTTTCAGAACTACACAATACTAATATTTTCCTTTTCTCTAGTTAATGCTTCTTTTCGGTAGGTTTATTTAACAAGGTTGGGTCTAAAAATAGCCTATGTGGTAATGGATTAATATACATGTAGGTGTCAAGGATAACAGACAATATGTATATATGCAAATTACAATGGAACACGTTTACAATACACTTGGAAGTTGGCAAACAAAGATATTTATTTCATTAACCAGCATGTACAAACTTGAATCATCCTTTGTCCAATAAAAATCAGCTCAAATGCAGGCATCGCCAAGGTCAGTTGATCGTTAGATTCACCTGCTTCAGTGTAACACAAAATCAAGTTAAAGTACAGACATCTCCGAGATCATTTTTCGTTAAAGTATGTCTGTCTCTGTGCATCCCAAGAAATGTTGTCAAACACAGGATATCCACATGTATGTCGGTTTTCAAACTTTTCACGTTAACTTAATTTAAGCTCCATAACCCGAAGTGTAGATTTAACTCTGAATGCTAAATAATTTTTCTCCTGCAACAATTTGTCATCTGCTTCAATTCTTTAAATAAACATTTCTCTCATTTCTTCGAAAAAAAATAAGGTCAATGTGTTAAACAGATTGGATCCAGATTAGAAACCATTTTATGATGCATCAGATCTGGATCCAAACTGTTTGCATGTACATGTGCATGTAGATAATCATAGTTTTAAGGGTGCAGAGCTTCATTAACCCTTTCCTCCATAGGCTATTTCTAGACCCAACCTCTTTGAATGAATCTATCCAAAAGGAGCATTTACTAGAGAAAAGTAAAATTTTAGAATTTTGTAGTTTGAAACCATTGTGATAAATAGAGCATTTGCTCCTATAGGAGCAAATGCTCTATTTATCACAATGGTTTCAGGAAGTGGTTATTACAGAGGCGTAGAAAGGCGTAATTATGGAGGAAAGGGTTAACTAAATTGAAGGCAGATATATTTTTTGTGAAGGTATAACAGGAAATGAACTGAAATGCAGTGATATATCATTATTCGTTTTAAGCTTCTTATAAAGAAGTGTTTTCCGAGTGTTCCAAAATGCAGATTTATCCAAGGTCATTTATTTGTTAAACAGCTTAAGCTGTCTGCAAAATTCTTCACTGAAATGTTCGCAAATACAGACATCCAAGGTAATTTTCTCGTTAAGCTCTGTCTGTAGAAGTTTCTCTGGAATGTTCCAAAATACAGGTCAATTATCCGTTCTACATGTAGATACAGGCATATCCAAGGTCAGATATACGTTAAGTTCTGCCTGTAGAAATGTTCTCTGAAATGGTCCCAAACGTAAATCCAATGTCAGTTATTCATTAAATTCTGTCTACAGATTGGTTCTCTCAAATGTTCCCAAATGCACAACATATCCAAGATTCACAATCTCTTTCAAATGTTCCCAAATGCACAACATATCCAAGATTCACAATCTCTTTCAAATGTTCCCAAATGCACAACATATCCAAGATACACAATCTCTTGCCATGGCAGCATGCAGACATACCAAGATTTCAGTATGTTTCGTTAAACTCTGTCTGCTTGCCTTTGCCACATCTCCCATTCCAGTGTGCTTTATTGTTTAACTTCCTTACCTTGGTCTGTCCAGTTTGTACTCTTCCATGTCTCTTTGGTTAATATGGATTAAAGGTATGGCAGACACAATGTCTTGCTCGCAATATGGCAGACTAACAGTCCTGTTCTGAACCATCTACATAAATAAAACTTAAATAATGAAACATCAGTGCATACATATTATTTCCTTGAACAATATTTTAATCAATTCATTCACAATGTGTCACTATATTATCACTGATCCATTCCTCACATGTAAATTACAAGCAATACTGATCAGTGATTAATCTTTGCCAATTACCTTGAAATGAGTTCAAATGTCTTCATTCAATATTAACCCTATCCCTCATATAAACGTGTTTTCATGCATTTGCAAACAGAGTAGACCCAGATCAGACAGCTCCTAGAGGAGCCGTCTGATCAGGGTCTACTCTGTTTGCTAATAGAATATGAAAAATCTGTTTCTTTGCTTTCTAAAATGTCTAATATGTTCCACCTTGCATATTTCTTTATAACTATTTTGTTAATGGATATTCAGTAGGTATTTGAAATTAGAACAGGGAAAGGGTTAAATATGAACCTATGAGTAAGCTAAATCGGTGTATTTTGTAGGAATTTCACGTCGGCACTGGCTACGGCTTAGTTGGAATGCATCAAAAGTTATATTATTTGAAAAGTACAAAGTCCCAGCTTCACGTTCGTACCAAACATTAGTGGGTCTTTTATCTTGATAGCCCAAACCCAGGCGTTATTTTGAATCGGTCGTGAAATCTGCGAATGGGTAGTTAAACCCCTTGTATATAATATAACACTAAATCGACCTAATCAATTTTTTTTACTTTTTAGACCATGTAGACCCACGAAATGGCCCCTGTGATTCTAAGGAGTGACCACAGAGTAAGGTTCAGCAGAAAAATAAAGCCTGAAAGGAGTGCTCTATTCTTGAAAATAATGTTTGAATTTATGCAATGCATCTCATCTTAACCTCTGATAAAATTGGCAAAAAAAACTCATTACCCTTTTAATGACCACTTCTGTAAAATAAATGTTTGGTCCGTAGACTCAAAGACCTATGATAACACATAGGTCTTTGGTACTTCCGGTTCCGGTCTGTGATGGCAGATGAAAAATATTAGTGTCGAATAAATCCTGGTTATCCAGTGTGTAAGATGTGAAATTGTTGCAGAGAACATGGTTTAAATGAAAGAACTAACCCCCATCTATTTTATATTCATATATTTTTCCTTCATGTGATGTTTTTGATGAAAAATTGTTGATAATGACAGGCAAGGGTCAGCCGAAGGTCTTTGAGAGCGTCATCCAGAAAGGCGATAAATGCATGGAATGTAAAGTTGATTTGATCGCAAAACAGGCCAAATCTATTGAATGTGACTTCTGCCACAATTGGTATTGTCTTAAATGCTCCAAAATGAAACCGTCATTGTTCAATGAAATATCCAAATCTCAGGATGTTGGCATTTTATGGACATGCACACATTGTAGAATTGCAATGCCAGGTATCAAAGAGTTGATGGCAAGAATAGTTAACCTTGAAGCAAAGTTTGACAATCTTAAAACAACTACAAATCCCAGTGTAGACACCTTTGCTAATTAATGTAGACAAGGAAACAATAAGAACAGTTCTTCGTGAGGAGAAACAAGAAGAAGATGAAATAAATGCTAGGAGACTGAATATCATTGTTCATTTTCTGCCTGAATGTAGTAGTGAGAATGTAGATACTTGTAAACAAGAGGACCTGAACTCATTGAAAAGTGTTTTAAATGGTACCTTGCACCTCGGAGTAGAACCAGATAAAGTCGTAAGATTAGGCAGAAAGTCTGAGGAAAGCAATCGGCCTAGGCCTATTAAATTCAGTGTGAGAGAATTTGACGTAAAGCGTAGAATCATGAACGCGGCGAGAAATTTGAAAAATCATGATGAATACTCATCCGTGTATTTCACGCCTGATTTAACGAAGAGCCAGAGGCATGATGCTTTTAAACTGAGAGAAGAAAAGAGGAGAAGAGAACTTAATGGTGAAAGTAATCTGGCGATCAGACGAGGTAAGATAGTGACATTAAGGCAGTCCGATAATGATCACTCGTACACTCAAGCTAGGGGTAGGAATGCATCCAAAGGATCAAACCAAGGTATTAATGCACCCAGAGGATCAAATCAAGGTATTAGTACTAGAAGGGACGGGAGTGACCAGCAGCCAAATGGCTCAAGGGGTCGGAGTTCCTTTCACTAACCGCGTATACAGTAGTGATATAAACTGTACATACGTTAAAGATAGTTCACAGTTATCTACAAGTTCTGCGAGTTCCGTTGACAGTTTAAATGTTTTAGACTGTTCGATTATTAATTCGGATGAAGATCCATTCTCTGTTGCTGAAGAGGATATTTCTAGTCATACAAGTAGTTTTTCTTATGATAAACTGAAGTGTTACTATACGAATGCAGATTGTTTACTGAATAAGATGAATGAATTGCTAGTCACAATTGAAATCTTACAACCAGATATAATTATTATTACAGAAGTATATTCAAAAACTGTAAAGCCTGTTTTGATAGACAATCAGGAATATAAAATTAGAGGTTACCAATGTTTTTCCGGTAAAGTAAGTGACCATGTTAGGGGAGTAGTTATTTATGTGAAGGATTGCATACCTGCCGATTATTGTAAAGTTCTTCAAAATGATGTGTTCACTGAGGCTTCTTGGTGTGAAATAAGGCTACAAAACAAGGACATATTATTAGTTGGTGCTATTTATAAATCACCAAGTAGTGACTTGGAAAATCACAGGAATTTAAATGAGGTGATCACTAGAGCAGTTAACTTAAATTATAAGCATACAGTAATAGTTGGAGATTTTAACTTTCCGGAAGTTGATTGGGCAACATGGTCAGTTAATGCAAGTGAAAACCATGCATCATTTCATTTTGTAGAGTGCTTGCGGGATAATTTCTTATATCAACATGTAAAGGGTAATACTCGATACAGACTAAGTCAAAATCCCAGTTGCTTAGATTTAGTTATTACAGATTCTGACGATCTCATTGAGAACCTTAAATATGGAGATAGTTTGGGTGCCAGTGACCATATAAGCATAACCTTTGACATTAGTTCAATTTAGTTGCGAGGTAAACAAGACTCAAAGTGCTAGTTGTCGTCCAAATTTTTATAAGGGGAACTATGAGGAGATACGAAAATTTCTTGACGCGGTTAACTGGGATGAAATACAGACAATGAGCGTAGAGGACTCGTGGTTATATTTTATGAACAAAATTAATTATTGCATTGAGAACTTTATTCCTCAATATACCAGTAGTAAAAAATTCCAGAAACCAAAATGGATGGACTATTACTGCGTTAGGAAGGTAAAAAAGAAATATCACTCTTGGAAGCGTTTCACATACAGTCATAGCTACAGAGATTACCAAGAATACTGTAAAGATAGGAATGCAGCCACCAAAGCCATACGTTTCTCAAAGTTAAAATTTGAAAAAGGAGTAGCCGATAGTGTGAAGAATTCTCCAAAATCATTCTGGACTTATATTAAGGAACAAACAAAAAGTACAAGTAGTATAGGGGATTTGAAAGGTTGTGATGGTACTTTAAAAACTGATGACAGAGACAAAGCCAATACTTTGAATAACTTTTTTGCATCAGTATTTACACAGGAATCTGGGAGTAATCTGCCAGTATTTGACAAGAAAGTTGATAATAGCATTTACATAGACAAAGTGTTAATTGATCCAAAGGTAATTTTGAAACAGTTGAAGACACTAAATACTTCAAAATCTTGTGGTCCTGACAATTGCCATCCCTTTTTAAAATTTCCTAAACCAATGTGCAGAAGTGATCTATGAACCCTTAAGTCACATATTTACTAAATCAGTACAGATGGGAGAAGTACCCAAGGCATGGAAAGATGCAAACATAACTTGTATTTTCAAGAAAGGAGACAAATCTGAACCAGGGAACTATAGACCTGTGTCACTCACCTCAGTTATATGTAAACTACTTGAGAAGAATATTAGGGAAACCATTGTGAGCTATATGGAGAAGCATAATTTATTGAATGATTGTCAGTTTGGCTTTAGAAAAAATCGAAGTACCATTTTGCAACTTTTAACAGTTTTAGAGGATTGGACTGAATACATTGATAATGATGAGCAAGTAGACACTGTATACCTTGATTTTAGTAAAGCTTTTGATAGCGTACCCCATAAGAGACTTATTCAGAAGTTAGAAGGTTATGCAGTACAAGGATCACTTTTAAGAAGAACTTTCTCAGTAATAGAAGACAAAGAGTAGTGGTTAATGGTAATATATCAGACTGGAAAGACGTAACATCTAGAATTCCTCAAGGTTCTATACTGGGACCAGTGCTTTTTATCATCTTTATAAATGATCTGCCAGATGTTGTTGGAAATGTATGTAAAATGTTTGCAGATGACTGTAAAGTTTACAAGAGTATTCAGTCTAATTTAGATCAGGAGGAATTGCAGAATGATATTGACGAATTATGTCATTGGAGTAAGGACTGGTTACTGAATTTTAATGTACAAAAGTGTAAAGTCGTCACATATGGAAATAACAGACATACTCATGAATATAAGATCACTGATAAGGATGGGAATCGTCATAAACTGAAAAGTGATGTAAGCGAGAAAGACTTGGGAGTTGAATTTCGCAGCAATTTATGTTTTGATGAGCCAGAGTTCTGCCGAGGCTGCGTTTCAGCGCCATAGTCGCAACAAAAATACAAATGGCGCAGGTAGAAATACGGCGGTGCGCATTCGGCGCAGCCGAAAATCCGCCGAAAATCCGCTGAATATTGATCGTAATGTGGATAATTTAGCCTATCCCATCGCTTCCCTAACGATTCACCGGCCCGCGCACCTGCCGGTGCTACCCTCGTTAATTTAGTACACTACTCGCATTTGATTGGTTGTTGAACAAACATGGCCAGCTCAGCGAAGAAAAAACGTATTTTGACGGATTATTTTTCGTCTGCTGCACAAAAAAAGTCACCAGAGCGTAAAAACTCGGGAGATGGAGAGAAAAATCAAAATCCCCAATGCAGTACTAGTATATCTATCGGCGAAATGCAAGGTGAAACCGGCGAAACGACCGATCAATCGAAAGTTGAAGAAAACGTCCGAGGGTAAAAAGACCGATTCTCGATCTTTTCACAGCAGTTGGTTGGGGACATTCCCTTGGTTATTTTATGACGAAAAAGCCAATACTATGTCTTGTACATTGTGTACGAAGCATAAGAAAATAAACACGCTGACTTCGGGTAAGTGTAGCAATTTTAAAACTTCTACATTGACCCGACACGCCGATAGCAATGACCACAAATCATCAGTACTTGCAGAGCAAATGAGCGGTACACTTGAAAAAGCTGTTGACAATATATTTGACCATAAAGAAATGGCAGTGATAAAAGCTATGAAAGTTGTATTTTGGATGTGTAAAGAAGATATTTCGATTACAAAGTTCCATAGTTTATTGTCTCTGTTAGAAACACTGGAGTGTCCTGATGTCTTAGATTTGAGAACTGGTCAGAATGTCACATACAAATCAGACAAGTCAGCCAAAGAATTTATAGAAACTATGGCCAATACAGTACGTAAGCAGGTTGAAGAAAAAATTGAAAAGTCACCATTCATCAGCATCCTGTGTGACGAAAGCACAGACATTGGGGTAAAGAAAAAGTTGAGTATGTATGTGAGAATTATAGATATGGAAACCTTCATACCAGACACTTTATTTGTACGCAACAAAGAGGTAGAGAGTGGGACAGGTAAGGGCATTTTTGATGAAATTTGCAGCATGAAAGAAATTCAGGCAATACCAAAGAACAAGATTATGGGTTTAGGTACAGACGGGGCAAAAGTTATGACTGGAATGGGGAAAGGCCTGACTGGGTATATGACAAGAGAGAACCCACTGATGCTGAACTATCATTGTGTTGCACACCGCCTTGCCTTGGTGACCTCTCAGGCAGCTGATGAAGTAGCATATTTGAAAGATTATCAGAGTGTTCTTACAGGAATTTTCTATTTCTTTAAATCTTCAGCCAAACGTACCCATGAGTTAAATGAAGTTCAGAAAATGCTCAATGAACCTGAATTGAAAGTGAAAGAGGTACATGAAGTTCGCTGGATGTCAGTGTTTTTAGCAGTAGAGACAGTTTATAAGATACTTGATTCTCTTTTGACCTACTTCTCTCAGGACAAAGATGCAAAATCCAGGGGCTATATAAAAAAAATGATACAATATGACTTTGTTGCTGCAACATACCTTCTCATGGATGTGCTTCCTATTGTTACAGAGCTCTGCCTACTATTTCAGAAGAAAAACCTAGATGTCAGTCTAGTCAAAGTTAGTGTTGAAGCATGCAAAAAGGACCTTGAAAAAATTAAAACTGACAATGGCTTTCACTTGAAGAAGTTGGTGAATGATGACTTGAAAATTGATAAGGGCAAGGCGGTTTTCAAAGAAAATCATATTTTGCAAGGAAAACGAAATATTGATTCTATCAAGAAAAACTTTATTGATGCCATTTTGCTCAAGTTGGATCAAAGATTTCCAGAGAATGATAGTAATATCATGTATGCCTTTGGTACTTTGGCAATGAGACCAATCAGTTTCTGCTCAAAGGCTGACTTAGAGGTATGGGGAAATGAACAGCTAGAGACCCTTGTCAAGCACTATGGAGAGAGCAAGGAGTCTATGCCTACTGAAGATCAACCACTAGTTAAAAGTGAACCTGTCATTAACCCAGAGGAAACCAGAAGAGAATGGGCTTTAGTCAAACCCTTAGTAGTCCAGGAGGGATATCCAAGAGATAATATGAGTACTCTGTGGCACCTACTCTACAACAATTTCAGAGACAAATTCCCAAATCTCATTAAGCTGGCAGCCCTTGCACTCACACCACCAATACACACTTCAGATTGTGAGAGGGGATTTAGTGAGCAAAATCAAATAAAGACATCCCTAAGAAATAGAATTGGCTCTGACACTGTTGACAATTTGATGATGATCAAAATACAAGGTGGGACTCTTGAAGACTTTGACTTTCCAGAAGCCCTGAAATTGTGGAGGGAAAAGCAGAGGAAAATCTTCTGCACTACAAAGAATAAGACTAAGTAAAATTATCATTATCAGTACTACAGGGGGCATGTTAAACATTATATGACAGATAAGTTTGTGAATACAGTTCATTTCAAGTGTTACAGACAGTTAATTCTATGTTAATAGCAAGTTACCTGTTGAGTTACAAGTTACAAGTTGAAATAGTTGATCTTTCATCATTCCAATGACTAATACAGAACAGAAATCCACAGAACAGTATTAAAGCCTTTAAAGGTAAGCGTTTTGTATGTGTTTTTAAACTGTGCCCAGGATATTTTTGAATTGGCCCACTATTTTAGCTCTGAGTGGGCAATCAGCCCACAGTGACAAAAAGCTTGGCAGAACTCTGTGAGCATATTAACAAAACTGTCAACAAAGTGAACAAGTTAACTGGTTTAATCAAAAGACAATTTAGCTTCATGGACAAAAGCCTGTTTCTTACATTGTATAAGTCTCTTATTAGATCGCATATGGACTACGGTAATCTAGTCTACTATCCGACTACCAAGAAAAACAAACAGATTCTAGAAAACGCACAACGTAGAGCAACACGAATAATACCAGAGTTGAAGGGATTGAGCTACGAACAAAGGTTACATGAATTGAATCTCACAACATTAGATTACAGGAGACGGCGATATGACTTAATACAAGTATTCAAGATAATTAAAAAGTGTGATAACATAGACAGATCTGTTCTCTTTAAAATGTCAGCAAACAAATTTAGAGGCCATGAATTTAAACTTGAGAAGCCTAGAGCGCGTAAATCCATAAGATTGCATTCATTTTCCCACCGTGTGGTAACTCCATGGAACGCTTTACCAACTGATATTGTCAATGCCAAGACTGTGGACTCATTTAAGTCAAAGCTTGATAAGCACTGCAGCAGTCAACGATATGACACAACTAATGTGTATTAACTTTTTACAACATTACACAGACCGAGAACCGGCGACTAGATAAATAGTAAATGAGGGGGAGGATAAGCCATATAGGGCTTAGGAAATTCCCTGAACTACAACAGGTACTACAACAGGTAGGTAGGTAGGTAGGTAGACTGAAACCCCCCCCCCCCCCCCCCCGGCACACATTCTATAAAAAGTTTATTTACCTATCGATTGAACACTTGCAAATAGAAACGCTCCAATCCTCGAACATTTACTGTAATCTACCAAGAAGAACTAGACTAAACTGCGTTTTAAGTGAGATTTTATGCACGATTGCTGGGAGCCCGCCTTTGGTCTTCACATGTGGATGTGTGCGGTCACTCGTTTGTGGCATTAAATTTTTTAATTTCGACATTATTAAATGTATATCACTTGAGAAGCCTACCAAATAATTGTTCTCAGGTAAAAATAATAACTAAACTTACATTAATAGGCCAGTATGATGAATTTGCAAGCTTTTATTCTTTGTACCTCGGCTAGTTTTTACCGGAAGCGATAATTTCCACTTTGGGGTCTGTCTAAAACGCGGAAGTGGTTTGCCATTCTTAATCCGGGTAAAGCAAACCGGCCTTGGTCAAATCGGGTTAAATCGGAACACTCTATATATTGAATAGAATGCCCCATATGATTTGTTAATCCGATATGACCTGTTCGCAATTGACAAACAATAGATACCTAAATTTGGACAAATAAAAATAGCGCCATGCATTGATTAATACAAAAGATGTTAATTATTAGGCCGGTTCTAGACCCGGATGAGTGAGTTAATTATTAGGCCGGTTCTAGACCCGGATGAGTGAGTTCCTGTAGGATCCTTCTCATCAGGATCTGCATTGCTTGCAATGGGAAATTGAAATTGAAATTCAAAAATCAAATGGGGTTGCATTTACCTATGAATTCCACATGCAGCCTTTTTGCACCAGAGCCAACGATTTTAGAATTTCAATTTCTATTTCCCATTGCAAGCAATGCAGATCCTGATGAGAGGGATCCTACAGGAACTCACTCATCCGGGTCTACACTGTGTGTGGTAAAAATTGTGCTTAGCACATAATGGATTACACTCAGATCTGTTTATCACCAGTGCAAGGTTGGTGCCTATGCAAAATTATTATGAAAGCATTACAAATTGTATATATGTAATTGTATGTTTTCTCTCTGTTTGAGGGCCTCATGGAAGATTGGTCATAACCAAATGAGTACTCTCGTTAAATAAAGTCTTTATTATTATTATTATTATTGTTCTATTGACACTTCAAAATGTGGCGCTAGCAAAGTGTCAACTATTGCCCACTAGTATGGCACTTTTGTAGCCAAGCAAATACTGAAAAACTTGAAAAATTACAGTATAGAGCTCTGAGACTAGTCTATGGCGATTTCACCTCTAGTTACATACAACTGTTATAGAAAGGGTTAATATGACAACTTTGCATGTCAGCAGACTAAGGCAAATCGCAATAGAAGTTTTCAAATGTTTACAGACACTGTCAACAATTTATGCTCAGGAACTTGTCTCTGTTAAATCTAAACATTATTCTTACAGGTGTAATAACACTCTAGATGTGCCAAGATACAACACAGTGACAGATGGTAAGAAGAGTTTCCGCTTTGAGGCCACCCAAGTCTGGAACAGTCTACCTAATGAAATCAGGACAACCACAGACCATGGTGAATTTAAGAGGCTGATCCGGACTTGGAGTGGTTTCAAGTGTAGATGTGCCATGTGTACCTAGTTTGCCTTCCTTTGCTTACATGCTTTTTAGTTGCTGTTACTTTGTGCTTTATGTTTAATGTTCTTTATGCTTTTTTTCTTTAAGTTGCTTTTACTTTGTGCTTTATGTTTAATGTGCTTGCTTGCTTTCTTATGTATTATGTTTTAGTTAGAACCCCATTGCCTGCATGTCTTATTTTCAGATACTATGCGCATGTGTTTGGTTTTTTTGTACACTTTTGCCCATATACACCAGTTTTATGGCACAACATTTATAACTCCCGTTTTACCCTTTGACATATATACTGGTATATATGTATATAGCTTCACTACTAATTTCTTATCAGTGCCTTATCTGGTCTCTATGAGCAGTATGTGTCAACAACTGCATATATAATGAGATCTGCTTTATTTTTTATACTTGTATCTATGCCACTTGTCTTTCATGATATATCTTTATCTTTGTCTAATCTGTATTTTTAACTACATGCTGTTTTGTTTGATTTGTTAATTGGATAGTCTATTTATGTCGGACAATAGCTTTGAGCTAGTGTTGTATATGTTGATAACAACCGACTTTAAATAAATATTATCTTATCTATCTTATCTTATCTTACTTCGCACATAATAATTACCTTTTCGTGAGAATCATCCCATTCCGCCCTCTATTTACAGAAAGTCTATAGGCCAAGGGCCCATAATCGACCCCCAGCGGGATTTTGGTACACCTATATTTTTTTAAAGCTTAGGGCATATGTTAACAATTTCCGGTTGTTGGACAAGTATTGGATGCTGGATAAGCAAACGGACAGCGCGTTTCCATGGCAACCACCAATATTTTGAAGTTTCAGCATTAGCGTCATTAAGATGCAAAAACATAATTAAATTGGTTTATAAAACATCCAAAATAGTTTTGAAATTATATCAATATATTTATCAC